>CM074280.1:16088650-16688650 GCA_037194245.1 Opsariichthys bidens | reverse complement strand
CAGGCTGTCAAACTTTGAACTGCTGCTCTCGCTGACCTGTCACCACTATCTCAAACTGAAATGGTGCTAAGCTGACCCCTCAGTCATCAGTCTGCTATAGACTCAACTCGTTTGTTAATGGTCATTTAGGCACATTGTTACTTGGAAACCATGTCTAGACTGAGAGATGATCTAATTTCCATAGAGAATTAGGTCCTTTTGTGGAGAGGCTTTGCTATAATGAGATGTTCTTTGCTGGATGGTAGGCATAGTGGTAAATGACAGTGATCCATCAGTGTTAAGGGCCTGTCAATTTCCCTTTGGCGTTTTTGTCATGCAGGTTCAAAAAATGTTTTATTCAAAGAGTGCAATTTTAACAGGTTCTTGTTACTGTCAAAAATATCCCTTCACTGGTCTGTGTTTTTTTTAACAAGGGTATTTTAGAGTTTTTATTTTATTTAAAAGAGGCATAAACAACATTTAAAATATCCCTGCAGAGGCTTTCTTTAAAAAAAAAAAATC
Source organism: Opsariichthys bidens (assembly GCA_037194245.1). Classification (NCBI taxonomy): domain Eukaryota; kingdom Metazoa; phylum Chordata; class Actinopteri; order Cypriniformes; family Xenocyprididae; genus Opsariichthys; species Opsariichthys bidens. The sequence goes on along the minus strand of CM074280.1, from coordinate 16,688,149 downwards.
TTATCTTATTTTATTTTATAAAATACTTTTTTTTTTTTTTTTTTGATTTTTGTAAGTTGACCTTTCTGTCCCTGTCTTCCCTCAGGATATGGTCTGCCGGACGAGGTGGTGATTGAGAAGCGTAACAAGGGTGACTCTTTTGTGGAGTCAACGGGAGCAAACGTCAAACTCTCAAATCTGAAGTTCATACAGCGGGACGCCATTGAAGGCATCCTTTGTGAGTCTCAAAGAAAATTGCCCTGTTCTTTTCACCCCTTTCCAGCTGTTTGTCAGAGTCTTGAGGGACTGCTGCTGTTGAATGGGCAGCAGTATATCCACCCGAGACCTGACGTGCATTCATTTGGCCTCTACAGCAACACAGTAACAAGAGTCATCTTATTTTTTTCCTTGTCATTTCATTGGTGAGTCATTCTGGCATGTCTAGCCTAGGGAGCTTTTAAATCTCTATCCCCGTGTGCAGCTATACTAAAGGTTTGCTTCCTGTGGGATTTCTGTTCTGGACAGAGCAGGTCTGTTTATTATCCACTAGATATCCTGCTTGCTTCTAAAACAATATTCCCCACTGTATTAAGGCTGGGCGATGGCTAAGAAAATTCTCACACTGTTCAGACTTGTATATAAAATCTGTATCTTGATTTATGTAATTGGTCTTCAATGGCTTAAAAGGGGCTTTTAATTATTATTTTGGTCAAACAGCCATTGTAGGTTAAATTAAATACAAAATGTTTACTGCAAGAACTAAAATGCAATATTTTTTGTTAAAGTAATCAAGGCATTGTTTTCTATACTGTCTTTAACTGAATTAACACAAGGAAAATATTTAATTTAGTGCAATTCAATTGAACATATTCAAATGAAACATTTTGAATGAATTCACAGACATGAATAAAACTTACTGTTCTTGCAGCTAAAGTGTAAATGAAAGATGAAATTTAAGGGTGTACTCACATTTAGGTGCCCGTACCCTCAAAGCCCGGTTCGTTTGATTAATGTGATCACTCCGTACCATGCCCGGGTGCAGTTCGTTTAGCCGTCCCTGGCCCACTTGGAAGAGGTGGGCGGGGGCACCGTTCTGTTGGGCTTGGTACGCATGCAGTGCGAGCACTAACCGTGTCGGAGCGCGGAACGGCTACATTTGTGTGCTACTGTCATCATTACGACGGCAAAGATCCTCTATTACTACTTGTATTAGTTACATTGATTGAAAAGTGTACTATCCGAGTGTATTTGGATTTATAACGGGTCTAGTTCTCACCTTATTGATCAACAGGAATTTTAGTTTGCAAGTAAAGCTTCAAATTTCTCCATTAGTGTCAGCAGCCTTTTGTAATAATCCTCTAAGTGCAAGTGAAAATCGCTGCGCATCATAATTGATAAATCTATTAGGCAGCATCTCAGCGAAAGTGCTTTTCTTCCTGTTTTCTTCCATACAAAAAGTTGCATGTATATGACGCAAGCGTGCTCGGCCTCGTAATGTTAAGTGCGATATGAGAGCATGCCAGCGGGGGAGTGGGGACAATCGGGCTCGGTTCAAGGCCGTACATACTGTTTGTGTGTACACTCTATAAATGTCTTTACACTTTCATGCTCCGAACTCAAGATCATGGATTTTATCTAATTGTGTCTTATAAATCGTTGTAATGTTATCAGTGTTTAATTGTATAACTGTGTAGATTCAATATAGCCCAGCACTATTTTCAATCTTTAGATGTGACTGGAAACCTTTCCTCCTCCTTGCATGTCCTGTCACTGTCCTCCGATATTTTTTTTTGATTTGTCACCCTTTCTTTCATCAGGTGTTCGCCAGGGGAAGCTGGAAATGGAAAATTGTGTGATGCAGTGTGAGACCACAGGTGTGATAGTGCGATCGGCGGCCCAGCTCTCCATGAACATGTGTGACCTGTATGGCTCCAAGGTAAGCTGCACTAGCACACATGGTACCTCACATAAATTATAAAATAACTTCACTTATGAAAAGGGTTTTATCATTTGAATGTTTCGCTCCATCATCTATTCTTTCTTTTGATAGTTATTACAGTATGAGATACAGGTGTGAAAGATCTCAACAGCAGCATTTTTTGACTGATTTACCACCCACTGTTTTACTTAAGAGCCTCTTTTTCATTCAACAATATCATTATCGTTTGTTCTGATGGTCGCTGTGTGCTTACTTCAGGGGGCTGGTGTGGAGATTTACCCTGGGAGTGTATGCAGTCTGTTGGGCAACGGCATCCATCACTGCAAGGAGGGGATCCTGATTAAGGTGAGCGAGATGGATGAGCTTCTGCTCTTCTAAACGCCTATAGATTAGCCCGTCTAGCTTCTGGTTATTGCTAATCGTTGCCCAGGCAACAGCAAGTGTCTTACCTGACCCAACAGCGGCACACTGTAGAGCTGTCTTGGTATCGTATTAATGACCTTAGTGGATTAATGCATTTCGAAGACCTCCAGGGAAGTTAGCTCCTTTAGTGTGTTAGTGGAGTGGGACTTCACTGGCCGCCATGGGGCGTCTTTGATGGTAATACCTCTAAGCTGTGTCACCAGAGGTCAGTACGCTCGCACAGTTCAGAGGAAAGCTCAGAAAAGCTATGAGAACCCCGCAGTTGTAGACATAAATCTTTGTGGAAAATTTTGCAAAATCGGCTTCAATTGACAAAGTGTTTCATGAGTTGAACTGGTATGTGTGATGGCTTTCTCAAGTCAGTGTTAGTGTTTTTACCTGAGAGCAAATTCGATTCACACACAGGTAGCAGCATCTCAAAAGGATTTTTCTGTAATTAACTCTAGCGGAATAATTGGATTTTATCTACCTTCCTAAAGCTTTGTACATTTGTGTACACGCTGTGCCTTCCCAACCTCAGTCTTTCATTCTTTCTCATGTTGCTTGGGCCAAAAAGAGATGCGAGCGTGTGCGTGCTTTTTCATTTCATAGGCATGCTGTGTGTTTACCACCTCCTGCTTCCCCTTTGGCAGGATTTTGCAGATGAGTTGGACGTCATGCCTAAAATCACCATGGTGAATAACGTGATCCACAACAATCAGGGCTACGGCGTTATCTTGGTCAAGCCAGGTGACGCTACCGTGGAGGATCTGCCCACAGAGCCCAATGCTGCAGGTGCCCCTCTCTTCTTTTGTCTGTTCCTGCTGCCTCAGTTCATCAGCAGCAGGACATATTCTCAAATTAACACCAGCTAGTTCATTAAGAGCAGGTATCTTGAAGTACCTAGCAACACCTGAAGAAGTAGAAACACTAACATCTGCTCTGTTTTGCTCTTGGCATTAAATGAAAATAGTATGATACTTTTCCTTTTTTAGAGCAAAAAAAGGATATTCTGAACATAGCTCTTTTTACACAATAACTGTTAATAGTGAACAGCTTGTCAAGCTTCAGAAATGACAACACCGAAAGATGCATGATATATATATGTGACGTTTTAGTTATTAATAATCGATATTAGATTTGTGTCAGTCAATATTGGATATTTAATTGTACACCTGCTCATTTCCCTTATTTTTACATTTTGATTAGTATTGGAATTATCAAAAACTCACTTAAAGTTAATCTTTAAAAAAACTAATAGATAATAAATGTTGAATACTTAGTAAATATAACGATACCCTCATGTCACGATTCGATACCTATCACGATACTGAACTCACACTATAATATTATTGTGGTACTCTAAGACATATGGTAAAAGGATACAAAAAAATGTATGGTTGATTAGAATGCTGAATTTGCTATTACATTGGGGGTGGAAATAAGTAGACTTTGACTTGGTGCTGGTAACCCAAGGCACAGGACAATGTTGTTACCAGAATAAAAATATTCATGATTCTAACGTTGAAACAGATTTATTTAAAATAATGTAGGCCACTTTTTATCGGTTATAAAAGACATTTGACATTACCAGGACACACAAATATACCCCCATTGCATTAATTCTACATTATATTTTATAAATGTATATTATAAATTAGTTAAATGTAGTGCTGACACTAAAACTCTGTAAACTTATTGTGACACGAGTGCCAATCGTTTGTGTCAAACATTATTGTATACTGCCAAACGTTTTTGTCAGCTGTAACCCCTTTGACATAAACTATTGACTTTAAGTACCCCCTGAGATTTTAGGTTAATATTTCAATAATTTAACAACACATCTGCAAATCACTGCAAGCAGGTCATTGGGTCCAGTCGAGCACTGAATCCAGTCGAATTCGTGAACTAGATCAACTGCATGGTTTCAGTGATGACTCATATGCCTGAATAGACTACTTTTATGATGCTGTTTTTTCATCCTTTTTGGATCTTAAGTGGTCAGCATCAACTGTCTAATGTTTGGTTCCACGGAAAAAATATAACGGCATATGATTTTGAAACAACATGAGGGGGCATAAGTGAGTTATTTGTTAAAGTGCCTCTATTATGCTTTTTTGGATTTTACCTTTCATGTAGTGTGTAATATAGCCGTTGCCCTTGTTACAGTTCTCAATCACCACCTCATTCAGCAGATAAAGTAAAATGACTGTAAAGTTTCAAAGGTCAAACGCACAATAAATGGAGTCTTTGTCTCTCAAATGAAAGAACTGGTTCTGAAATGCCTAAAGTCGTCAGAAATTCCAGTCTTACTTCCTGCAAATTCCGATAATGCCATTTTTTTTTTTTGGTCTTCACTGGCTGCCTGCGAACAACGTCTAAATTGACCCGCTCTCAAACACTGTAGTTGTAGCTGAGGCCTTGAAGAGTCTAAATTGTATTGTTGACATGTTGAGAAGATGCTGATTCATGCTTTGTGAAAGCAAATCCAGTTTGCATGCACTTCCAAAAGATGATGATTCTGGCTTGAATTGATAAGATAAAACCAATGCTATCTATTACTGTTCAAGGCCAGAGCTGAAATACAGATATGGTAATGACACGTTTTGTTTTCCGACACAATTAAGTTGGTACACCGATCGCAACAGACTGGGCCATCTGATCAATCTGAGCAGAATAAGCTCTTGGAAAGGAGGTTCCTTAATTGAACCATTTCAGACACTGTGTGAAAAGAAGTCATGCTGCAATGTATATTATGAGAAAGTTTGAAGGTTTTTTTTTTTTTTTTTTCCGGACCTTGACGGCATGTAAACCTTTTGTTGTAGAGACTCCAAAACAAAATTAGGAACTTTTGAAATGGCATAAAATGGGCACTATTCGTTCACATTTATGCTGAATTTTGAAATAATTCTTGTAATTTATTAGGATATATACAAAAATGTGCTACAGTGTGCAAATAATACATTCATGTGTCCAGACCGAGTCTACTCCATCTTTTTTTTCCCTTCATGTCCTTGGTGTTTTTGTATGGGGAATATTGTAACCTTGATTTTTTTTTTTTTTTTTTTTTTTTTCTTCACTCATTGCATCTTCTTTGCCACAAATTAAATAGGCCACGACCACTCTTCCCATTACTGTAAATGGTTCTGTGTGTGCCTGCATAAGGCACATGCCTATATAGCTCATGAAGAAACCCGTAGGACTAGTCCGACTATGCAAAAAGTGCTCTACTTTCTCCTGTGGTAATATCTGTGAAAATATATTCGCTTGCATAAAATTTGTTTAAAAATGCCCCCCTGGGGCTGTTGGAAGGCTTGTCCATAATGACTGCCGTCCCCATGGCACTTTTCTTCACCAGGATTGGCTTTTTTCCCTCTCTCTCTCAGTCAGCTCCGTTTTTAGAAAGGAAAGAACGGAAATATGCTTGACATTCAGTGAAGGGCAGCTGTGAATGCAGTGTGCTTAATTTCTGAATTTTGCTCAGCAGAAGGCGTCTCGGCTTCAAAATACAAGTAGAACCTACTTCTCTCTCTGGTTCCTTTGTTTCCACCTCCAACAGTCTACCTTTGTTTAGTGTATGCATTGGCATAGTGACTTTCTGTGGTGTATTGTTTAAATAGCACTGCTTTTTATGTTAGAGAGGCATTTTTACACTGCTCACAGTGTCACAACTGGCTTTTTTAAAGATGCTTTTTAGGCTCCCCCCCCCCCCCCCCCCCCCCTCCATCTGATAGTGTTACATTGAAATTGTTCCTTGCATCACTTGTTTTTCCAGGAACAGCAGGGTTTAGTTTTAGTGCAAAAGCCCTCCATTTAGGGCAGAGTCGTAGATGTTTCAAACATATCCTTTTATTGTACCCTATCATTTTCAGTCTGACTATAACCATTCATATTGCTCTCTGCTGTAAGGTTGAATGAGAGCATGTTGTGTTGATGCATCAGTCTGTGCTGCCTGCTTTTTGGTCAGGAATTACGAATTCAAGGAATAATTTGCTCAAAAAGCAATATTCTATCATTTGCTCTCACTAATGTTGTTTCAAACCGGTACATACTTCACAACTGAGATAATTGAAAAAAAAAAAAGATTAATTTCTAGTTATGATTCATTTTAAGGTGTGAGGTTTTAGATTAAAAATACTGTCACCGAAAAAAATTCAAAACCACATTTATTCTGTAGCCTCTTCTGTTTTGTCAGATGAGAAAGAGGAAGAATCTGAGGACACTGGAGTCAAACCAGAGGCAGATATGGATGAAGATGATCATAACAATGATGGTGATGATGTGCCCATTATTGTTGTGGAGGAAGAGTGCCCAGCCATCAAACATAGCCGCTCTCTCCCTCCAGACTTCACTGAAGGAAATGATGCCATCAAGCAAGAGTTAGTTGCCACGTCGGCCAAGAAACATGGGCTTCAGAAGGGTCGGATGAAAGCACTAGGGGCCATGCAGGCTGATGAGAATCTTCTCTCACAGGAAATGTTCATTTCCATTCATGGAAATCAATTCAAGCACAATGGAAAGGGCAGCTTTGGTACCTTCTTGTACTGAAGGCTTCTCTATGGCAGGCATGCACAGACACACTTTACTGTTTAACTATTTATTCTGTACTTCAGTTTTGCTACAATTTTACTTTGTGAGCTTTTCATTAATTTCATTGTGTGAGTGAAATGCAAGATGAATTAAATGCATGCTAAAATGTGTAGGCTTTTAAAAATGTCTCTTTTTAATCTGTGCCTTTTTTGGATATAATTTGTTTATCAAAGTTTTTAAACACTGAAACTCTTGTACATATAATAACACAAAAAGAGGAGCACTTTGGAATTGTTCAATTCACACAATGTCATGTTTTAGAACTAACATGTTCATAGACAAAATAATTTTGTTTTGTTTTTTCTTGGGAGTTCACACATTCACATTTTACCCACACTAGTTACTATAGTTACTAATAAGCGCTACAAAACATATAGTCTCTGAAAAATAAAGCAGTGCTGTCTTTCTTAATTCTCAAGATTTTGCAGAAATAAAGTTTTTTTTTTTTTTTTGTTCCAAATGGCAAACATCTGCTTTGTTTATTGTTTTTATTTTAAAAAACGTGTAAGAGTTACTTGTTTTACAAGTAATTGTAATTCTCAGAAAATTAAAGGTAAAGCTTAAAGAGCACAGTTTGACCTGCATTAGCCAAACTTGTTCATAACCAGCAGTGAGGCGATTTAATTTTAAAAGGGGGAAAAAAATTAACTGCAAAAAAAAAGCATTATGAGGTCTTTCAAGTACTTTAATGTGAAATATAACAATACAAATTAATTGAAGAAAATGAGATGGAGAGCAATTAAATAATGCTAATGGTTTGTCTGTTCAGTTATCCATCCTTATAACCTCCTCTAACACCTTGTCAAATTTAGTATTACAACCAATTAATTCATGAATCTTAATTAACTGTCCCTTTTTATACTTATGAGTTGCAGTTTGAAGCAACAAATGTGTACGGAAGGCCTGTTCTCTTTTTAAGGAGACATGGGAAATAATTCTCATCCTGTTTATTACACAATCATAAGTTTTTTTCTTAGTTTCACAAGATGTCTGTGTTTGTTGTCTATAGGTCAAATTCTTTGAGCGAAATCGATGACAAATATATACCTTTCGTTTGAAGAGAGAAAAAGGACCTCTGGGTTATTGATTTCTTTTTTTCCTTTTACTGATTCTTCTGGCATACTTTGGATGCAACAGAAAAGGAGGGGGAAAGAAGTGACAGGCTTCTTTTGTGGTGATTGTTTTATCTTCAAATGAGGTGTCACAGTCTGGACAGACTAAAGCAAGAGCTTGCAGCCATTGAGGACTCTAGAAAGTGTCTCATTTTGAAGCTGTGCCCTTCAGACCAGCAAGCGGTCCGGGGAACAATGGCAGCATCCATTGTTCGGGGTAAGGGCGACTGTCAAAGCCACTGAATGTGCAGCAAGTTTGAGTGTCCCCTATGACTGTAAACCACAACATTCTCCTTGTTTTTCTCTCTGGTCTTCTGCCTCAATGCTAAGGTGACCTACAATATCTACCAGTTGCTCATTAATTTATGACAATGAGCATTTCACCTTCCAAAGTTTGTGACGCTGCATTTGAATACTAGAATAACAAGCTGCTCGTGTAGACTTTAAATACAAGATAGTGGTGAATACACAGTCTTGTTAATTGGCAGTGCTGTGTGTTAATTAAATGTCAAGGAGTATTGTCCTTCTCCTGAGGTTGGAGTTTTCTAGGATACACTCTTGTTTAAAAACCCAGGACAGTTGAGAGAAGCTGTGTTATAAGTTTTGATAGAAATAAAGGTTTGTTGATCTCATCTTGAATATCTCTGTGTTAAACAAAACTGGACATAAGTCTTGAACAGGGGCTATAGAGAAATAAGACAGATAGTCAGAAAAATACTGTCAGATTGTTTTGGCCCATTGTGTCCTTTCTTGACCAAAATTGTAATTTGTCAAACAAATGAATAGGCTCACTATTTGTAAATAGGGCACAACCACAACACTTTTTGACTTTGGGATGAGAGAATTTATTTTACTACACATTAATTTCACACGTCTGGTACAAATATGTGGCGTTGTTTCATTAATAAAGTGTATTTTCTTTCTTTATTTACCCCGAAAGAAGGGGAAAAACGTGTCCAATAGGTGCGCTACATTGTAACATGACCATATGACAGTTTAAAATGTTATCTGATCTAACTAAAAAACATACACTACAAACTAAAATGTCAATAAAAGACAATTATTTTTTTTTCATTTAAAATAATAGAATTTTTTTAGGAATTCAAATTTAAAATTTTTGAACTGCAAAACACAACATCGGTCAAAACAATACAGGCAAACATGAAAAGAAACATACTCGGACATTCAGAAGAAAAAAACAACACAAAGCTGAACAAAATTGCTATCGGCTGAAAGTAGCTAAAACTCATCGTGAAATGTCGCTAAATGACGTCATACTGGTATATATGAATATCAATACAGATCAGTGGGCGAGTCACGGAACCTAGATAAGGTTTATCCAAGAATTTCCCAGATTTGTCGCTAGGGGGGCATTCTGAAACGCATAATGTACTAAGACAGTGATATTAACAGACCAAATTCAGTTAACACCATACTAATTCACTTTGTTCATATTCTGGACTCATCCGCTTTTTAGTACATAGTATTCTTAATTACTATGGTGTTAATAAAGTTTAAAAGGTTAACATTAGTTCACCCAAAATTGAAAATAATATCATTTATTACTCACCCTCATGTCGTTCTACACCCATAAGACCTTCATTCATCTTCGGAACACAAATTAAGATATTTTGATGAAATCCGATGGCTCAGTGAAAGTCTCTATTCATGCCAGCAATGTCACTGAACTTCTCAAGATCCAGAAAGGTACTCAAAACATATCTTAAAACAGTTCATGTGAGTACGGCGGTTCTAAATTAATATTACAAAGCGAGGAGAATACTTTTTGTGCGCCAACAAAACGAAACAAAAACAAAATAACGACTTTTCAACAATATCTACTAAAGGCCGACGAATCTAACGAATCTTTTGTTTCGAATCAGTTGTTCAGAGCGCCAAAGTCACGTGATTTCAGCAGTTTGATACGTGATTTGAATCACTGATTCGAACCAAAAGATTTGTAAAGCTTCGAAGCTTCATGAAGCAGTGTTTTGAAGTCCATCGACCATCACTTGATATTGTTGAAAAGTCGTTATTTTGTTTTGGCGCATAAAAAAGTAATCATCGTCGCTTTATGATATTAAGGTAAAACCACTGTACTCACATGAACCGTTTTAAATACGTCTTAGTACACTTCTGGATCTTGAGAGGTGCCAACATTGCTAGCAATAGAGACCTTCACTGAGCCATCAGATTTCATCAAACTATCTTCATTTGTGTTCCGAAGATGAATGAAGGTCTTACGGGTGTAGAACGACATGAGGGTGAGAAATAAATGACGTGATTTTAATTTTTGGGTGAACTAACATAACCCTTTAAACGTTTTTCACATTAAGCGTTTTCACGAACGAATTTTGGCGCCTTTTGTGTCTCTAGACCTTTATATTGTCGATAAGGCAACTATTAAATACTCTAGGCCGAAGTTTCATCATGCTTGCATGTGTGGACGTATTTAAACCGTGTATGTTACACAACTAACTCGGTGTTAGTTTGTTCTCCACTCTCCTCTGGTTTAAATCATATTGCCTACAACTGTTAAGGTTTGTTCCAGTCCTCAAATGTGAACTGTTGAGGCATCTGACTGGATGGTATATTTTGATCGTTCCAGAGAGTTCAGTATTAGTACTAGTGGTCTCTTTTAGCCACATATTAATATGTCAGAAAAATACCCACTAGTACACAACAATCAGATGCACACTTATCCAGTGTCCCAAGCAACCTGTGTGATCGGATTTTAGTGTCCAAAGCATTTCAGAGGGCATTTACACCTTGTCTTCTCACTGATAGCTATCCGATCAGAGAAAATGCATGAAGTGACCTGGTGTGAACATCATAGGCAAGTGCATAGTATAGTTCGGACACGACTTTCAACATACTACTCTTCACATCCTGTTCTAGAAAGGAAGTATGCATATTAGGACACAGGGACTGCATATGAAAGCTTAGGCAGCTGACTTGTTGCCTTGCAAGGACTTTGCAGGAAGTGTTTGTGCATAAAAGGTACTTCGTAACGGATTTTGGGCAAACTTCTGTGGCAGCATAACGCTTTAATGGTTTACAATAAAATGGAGAGAGCTTTGGTGGCTGCTAAGCAAATTTTTAATTAGTACAATAATTTCTCACTAGAAATGACATTAAAAGTGGGAAAAGTATTTAAAAAATGTACATTTACAATCAAATTGACCACCAACCACAGTTTTCAGATGCCTTATTTATTTTTTAGCTGAACTGTCACAGAATGGAACACACATGATTGTGGGATATCAAATGCAAAGGATACATCTATACTGCCTTTCGCACCAAATAGTTCAAGGAACTTGGTTATAGGAACTAGCCACTAGGATTGTTCCTCGAGAACTAATTTCATCCCCGGGGCATGATCCTGGTTGCATTTGCACCGACAATAGCAACTGTGAAGCGTCCGACAGCGGTATCTTTAAGTGCGGCATTTACAAACGCTAAAAATCGGTGAATGGAAGATCTGAGCTGTGTGTGTCATGGGTGGAATGTAAACTAATAATTTACACGACTGAAAGAGCCGTAAGTGGAGCTAAGAGACAAAATCTATGAAAGCTCTCAGTATTATGTATCATTGAAGCGGAGAAAAGAACAACCCTGCAGACAACAGGTAAATGCCGTTATCGCTGTTTTCCATGTCCGCGAAGTAAATATATTTATTCGGCTTTTTAAAAATTCCAGGTGCCGGTGTTTGACATGCATTTGACCAATCAGCGTACAGTCATGTCACTGATAGTTCCTGTAGTGCTGGTTTAGACCCTACTCTGAAGTAGGAGCTAATTTAGTTCCCCAAAAAGATTTCCTAGATCTAAAATTGTTGCTAGTTGCTGCAGTGCGAACACGACAAAATCCGGGAACCTTAGCCAAAAGTTGTAGGAACTATGAAAAGGTTCCTCTGGTGCGAAAGCCCCTAAAAAATTCATCAGATGAAGATTTCTCAGTAGACAGGATGTGATGCAATCATTGGATTTGGACATGCCTTGTTGCATTTCTACCTCTGTATGCTGCCTGTAGAGTAGGGCTGCACGATTTATCGCGATTAAATTGCACATGATTTAGCAAAGGCTGCGATTATTTAATGCGCAACTTGTCAGAGCCGTAGGCCTCTCTGATCAGTAGTAAATGCTTCCCATCTGAAAGCCAGAGCGCGCTCTTACGTAGAAACTTCAAATATGCCCTGCAGCAGAAGATAACGTGTCATATCACTGTTTGAATAAACACACAATTGCCTTATTCTGTGTAAGAAGCCACATCATCTCACCGAAGCATGCTCAACTGTCCTTATAAAGTGAGTTTGGAGTAAAAACATGTTATTAAATGTTCTCTTTTGTTGGACAAGATATTAATAAATGCTTCTCATGTCTGGAAAGATGTTTGACGCCCGTTGCTTTTTCAAATATACATTATAAGCGACTCAAACTCGCAATGCTTTCACATGGCTTAGCATTTTGAGCCGTACTTCATTGATAAGCCGCACTTAAAAAGATAATCGCAACCTTTTGCGATTTCATAATCGCACTAAGAATGGTGTTTAAGCGATAATGTGTTCAAGTTCAAGGTTATTTTTTCGTATAGTGTGATAAATCGTGCAGCTCTACTGTGAAGGCAACATTTTTCTGCTTTTGGATGCAGCCAGGGTGTGTGGGCACCGCAACAGATTAAGGCTGTTTACACTGGTCAAAGCAAAAGTTCCAAATCCTTTGTTCTATTGTTGTTCTATTGTAAAATAGGGCATCAGTTCCTCATGTAATGTGTGGTGCGATCAGCTTTGAGCTCTGAGAAAACCTGTCACAGATGGTGGCCCATTATCTCAAGGCCAAAGTGGATGAGTGGTTTGAGTCCTCTATGGACTCCTTCATTTAAATCTCCATATTGGCTCAAGCGTCCAGTCAGCAGACTGTTATTGCCAAATCTGTAAAGGAGCCACTCAAGATAAGTGACTTGACTCCATTATGAGTCAGAGTATTTTCAGAGTATAAGACAAAGCAAAAAAAAAACACATATGTAGGTCTTAAAAAAGAAAACCTTTCTCCGCCAACCTAATCTGCCAGACATCAACGGTACAAATCTGAATAGAATATATTTCCAGCTAGAGAAATACGATCAGAAAGAGAATAACTAAATTGATGGCTTCACAAGAAGCTCAATCTGCTCTTCTTTCATGCCCTCCATCACCCTTCGCTCTCTATTATTAGATCGGGGGGTCAGGTGTAAGGTGTAGAGGCTGAGCTTGCTGCACGCGCTCAGATCAATGAAGTCTGCGCACACTTGGAGGATCGCTTTGCCAGAGTTTCCGAGCTTTAATGACTGCAATATCTCACACCATCTGTCACTCTGCATAGGACGAGGCGGGAGGTCCGATTCTGTTGTTCAGGATTAAAGGCTATAATTGTCAGCTCATATTCTGTGTTTCTTGCCCATGTGTTTTGGATGCTGTCGACATACACACCCCCTCAACACCACCTCCTGACCATTCTCTCCATCAGCCCTTTCTTCATCATCTCCAAGGAGGGACAGCAGCCGGGGATGGCGGAAAAATGTGTATACTTCCATTACTGCTCACGCTGTGAGTTCAATGAATTTGGCTCTGGAATCCACACTACCCATCCTGCCACAAATTACTGTTTTTTTCCTCCTTCAAAGGCTGTCTTGAGTGCTATAAATTGTGTGTTTCTTCAAGCTGACCCCTTTTTAAAGTTTATTTATTTTTTATTTGTTTGAATTAGACTACTTTGTCTGTCAAATTCTGGGTGCTAATATTTGGCTATGAAGACTTGTATAACTTATCTTTTACAGTTTTTCCCTCAAGTCCGTGTCAGGTGAAAATTTAACAGGAATATTGAAGGGCTTCTGAGATATTCAATGCCTGTGCTCACACATTTGTAATTGAAGCTGTGACTTTTTGAGAGAGGTGCTGCAAATGTGATCTAATAACTTAATGTTTGAAGGAAAATGTGAGTTAGGAGACCAGACCTGGTTAAAGAACCCCCAAAGTTGTGATTTAACAAGTAAAAACATGAATGCATACAAAGATCCACAGATTTTTTCACTTGCTAACCAACGTTGCACTCACATTGTTCAGTGTTTCAAAAAGATTTTGACTTAAATGTCAAATAATTAATCAATTCTGCATAGGAATACAAGAAAAATCTTGCGTAACAGGTGAGGAATGCAATCTTTTTGTTGAATTTTGGATGTTGTAGATCTAACCAAATCGAATCACTTGCCCTTTCTCTTCATTCGTCTCATAGCTTTAAGAAATTCTTTCATTTTCATCTCTGCCTTGTCGTCTGTCTGAAAAACCCAAATATGACTTTTGACACATATCAAATAGGCGAAATCGATGTTATGTCTCATGCTCTTTGAAGATCTGGCCTCTCACTGTTGCACCATCTTTACCAAGTTTATTTTGTAGCCCCTGATTTTTTTTGCAAGAAAACTAGTTAAAACACACTGCAGATTCATTTCATGTCTTAGATTTTGTCTTGCTTCTTTTTATGTAATGGTGCCACAAAACTAATTTGATGCATTTAACATGTATAGGACATTGACTAGTACAAAAAGCTAAATTTTATCAAACTGTCCAGTGGCAGTGTGTAAGACCAAGATTGCTTGGTCTTACAAGATAGTTTTCCAAGATAAATTCATACTTTTTCATGATTGCAGAATTTAAGCTCATTAATAATTAACAGCCTTTGCCTGAGACTTGTATATGAGAAGTAATGATTCCTCTTTTACTAAAAATTTGCTTGCCTAGAAACAAGTCAGCACAGACCTAAATGTCATAGACATGAGTACTGAAAGGTATTAGTATTCTATTTAGCATCATTTGTAGCAATCAGGATCCGCCCATTTTATTGGTTATCACCTAGGGCTCCGAATATTCTGGGGATCTAGGGCCTCATTTATAAAAAATTCTGCAGATTTCATCCTAAAAGTGGGCCTGGTACGTGCAACTAGGTTCTGCGTATGCACAAAAATGTTAAGATTTATAAAACCATGTGTGTATGGAGCTAGTTTTACTCTGCATAACCTCATCTGCATATCATTTCCATGCATATTCACATCCACATGACACCATTGTTAACACCGTCAAAAGTACAAGACATTGGAAATTATTACATACGGACTATAAATGCCAATTGTGCCATAATTGCTAAAAAATCATCCAATATCCTTGTTGTTTTAGACTAAATATATCAAATATCTATAAAACCAAAATTGTAGCTATAAAATACTTCTTAGATAAAGTTTTTAGAGTAGAGTTGATTAGGGGTGTGACGAGACCCCAATCCCACGAGACGAGACGAGACACAAGATTGGGTTCACGAGATGAGATTTTTATAATATTTTTAAGAAATCCTCAATAATGAAACGTATGAAGGGAAAATAGTCTTTTATTCAACTGAAAATCATAAAATGCAAAAATGTTGGTGCATTTTGAAATCAACTTGTAATGCATGTCATTTTACTTCTATTTTAATGAATTATTTGCAGTTAAACAACATGCAAACACTGCTAAATGTTCTGCCACAAAATCAACCAATTGTTTTCTGCCCTGTATAATTTCACATGAGAAATCTCACTGAACTTCTTTCTATAGATTGAACATAAATTAAACAGTATAAATAAAATAAACATAAAAAACGGCATAGTTTTCTTACAATGTTTACACATTGTTTGTGTCTTGTGTGTTATTCTTGTGCCAAAAACCAAAATGTTTCCACACAAACGATTTGAAAGTGGTGGGGGCATCTTGAATAATAATTTCACCCTCACACTGATAGCACGACGAGACAACTTTTCACCTCGACGAGAAATTTCGCCACGTTTTAGTCTCGCGAGATCTCGTGGTACGAGATCTCGTCACACCCCTAGAGTTGATTCATTAATTTCCAAATCATAAGCCTACTTATTTATTGCAGTGTAAATACAATTGTCTGACGTGACCCTTTAATACAGTGGTATTTTTCATAATTGTTTGAAGATGCCTGTACAGGCATCAAAACCACTGTCCAGCTGCAGTTGTACAGTAAGATAATATCGTTGAACCTATTCAAACCGGACAATAGTCCGGTCCAGCAGTGTTCTTTAATATCGAAGTAAGTGTGCATCACTGATCATCTGTAATGACGGGTCAGCGGAGTGAAATCCAAATGCACGCTTTTATTAATAGAAGGTATGGTCAAACAGGCAATGGTCAGGTATCAGCAAAGAGGAATGTCACAGAATAGGCAGAGTTGTAAACGAAGAATAGGCAGATAGATCGGTGCAGTCAGCAAGTTAACACAGTCCAAAAATACATGGCAGTAGGTCCAAGGGCAGGCAGATAAACATCGAAAACGGTAGAAACAGGCAGGATCAAACACGGGCAGACTAGATAGAAATGAAACGCTCAGAAATGTAAATCACTAGGAAATAACAAGACCTTGCAATGGTGTGTGTGTGTGCAGTGTGTTAAAATAGTCCTGATAATGAGCTGCAGCTGGTGAGGTGATCAGTGATAGGTACGGGGCTTCTGGGAAATGTAGTCTGCATGAATGAGTGAGTGAGTGTGTAGTGCTGAGTCCATGGTAAAGTACCCTCTAGTGGTTATAGCGGGCACTTCAGCTGACGATCGTTACATCATCGTTCTCTTTTGTCATAATATGAGATTTGCAGTTTAGTTTAAGAGGAATTATTGTGCAGCGTGTCACAGGAAAAGTGATCAAAAGTTGCACATCCACTATCTAAATCCATATCTTTTTGTTTATCTTCTGCGTAATGACTTTATGTAATTTTAGGGTTTATCGCCATTAATAAAAGTGGAATATTAATGTAAATGTGTATATCAAAATGAAAACAGTTTAAAATCCTTCTGTTTTCTTCATTACTTTTCTCACTTTAGTGAAAGTGTTTGTTCGCAAAAAAAAAATGGTGTAGTTTCCCTACCATATATACCATTTATAAAAAACATAAAGTCAAGACCTGGTCCTCTATTGTCCTGTCACTCCTCCTTTTATCATTCTGGAGCTCCTCTGTGAGACTTGCGACCAGTGTGGCACGCAGGTGATGCTCATTAGCGCTCGTGCCACTGACCTCGCTCTGTTCCCACGGCTCTCGGCCTTGCCTGGCTTGCCACATGGACATTTACTTATATAGTACATTTATTCCACAATCGATTTCTTTACATAGGTGAGTCTGGAAGCTGTTATGAGTAGGAGGTGGAGAACCTACATAAATATTACATAATTATTATTAGGAAAACATAGAAAGTAACCAAAAATACATTTTCTGTAGCTGATATTAATGTGTGTATGATGTGACCTTCAGGGTTAACAATAATTTAAAAATTTGTTTGGCTTAACTTGTTTGTTCTGCTTGCTGTGTCTTTGCATGTTTTCTTTAGAGGTGATATAACCCAACAGAATGGCTTTAATATATTTCACATTACCCACAATAATAATGACAACCAGTGAACACATTAGTTGAATATGTAAGTGACAGGAAATATCATAACAGCATAAATGAGAGCAGCAAACTGTGAAACAACAATTGCAACACAGCAATCTGTATTATTTATTAGTTCTACACCTTGCTTAAAAATGCTCAGTTTTCACATTCAACAGAAATGCAGAAAAAAAATGGAAACACTTACTTTGTGGTTATTTTAGTCTTTGCTGTTCTTCTTTAATGGTACTTTAACGCCACTTTTGCTTGAAAGAAAAACAGCTTGTCAAAAAAACTCAGGAATAATATAAGGGAAAAAATAAAACTTTCGATCACACAGTTAGAAAATAATTTGTATAAATCTTTCTGCAAAGATCTGCTTTTAAAAAGGTTTTTGTTTAGTTCAAAATCATTTGTCATTTTACCTGATTTAACTGCGTATTTTGTTTACTTGGACAAAATCATTTTCATTGAGGCTTTGTATTCTTTTTTTTCTGCATATTCCTCCATTATTGTTTGTTTACAATGAATCTATTACACTGAATAAACTTTAATGCACAGTTATGTAGGGTTATCTACCCGTGGGACCCATTTTCATGATCTCGCCTAGGGTCCAGCATACCCCTGGACCAGCCCTGGTGGCAATTATAGTAAAACATTTGCTTTACCAGCAAAAAGGACATTGAATATCTCTAGGCCTGCAGAGCTGCTGATAAAAATCCAAGTTTTCTGGGTTGCTGTTTTTGTGTTTGGACTTTGTCTACAACTCATGCCGTACAGGGAAGCTGTAAGCCATGGAATTCTTATTATGTGCAACTTATTGCAGGCCTCTTTGTCTCTGGTGGTGTTCAGCATTATTATACAATAACCTCAGTTTTCCTTTTTCACAATGTTTTTGCATTACTGTTATTTAATCTTCTCTAAACAATCTAAAACAACATATAAACTCATTAATGATAAAGTTTCTTAGTTTCTATTTCTTGAATAAGCAATGCGCTATTCTTTCAAACCCTCTAGCTAATGTTTTTTTTTTTTACTACAAATTTCCCTCAAGCAAGGATCATTGTGGCACAAGCACTTTATTTCTGGCTTTTTCAGTTCTGATTGTTGCAGATTGTCTCCTGACAGGGTTTTCTGTTCCCACTGATATTTTCCTTCATTTGCCCTCATTAAGGTGTCAACACCCCGAGTCCTTCACCATATGCTGGATCTAGACTCAAATGCATGAGGTGGATGACAGTAACAGTCCCTTTCTGAGGTCAGAAAACCATTACCTTCTGTTTGGACATGCCCTCAGACACAACAGTAAAAAATGAGCCTTAAGAAAAATTAAAAATACTACCAGCATGAGTACAACTTCTTGGTTTTTAACTTTCAACCTTTTGTTCCATTCTGACACAATTTGTGCTCCCAAAAAGTAAGGCACACAGAGCATATATGTGAAAGCAGAGCATATTTATTTTGGTACACATATTAACAAGCAGAGTGGTGCTTCATAGCAGGTCCAAGTAGAGTTTCAGCACTGAGCCATAGTGCATTGAACACTGCAGACAGCATGGTAAAATCACTGTAAACCCATTTATCAACCCACTAATTTGCAGATTTAGCTTAATATTATAAAGTAAAAAATATACTAGAGTGAATTACTTGAAAGAGGACACCAGCCTAATGCAAATTCAACACGCTCAAAGGCATGTAAACATTTTCTATTCAAGCCATTTACTTTGGGGTTTGATGTTACATTCTGTTTAGATTAATTACCTTTTTGATGTTCACTTTTGTCCAAACATTTGGGGTCAGTAGGGAAAAAAACAAAAACTTTTATCCAGCAAGGATGCATTATGTTGATCAAAAGTGACCCTAAAGACATTTATAGTGTTCCAAAAGATTTATATTTTAAAGAAATGCTGTTCTTTTGAACTTAATGAAATATATATTTTTAAATATATTAAAATAGAAAATAGTTTATTTAAAATGCAATAGTATTTTTTTTTATAATGATGTAAATTAGGGGTTGTTTTCATGACACTGTTTCCAACTAAACACAGAAATTGTTGTGCACTTTGGCCGTTTATTTTCACATAAAACATTTTAGTTATTATTGCATAACTGTAGATTTGTAATAATGGCTATGGCTAATTCCCAAAAATATATTTTATTATATCTGGCCATGATTATAGTAAATATTTCATATAGTGATGCAGAAATAGATTTTATATAAAGAGCTGTTTATTTATACAGTAGAAGTGCTGTCAATGTGAAAGCACAATGGGAGGCTGCTGTTGTAGTAATGCTTTTCCTTCGATTATCCACTGCCTAAACGTATGGTGTAAAACAGGCCTGAGGGCTTCTTGTACTAGAGGCATTTCTATTGCTGCTCCAGTTGTGTATGTGTGAACTCCATTTCTTTTTTCAAGCTGAGTATCTGTTAGTGTCCGTGTATATGACAGGCTGACCGTGAAAATCCCTCAGTGTCTTATTAATGTTGACTATTACCTGGATGTTTGTTTGCCGGGCATAGAACAGTTTGGCACCTCAGCCAACTGCTGTGTACTAGTGCTCTACACAGTGTCCAGAATTAAAATAGAAGTGTGTAGGAGTAATGCAAGCTGCATTTAACATTCAGTTTGCCATATTTTTTTTTCCCTGAAAGAAAGTAAACATGATGAATATTCTATAAAATCTAGTAGTCTATTTCATGAACTCCCAGGGGTCCATCTAAAATAGCCAGGAAAAAATTGTGAATGGTGAACAAATTTCTCACCAAAAACCATGGCCAGGTGATATAGAGCCAAATCAACAACAATAATACACTTTATAATTGATGTATTGTTTTGATTTGGACTCTTTAGTGATGCTTTAGTTTAGGTGAAACTAGTTTTGCAGCAGTAGGTCAGAGCACCTAGAAGAAAATACATAAAATACATAGTCTACAGACAACACAACACTAATAATACACATTGCCATCCATCCATCCATTTTCTACCGCTTATCCAGGGCCGGGTCGGGGGGGCAGCAGTCTGAGCAGAGGTTCCCAGACTTCCCTCTCCCCAGACACTTCCTCCAGCTCTTCCGAGGGGACACAGAGGCGTTCCCAGGCGAGAGACATAGTCTCTCCAGCGTGTCCTAGGTCTTCCCCGAGGCCTTCTCCCGGTGGGACATGCCCGGAACACCTCCCTAGGAAGGCGTCCAGGAGGCATCCGAAACAGATGCCCGAGCCACCTCAACTGACTCCTCTCGATGTGAAGGAGCAACGGATCTACTTTGAGCTCCTCCCGAGTGACCGAGCTCCTCACCCTATCTCTAAGGGAGCGCCTTGCCACCCTGCGGAGAAAGCTCATTTCGGCCGCCTGTATCCGGGATCTCATTCTTTCGGTCATGACCCAAAGCTCATGACCATAGGTGAGAGTAGGAACGTAGATTGACCGGTAAATCGAGAGCTTCGCCTTGCAGCTCAGCTCCTTCTTCACCACGACTGACCGGTACATCGACCGCATTACTGCAGAAGCTGCACCGATCCGTCTGTCAACCTCACGCTCCTTCCTTCCCTCATTCGTGAACAAAACCCCAAGATAATTGAACTCCTCCACTTGAGGCAGGAGCTCTCCACCAACCTGAAGAGGACAAGCCACCCTTTTCCGACTGAGAACCATGGTCTCAGACTTAGAGGTGCTGATCCTCATCCCAGCCGCCTCACACTCGGCTGCAAACCATCCCAATGCACACTGGAGGTCCTGCCTCGATGGAGTCAACAGGACAACATCATCCGCAAAAAGCAGAGATGAAATCCTGTGGTCCCCAAACCAGACTCCCTCTGGCCCCTGACTGCGCCTAGAAATCCTGTCCATAAAGATTATGAACAAGATAAAGGACAGCCCTGCCGGAGTCCAACATGCACCGGGAACAGGTCTGACTTACTGCTCCGGTTATACAGGGACTGGACAGCCCTTAGCAAAGGGCCCCAGACTCCATACTCCCGGAGCACCCCCCACAGGGTGCCACGAGGGACACGATCGAATGCCTTCTCCAGATCCACAAAACACATGTGGACTGGTTGGGCAAAATCCCATAAACCCTCCAGCACCCTAGAGAGGGTATAGAGCTGGTCCAGTGTTCCACGACCGGGATGAAAACCGCATTGTTCCTCCTGAATCTGAGGTTCGACACATTGCAAATTCCTTAATTCCTTAAAAATCAAACAACTAAAAAAACCAGTGACAATCTGCCTAGGAAGAATTTATTAAACCAATAGCCACTGAAATAAAAACCTTTTAAACATTTTGATCCTCCACCAGGTACTTTGAAATGACACCCTGAAGGCAACAACTGAAATTCTGGTTGTACTTTATTTTACAGTACGTGTACTTACAGTGTACTTACCTAAGAAAGTACTGGGTAATTTAAGGTTAAGGTTTAGGTGTAGGTTCTGGGTTAGTACTTAGTTATTACCCAGTTATTGTAATTACTGTAATAAGTATATAGTTTTTACATGGGGAACAGGACTGTAAAATAAAGTGCTACCGAAATTCTGTTTAAATTACTGAAAATTGAGTGTGCCTTATTTAAAACCCATCTAAGATAAATATCAATGGGCTGAATTTGATTCACCCCAAAAACCTTCCTTGGTACTTCGACAAGACTGTTCAACCTATTCCTATTTGACAAAGTAAGATTACCAAACTAAGCCAAAAGAACAGAAAGATACTGATTCAACAAAATACTTTATTTTAAAGTCATCATGCATGTAAAACAAAGTATATATTTTTAAAATGAATGTTGTTGCCATGGAATGGCTGGATCAATGAAGCAGGCGATGAAGAATAATTCCAGGAAATAGTCTTTTAATCCAAACACTCCAGGAATAGGCAGAGAAATTGAGAAAACAACCATCCAACACAGACGAGCAACAGGTGAATGAGATGAAACAAAGAAGCATGGGAAAGCTGGGTCAACTCAAGATGAGGAAACAGAAGGTGAACACAATGAAAAAAAGGCAAAACAGAACAAAACCCTGACAGCTATTGATTTATTAAAATGTCACAACTTGATCTTCAGATGAAACAATAGTCTTTTTTGTCAAGTCATTTTGTTCACATATACCCTGCCCTGTTCTTACAGATGACTGCAAGCTTGCTTTCAGATTTACTTCCATCCAATCTACAAATGATGAATTGAACCAAGTTCCCATCCTACATTTTTCCTCCCAGATAATCTGTTTGATCCGTTGCTACTTCCACTTTTTACATTGTGACTATAATTTTCTGCTGATAATATCACTGAGTGATTTATAGTGTTTTTACTTGTTTAATATATAACACATATAAAAGTGTTGGTTTTAGGTTCAGTTCTACAAAACATTGGTTGGACATTAGAGTTTTGTCACGGTTGTCAGATCTGCTGTCTCTTTCTAGCCTCATGTGTTTGTGTTGGTGGGTGTGTCTCATTATGTTCCTTGTTTCATGTGGGCGTTGTCACTGATCATCCTGATCAGCGACAGCTGTTTGCCATTATCAGCCTCTATTTAATGCCCTGTCTTTCGTCTCATGTTTGTCAGATCGTTGTTTGATTAGTGTTGTTCTATTTGCCTTCTGAGTATTCCTTGACTTAATTAAACATCTTTTACTTGCAATTGCTTCCGAACTATTTATCATTACAGAACGATCTGACCAACATGGAAGCAGCAAGTGCAGCATCACTCAAGGAGTTTATCGATCACAGCATTTCCCGAATGGACCATCGTCACTGAGGAGAGCAAAGTGGCGTTCGTTCTCACGTTACTAAAGGGCCGTGCAGCACTATGGGGGACGGCGGTGTGGGAGAACAAGGACCACTGCTGTGACTCGTTTTTCGACCGGGCCGTGGCTGGCAAGGAGGCTGCCAGAAGACTCGCGGACCTCAAGCAAGGGAGTTCGTCGGTCGCTGATTACTCCATCGAGTTTCGTACGCTGGCGGCCGAGTGCAAATGGAACGAGGAGGCACAGTGGGATATGTTCCTGCATGGGCTGGCCGACCGTGTTAAACGTGAGATATACATGCTGGACCTCCCTGCCACGCTAAATGAACTTATAGAGCTGGCGTTACGAGTGGATGCTCGCATAGACCAGCTGGGTCGCTATCTTCATACCACCCGTGAACCCGGAGCAGTGGTTCGACGCAGCATCCCGGAGGTTGACACGGTCGGTCACGTCGATGATCACGAGCCCATGCAGGTGGGCAGAGCTCGGCTTTCCCGGGAGGAGAGAGAGAGACGGAGGTCCCAGGGACTCTGTCTCTACTGTGGTGGCCGGGGACATTATCTACACGCATGCCCGGTAAAAGAGCAAGCCCGGTAGTAAAGTTGAGGCTACTATCGGGTGGGATCTCCGCCGGGAAGTCCTCACCATCCACTCTCCTTCCGGTAAGACTGAGATGGGCCAACATTACGCACCCCTGTCAAGCTCTCGTGGATTCCGGAGCTGAGGGTAACTTTATGGATATTAATCTTGCTTACCAACTTCACCTTCCCATCTCGCCGCTTCCTCATCAGATCTCTGTCAATAGCCTTAATGGCCAACAACTCCCCAACATTACCCATTCTACTGACTCCATAACCCTCATCACTTCCGGCAATCACATTGAGAACATCCCTTTCCTCCTCATGGACTCCCCGGTTGCACCGGTTGTGTTGGGTCACCCCTGGCTGGTTAAGCACAATCCTCGTGTGGATTGGGGCTCCAACTCCATCTCTATGTGGAGCGAGTCCTGTCACGAGTCCTGTCTTGTTTCTGCCTGTCCGTCTGTGTCTGTTTCTGTGTTACAGGAGAAGCCAGCGGATCTGTCAAACGTGCCCACGGAGTATCTGGACCTGAAGGAAGTGTTCAGTAAGTTTCGAGCTGCTTCGCTCCCTCCGCATCGTCCCTATGACTGTGCTATAGACTTAGTGCCAGGTAAGTCTCCGTCTAAGGGCAAACTCTACTCCTTATCTGTTCCTGAGAGGGAGGCCATGGAGAAATATATTTCTGATTCTCTGGCAGCCGGATTCATCCAGCCTTCCTCTTCCCCTGCGGGGGCGGGGTTCTTTTTTGTTGAAAAGAAGGATGGTTCTCTGCGACCTTGTATTGATTACCGAGAGTTGAACAACATCACGGTGAAGAATACCTATCCTTTGCCGTTGATGTCTTCAGCTTTCGAGAGGTTGCAGGGAGCATCCATTTTCACAAAGTTGGACTTGCGTAACGCATATCATTTGGTCCGCATCAGGAAGGGGGATGAATGGAAAACCGCTTTTAACACCCCCAGAGGGCACTTTGAATATTTGGTTATGCCCTTCGGGCTTTCCAACAGCCCAGCGGTTTTCCAGGCACTCGTCAATGACGTGTTGAGAGACATGGTAGATCAGTTCATATATGTCTACCTGGATGACATATTGATTTTTTCTTCGTCTCTCCAGGAACATGTTCAACACGTCAGGCGAGTGCTTCAGAGGTTGTTAGAGAATGGGCTTTTTGTCAAGGCGGAGAAATGCGATTTCCATGCACAGTCTGTTTCTTTTTTAGGATACATCGTCTCGTCTGAGGGAATGCGCATGGATCCTGACAAGGTTAAGGCTGTGATGGATTGGCCAAGCCCGGATTCCCGTAAGGCCCTGCAGCGGTTTCTGGGATTCGCTAATTTTTATCGACGTTTTATTCGTAATTTCAGCCAGCTAGCCGCACCTCTGACTGCCTTGACCTCCCCCAGAACGACGTTCAGGTGGTCGGACACAGCCGAGGCTGTGTTTACCAACCTCAAGAACCGCTTTGTTTCGGCTCCCATTCTTGTCGCCCCTGATTCTACACGTCAGTTTGTGGTGGAGGTCGACGCGTCAGAGGTGGGGGTAGGAGCAGTTCTTTCCCAGCGTGCTTCCTCAGACGACAAGGTGCACCCTTGCGCGTTTTTTTCACATCGCTTGTCACCTGCTGAACGTAATTATGACATTGGTAACAGAGAGTTGTTGGCCGTCAAATTAGCGTTGGAGGAGTGGCGTCATTGGCTAGAAGGTTCTGGGGTACCTTTTATCGTGTGGACTGATCACAAGAACCTTGAATATATTAGGTCCGCTAAGAGACTCAACTCCAGGCAGGCTCGATGGGCACTTTTTTTCGGACGTTTTGACTTTACTATCTCGTACCGCCCGGGTTCCAAGAACATCAAACCCGACTCCTTATCTCGTATTTTTGATCCATCCGAACGCCCGGTGACTCCCGAGTGCATTTTACCTGAGAAAGTAGTTATCTCAACACTCGTATGGGAGGTCGAGTCGAAGGTCAAGACGGCCTTGGAAGGGGTAACACCTCCGCCTGCTTGCCCACCGAGTCGTTTGTTTGTTCCGGAGGAGTTACGGTCCGACATCATTCGATGGGGTCACTGCTCCAGCGTGGCTTGTCATCCAGGAATAAGTCGCACTAGTCACTTAGTAAAGCAACGATTCTGGTGGCCACGTATGGCTCGTGACATTCGCGATTTTGTTCTGGCTTGTTCTGATTGTGCCATGGGTAAGACGTCTAACCGACCTCCTGATGGGTTACTTCGGCCGCTGTCGGTTCCTTCGAGACCCTGGTCCCACATTTCGCTAGATTTTGTCACCGCCCTCCCGCCCTCCAGAGGTATGACGGTTGTTTTAACCGTTGTGGACCGGTTCTCGAAGGCGGCACATTTTATTCCCTTGCCCAAATTACCATCAGCCAAGGAGACAGCGGTTACTGTGATTGACCACGTCTTTCGGTTACATGGCCTCCCGATGGACGTGGTCTCTGACAGGGGTTCCCAGTTTGTGTCCAAATTCTGGCAGGAGTTTTGTAGATTGTTAGGAGCCACGGTTAGTCTGTCTTCGGGCTATCATCCCCAGAGTAATGGTCAGTCTGAGCGAGCCAACCAGGATCTGGAGAGAATGTTGCGATGTTTGGTAGCCAAGAATCCTTCATCCTGGAGCCAACAACTCTCTATGGTTGAGTACGCTCATAACTCGCTACCAGTGTCAGCCACGGGCCTCTCTCCGTTTAAGTGCAGTTTAGGGTACCAGCCACCCATTTTTCCCAGTCTGGAATCCGAAGTCGCGGTTCCCTCCGCTCACGCCTTTGTCCAGAGGTGCCGTCGCACATGGACCAGAGCCCGTGAGACTCTGCTCCAGGTGGGTTCGCGTACCAAGGCCAAGGCCGATCGCCACCGGTCAAGGCCTCCCGTATACGTCGTGGGTCAAAGAGTGTGGCTTTCTACCAAGAACATTCCGCTCCGCTCCGTTTCTAACAAGTTAGCTCCCAAATTCATTGGCCCGTTTCCTGTCACCAAAATTATTAGTCCGGTGACAGTCCGACTCAAACTTCCTCCGGCGTACAGGAGAATTCACCCCGCCTTCCATGTCTCTAAGATAAAGCCTGTATTTTACTCTCGCATTAATCCGCCTAAACCAGTTCCCCCACCGCCGCGTCTCGTAGACGGGGAGCTTACATATTCGGTACGTCGTATTCTGGACTCGAGACGGAGGGGACGCGGATTCCAGTATTTGGTGGACTGGGAAGGTTACGGTCCGGAGGAGAGGAGTTGGGTTCCTGCTCGAAACATTTTGGATCACTCCCTTATCGATGATTTCAAACGACAGGTAGGGGTACTGTCACGGTTGTCAGATCTGCTGTCTCTTTCTAGCCTCATGTGTTTGTGTTGGTGGGTGTGTCTCATTATGTTCCTTGTTTCATGTGGGCGTTGTCACTGATCATCCTGATCAGCGACAGCTGTTTGCCATTATCAGCCTCTATTTAATGCCCTGTCTTTCGTCTCATGTTTGTCAGATCGTTGTTTGATGCTTCCCGTTCGTGTGCTTGTTCCCTGTCTCCTCGTGTTTCTCGTGCACCTGCGTCACGGCTCCTGCTATCTGCATTCCAGTCCTGAGAAAGAGAGGATTCTGACGACGCTCTAGTGTTGTTCTATTTGCCTTCTGAGTATTCCTTGACTTAATTAAACATCTTTTACTTGCAATTGCTTCCGAACTATTTATCATTACAAGTTTAAGCACAACAGGTCTCATGAATACACAGTTTAAAAGCTTGCAAGGCCACACATTTAATAAAAATAAAAATGTCCTTCAAGACCCCCCTGTGGTGAAAAACAAGTTTTTAATGTTATGTATGTCTATGCGGTGTTTTTAATATGCTTCAAAACAAATGTGCAAAATCATAGTCAACACCATTTTAGAGTATTTTCTCCTTAAAATGGCAGTTTACCAAAGACAGTCTCAGAAAAGTAGGTTGAAATCGCCCATTCCCTATGTCACAAGCATGTACCCAATCCAGTCAACCCAACGTGTGGGGCGAACTTTTGTATATAATTAACTATGCTGTGAAGCAGGGGGTCCCGCACGGTATATTTTTGTGTTGAAAAATTGGGTACATTTAGCTGTACAGTGGGTTAATTATGTATATGATGTATAGACAATGTTATGATGAACTGTATGCCTTTCTCCACTGTCCCCTGTTTCTAAGGATACTGATTTTTAGAAGGCAGCTGTCATAAGATAAATTTAATTGTATCACATAATCATCCACATGGGCCATTGGTGCTTAGACCCCAGTGATTGCTTCTTGCGTTTACATTGATAATTAATAATAGTAGTAATAATAATAATTTAACATTATCATTATTATTATTACTACTACTACTACTACTATCCCTTGTTTAAAACAAATAAAAAAAATTTTCAAGCTATTGTACCAAAATTAGAAATTCTAGTATCTTGGTTATTTTGATTTTCTTCTCAGATTTAATTCTGTTATTTTATTTTTTTTTTTTTTAGGAATCTTATTATTCCTTATTAGGAATCTTATATTTAAATGATAATCTTTCAAAAACAGTTTGGCGAAACATAATTAGAAAGCAAGCATAAACTATTCAGTGCATAAAACTCAAATATGTTTCTGGGTCTCAAAATAATGGAGCAGGTCAGATATATCCTTCTAGTGTTAAAACATATCCATCTCTTTTCACATCTCTCTCCAGTGCACAGACACAGTTAGCAGAAACAAGCTGGCACTGGGGCACAGTTTATCACAAAAACATGCTTCCTCCTCTCTTTCTCCCTCTATCTCACTCTCTCTCTTTTTCCTGCTCTCTATCTCTCTCTCTGAAGCTGAGGCAGCCTGTGGTGGTGTTTGCCATTTGATGTGGCTCCTCTGTTGAAGCGGCAGAGAGGAGAATTCTCTTTCCCTGCAGGAGCATCAGACTCTGTACGCATGGAGGAAAGCTCCAGCTGAGATGCCAGCTTTTTGTAAAGAAAGCTTAGAAAAGAACACATGCAGAAGGAAAGAGATGAGTGAGAGAGGTTTCCATTTCAGAGATGCAAATGTAGACGGTGTGTTAAAGTTGCAGAATGGGAAGAAGACTTTGAAACTACTCTTAAAGGCCGTAGGAAAGGTGTGTTTATTTTAGAATGGAAGCCATTCTGTTGAGTGGCCCAGAGGGTAGGAGCACAAAACAGTGTTTTTATGATGGTGTGAAAAATGGACAAAATACATCACTCTCAATTTATAACTATAATATCATTTATATGCTTTTGCATGGTCTGCATACGTTTCACTGACAGTTATGTTTAGGGATTATGGGTGGATCTTCATGCTTACTTTTTTTTCTAAAAATTGGACTGGCAAAATATTCTCAGTGTATATTGAAAATAACAAAAAATATATTACATTAAGGAAATGAAGGTAAATATTACTGAAATTGTATTGTGTTCTCTCATTATTTGGATGTTCAGACCTAATTAAAATACATAGACAAGATGTCTCAGGTTACAACTATAACCTTGAGAAGGGAACGAGACGCTGTATCGAAGACGACACTTTGGGGGATTCCTCTGCATGATAGCATCTGACGACCGTGTGAAACTAGACCCGTTCTGATTGGTGCTACGTCGTGACGTAGCTTGTGATGGTGTACAATGAAGCTTACAAAGGCACACAGCAGCCTCGGCCACGTCTGTACCATGAGGGAATACCATAGCGGACAGTGGGTGGTCTCTCGAGACCCAAACAGATCCACTTCCGCTTGGCCGAATCCCCTTCTTCGTCGTCTCGAGCTCCTCTACCAGATCCATATGCGACCCTCATGATCTGAGCCATGCGGAACCTGAACCTCGGGGAATGTGAGCCTGGCCTGCCTCATCAAACTGGGCCAGGCGGAAGTGGAGCGTTCTGAGGGGCAGCTGCTCACAGTGTGCACAGGCAGCCACCTCAAGAACTGCCCGTGCATGCTCTGCTCCCAGGCAATGCACACAAAGCTCGTGTGTGTCCCCACCTGTGATGAATCTTGGGCTGTGAGCCACACACTGATTGAATTGCCTTTGGTTCGCCATGACTAATAATATATCTCTTTACAGACTTCAAGTATGACAGACAGTTTCACACACATAGCGCTTTCTGAAGAACAGAGGCTAACGCTGTTGTGTTCCAGTGTGCCTTTGTAAGCTTCCTTGTACACGGTGTACAAGGAAGCTTACAAAAGCACACTGGAACACACCGGAACACATGCCACAATCACAACATAGAACCATTCAGGATTGATCTAGTTTCACATGTGCTTCAGATGCTATCATCCA
This sequence comes from Opsariichthys bidens, assembly GCA_037194245.1. Classification (NCBI taxonomy): domain Eukaryota; kingdom Metazoa; phylum Chordata; class Actinopteri; order Cypriniformes; family Xenocyprididae; genus Opsariichthys; species Opsariichthys bidens. The sequence goes on along the minus strand of CM074280.1, from coordinate 16,658,079 downwards.
GAGACATTCCCCATATTGTTGTCCTCGACACAGCGCAAGTTTCCTCAAAAGGAAGCAGCACAAAATAATCACATTACATATATGATTATGCATTGTGTGTTTCTGCTCACTGTAATAAATTCATAAAATAACTGGCAGCTCATTACACAGATATTTTCCAGTAATTTCGCAGACATTTCTGTTTACCCTAGAACACAACGAAATGAAGTGCAAAGTTCAAAATGCAGGTAAATACCTGAAAAAAATAAATAAATAAATATATATATATATATATATATATATATATATATATATACATATATGTATATGTATATGTATTTTTTTTAGAGTGGTACTCAACTAACAGTATGGTGTTGGCAATGTGCGAGGTCATCGGTTCACAGGGAACACACATACAAATAAATGTATATTGAATGCACTGTATTGGATAAAAGTATGTGACAAGACCATGTAAGAGTCTTTGTCGTCACGATCATATGACAAACTCTGCTGAAGAAAGGTAACCAAGAAAAATGTATTTAGAAATGACCACAGTGTTCCAAAACAGTTGGATGGTGAAAGCATAAAAGTGAAATCCATTATCCAAGCTCCAAGCATCCAACTTTAATATGCCTCAAAAACCTTTTTTGCCTGTTGAAAAATAGCACATGGCTAAGAGCAAGCTGATTTAAAATGAAAGCTGCCTTTTCTCTTTCCCTCCATTTTCTTGTTTACGCAGAAAAAAAAACTAAAAGAGATTTTATAGCCTCTGGTATACCAGCAGGAGGCAAAAAGGCTTGAATTCAGATCAGTTCCTCAAATCATGGTCAAATAACAGTGTAAAATAATTGACAAAGCTGAAATGGTGGGAGATTTGTCTGTGAGAGCAATTGTAAGGTTCTTGCATCTGCAAAGTACTGTTAATAACAGTTATTCCCTTCCATCCATTTTCTTTTGAAAGCAAATTATTATTCAAAGTGCACATCTCTCTATATGTATAGAGTTCTACATGCACAGTTCTATCTCCTTAATGAATTCATTAGATACTGCCAGCCTTCAGAAGGCTCAACGAAACGGTCACCAGGTCCCTGATGATTCCAGGGGAAGTCCATTCAAAGCGAGCGAGAGACCATTCGCCAATATCTCTCGTCTGCGTGTGCAACCGCACAACTGCACATGGGCTTATTTGTTTTCTTGTCACTGCTGAAGATAACGTATCACTGTACAGCTCAGATAATTACTCTTCTGTGAGTGTGAGGGGGGATAAAGATGTTTAATCTTCTAAGACTCATTACTCACTGCAATGTTAATAGGAATTACAGAGAAGAAGCAAATCGAGGCAGGGGACTTCAAAGATCAGCTGCTACATGTCGAGTGTTGGATTTTGAGGCGAGGCTGAAGATGCACATGATTTTGCCTTTTTTTCTTTTCTTTTTTTTTTGTCTGATCCAGTATATCTTAAATTACATTTGCATTTTAACATCCACTATCATTCTGGATGCCATTTTGTGGTCTTTTTGAAGTATCCATGTAATATTTTAGCCTAACGTCTGCCGTTAGTTCAGATGGATGCAGCTAAATTTGATATTTTTCCACCCTTTTTAAAAGAAAGTGTGATGTATTAAGTTCAGGAAGGCTTGCGTCAGCTTGTGGACATCAGCAACCAGCAGCATCACAAGGAGTATTCAAGCTGAAGTCTCTAGTCTCCTCGTAACCTGAAGCAAGTAAATAATGAGACATATTTCTGAGTCAGCAGGAAAAAAGGATTTTGGCCACTTCTCATATGTTTGAGGCCTAGCAGCTGGAAGTGAGACAAATCGTCCTGGTGAATAGACAGTGACTAAGGTGGCTGTTGTTTCATTGTAGTTTCAGATTGTTATTTCTCGAGCGGTCTATTTTTAGCAAAGTCACTTATTCACACTCGACGGGGGGATATGGGCAGAGATGGATGGGACTCTGGCATGATGAATATGCCATACACATTATGTGTCACTCTCTATCTCTTTACCTATCAGTCTGCATGTCTCCATAGGCCCACAGCGGTATTTGAACACGGTTGAGCGACACTGGAGCCTGTGAGATGACCGAAAGCCACATTCCGAGCCGCTGTTTGTTTTTGTCGCCCACTGGCTCTCAACCATCAGTCTGACATTCTCTATTGTCAAGGACATTAGAATATATGTTAACAATCAGTTCTCACTTGAGATGCTGTCATTTCACAAGTGCAGCTGAAGGTCTTTCTTTTGCGTGTCTGCTTATGCCATCTGCTTATTAAATATGCAGACATCAAAAAAGATGTTTGCTAATCATCTGGCAGGACTTAATGTTGTCACGATACCAAAATTTTACTTGTCAGAACAAATGCCGATGAAAATGCATGATTCTCAAAGCCAGTTTTGACTTTTAACATCACGTTGAAACAGAATTAGTGACATCTGTTCTTCTATAATGTATTCTGTATTGAGTTGAACAGATTATTGGAAAAAAAAAAACATAGGCTGGGGACTTGGTTCTATGCATTGATTGAATTGTGAGATGTGGCATTGCTCACAAAAATGGAGGCAGAGGAATATGAGCTTGCAGGGGTGGGATTTATATATGATAAACTATATGATCGGGGTCCTGCATTCATTACCAAAGAGAAGTCTGTTATTTTTATAGGAAGGTCCAGTTATGACATTTTGTTGAATGTTATAAAACATTAAACATTACAAGGCCAAAAAAAGGTTTTTCAATTAAGTAAACATTGCCTCAGAAATGTCATTAAACAGTACTCAAATAAATACCAATGAAACATTCTAATAAAATAGCAAGATCTTAATTTTAAAGTATTTACCAGTATTTAATATTTACATCTTCTTCTTCTCAATTGCGTTTTGATTAATAATGACACAGCAGTAAGTCAGCAGGCTGCATTTGCTCTGCACAATCTAGCATCTGTTTGGTTATTTAAGACTGTTTACATTAATATCCCATTACGAGGAGCACAACCTCATAACCTGGACTTCACATTAGCCACTTGTCAATCAAGTGTACTCGGTAGTGTAGTATTTTTACAGTTACTGCAAAAATGATGGTACGGTTGCATTTTTACCTTTTTAATCTTTTTAGTTTTTTTAGTTTAATTTTTCCACTTTAAACGTTTTTTGGCTGTATATAATATTCCCTGACCTACAGATATTGGTCAGTTCCCTGACTTTGCTTTATTATTCATAAATATACAACATTCGGCACTTTTGACAGACTGTATGTGAAGAATTTTGAAATTGAAAGAAACTGGCTCCTTTCATTGTCTTACTCTCCAACTGGGGATGAATAAGTTTATTTTGGCAGAGGATAGATGGGTCTGTGCTTGCAAATATTCCAGTGTCCAGCCTTTAGTGGACCCACAGAGTAAGCAGTGACAGCTGTTTACCGCCTCCATCTGTCCTCTTCCTCTCTCTGTGTCTCTCACTACACGGGAAAACCATATTTAGCATACTATAAACTCATTGTGCTCTGACACACTCAACCATCTGTTTGACAGTTCAACTCAGAGAATAAGACACCAGTTAATTCTTACTTAGGAGGATTGTGTCCCATCTCAGCTTGTTGACTGACCAGGTTGTATTTGCACGGCAGAAGCCTCCAAGGATCCCTAAGGTCCTGTGTGTTAATGAATGTAATTTACAGCTGGTTAACCAGTCAATCAAGCTTTTTAGTGTCAGCCATTCTTCAGCCTCTTTAAGGGCTCACATTAATTCCTGTTGTCATACGGCATATTGGGTTTGTTTTCCACGAATGCTCTTTTCTTCCTCCACTCACCTCTGCCCATTCATAACAGTTACAACCCTGGTGTGTCACTGGTATGTTCAGGCACCAGGGTTGTGAGAAATCTGAAAGGCCTTAAAAAAAGTTTTGTCAAGCCAACATTCAAAGCCTGTTTTCACAAACTATATTTTTAGTGCAGGTTTTGTAGAGGTTTTAGTATAGATTTCTTTTAACTTCATAGGATTTTATTGCTTTTCTTTTTCTTTGTACTACCCTTCAAAAGTTTGGGGTTGTTAAGATTTTTTTAATGTTTTTGAAAGAAGTCGCTTATGCTCCCCAGGCCACACTTATTTGACCAAAAATGCAGTAAAAAGAGTAATATTGTGAAGCATTTTAAAATAACACAATTTAAAATAACTGTTACATTCTTGAAGTATATTTAAAAATTCAAGTTATTCCTGTGATGGCAAAGCTGATTTTTCAACATCATTACTCAACTCTTCAGTATAATGATCCATCAGAAATCATTATAATATGCTGATTTGCTGCACAAGAAACATTATTATTATCATCATTGTTAAAAACGGTTGCGCTGCTTAAACTTGTTTGTGGAAATCATACTGAATTCTTGGAACAGACATTCTCTGTTCAATTCTGAAAAGAAAAAAACCCTGAAAAAACACATAATCTTGACACCATCTGTAGAACACATTTTGGTGGAAGGGCAGGAATAGTGGGCCTTCTGAGTTCCCACAGATGATGCTTTCTTATGTTTCTCTTAGAGAAATTCTGTGTGGAACAGGATGTTTTCCACATGGACAGGTCTTACTGACAGGTCCAAAGTGTCTGGAGCAGCTTTCGTTTTCTCTTGTCCCCTGTATGTCACTGTCATTGATTCAGAGTTGTTCATAGTAACAGCTAGAAACAGCTTTTATTATTTTTTTTTTAAATGACCAAGGCTGAAGCATTCATCTCTGACACTCTTAAAGGTCATCTTCGCTCTTTTCCTGTCTTTTGTGCTTAATAACTCTACTGCTAGATTGTTCTTCTGAGGGAGAAGAGAAGAAATGCTTTTCGTTGTTAATGTGATGACAAAGGGGTTATAAAGCACGCACTAAAACTTTAACTTTACTGCGTTCGTTTCTTATGGCTGGAGGCACGTTGAACTATTTCTGTACAAAAAAAAAAATGTTTTTGGAAACTATTAATGAAGTATAGACTACAGTGACCTGTCTTTTATAAACCCTCTGACTTCCTGGCATATGCCTTGATACTGCAGATGAACCTCATCATCACGGTAAGAAATGAGTGCCAAAAGACATGCCCACATCACTGATGCTATCATAAAAATTCATCCTTGCATTACAGACACAGGAAGAAGCTTTTCCCCCTCCTTTAAAATGGATAAGTCAGCGGTCCACCTGGCCTCATTGGAGGAGAGATAACATTTTAGAGAGTCTGAAAGAGAAGAGGGAATATGCTACTGCTGCAGTGCATAGTACACTTTCTAAGGCGTCGCGTTCACTGTGCCGCTGTCAGCTGTCAGTGGGAGTCGAGCTGAAGGGATGGATGTAAACACACAATGTGCCAAACGAGGGCATCTTACATGGTGTTATGGAGAGTTGTCATATCAGCGCTGTGGTGAGCCAGCACAGATCCCAACTCCCAATTCGCTTTTGTGTGTCAAATTGACAAAGAATTTAAGATGCTTTTTCTTTTATCTGTGAACAACCTCTGTCATTCAGCCTTCAATGGGAACGTGGGGCATGAAAAAGAAGCCACCTACCCAGCATTATTTTATGCTTATTTGGAATACATTATGGGTAGAATGTTCTACATAATATGAATCAATTTTATCAAAGGCGGCATGACATATATAGGGCAAACAGCAGTTGGAGAACAACTTCAGCTATAATAGATATTGACATTGTGTTCCTCAATGCCATTGTAAAAGGCATTGTGATCACACAAAAAACAATAGTCAGTTTGAGTGGGTTGGATTGTCCTTATCTGTTCTGAGACCTACTGAAGTACTGGATGAGTGCTAGCTTTGGAGACATTTAAAACATGAGCATTTTCTTCTCGTCATCTACAGCTGTCAACACATCTGTCAAGTCAGTATTGATACAACTTTACAGCAAATAAAAAGCCCACTGCACTAAGCTGAGTTTGACCTTTTTGTATTTTTCTACTTCACATTTGTAAACTTGTTCCTTCTGAAGACAAGAAAAATCTACTCACATATTTTTCCTCACATAATCCTGCAGCAAGCCTCTTGCTGATACCCATTTTAATAGTGTAGCACAGGCTTTTATCACTCTGTGATATAGTTTTGCCACAATCCTTGAAAACACAAGAAACACATGGCACGATACAGTTTGATTCTGCAGCAGTGCATTCAAAAGAAAAGAAAACTAGAGCAAAACACCACAGAAAAGTAAGTCCCTCAGCACAGTGCATTGTAGGATGCCCTACTACTATACTAAATGTTCAGAGGCACTTTTTCATTTATGCAGTCCCATATCAAACCGTTGCATCTGCTTTTAAGATTTGTTGTTTAAGAAAAGTTGTCCATTTCATTTTGAACACGCATCCCATGTCTCCGTTGCAAAGTCTGAAATGGATATTGCAACAAATTTGTCTCTGGGTGATTGTTTTATCTATTTATGACCCTAGAAAAGCACTTCATGGCATGAATTTCTTGTCCATATTCAGTGGTCTAAAACTCTACAGCTTGCTTTTATTCTGTCCAGTTTGTGTGCTCATTCTGTGTTTACAGTATAGGGATTATGGATCTATAATATCTAGGGGTGTGACGAGATCTCGTGCCACGAGACTAAAAGATTTTTCGTCGAGGTGAAAAGTTGTCTCGTCGTGCTATCAGTGTGAGGGTGAAATTATATTGAAGATGCCCCAGCCACTTTCAAATCGTTTGTGTGGAAACATTTTAGTTTTCCAATAGAAATAATAAACGGTGAAAGAATAACACACAAGACACAAACAATATGTAAACATTGTAAGAAAACTATGCCGTACACCTCGGCCAGTACAGACTCTTAGGGGCCGTTCACATATCGCGCGCATTTTCATTCTCGCAAAATGGAAGCGACGCGGCGCACTAATTTTTTCCTGGCGCGCCTGTGCCACGGCGAGATGAAAACATCTCAACTTTTCAGAATGCCTTAAGTGCACCGCAGGTCATGTGACAAGAACCAACCGATCATCTTCGACCTTTCCGTAACAAAACATGGAAATCTCAGCCGAACAGCTGATCATAGCTGTACAGGGGGGTTGTTATGTCTCATCTCCATAAATATATCTAGTAGTAAAGCTAAAGCAAGGGCTAAAAATCAATTTATCCCTTGCTGAAACTTCCTCATGGTCGTGGAGAGCACAGTTCATGGTTGCATAGCAACGACAGACGCTACAGAAGCGCGAGCTCCCGAACGCTTGCAAAAGTAGGAGGAAGCGACGCGGCCGCGCTTTACAGAAAGCATCGCTATTACTGCTAACGGTTGGACTTCTCGGTGTACGCAGAGCTATATAACGGTTACAGACAACACAATCAAAAGTGACTGGGAAATGGTCAACTTTGTTCTGCAGTTAAAGTGACACTTAAAGTGTTATTTGAATTTTTTATTTATGTTTATTTTATTTATACTGTTTAATTTATGTTCAATCTGTAGAAAGAAGTTCAGTGAGATTTCTCATGTGAAATTATACAAGGCAGAAAACAATTGGTTGATTTTGTGGCTAAACATTTAGCAGTGTTTGCATGTTGTTTTACTGCAAATAATTCATTAAAATAGAAGTAAAATGACATGCATTACAAGTTGATTTTAGAATTTCTTAAAAATACTATAAAAATCTCGTCTCGTGAACCCAATCTCGTGTCTTGTCTCGTGGGATTGGGATTTCGTCACACTCCTAATAATAACCAAAACAGCTGAAGAATGTCTCGTATGCCTTTTATTTCTCTTCTAATGCTTCTCAACACAAAGTATTATCATGCCTTTTTTAACCACTAAGCCATTCTAATGGCCAAAAAAGGAGCAAGAAAACTACATTAATATATGTCTATTAACTTAAGAGGTTGAGATTGTTTCAAATTGTTAATAACATGTGTCTCCCACACATTTTTCATCTTTCGTCTCTCTGGAATACTTGATTCTTATTTGTCAAATGCAACATTTAGTGGTCAGAATATTTGCTGTTGTCCGCTGCAACACTGTAAATCAGACGACTAATGAGGGGCTGATCAAACATCACATATTTTTGCATTAAAAATGACAAAGGTTAGTGGAATGAAGACTCTCGCTTTTCACTGGAACCCATTTTCAATTAATCAAACCAGGTAGTAAAAGAAAAAGAAAAAATCAAGACGCATAAATTAAAGTCAATGAGCAGAAGCGTCATGCAAAGTAAGCAGTTAAGGAGGTGAGATTATGCATTTGAACAGCAGTGGAACCTCGGGGCTCCATTCTTGCAGCAGGGGGTACCGGCAGCCTTGTTAATTTAACAAGTGTTAATCTGTCTCTGTAGAGGTGTTAAAAAAGCCTCAGCACTTAAATAAACGCTCCTCCTGCATCCCACAACATACGCTATGTGATCTGTGTGAATAGTAATAACAAAGCCTTATTAAATACCCATAGGTGAGAACAGGGCTAGTAATTATTTCTGTCATGCGATAGGCAAAGTGAATTAGCAATATCAGACGTGTTTTTTCCCCCACCGTCTTTCATGGATGCATTTGTGTGTTGAAATTGCTTTAATTGCACTGTTAGGGGGGTCAGACACAATGATGTGCAGGTCATGTTTGGCAATATTGCTCTTGTAAAAGCCATTATGCCAGGGTGGCGGGGCATGTGGGATGTGAGGTGAATATCTGCTGCTGCCCGCATCCCTGTTAAACCCTTAATAGCAGGGAATGTTGTTCCATTTGATTGGTTGTTTGGTCACTACTGCTTTTGTCTTTTTCCTATGAAGATATACAAAGACCTATTATTAGCCATTGTATATTGAACATGAATTTTGTATTCATACATTTCACTGGTGAGATTATACTGAATATACCTCCGTGTCAGGGTTATAATCTTTAAAATCACATACATGTATGATATATATACATACATATATGTGATTTTGAAGATTATAACCCTGTTTGTTTAAATTATTGTTTGATTTGCTGTATCTTTTCATGAAACCAGGGAGAATGCTCAGAAATCCAGTTCAGACACATAGAAGCATAGACATAATAAATACACCGATGCCCCATTGGCCGCTGAATCACACGTCAACGGCGCTGCCATATTTGTTGGGGCAACTTGCTGTAACTCTCATAAGTGGACTGAAGAAAAGATGCCTGACTATTTTGTGGTTTTACAAACCGCCGCACAATCCAAACCACATATCAGGGATTATATTTTTACCCCAGTTTAGCCAGTGGAACAAGGACAACACAAACCTCAAGGAAGGCTGAAGAAAGACCTATTATTAGCCATTGTATATTGAACATGAATTTTGTATTCATGCATTTCACTGGTGAGATTATACTGAATATATATATATATATATATATATATATATATATATATATTCACAATTCCTCATGACAATGAATAACTTTCAATCTTGAACAAGCGAGATTCTCCTTTTTTGTACACACAGTTCATAAACCATTGTAATCAGTAGAGAAATGTAAACTTTATTACCCTAACACCCCGTTCACTTGCCCTTTTTATTTTTTTGATGAGGAGTCTTGCCCGACACAATATGGCGGAGTCGTTGGCGTATTGCAGCAACAGTCCAAAGAGGCCAATGGATTATGTCTATGCATACAAGACTTCGCAAAGAATTGACATATTTGCTCAAGCGTGAGTAATGAGGCTAATATGAATAACAGTTGTAGACAACCAGTGATGATGATGGCAGGCAGATATTAGGATGGAGAGTCTTTGTCTTTGGGGCAAAAAAAAAAAAAAAGATGCCCCCCCCCCTGGTGGGGGCTTAAGGGGCTCCAGCTGGTGATCGTTATTTAATTAGTATATCAATAAAAAAAAAAACACTTTCTCTGTGTGTAAAGCCAAACATGTATTTCCATGAGCTAAAAACAAACGGAACAAAACAAGAATGTATGTTGTATTAAAAAACAGCAAATTAGCAAATCAGCAAATGAGTACTCATTTTTCTTCATAATGATACATGATTGGTATTGCTTGAGTTGTGTGCCTCATACATATTCATTACATTGGATTCTCAAAAGACATTCTTAACCATTCATGATGTGATGTTACAGCCAAACCATTATTGAGGCAAAATCATAGATATGTGAAACAAACTTTTACAAAGAAATATAATAAGATTGGAAATGATTGTATTTTTTTTAAAGAAAAAAATGACATTAATAATTTTTTATCATTTGTGATTATTTAATTAATTCACAGAAGGTTCAACAGACATGTATTCTAGTTGTAAAAAAAAATAGGCTGTGAGAAATGAGGACTGTCTTTATGACTACAATTTCCTTGAGGCTCTGTGCCTCTGCCTCCAGTGTCATTTTTGTGCACACATTATCTTAGATAAATGCACTTGTTCTCTGTGCTTAAGTATCTGTCTTTTTGATTGCCTCCTTGTCGTTGTGGATGAATTGCTGGCACAGTGAGGTTGTCATTGAGGCAAACGGTTTCAAGCTGTCCATTTTACATTTGAAATGAATCTAGGGAGAAGACAAACTGTTTAAAGATTAAACCTTAGAGAATGAAAAGGCTAGTGTAATAAAAGAAACCTGCTGTCCTCATCTGGGAGAGAGAAAAAGGAAGGAAAGGAGAGTGAAAGACAAGCGAAAAAATGTTTCTATCAGACAGATGGCGATAAGCATTAATTGTTGCTGATCTGATGTCTACCAGTGAAGAGGTAAGGTGATAAAGTGCCTCCCATTTCTATATTTGGGTTAAAGATTAAATGGAAGGAAATTGAACCTTTTTATCAAGCACTGTAGAATAGCTTCCTCCCCTTATGCCTGGCAAACTGTCTCTTTCAACCCTCCTTCTGTGGATTAATGTGTGTATGCATATCTGTCAGAGAGATCGAGAGGAGAGCAATTTGGTGCGTATTTAAGTCTCTGGGCGTGTATAACTGTCTGCTTCAGCGTGTGTCTGTAGAGGCGTAAAGCTGTTGAGCGTTTGTGTAAAAGTGCAGTCAGCTTTCATTAGGAAAAACCCGTTGCTCTGGAGGGAAGTGTGAGCTATAGAACCAGCGGTAGCATCCGCAGTGGCTACTCGCAGACACTCTCTCCCCTGGTTTGTGTATGGGGGCAGGACCTGCATACTAATGTCCCGGTTTCAGGCTTGATCAATGAGCACAGATCAGACACTGGCTACCAATCTCTTTCAGTGCAGAAAGAAGGAGAGGCTACAAATACCTTTAAATGTAGGTGCAGTGATGGTACTGATCTGGCAGCAAGGGACATTTCAAAATCTTTTCTCGAGCTCATACACATAAAACCATGTGGGACGTTTTAAACACAAATTAGATAATGTTCAGTTCAGAGCATCTTTTTGATTTGTATCAGTATATTTGTTTCTTACATTACTTTTGTAATTTCAAGTCGTCAATATTAGTTGCATAATGGTTTGCACGTTAGGCATCGTTCAAAGCAGCTTTCCAGAAAAATCATGATGTTAAATTTTATATCTCACATCTTTTATATGGTCACATTTACTCAAGTAATTGAGATTTTGCAATATGCAAACAGTGTACTGTATGTATGCAGGTAAAGTTGGATAGACTATGCCGTATCTCCAGCATTATAGAGCTGTGTGATTAATATAATCTATCTCTTGTAAACAAACACGAGACAATGTAAAGGAATATTGAGCTGAGTATTGCTAGTGTTGGGTAAGTTACTCTAAAAAATGTAATTAATTACTAGCTACCAATTATATCTTCAAAAGAGTAATTGGATTACTGTACTAAATACTCTTTCTAAAAAGTATTGCAGTACTTATTACTTTATGAATCCCATATCAACAATGCCAGTTGAACAATCCAACGGTAGACATGAAACTAATTAAATTACTTAATTAATTAAGAGTAATCCCTTACTTTACTTTTTCAAGGGAAAAGTAATTAAATTACTGTAATTAATTACTTGATAATGAGTTACACCCAACAATATAGTATATATTCCTTTAGGTGAGTTTACTGTGTGTATGTGGGTAAAGTTGCATATGCGTATAGTAGTTGCAGTTTGGATTTATTAATTTTTTACATGGTTATATGGAGGATTACGAAACAAGGTTTGATTTAGTGACAATACCAATTACTATTTGGTAATGTGTTTTACTACCACGGGTAAGTTATGCATATTAATGATAGGGTTCATTCACAAATGAGTTGACTTGTTTGGATTTCAAACCACTGTTTATTCATTGAACTCAAATCAATGAATTACACATTCACTAACCACTAATGATTGTAATTGGTTGGCATTTTGGACCTGTGATGAGGCATTTGTTAACATTGATTTTTAATTTAATAATTAGAATTATAAAACTATACTTGTTTAATAACTATAACAATAACTAACTATAGTATAATTGATTCTGCAATGGGGTTTCAGATACATTTAACGTGAGAGTGTGTGCCTGCTGACTGCTGTAATCCATACATATTTCCATACATATTTCAAAATATTTTCTTTTCCTGTGTCAGAAAATTGCACAAATGCAGTAGTGTCTTTTATTTCTTTTTCTTTTCTTTTTTTTTGCTGTTGAAGCAAATGGAAACTCAAAAAAATTGTTGATCTCTTCCACTTGCCAAGTCCATATTCAGTATTTGAATGCAAGAAAGCAGTCAAGTTTCTCAAAAAAATAAAAGGTGGAAGAGAATGGAAGAGAACATGAACAATTCGTGCACTTAAAAGATTATCTCTAATGATCAATAACGTAATGTAAAATAACTGTTGTTGTGGGTTGGCAGTATATTGAATTGGAGGAGATTTTTCTGACAGGAACAGCATGCTCCCAGAATTAAAGACAAAATAAAGGAGCAGCACTGGCCTCTGAGTCACTGCAGTGGTAGATTCAATGTGCAATGAGGATGCAATCTTGTTTGCTCTTGCTGTCTCTCACCTCTCAGGCCTTCTTTATTAGCTCCCATTAACCACCCCTGTTCCTTTTTACTTTTTGTTACCACTTCCTCTCCCAAGTTTTCTTCCTTGCCATGGCAAAAACAGAGTAACCTTGTCCACATTTTGGCGAAAGCATCTTGCTGTTGGAACACTACAATATTGACGTGTGCCTGTTCCAGCTCACTAGCTTATGGTAAAGTGTGCTGAAGGCTCCTCACAATAATGCTTTACTTTTCTTATTATTGTGGTATTGTGGCCATCTCCTCTGCATCTGTCTGAGGTGGTGACGCAGGTCCTCCTCCATTTTGTGAGCCTTCTTGCTGTTGGCTGAGTTGAAGTCAAACGTCGGTTGGATACAATACAGGTTGGATCCAATACAGGTTGGATCAGAGAACATTTAGTTATTTAAAAAGAGCCTTAGACTATGTGGAAAAACCTGCTGGATATTGAAATACTAAATGATATTTATTTAACACGTCATATGTTTGTAAAGTCATGATCCTTTTACGCTTAAAGCTTTACCAGACTGAATTATGTTTTTATACTTAACTTTCTTCAAAATGAATATTAGTTCAATAACGTACCGGTCTGCCATTTTTCATCTCTGATATTATAACAGTGATTTAGACTTAAATTTACGTATTGACTCAGAAGTATGTGAACATCTTTTTGTCAGGTGCTGTTGTCCATTGATCATGGCTTTTCATGGTGGTGTACACACTTAACTCAGAGTCAACGTTCAGCTAACTCAATTCTGCTGTTCTTCAAGTTTTAACTCAGAGTTGGTTGAACCTCATTAAAAAGAGCCCCAGGTGGTGCAGTTGAGACTAGATGACAAGTAATTGAGACCACATACAAACTGTTGAATGTGACACACACATTATTTTAGGCATATTGCACACACCGTTAGCACTGACAATTGTGCATCCACCGTCACATGACGCATTATGTTATGCACTGGATATTTTGGCACACACAATCCTCATCTCTGCCCTCAGAGTGCTTCTTTTTCTAAGAGAGGGACATGTTTGCCTAACCCTTCTGCATCCCTCATGGCTTATTCATGAGCCTGTGTTCTGCTGGTGGTTAGCTGTGTGGGTTCAGAGCCATCCACGATCCTGCCACACTAAACAATGTCAGAGATCTCGCCATGTTTATTTATCAGAGTCAGGGTGCCCGGTACTACGGGTCTCACATCATTTATCTCTGCTATCAGTTCGGTCTCTGTCTGCTGTAATGGGGCCTGCTTGGCCTATCCTCATAGAGACAGCTACACAAGCGGATCCTTCAAAGGCACCTTGTGGCTACTTAGTGAGCCTCTGGATGGTTCTGCTTTGGTTCTTAATTGGCATATCCAAGCGGTTTGAGCTTGAGGTTGGACCCTTGTGAAGGGACAAAAATCTGGAGGTTGTGATAGAGTAGTATTCAGAAACATGCAGTGAACACGCACCTAAAGGAGGTTTGTAATTGTTATAAAACTAAAATACTATGTTTAGTAAATTTATTCTGAATATGAATAGACTTATTATGTGAGTCGGTATTGTATTTACACAGCAGTCGCAATCACAGGAAAAAATGTATCGCACCCTTGTAAGTTCATTGATTCACGTGCACAGCAGAATGAATACATGATGCGTGTTGACTGACATGGAGTGGCATAAAGTTTTTTTTTTTTTTTTTTTCGGAAAAAATATACTTTATATATTATAAGTATATTTAGCTCCTGATTACAAACATGCAAACAGTTTGTACAGATTACAATTAGTGGATAATGTTCCTAAAATTCCTGCTATATTACATTTCTGACTTCAAATCAATGTTATTTTCGTAGAGAGCAAAACTGATGGTGCTTTAGATGGTTCATTAGATGATTTCAGGGAGTTCCAGCCCTGTTGGTACAGGAAATTGTGGCTTGTGTCACTTTAGATGAGGGCTGAGATATGTGTTAAGAAAGACAGGGCCGATCAGAGGAGCTCTGCTTTAAGCTGTCCCCGTGGAGGGCCGGCTCTTCTCACTGCCTCGAAAGCGACCACTCAGTCTGTCTGAGTTTTGTCATTTCTTTCAGCCTCCGCTGCTCTGCCCTTGGGAGAGTGACTAGGAGCGTCACAATGTCTGAAAGGAACGAGACATCTAAATGTTTCCAAACTCCGCTGAGGCCCCGATCTTCCTCTTTCGGAGCTTTATGGAAAAACATGAATGTTGCATGTTAACTGTGATAAGTGCTGTGCTGTGTGGCTTGCTTGGCGCTAGTCACACAGTCAAACATTTTGAATGTAAAATGTCTAGACAGTGAGATGAAATTAAAATCATGTCTAAATTAGGTCTATATAATGTAATTATAGGGATGGTTCACTCCAAAATCTTCTGCCATTATTATTCTCCCTTATGTTGTTCCAAACCTGTATGACTTTATTCTTCTCCCGAGGAACACAAGAGATTCAATACAAGTCAGTATTTCGTTGTACATTGTTGTTGCCTTCACTCTGTGCTCTGGTTACTTATAGTTCAATTGATAAACTGAGATGTGAGACTGAGAGGTGAACTAGCCGGAGCGAGTGACACACTCCTGCCACAATGTATTCTGCTGGCATTACTTCCCCTGTCGCAATGTGGGTGAATGCTCTGAAAGACATGGGCTTTTCTGTTGCTGAGGAGTCATTTCCAGTGGCTCACTTAAGGGCTCTGCTGCAGAGAGCACTCTTACTTAAAAGTGAACTATTATGCAAAATTCACTTTTACAAGGTGAACACAGATTTGTCCACAGTGTCTGTAAACAACCAGCCTATAATGGTATAAATCCACCTACTCCTTTTTTTATAATCCCATAAATCATAAATATTCTCTCTAAATGAATGGTCACAGATTTCCCCCTACTCTTATGTAAGGCATGATCTGCCCTATTAGCATATATTCTGCCTTGAGTGAGCCGCAGAGGTCCGCCATTTCTGTTTCCTTGCTGAAGCAGCTGGAGATATGCAATGTCTGTGCCAAAACGATATCACAAAAGTTTTGTTATTGAATGTACCAACGAATATACGAGCAAAACAGACAAAATCTCATTTTTAAACAGCTGCATTAGATAATTTTGGCAACAAATGATTTTGAAAGAAGTCTTTTATGCTTACCAAGGCTGTATTTGTTTGATCAAAAATACAGTAATTAATATTTTTAAATATGCAACATATTTAACAACATATAAGACATATGCAAATATTATTAAAAATATTATTTGCAAATTAAAATAACTTTTGTAATTTAAAATATTTGAAATTGTAATTTATTCCTGTGATGGCAAAGCTGATCATTCTCCAGCCTTCAGTGACTTGATGCTTCAGAAATCATTCTAATGTTGAACAGTTGTGCTGCTTCATATTATAGTTTAAACCCAGTGGAAGCATTTGTTTGTAATTTAAATCTTTTGCAACATTATAAATGTTTTGCTGATCAATTTATTGCAGCCTTGCAATTTGCAAGGATTAATTTCTTTTTAAAAAATTAGACTTGCTAATGAATGGTAGTGTACATGACAGAAAAACAAATGTTTAAATTTGCAAGGCATATAAAAAAGGAAGTACAAGATCGATAAATGTAACATTTTCAGTGACAGCTCTATCAGCTGGCCAAAAACCCTCTCAAACTGCCCTCAGGCCAGCAGACAATATTTATTGTCGAGTCCTTCAGTTAGATATTTATTAGATTATCTTAAACATTCACAATGTTCAAATGGTGCTAGTGTTAAATACAGTACTAACACTAAGCGGCAATGTTGAAACTCAGAATGGATTTACACTTTGTTTAGATGCAAATAGTTACTAAAAGAATACTTGGGAACAGGGTGAAGTAAATACAGGGAAAATGAGAGAAAGTGAGTAGAAGGGGATGAGATGTGGAAGAGAGTATTATCCCTCAGGTTGTTGGCCTATAGATAAGGCTGATTGGAATTTACTCTTACATACAATGCAGGCAAGTACTTGCTGCCTGTTAATATGCAGGATGATGTTCTGAGTCACAATCTGAAATAGAGCAAATAATGAAAATTGAGAGTGAGCAAGAAATATGTGGCATGCTTTGAATAAATGTCCCACTCATGGACGAAAAGAAATTGTGACAGCGGTAGGAAAGCTCTCTTCTCATTTGACTCTATAAAGGCAAACTGGATAAAAGGAATTTGCATGACATTTTGGAATAATGTGCCTCATCTAGTCAAGGTGACAGACGCAATACATAACATTCTTAAATATGCATGGATGTGAGTGCTTCCTTATTATATGCATGGACCATTTACTTGTGTACCTCTGAGAATTGGCCTCAAATCTGCTTTGTGGGAATAGCATGTAAGTAAGAATTATATATGGGGCGCAGGCACATAATCGAGGTGTGGAAGTTGCCCGAATCAGAGTTGTATAAGGAATGCTGTGTGCTATGCACAATGAAATGAATTTCAGTTAACCCGCTGGAAATTCAAAAGAATTCAATATGTTGTAATCTGACAAAAACACAATGTCCTTCATTGTTTTTGGCTTTTTTTAATTTAAGCTTTAGTTGTGCTGCTTTTAATTAGCTTTTTAATTATATATATAATGTGAATGTGCAATCTTAATGTATGGTTCTCAGAAATTGCAATGTAAGAAGCTTTGGCTACAACATAAGGATGTTGCTTCCTTGACAAAATTAACTCTTGTAGAAAACGTTTATTTTCTTGAGTAAACAAGCATTTGTGACCTGTTTGACTGAAAATGCAATACCTAGTGTTACATCCTTTGCAGTTGAATTACCCTTGGCAGATGTTTTCTTAAGAAATTGAATTGCTGTCAAGTGTATATAGAATGTTACTGCGACAATTACTTCAGATAGAAGTTTTAAGAGCCAAATCGATTATAATTGTCCCTGTCACAACAAGCACACCAACATTTGTATTCAGAAGCCAACTATAATGCTTCAAAATACTAATAGGTAATATATCTGGGGGTGAAATTGGCAGATGGCTGTCAGGTAACATCTTAATTCACCTTTTTACTCCCACTATAACTACTCTTTCCTCTTCAAATTACACTGCCCAGCCACTCACTTAAAAATCCAGAGTAGCACCAAATAATGACCACCCTCTATCACAGCCTCTCCAGGCAGGAAAGGCCCATTTGATTTTGAAGCTTGACTGCTCTTAAGAGCGCCGCTTTCTAATGCAGGACGCCCCCTGAATCGAGTAGCACTCCCTGCTTTGAGGGTTTAGAGGGTGATCAAATGCAGAGTATTTGTCATTGTGTCTGAGCACTTTAGAGTCAATATGAAGTACTGGTTCTGAGGTTTATGATTTGTTTGTACGTCCTTATTCAGGTCTAATTTTACACACTTGTCTGGTCTCTGAAAGAGATAATGTTTCTATTGCATTTCTTTGGAATGGAGTTGGAACTTATAGTGAGTACATTATCATTTCTTTTGGGCTGGAGGAACAACACATTATTTGCTGTTTAACAATTTCCAACAGCATAAACCAATTATGGGTACGTTTTGTTTTCTTTAGCTGGGAAATTGTGGTCAGGCATCATGATCTCATCAGCAATCATAGGTTTTGAATGTGGTTCTAGCATACAGACAATTTTGCAAGGATGCATTAAATTGATAAAAAAAAAAACAACAACATCAAGGACATTTACTATGTTGCAAAAGATTTTTATTTTAAATAAATGCTTCTTAAGTTTCCACTATAATATTAAGCAATACAACTGCTTTCAACATTGATAATAATATATGATTTTTTATGAGCACCAATTTGTGAAGACCTGAAGACCTGATGGCTGCTGAAAATTGTGCTTTGCCATCACAGAAAAACATATGATACATTATTTCCTGTTCATCAATTTTCTCAAACATAGACCAGTTATATTGGTCATTTTCTGTTTGCTTTAACACTGTCATATAATCCGTCAGAATATCTGGAATATGCCGATTTGCTCAAGAAATATTTTTGTTATTATAAATGTTGAAAACAGCTGGGCTGCATTTTTTTTTTTTTTTGAAAACTGATGAACAGAATTGATAAATAAAAAGATCAAAAGAACAGCATTGTAAAACTGTTAACACATATGCCTGTTAAAATAAATAAAAATTCTGTCATCAGATTTTTTTATTCTCTCTGCTAAAAAATATCGATTTAACAGGAAAATGTTAAACCTATATGATTAAATTTATAATGTAAATATAACAAAGGATTTGATGATATTTTTTTACATTTTCTTCAAATGTACTGTTCATGTTATATGTTTCAGACTCACCAAAATGTATTTTTAATTATTTTGTACCAATACCTATGAGTTCTAATGAGATCAGGCTGGTTTATGTGATATGCATCTTGCCCTCCGATCAGTGGCACTATTCTGTATTTAAAGCTGGAGTCCATAAGTTTTTCCACTTTGTTGCCGTCTTTGTTCAAAACCTGCAGTTGCAGTTATTTGAGGAATTATCATCTTTATGTGGGCTGTGCGTCGACACGGCTCCTCAGCATGGATGAATCTAATGTTTTGAGGAGAATGTGTGGCTGTCACACACACTTTGGAATGGTACTTCAGAATCACAGATTGTAGTCTTGGAAGTATGACCAAAATAAGAATTTTCACCTGTAAATGTAATCTGAACAAGTATGTAACAAATCTGCCACTTTTGTTCTGATCAGCTGAGAAAACAAAGCATTGCAATAAATCGCGCTACCAATGGTGATTAAATCTAATCTAAATCTTGCCTACCTCATATCACATCAAGCCGTGAAAATTCTTCATACCATACAATCTGCCATCAAAATGATAAGTTTAATTATTCCAGCTGCTGTGAGAAAAGGCTTCCTCGTATCCTCGCATGCCATATAGCCTACTAGCTGGGACACGTTGTTTATGTAAAGAGGCAAAGATGAACGGCTGCATGTTCAAATTTCCCGCAAACACGTACCAGTACCACTTGAATTAAAAAACATTATTGCAAGCTTACCGCCGTGAATCGGGCTAAGGAAAAGAAGTAGTTTTGAACACTGGCTGGTTATGTTATCATTTTTAACCAAAAAAAGTTACAGACTGCAGCTTTAACTTTCATTTTATCCATGTTTCTTATAACAAATTTAATTAGAGAAATAAACAGAAAGGAGTTTAACAGAAGTCTGGTATCATCGCCGGACTTGATACCACGATCTCTGTGATATTGGGAATGCAGAATGATTTCTGTGTAAAACTCTCACTAATTTGTGCTTTTGACATGCTCTAAATGATCTAATGGCACCAGAATATTTGAAGACTGATGGAGCCATTTTCTTCCCTTGGGGCAAGATATTTAGAGTCTGTCCTCTGAGCGGTGGCAGTGTGGCTGGGTGTTTAAATTGCAGTACAAGCAGAACACAGCAGAGACTCTGACCCCATGGGTCATTTAGAAATGGAAGAAAGCTGTCACCATTTTCTGTCATATCTATAACAGTACAAGAGCTTCTAAAATCATGTCCTATTCTACCGTATTCAGTTGAACAGGCTTGAGTCAGATCTTTAGAAGAAGCAAGGTTTATATGTGTCAACTTGTCCGTATGAAAGTGTCATTTCAACTCTTATGTACTGTTTCTGAGCCCATATTTAACAGATAAAATCTTGTGTGTATATGCGTGTGTGCTGAGAAAGTAAGAAGTGTTTCCAGTAACTCATCTGCTGACCTGTGCGCCATCTGACCGACCTATCCATCGGTGTTCTGCTTCTGAACATCATAAATCAGCACGAGAGGGCCGTCTCCTGTCTTCTCGCTCGGCTCGGAGCCGCTTTCTGCGCTGCTCGCCGGTCCGTCAATGCGGTCCGTGCTGCTGCCACCGATGAATCACATTAGGAGGATAATGAACCATTTAATGACCTGTGTGTTGATTTATCAGACGCTCTGGAGAGGGCAATTTAAAAATATAACGCCATAAGTCACAGCGTCGTCGGCCGACACGTCTCGCTAAGCCTTTCATGGCCTCCACGGCCTCCCATTGTCCGAGCGTTAATCAGCGTGTGTTTAGGGGATGTGGAGCTGCAGCCTACTTCTCATGCAGAGAAGTGGTCAGTTTTACACCCCCTGCTCAGGCTCTGCTCTCCTTTCGGCGGTGACATATTGAGCGCTGGCAGGGTGAGGCAGGGATATTTCTAGCTTCTGCTCAGTGCACTCCTCAATGGACTGCTCATCATTAGGATGAGAGATCTGACACCGTATGCGGCTGCACCTGGAGATTTCATATGCTCCTCAGGGCTAAGCTTACTAAATTGCCTCTGCCTGTTGTGCTTGTGGAATAAATACAGCTCTGCGAGACATTTTTCAAATCCTAAAAGACTGTTCTGCACGTATCATTTTGTCGGGACTAAAATAAGAGCATGTTGCATTTACATACACATTTATGTTTTCTGGAGACAATTTCGTACAGCGAGTGTTGATATTATGATGGAGTACTGAGACTAAATCTCCAATGGGAACCAATGCGACAGCATTACAGTGATTTTACCACAGGAAGTGAAGGGTTTCTAACTGCTGTTTTGAGTTTAATCAGTATAAATCTTGAAAATGTATTTGTTAAAAAGAAATGTATGTTTTTTTTTTTAGTTTAAACTCAGACTTTTATTGTATAGACAAAACAGTTGAAACTTTCTTCAAAATGTCTTTTATGTTCCACAGAAGAAAGTCATACAACGGTGCATTTCCCAAAAGCATTGTTTGCCAACTAACACTGCAAGTTCTGGCAATACTAACATAGTTCAACCATTTGGTGTTTCCCAAAACCATAGTTCAAACGAACATTCGCAAACTGCATATCAAACTTCACTGAAAAAAATAAAATAAAATACATGCTAGATTTACTTAAAAATATAGTGCATCGTTTTTGCAAGCCTCTTTTTAACCAAATTTCATATTGAATTTTAAGCAATATTACCTACAAATCTTTAGTTGGGGATGCTTAAATGTTTTAGTATCCCATCAAATGGTTTTGCTCAAATTTATTGTTTTGTGTAACACAATATTTTAAGTAGTTTTTAATGAAAAATTAAAGTTATTTCTACCTTAAAAGTTTTGTTTACCCAATTATAAAATTTAAGCTCTTTTAGATAATTTTTAGTGCTCGAACTTTAAAATACCAAGGCTCTGATCGGTTAATTTACAATTAGTTACAACAGACAACTGGTGAATATTAAAGTACTTCTTTATTAAACAAATGCAACTTAAAACCTTTCTTAAAAGATTTTCAGCTTTAATAAAACTTCTGTATAATTTGTTCTAAAATTTTGTGTTAGTATGTTTGAAGGAGTATGCAATGGTGTGTTTGTCAAATAATGATATGCTTCAAAATACTTTTTACATTTTTGTGGTGTTGTATGCTTGTGTGTTTGAGTGTAATTTAGTAAAATAAAATAAAATTGTATGTTAGTATGTTGGAAATAGTGTGCAATAGTTTGTGTGTGTTGTTAAGGTGTATACCTTTTTTTGTTATTTAACAAAAAATGAAATATGCATCACAGAACAACAGTAAACTTTCTGTAACAAGTAATATTAAAGGGTTAGAACACCCAAAAATCTGTCATCATTTCCTTCCAAACACGTAAGACCTGTGTTCATCTTCAGAACACAAATTGATGAAATTTGATGAAATCTGAGGGTATCTGAATCACACATAGGCAGCAACGTCATTGCACCTTTTGAGGTTCAGAAAGGTATTAAAGAAATTTTTAAAATAGTCCATGTAACAACAGTGGTTCAACCTTAATGTTATGAAGTGACGAGAATACTTCTTGTGCGCAAAAATAACAAAAATAAAATGACTTTATTCAACAATTTCCTCTCTCCCATGTCATTTTTCAACTCTGTTGAGTTAGTAAACGCAGTGCAGCACTTCCGTGTCCTACATCAGAACGCAAACTCATTATTGGCCGGCTCCTGCATCTGCATCACGTATTCTTGTGCTCACATGTAAAGCGTTAGCCATACTAAACTAGCGTTCATATGCAAGCACGGAATCGCTGCACTTTGTTATATTACATCATTATTTTTTATTGTTCTGTGCACATAGAGTATTTTTGTCACTTTATAACATTAAGGTTGAACACTGGAGTCACATGGACTATTTTAACAATGTCTTTACTACCTTTTTGGGCCTTGAAATTGGTTTTGACTTTGCTGTGTATAGGGAGATCAGAAGCTCTCGGATTTCATCAAAAAATATCTTAATTTGTTTTCTGAAGTTGATCGAAGGTCTTACGGGTTTTGAACGACATGAGGGTGAGTAATTAATGACATAATTTTCATTTTTGGGTGAACCAACCCACTTAACTTAACTTATGCTAATTCTACTAACAAAACATTTGCTCTATTATGTTTTGTTTTCTGCCTCACATTGTAATTGCATCATGATCACACGTGCAATGTGTCGTTGCCTTTTAATAGTCAGTGGGCTCAATGCTATGAAGTCTTAGAATGATCAGGCTCATGACCCGGTCATGAAGTTCCATCAGAATGAACTGGGCAGAAAAGGATTTGCTTATAATCCACAGGGTGTCACACATAGAAATCTAGTCTTACATACTCTGAACCTACAACAAATGTGATTTTCAGATTTGCTTGTAAATCCATTAGGGAAATAGAAGAGCATTCAATCTGAAGATTACACTCTTGCACCTTTGTCCTCATGTTCTAGGTCTCAGCAGTATCCACCCCTAAATCTGATCTGAGTTCAAATGAGGCAACTTGGCTTGCTGCACTCTTCTTCTCCATAATGCAAATATTCCCAGCTCAGCACTCAGAGAATCAAATGTAATACATTTTGTTCTCCATGAGAGATACTTTTATGATGAGGGGCGTGTCTATTATGGGGGAAATGAGGTGATTTTTCACATTTCACTTTTAGCCAGTGTCCCGCTGAGAATTCCATCTTGTGCAGGAGGACAAACCATCATTCCGGCAAATAGCATCACGAAGGCCAATCTGTAAAAGGACATGGCTTCCTGGAAGAGGACGAAAAATATATAATGTAATAATAAAATGTGGCCTGACGTTTGTGCCTACTCTGAAGTCCCTTGCAGCTATGGCAATTAAGTAAATATTTAAGCTTGATGTACAATATAAGATGAACCATTCATATGAATCAGCCAAAAGTGACTCAGCCAATTAGTCTACAGAAGCATTCATTGCTTGATATTGAAGGGAAAAAGGTACTGTCCTTTAATTTTAAATAAATAAATATACTTTGCACAACATATGTTTATTTAAAAATGACAAAGCCAGGGGTTTATAGTATATGATTAAAGGCACTCAGGTAATGAAGCAGGGTTTTATTACTCCTTTTATATTTATGTCAAAGAGAATGAAGCTTGCATGCTGTTTGTCGTTATTCACAAGATTCACATGTATGCAAGTGTGTTTTTTATTTAGTGCACAGGGGTAATGAAGTTCAGAGCATTCAGCAATTCACCACCTCCCAAATGTAAATTCCTGGTGAAACTACATTACCCAGAGTCTTGTAGTGAACAGATACAGTAATAGTATAACTCATCCATGAGAAATTTACCAAGATTTTATGAACTAAAGCTAGTAAAAAAAAAAAAAAATCAAAACAATATATAGCTATATTTGAAAAAAATAAAAATAAAATAAAGACACTATACTGATAAAAATGACATCGTTAATTTAAATATGTTAAGAACTAACTGTTATATACTCTGTTAACTAACTGTTATATATATATATATATATATATATATATATATATATATATATATATATATTTTTTTTTTTTTTTTTTTTTTTTTAAAACAAGCTTCAGCAGATGGTATGCTTGTCTTCACACCCCTCACAATCTGCAGGGACACAGAATGCAGCCCACTCTGCCTGGATCAATGTCCTGAAACATCACCTGAAAATCGATGAGCTTTCTCACAGTGTTTCTGGCTGTGTTAATGTGCCCTAGGCCATTGACCCGAGAGGTGACAGAAACAGCATACTCCAGAGATGTTTGCTGACACTAAAAATTCCACTTCCAAATAGCTTATCTCGTGGACTTTTAGCTTCTCACACTTCTTATCCCGTCCCAGTTTTGAAGAACATTTATTTTCAGCAGACCTCTTCCACAAGAACACAGCCGAGTATGAAATTGGTAGTGCGTATTATTTAATAGCACACTTTATAAACCATGCTTGAAGTGCAAATTCAACACTGTGGATCTGAGTGGGGTGACACATGACGCTATACGCTGTTCTCTACATTTACCAATGGATGCAAAGACGCAGATAGTCATTAAGATGTCTTTAGATGATGTAGGCTGGAGTTCAGAGGGTGCTCTTCTGAATCCCACAACTACTGTCTCCAGGGGGAGGCGAATGACTGAATGTTACAGACACGAGGATCACAAAGGGCTGTAATCACATCTGTGTCGGGGCGTGGAGGTGGGAAAACTATAGGAGAAGGCGGGCTCCTTTGACATGAGGTATTAGCACCCTCCTCTTTAAGAGCCACTGCAGCTAAACAATGCTACATTATGTTGAAGCAGCCTGACCAAAAAAGTTAAAGACCCTTTCACTT
Organism: Opsariichthys bidens; assembly: GCA_037194245.1. NCBI lineage: Eukaryota > Metazoa > Chordata > Actinopteri > Cypriniformes > Xenocyprididae > Opsariichthys > Opsariichthys bidens. Next base: position 16,632,662 of record CM074280.1, on the reverse strand, counting down.
CAAACGAGATGCTAAAAAGTAGAATGAATCGTGACAAAATAAACAAGTTGATATTGGTATATTTTTTTTCCTTGTGTTAGAAAACTTTTTCTACATGTTAAACAAGTGTTTATATTTTAGACCTAGACCTAGAGGGAAGGTCTTTGCTGGAAATTGCGTACCTGTGCTTGGCTCGCCATGTATGTAAATGGAGAAAAGTTGCTCCGGATGTGTGTATGATGCAGGAGTGGCATAGGTTAGTTGTCATAATGAGCAAGAAAGGTTGACATGGAGCTTGCTAAATCTCGAACCTCAAAAAAAGCCAAACAGGAGAGTCTGCAGGCAAAAAGAGAATGCGAAAGTGCCCGTAATAAAATGAGAATCAACATTGGTTTGGCTTTTTCGGAGATGTTGAGAACTGTGGGATTGTGAATGTTGTAAAGGTGACATGGAGATGGTGTTTTTATTACTCAACAGGTGAGTAAGGCATTTTATTGAACAGATAAATTGCCATATGTAGCTCTCTAGCGGAGTTCATCGTGAAGCATGTATTGTAAAGGGTCATCTCATTATGGTTGTTGTAACACTGCTGGAATTTTCTTTCAAGGAATTACAGCGTCTATTAATGGGTTTTACGGCTTCAGCTAGTCAGGTTGAGATCCTTTTCATATAAACTGGTTATATGTCGTAAACCTAATGTTTTAATTAGCAGTAGCATTTTTTAATAAAAAAATTTAATTAATTGTGATCATTAATTTTTTGTGACTATTAAAATCCGAGAGGCACAAAATCACTCTCCAGAACATTCTCGTCCACTGTTCCTTGCTGGTGGAATGATCTCCCTACCTACATCAGGAATGCAGAATCCCAGGCAATATTCAAAAGACTCATCTCTTTCATAAGCACTTAGCCCCATCATAAAAAAAAACAAACAAAAAAAACTGTCCTATCCTTTCCTCTAATCCCCCTATTCTAGCTTGTGCTTCTCTGAGCAATGTCTGAAACTTGTATTGTGAGAACTTCCTGTATCTATTTGCCTCTTCATGATGAATCGCTTGTTGTATTCTTCACTTCTAAGTCACTTTGGATAAAAGCGTCTGCCAAATGAAGAAATGTAAATGTAAATTAAACCGATTTCAATGTGTAAGCTTACCCAATGAGCATATCTGCAATGACTCTGGACCTAAAAATTATATTAGTCTCCAAGCACAGCAAAACATAACTATACAATAGCTAAACAATTAACTAAAGCTAATTAATAATAATAATGATAATAATAAATCTTTATAAAAATATATTGTTTTTGATAAATTTGGCACTGTGTGACTAGTTCCATAGGAATCTTGATAGCATGTAGCAATTAGCATCCTAACCAAACAGTCAATCTTGATTGTGAATATGATAATAGAATGTCTAAGAGAGACTTTTGTGCCCAACAAACCATATGGTCTGTGATTTAGAACTCCAGTTCAGTCATTGCTTCCATCCCATTAATCCTAACATGGAAAAATTAAAACCAATCTACGAATTATACATGCCAGTTATAGTATCTGCACACACAATACTCCTACATTTTATTTCCATATGTCTTTTACCTTTGACTGCAGTGCAGCTGTGCTGTGTGTGAGCCAGTATTTTTCTTTGTCTCTGCATAGAAACTATCCTCACGGGAGTTAGTTTTGTGTGTTTGGGGAATGTGAGGGTTTGGCGCGATGCCAGTGCTTCTAGAGTGCACATTATGCTCACATCTCATGTCATAACATAAAAATGGCTGTTTATTTCTCTCTGTTGCTCCTTAAGGTAATTCATAGTCACGTCCATGCCTAAAAAGGCAAACAGGGAGACGGCAAGATAAACAGAGAAACAAGACAAAATGAAATCTCCTCTGTAAACAACGGCTCAATGGATACTGAGGCAGCCAAAAAAAAACAAAAAAAAAAACAACAACAAGGGACTGCTTAAGAGTGTGACTCCAGTCTGTGGATGAGACCGGAATTAACCTTTTGAATAATGAGATCAAGGGCTTTGAAACATTAAGAACCTGCCTATTTCTGCTGCTAGTTGCTCATTTGAAAAATATAGGTGTTTTGTTCTTTTAAAGAAGTATAAAGACATGGGTCTTTGAAGAAATAAAGGCTTTAACAGTTTTTCTCAATTGCTTTGGCACATTTTTCGAAACAGTCTTAACATTCTCTAAACTGTGAGTGCAAACATCACAACTGTTTTCTGGAACTTCAGAACTTTATTGCATATCTGTAAAATGTAGTTACTCACCCAAAACAATTCATTCATGCTTCAAAACCTAGTTATTGTGTTAGTAATTTGGCCAAGGCCACCAAAATATAAAGTATGTTTGTCATCGTGTGAGCCATACTGGTCAAGATATTTAGTTATTTTTTCACCATGACAGTCAACCATGGAAATTAAGATATGTCCTATTGACTCTTCTCATATCAGATTCAATAGTACATACAAAAAAAGCATATGAACATTTGTATTTATACAGTACATTTATTTTTGTATGAATGTATTACAAGTTAAGTTCAATCTTGCTTGTCCAATTACTGTACATTACCACAAATACACAAAAATACCAAATAACTACAAAATAACATCCATGAAAAAAATTATTCTCTGTGTGCATCCTGTCGCTCTTGTTGGACAGGCCAAAGGTTTTCATCAACATCACATCTGATGTTTTCCATTGCATTGCACTGGGGAAAAAATCTCCTTGAATGCCATGTTATGTCCTCACATGCAGCATTCATTGCCATCCAACAGAGATATCTGATCTTGTGGTCTTTGATTATATACTTTCCACCTCCATGCTGAAAAAATGTTACAGTGGTGATTGTGCTTTGGGCAATCTACATATATATGCTCCTAAACTTGATTGGTTAAATGGTTGAATGGTTGATTCAAATTGTATTGTACTCAGAGGTCATTTGCCAATAACAAAGAATGTCAATGTAAGATATTTATGGAATATATATGCATGTATACTAAGTTTTCATAATTGAATGGATCGTTTTGAATGTGATGGCTTACACGATGAAAAACGATTGAGAACTTGTGAAGAGTTTGACAGTTTAAGTGAGAATCGACTCATCAGTTTTGATTAACAAGCCATATGCAGTTAGTTGTTGTGCAAACTGCAGACAGTTGTACTTACTGTTTGCACACAAGTGCCAAAGCATTTGCAATTTGCTCAAATCAATAAGAAATTCCAATCTGATGTGAACAAGAAGCTAATTGTTCAGAGATCTGAACTTATTGTTTTGAGAAATAAGAGTCTCATTCGAGAATTTAGCCAAAGCGATTGAGAAAAACTGCAAACAAGCCCCTAATGTACTGTACGTTGCTCTATAGTGCACGTTACTTTTAAGTGATTGTTCAGTTCACTCACTGAACAATCCTGGAAAAAACAAAAAAACAATATTAGTTATTAAACAATATATATATATTAGTCCCTTCAGTCCTGGAAACCCCTATTTGTTGTATATAGTTTTCAAATTAAAAGAGTTTTTAAGCGTAATGGTAGGTTTTGAGTGTTTCAGGTAGGTTTTAGGTGTGTTTCAGGCATAAGGGTAGGTTTTGAGTGTGTTTCAGGTGTAAATTTAGGTTTTAGGCGGCTTTCAGTGCAGTCTGTCACAAAAAAACAAATAAGTGAATGATAAAGAATCGGGTGTGGGGGTTAAGTCGGAAAGAGCGACCCCCCCCCCCCCCCCAAAACCACTTCACCAGCTACTAATTTCTAGGTAATGCTGCTAATTTTATTTGTTAAGGTTACAGTGATGGGCAGGTTTAAGGATCAGTGGTTGTTGTAGGCAATATAGTACTGTGATTGACATAACCAATAAAATCGGCTGCTGGGCGGCATGGGTCTGCCCTTGACGTCACACTTGGATGTGGGCCGGGTTGGATGTCTACCGCAGGCTGCAGCAAGACGCTTCTCGGTGAGTGGCACTAAAAAGTTAATGCTCTATTGGGTTTGAAAATTAACACCTACAATAAACCCTACACTAAACCTAACCGATAGTGTGAGCAATAGCAAACGTGAAATAAATACACTTGCTGAAGAAACCATACTGCTTTAGCTTGTTTCTACTTTAAGATCTTTTGTGGAGTGTCGAGGCTCATGCTTCATGCGTAAGCAAGTGCAGTATTGTATCAGGTGAGCTACCAAGTAAGTTTACTATATCAGAAAAGCCATTATATATATATTTATAATGTCGGATTATGTGATGCATACATCTCGATATAGTAGTTTACAAATCATGCACTTTGCTTTGGTAAGTGTTTTTACATCATAAAATAGTATTTGAAAATAAGTCTTTATGAATTGATAATCTGACCCGGTAATCACAATTTGTATGAAAAGGAATAAAAGTTGTTTTGTGTTTTAATGCCACTAGTGCTTATTTTAGCTGGAAACTGCAGTATGCATAGGTATGTTTTTTTGAATTTTGCAAAAATGTTGGTAGAGGTACGTTTTCCTGATGAGCCTAGGTTGCTTCTTAGTAATATATGGGTGCTTAGATTAGAAATATTGTGAGTGTGGATGCATGTGTGTGCGAAAACATCTAGTTAGTGTTTAGCCTTTTTACTGGAACTATTTTTAAATTAGTCATGGTCTGACTGCGGTTTTCATTCTGACAGATGCCTGAGAGGAGCATACCATAAAGGTTCAACAATAGTCCCAGAAGAATACTGTCCTTTAATCTCTACACAACACCTCACAAATGAACCTATGGATTATGCATAATAACAGGAACATTGCTTACAGCAGTCGATTTGAAGTCAAAGTCTGATTGTCTTGAAATTTATTAATGAAGGCAGTGAATCTGTACACAAGCTCTGCTTTGATGGCTGTAGTGCTGGTGGTTAACAAAAGAAGAAAGTTCTTGGACACAGTTTTAAGAGACTGATGGTTAGCATGCTAAAGTACTGCATGCTATCAGAACACACGTGCTTTCCAAGAAGTCTGTATTTCACAGTTGTTTGAGAAATGCCTTTTGAAATGCACATTCTAACACATATTGGCGCCGTTGTATGCGAACTGAGCTAAGCCGGATGATTACGTCACTGTTTTCTGCAGTGCTGCTATACCTAAATTAACTAGACTAATAACTACTGATATTTGCAACGGAATGAATCAACAATATATAGAATAAGCTGCACAATGACACCATTTTCTTATTAATGTAAAGCTGCTTTGCCACAATTTGCATTGTAAAAAGCGCTATATAAATAAAGATGACTTGACTTGACATATTAAACTCACTATAGTTGTAACGGTTCTGGTGGCTGTAATGAGCGTACGAGGAGTAAAAAACAGCAGTGTTTAATAATAGATTCAAAAACAAACAGGCATGAGAATAAAGACAATAGTACACAATCATATATACCATTAACAAGACTGAACAGAGGAAACCAAAGGCTTTAATACACAGGGTATGATAATTAACTGGAACAGAAACCATGGAAACAGAACTTAGACAAACCAGATCAGGGAACAGAATGAAAACGAAACCATAACAGAATGCAACACTACTCACATCATCTGTCTGGCCCTATGAATCATTTTTTACTGTGAAATGCAAATTATTATTATTATTTTTTATTATTTCACATTTCAAGCGATAAAATAAAATGTTTCGGTTACACTTTATTTTAAGGTGTCAGTGTCACACTGTAATTATACATTTAAGTACTGAGTAATGACAATTAACTGCATGTACTTAATATAGGGTTAGGGTTAGGATGAGGGTTTGGTTTAGGGCTAATTGCATGTAATTATGCATAATTTCTAGTTATTACTACAGTAAGTATGTAACAAATGTAACAATGACACTGTAAATAAAGTGTTACCAATGTTTCTCATGACCCCCCAATGTCTGACAGTGCACCCGATATAAATTTCTGTCTGACGATATTGGTCTGTACAGTATTTGTATCATCATATGCAGTGCTTTCAAGCTACATATCTTATGAAAAGTTTTTGTTTAGGGGTCATTAAAATGTTTATTTTTCATGTGTAACCCCTCCAGTTCTACTCTGCCCACCCCGAGCAGGACTTGAACTGGCTTTTCCAGCATGGGAGATGGGTGCGCTAACAAGGACACTAAAACTGCAGCCACTAGTGTGCCTCTTGGGGCCAGGGGAGTGAGGTTTACTCAGACAGAACTCACATCCTAAACCTGGTCATGGCACCAGTGTAACCCCTCTGGTTCTACTCGCCCCGCTCCAAGCAGTATTCAAACTGGCATTTCCAGCATTGGAGGCAGGTGCGCTGGCAAGGACGTTAAAAAACGCAGCCTCTAGCATCAGTCACTAGTGCACTTCTTCGAGGCCAGTGGAGTGAGGTTTACTCGCACAGCTCTTACTAGTTGGCCTACATTACACATGACTGTTACAAATTCTTCATGTAGTAATTTTGATCATGATGAAAGGGTATTTTATTGTGATAATTTAATTTTTGCCACCTCATTTGTTTACATGTGCATAAAGCCATTTTTTTTTTTTTAGTATGCTCAGTCAGCACTGCAATGATAAAGTGTTGGAACTGAAAAACCGATAGTGCCTCTCCCTGCAGATTTGCTTTTCTGAATTTTCTTCTCCGCCTAAATATACAGTTATGTATTATTTATACCATGATGTGGCAAAAGTGTTGCAGGAATTGAGCAGAGGAGCACTTGCCCAGCATATTGACTGTCGTCACGATGATGCACAGCTCCATACACCCCTTCAAACCCTTACAGTCTGAACCGAAGCCATCAATGAATTCTATTTCACTTTTCTGCAGCTAAAATACTTAATACAAATTTAACATTGCAATGGCATTGTGGATATTTTACACCGTTTCATAGGTTTGCCATGAGAAATGCAGCAATTCTGGAACATTGAAAATGTATGTAACTATACGTTTAGCAACAAATGGATTAAAATAGTTTGTTGGCAAGTCATTCCTGTCATATAGCTAGGCAAACTGTCAATCTCTGTGTTCAACTTTCTGCAGGTTACGTCATTACACCAGTAAGTGCGCCCTATTTTAATAATTTAAATGCATGGTCTGAAGCGTATGACGCAAGTGCACATAAGGGGTATGTCCGATGGAAAAAATGGTTGGCGCACCGCTTGGTCTAAAAGGGTTGTGAGTGAATCGTTGACTCAACTAATTCTTTCATTTTTGACTGAGTCACTGATTCATTTACTCAACCATTTTTTTTTAATTGAATCACTCAGGATTTACTAGAATCCTCATATTTTTTTTATATTAAATGTGCACAAAAAGTAAATAGGCAATGCAGACGTGTCGACAGCAATGTAGCGTCCTACATTTTGAACCATTCATCTTGCTGTCTTCTGCTGTTTGTATATTCTGTTTCACACGGTTTCATACTGTTTCACATATTATTGTTTTAAAACAACAAGCACGGTAAAGTATGTTTTGCACAGTATGCAGTAAACAGCATGTTAGTATTCCATTTTAAAGCTATTGTGCTTCCTAGTGGGATTCAGAATGTGAGGTTGAAATTATGATGTTGATTTCTCCAGAACCATCTCTCGTTTTTACAACAGAAGTCAAAATTCTATGGATGTCTTCCACATACAATAACAATAAAATATTAATGTACATATAAATAATTAAAACTCATTTTATGTTGTAGATTTGGTTCAATATCCACCTTTTTCTGTAAGATATTTTCTGTGACTGTACAAGACTTCTGAATCATTCATTGGCCATTATAGGTAAATAAATAAATTAGCCATGTTAAAAAAAGCTGGATAAAGTTGTTTGGGCTGTGACATTAAGAAACGTGACATACCTGGGCCTGTAGTTTCAGTCATCCCACATCTCCAGGGTCTCACTGTAGCAGCGCATGACATGCTCTGTCTGGATCAATGTTCTCTTTTAAGAACAGTATGTGAAGGGTCAACCAATGGGGTTTGTGCCAGTGGATGGCTTTTTCATAATTTGAAATGCTCTCACGCTTTTTCCTCCTCACATTTAAAACAGAGAGCATTAAAAGAATGATTTGCAGTCTGATTTTGTGAGTGCCTTGCAGAATCACCCCTATCTGAAGAGTATTCCTCTCAAATTGAAGCTTGACATTTACAGGGTCTTGTTAAAAGGTGAGCACTCTGTCTTCATGGTCTGGGAAGTAATGAAGAGCTCATCCACCGTACAGATGAAAAGGAAAAGAGAAAAACAGCCTCTGCCTACTTCCTACCAGGTAGCAGGCCTGTTTTATGTGTTCCTCCTTTAATCAGTGGGCTGACATTCATTGCCAGCTACAGCAGTAGAGCGAAGTTAATCATATTTAGATAAGAGTTTCACCAGGCAAAGCACATCCTTTTATTAGCCAAGAGTGTTTTCTTCTGTCATTAATTTTCCGTTCAGACTGTTTGAAGATGTAAAAGGAGAAGGAAAGTGACCCTGAATTAACTATGGTCTTCTGTCCATAAACACATATAATCAATGTACGCACATTCTTAATTCAAAAATAAAGTGCCACAATTGTTTTAAGACATACAGAAGTTAAAAAAAAAAAGAAAGAAAAAAACTTCCTTGGATTTTGAGTAACTGAGGGGTTGCTACACAGTTTCACTAAACAATAAACTATTCCTGATGCAGAAGCTGAAGTTTCATTTATAATTAGAGCTACACCATTTTCTTATAAATGCAATAGACAGTCGAAACAGTTTACATGTCAAATTCCTTTATGATTACTAGATAATCTTAAAGTTACTCTTAAAGTACTACTTAGAATTAAAAAATTTGGAATAGTAGTTATAAAAATACTATGCCAATATAAGCCCAAGACAACTAAATTATATTTAGTTGATTATTATTATACGTTTATTCCATATATATTCACACAGTGCAGTTCTTTATTACAAAATGAGAGAAAAAAGGTCCAACATAAAGCCTGCATAAAATTGATACTGTTCAGAGGAATACTACAAGTGTCCCAAAGAAATCCTTTGGATATGATGGAATACTGCAGCAGAAATACCAAATGCACCTGTAGGATTTCATCAGAAGCAAGACGAGAGCAGGGGAATTGGCAATTCTGCAAAGCCATTGTTACAAGAATCCTGTGAGTTGAAACCATGCTGGATATTGAGGTTCCTGCTGAATATGGTAATTCTTCTGTACATATTTAACTTGAGCTGAGAAAAAGAAAGAAAAAACAAATCTTTATTGCTGGTTTTATTTGTAGTATTGGCAGCTTCTGCTCTGCCACTTCATTTTGGTATGTGACCCTGTGTGCTTTCATGTGAGGAGAAGTAAATAATAACACTCCAGATAAAAGATGAATCATGAGGGCTATAAATACACGAGATCTAATGGTTTAACAAGTCACACTTGGACAAAAGGATCAGGGCTCAGAAGAAAAAGGTTGAATTCGGAACACCATACTAACTCACTACTCTTACTATTAGTACATTACAACACTCACTTCAGTATCCAACAGTGCTTCAACAGTATTATATATTGTTTTTGGAATTTCTGTTTGTGTCTAAAACACAGTGGTGCACAGTACTATTCAACCTCTATTTGTGGACATGATGCTTCAGCATTATCTGTGCAAAATACTGCTTTTTATTTGATTGTATTCCAAAAGAGCAAGCACAACAAAAAATTGCTTGGATGCTTCCATCTTAGTTTTCCAACTTGTGTATTAATCAATCAGTATGCGCTCTAGAAAATAAACTGGGTTGTTGGGTTGAAAATGGACAAACCCAGCAGTTGAGTTACTTGGGTTGTTTTTAACCCCACATTTTTAAAGTGTATATTTGCTACACAGAATGTATAAAAAATGATTGAACTAGACTGCTAACTAAAAGTTAATCCAGTTTAATTTTCATTTACAGGTTGATCTTTTTTGAGTATTCAGCAAAAGTAGAAAACATTTCCATTTTTTGTTTTTAATTAAAACTTTAGAAAAACTCTGTTTTACTGCTCAACGGAATAAGTCACAAAGCTAAAAGAAAATACAATTAAAATATTTTTCACCACACTTCTTCAATAAAAAAATCTTAACATAACTTTATTATGTTTACATTTTGCGACACTACAACATTTGAGAACCACCTTGATGAGCTTTCAGTGAAAGACAGTTGGATTATGATGGAGGGGTGTGGGTTCAAAGGGGACATGATTAAAAAAAAAAATTCTATCTCTGCCTTGGAAGATGCAAACAGCAGAAGACAGCAAACAGTTTACTGGGTTTTGGAACACTTTAACACATTTATCACTATTGTGCACCCTACACAGGAGCCAAAGCCTGGGAACTAAGAAATGAAGGCCCACCTGCCACGTTCCCGATGAGATAAAAGAAGAGGCTCTAATAACAGCTGTAATCCGTGTGCTCTCATGCCCAGCATGAACTCAAAGAGGTTCAAGTCCAGGCTGCAAACTGATAGTGTCCACACCATTTTTATAGCTCCATTTACAGTCAGGACAATGAAGCTATGGGACTCCTGTCACTCAGCACAGGGATGTGACATATTTCACTGTGACTTTACATTGCAGTTTAAATAGGCAGATAAATCTTAACCATGCTGTCATTACATACTGTAATTAGTTATTAATATATTAGACTGTAAAATTATATATGTATAATATACATATTTTTTTCTCAAAAGAAAAAAAAGGTTAATTTATTGTACCATCTATTGTCTACAACTCCTACATGGTTTTTATACTCTATCGTTTGTTTTGCTCAGTCATGTTTACTAGACAAAGTAGATAGGACAATTCCCCTGTCTCACGTCAGCAGTTTAATAGCACCACAGCAAATCGAGTTTCTGTTACTCCCTGGTTGATTGAATCAACCTGAAAACAGTTTCACAGTTTCCACGGTCAAACTTAAAGATTGAATTACACAACCTTGAGATATTAAGGCCAGACGCTGGAGTTACCATTTATTTGGTGTCTGTCAAACAAGAGCAAAAATTAAACTTATGGCATTTAAAACCAGCTACTTTGTGAACTGTTAAACTCAATCTCAAATAGTCTCACTTGAACCCACAACGTTCTCAAATTAATTCATCTCGTGCCACCATTTTACAAACCTTAGTTCAGAAGCAGAAATTAACTTTATTGGTCTCACTTGCAAAAAATGTAATACATAAATAAATATTCCTCAAAATAAAAAAATAAAAAACACTGGATATTTTATGCAAATCTGCAATAATTTAAGAACAAATTTAATAATACAAATATGTAAATATTCCGAATGCAATGATACAATGTCCTACCTGCCTGTCAACATGTATTTCCATACCTCCATGCACCCTGCTCATGCAGACGTCACATGACATCAGTTCGTTCCGTTAAGACTATGCAGACTTGTGTACAGACTAGTAATTATCTATTTACAATATTACATTTATATACAATGTAACAGTTATGAAAGGCACACTAAAAAAAAAAAAACGTTATAATGTTTCAAAAAAAAAAAAAAGCTGGCACATAATTTTGCCACTGCGGAGAGCTGCTTAACACTATGAACCTTTTTTTATTATTATTTTTCTTTGTTGTGGTGAAATATAAAGGCAAGCTGTCCACTTTCAGTCAGATTGCTGTGCTTATCATTGGTGCATGTTACACTGGATTTGTTGCCATGTTAATTTAAAATGTTTTGAAAGCTGAACTGTCATCTAGTTAGCAAGGTAGCAGATATGTGTATAATGGTGTGAGGCACATTATTGTGCCATTAATATATTTTAAAATATTGAAATCAAATTATTCATTTTACAACAAATGGATTGGCATCATATATCAGTAAGCCAAAATCAAGCTAATTTAAATGTCAAATGGAATATGTGAAGTAAATAAATAGAGATAAATAGATATTGCCCTTTGTTTATGTTTGGCCATAAACCTCTTTTGTCCATTTGAACCAAAGAAAGAAGGGGGGAAAAAAAGAGAGAAGCAATTATGTAGGCTAGTTATAAGTCATTTCCTTGGTTACTCTGTACAAAAGCAGAGCAAGTCATTAAGTCATTAAGCAATTTGATAGAACCAAACTAGTGTTATTGTACTGTCCGGTTGAAAATAAAATCACATTCAATTAAACATTAGACAGGGATAAGCAGACTTTGCATTTTATGCACTTCAGATAATTCCTCACCCATCTGGGCTTGTAAATGGTTAGAACCCACAAAATAAAGAAAGAAAGCAATAATCAGTTAGACTAGACTGCAAAACCCTTTAAAATGGCTTGATGTTATAGATACTGCTGTTGGCCAGAGAAAGAAAGTCATTTCAGGTTGCTCTGTTCTTTCTGTTGACATCAGTTTGAAAATATCAAAATAAAGTACATTAAGTTATATAGAAGCAACAAAATCTTTAATATATTTAATGACCTTTGTGCTGTCATCAGTACAGTTGTTCTGAATAGCTAGATCTGCCATTTAAAAGTTCACTGTTCGTTGCTCCTTTTAGCAAAAGGCTGGATTGGAGTGATGAAGAAAAAGGTCCTAGCCAATGCTGGTGGTCGTCTGAGAACTCTGGGTAATGAAGGCCTCCTCTGCACTGGGCAAAGATAAATTACAGTGAGACGGCAAGCACAGAAAATCACTGGGCTGCCAGCACATTCCCCTACATTTGTAGTCACAAGGGGTCACACAGACGCAGAACATAGAGAGGTCAGGGCAAAAAGCATTTCACCTTCTGCATATCAGAATGAGGGAAGCTTTCTTTCCACTGCGCTTTCTGATTGTCTTTTACACCAGTGGCTGTGAAGATGATGAGATGAGAGTGTTGCGGAAAGGTTGGGATGTAATGTGAAAATAGACGCAAACATTTCTTAGTGGAATCCATTTATCATACATCAAAAGTAGAAAAAAGGGCCTTTGGCCTGCAGGTTTCAATGCATTTTTCAAAATGCCAGTGTAGCGTGAAGGGTTAGACCACTATCCAGCCCCATTTTCAGCAAATATGAGAACCCAAGGCCTCTGACTTATCTTTTTCATATTGTCGGCTTATGCATTCTCAGATTCTTCTTTAGAGATGTTTTCACACAAAATTTTTTGAATGCACGTATTCAGGGGGTGAGCAGACTGAACTTGGATGACAAGAGGTTATGGACGATATTTGGAGGAGAGGTGTTTTTTTCCCCTTGTTGGGAATTGCTGGCAGCATCCATTAAGCACGTCAAAAAATGTTTGATAAAAACAGGAGGAGAAAAGTGAGCGAACACACCATGTTAGTAAATCTCTCAAATGTCAAACTTGTAATTTGAGAGATGGAAAGTATGCAGTCGTGCCCTCTTGAAGAAATCTTCCCATCATCTAATTCCATCTGGGTTTGCTGAGCTCTGAACAGAAATTGGTTTCTGCCTACAGGAAGATAGTGTCACTGCAGAGGCTCAACTCTGATGCTCACGTGATCTTGCTGGAACGAAGGAAACTGATGAGCAGCAGGATTGGATTACACAATCTGTTTATCCCTCTGCCATTTTTTCTCTTTAATCATCATCATTTGGCACAGTTTTATGTGTGAATGCACATAAAACACTACAAGATGAGTTGGGTAACATTTGAAATTCCGATTAGGGTTAGGGTTAGGGTTAGATTCCTGCTTAGATTCCAATTCTTATTGTTTCCTAATATCGATTCCAAAAAAACTTAAATATCATTCACAAGTCTTAATGCTTAAACATTTCAATGTAGCTGAATACCATGAACAAAAATCAAATAAATACCATAGCAAAAACAACTAGCCTAACTAATATAAATTTAAAGCATTATTAAAGACAGGTAAGAACTCGGTAACTAAAAAAGAACAAATAAAAAACTAGCAATCACACAAATAAATACAACTGAACAAAGATACAATTGAAATGAACAGTGTTATAAGATTTCCAGGTAGAGAAACCGTAATCAAATGTAAAATAGCAATGCACTTTATAACTAAAATGTACATTACAATTATAGCAAAAGTATACTCAAAAGTTACTCAGTCAAGAAAAGTGAGGGAATTTTCTCTTCGTCTTTTTTTGTTTTATTAACGTTATTATGGAGATGGCAGCAGGAATATTCAGCTACTGTCACATTAAGAGTTTAATGGATCCGATATACAGGGAGTGCAGAATTATTAGGCAAGTTGTATTTTTGAGGATTAATTTTATTATTGAACAACAACCATGTTCTCAATGAACACAAAAAACTCATTAATATCAAAGCTGAATATTTTTGGAAGTTTTAGTTTTTAGTTTTAGCTATTTTAGGGGGATATCTATGTGTGCAGGTGACTATTACTGTGCATAATTATTAGGCACCTTAACAAAAAACAAATTTATACCCATTTCAATTATTTATTTTTACCAGTGAAACCAATATAACATCTCAACATTCACAAATATACATTTCTGACATTCAAAATCCAAACAAAAACAAATCAGTAACCAACATAGCCACCTTTCTTTGCAAGGACACTCAAAAGCCTGCCATCCATGGATTCTGTCAGTGTTTTGATCTGTTCACCATCAACATTGCGTGCAGCAGCAACCACAGCCTCCCAGACACTGTTCAGAGAGGTGTACTGTTTTCCCTCCTTGTAAATTGCACATTTGATGATGGACCACAGGTTCTCAATGGGGTTGAGATCAGGTGAACAAGGAGGCCATATCATTAGATTTTCTTCTTTTATACCCTTTCTTGCCAGCCACGCTGTGGAGTACTTGGACGCGTGTGATGGAGCATTGTCCTGCATGAAAATCATGTTTTTCTTGAAGGATGTAGACTTCTTCCTGTACCACTGCTTGAAGAAGGTGTCTTCCAGAAACTGGCAGTAGGACTGGGAGTTGAGCTTGACTCCATCCTCAACCCGAAAAGGCCCCACAAGCTCATCTTTGATGATACCAGCCCAAACCAGTACTCCACCTCCACCTTGCTGGCGTCTGAGTCGGACTGGAGCTCTCTGCCCTTTACCAATCCAGCCACGGGCCCATCCATCTGGCCCATCAAGACTCACTCTCATTTCATCAGTCCATAAAACCTTAGAAAAATCAGTCTTGAGATATTTCTTGGCCCAGTCTTGACGTTTCAGCTTGTGTGTCTTGTTCAGTGGTGGTCGACTTTCTGCCTTTCTTACCTTGGCCATGTCTCTGAGTATTGCACACCTTGTGCTTTTGGGCACTCCAGTGATGTTGCAGCTCTGAAATATGGCCAAACTGGTGGCAAGTGGCATCTTGGCAGCTGCACGCTTGACTTTTCTCAGTTCACGGGCAGTTATTTTGCGCCTTGGTTTTTCCACACGCTTCTTGCGACCCTGTTGACTATTTTGAATGAAATGCTTGATTGTTCGATGATCACGCTTCAGAAGCTTGGCTATTTTAAGACTTCCGCATCCCTCTGCAATATATCTCACTATTTTTGACTTTTCTGAGCCTGTCAAGTCCTTCTTTTGACCCATTTTGCCAAAGGAAAGGAAGTTGCCTAATAATTATGCACACCTGATATAGGGTGTTGATGTCATTAGACCACACCCCTTCTCATTACAGAGATGCACATCACCTAATATGCTTAATTGGTAGTAGGCTTTCCAGCCTATACAGCTTGGAGTAAGACAACATGCATAACGAGGATCATGTGGTCAAAATACTCATTTGCCTAATAATTCTGCACTCCCTGTACTGTTACAAATGCGTTTTCTTTGTCAACTGATTACATTCACTTAAGACATAACGGACTGTGTTTTACGATGATATTTTTTGTGTATTTGAAAACAGTGCGTGGATCTTCTTATGCTTGAATGGTCGTTTATGGTCGTTTATGGACGTTTATGAACGTTTATGGTCACATTAAAATGCACACAAAGGAATCGATAAGTAGTGTTCAGGAATTCATTGTTTAATAACAACACTTATTGATCATTTAAATTCAGATACAGAATTAAGATCTTGAAAAAAAATCGAAGGCATTAAATGAGCCTTCACTTTTATATTTTGTGAGACTTGCTGTCATAATGCTGGAGAGCTGTGGGTAGTTAATGCCATGGTTATTCTGGGTCATTACTAAACTGTGAAAAAATATCGTTGTAAACAATTGGTAATTGTTGTCGGAAATTCACCAAAAAAATGCTGTGAAAATATTTCCATTATTACAGGATGGCATATTGGTGCCTGCATTTAACTACAATCGTACATTTCATTAAGTGATTTAATGTCAATATAGCCTACTAATACTTTGAATACATGCTTTTAAACAGTAAAAATCAGCTTTTTACCTTAAATTTTACCAATATTTGTGCATAAATGTGAACAGGGTCATACACACACAGACAAAACAGCAAGAGTGCAACACACATAAACCAATAAAACAATGAAACAATGCAAGAATCCTTAACTCAGTAGCAGAAAATGTAACACAAAACACCCTAATGTGCATTACTAATAAGTGATAACAGAAATAAGAACAAGCAAAACTATAGTTAAAACTATATTTAAGAAATCAAATGAAATCATATGGGATTTCTGGAAATGCAATTTTACTGTTCACCATAAATTGTACAATAATTCATATTTCTGATCCACAGATATATCTTCTTCCATCAATTTTAAGTTTTTTTCATGCATTTTATAGTCTAATAGAAAAAATTAGGAGATATGCATGCCTTTCTGATATTGTTACTCATATCCTGCCAATTATGCAAGAAAAAACATACCAGGCAATCTGTCTGAGTAATGCATGAGGCAGTAGTGAATATTTGTTTTGTACAAAGTCTTTGTTTTGAGTCTGTCAGTGCACCAGCTAATCAAGCATTATTTGCTCATCATGCTCTCTCAGAGTTTATGCTCAGAACCCTGTCACATTAAATACAGTGCCATTTCCATCAAATCTGGAAAAACAACAATTTATTTCTGCGGTACATTTGCTGATGCATTCCACATCGCAAACGTAAAATTAATGAAATTTTATCAAATGCTCATTCGTTTATCATACAGAGTGACTGTGCCACCAAATTGTAGTGCTTAGATCGGGCCCAAAAAATTAGTCCGACCCGACCCAAGCCCGAGCACGTTGTGTCCGAGCCCGGCCCGGCCCGGCCTGGCCGGACACATTAACTGCAATTATGAGCCCCAGCATGATTTACACCCGACCATTTTTTTTTAATACGTGGGCCGTTATTTACGTTTTTTTCCCTTCCAAATCTTCACTCGCATCCCACCTATTTTCGCAGTTTCTTCCTTTCGTTTGCTTATAATTAAGTCTATTATAGGCTACCTATTCACATCCTTTGCTGTGGTAAAAAACACTGTAGGGCGGATATAGCTTTTTACTTCAAATTTTATTTAGCACAGTTTGTAGGCTATTTGTTATTAGACTTCAGGCGCGTCAAGTTTATTTGTAGGCTATAGCGCATAAACACACCGACGATTCTAGTTTCGCTTTCTCTGGGCAGTAGGCTACAAAATCAAACCCTAATGTCTTGACCCTGTGGAAGACAAAATTCGATCTTCAGACCTTTTACAAGGATACCTGAAACAATCTGGCCCGGTTGCGCAATTATCGAAGACGGGGTTAAAATGGTTCCATACCTCCGACTTTCCTCCAAACCTTCACAAAGTTAATTCTCCTGTTTTTATTTTTTTCTTTACTTCTTGGAGCTCCATGTTGCACTTATGCTACACAATACAGCTGCCCGGTGTGATTCGTGTGAGACTGCGAGTGGAGGAGACGCAGCCGCTGCGAATGACACGTGACTGCATTTAGTATTTTTTTTACTAGTCTAGCTTTTTTAAAGTTGTCCGCATATATATATATATATATATATATATATATATAGAGAGAGAGAGAGAGAGAGAGAGAGAGAGAGAGCTTTCTCCCCACCCAAATGGGCTAAAGTAATGATTTAAAAAAAAAAAAAAAAAATTGCATAGGTAAGGCTTTGTTATATCATTCAGCATTAATGTAAATGTTTCCATTCCTTTCAAAATTATCTTAAAGGGGTACAGATTTCAAAGGATTTCAAGGTTAATTGTGATGGTGGTCAGGCTAACAGTTGGATGCCTCTGATCTCATGCTGGTTTTATGTTCATTTTCTGTGCTTTTCAAATCTGGTACATATTAAGCAGACATTTTTACAAATAGCAAGACAGTATTTGTTGGAAATGAAATCCTTCTTTTTCTATAAAAATAACTCTCTTTGTTATTGGTTTTATTTTATGTGCTTGACAGAAGCAATACTAAGATTCCCTTTTCAGTCTGCGAATTGGGATATCACATGAGAGCCCTATCATCTTTGAGTGTAAACTAAACGAGCCAATGAAAATTGCCGCGCGAGCTTTGCGTGCCGCACTCTGCCCCTGCGAGTGGGTATAAATACGGAAGCGGTAGCACTCGCACTTTGTCTTTCGCTTCGGAGCCGTGCAGTTGTGTAAGCTGCAGCATCTGGAGAGTGTTCTGAGAGCTTGAAGAGTTTCCTGTTGGTGTGAAGGCGCTACAGTGGTCCCGCGATCCCCACAACCAAATAAACTGCTGTTTTCACAGCAAAACCCAAGAGCAGAAAAGAAAGTGAAACTGAAGGGTTGCGATTTGGGCCGGTAGGTGAGTGCGCTCTGCAGTGAACAAACACCTGCAGTAGCGCCGCGGTGGTTCCCCTGTGTGCTTTGGCACCTGACTAAAAGGGCTTCAATTTTCCTTCACGAGCGTCGAGTGCGTGTTTTTAAAGATGTCATTCCGCTCGTGCGCTGCTGGATGCGGTCATTCCCTGTCACCAGCTGATGGGCATAATCGCTGTATCACGTGTTTGGGCGTTCAGCATGCTGAGGCAGCTTTTGTGGATAGTTTGTGTTCTCATTTTGGGAACATGACTATCGCGGTACTGAGATCACTACTTCCGCGGATAGACCGGGAGATCTGAGGATCACGGTCAGGGCTTCCCCCCCAAGCCAGTCTCCGTGGGCTCCTGATCCCTCTCACACACTGCAACCCTTGGTGATGCTGGAGGAGCGCGCTGGTCCCTTTCATGAGCAACCATCCGTCTCTTTCGGCGCACCGGCTGATGGACAGATTTCGATCGTGGCATCGGAAGGTGGGTTTGAGTCATCTGGAGATGAAGGCTCGGATGTGCTGCCCCCTTCGGGGAGAGTGGCGTTTTCCGAGCCCGATCCAGAATTGACAGCCTTGCTGTCCCGGGCCACTGTGAGTGTCAGCTCGAGTGGAATCCTCCGCCGTGTCCCGAACCCTCCCGGCTGGACGATTGGTTTCTTGGGGCAGCCCCGTGCTGGTTCTCAGTGCTCTGGCCCAGTTCCTTTCTTTCCGGAGGTGCATGAGGAGGTGACTAGATCGTGGAAACCTTTTTCTATCCGAAACCGGTCAGGTCCCACCTCCGCCTTCACCGTCCTGGATGGCGGTGCAGCTAAGGGGTACGTGGGGATCCCCCTAGTTGAGCGGGCCGTTGCAATGCAACTGTGTCTGGCGGCTGCCAATTGGCAGGGTAATCCGCGCCTCCTGTCCCGGGCCTGTAAGTTCTTGTCCAATCTAACGGATAAGGCTTACAGAGCCTCACTTTGGTTCGCTCTGCCGTCTGAGTCGGGTCCCCTGATGTCTGTTGTGCCGTTGGTCCCGCTGGTTCAGAGTCTGGGAGCCTGGCTAGTGCTCCCCAGCCCGTCCCGCTGGCTCATCCGCACAATCAGACTAGGCTATGCGATTCAGTTCACCCGGCGTCCCCCAGTGTTCAGGGGCATCCATTTCACTCGCGTGGATGCGAACCTCTGCTGCGGGCGGAGATTATGGTCCTACTGGTGAAAGACACAATAGAGCCGATCCCTCCAGCCGATATGAGGTTGGGGTTCTTCAGCCCCTACTTCATTGTACCCAAGAAAGGCGGAGGGTTACGGCCAATCTTGGACGTGCGAGTCTTGAATCGGTCCTTTCACAGGCTGCCGTTCAAGATGTTGATGCAGAAACGCATTTTCGAATGCATCCGTCCCCGAGATTGGTTTGCAGCGATCGACCTGAAGGACGCGTACTTTCATGTCTCGATTCCTCCTCGACAAAGATCCTTTCTACGATTAGTGTTCGTGGGTCGGGCATATCAGTACAAGGTCCCACCCTTCGGGCTGGCCCTGTCACCCCGTGTCTTTACCAAGATTGCGGAGACAGCCATTGCTCCACTCAAGGAACAAGGCGTTCGCATCTTCAACTATCTCAATGACTGGCTGATCCTAGCTCACTTGCGAGAGCAGTTGTGCGAACACAGGGACCTGGTGTTAGCTCACCTCAGCCGGTTGGGTCTTCAGGTAAACTGGGACAAGAGCAAACTTGTCCCCCGGGCCGAGGATCTTTTATCTCGGTCAACCAGACTGCGCGCCTCACCGAGGAGTGTGTCCAGTCGGTGTTGAACTGCCTGAGTACGCTCAAGAGCAGAACAGCGGCCCCACTGAAATTATTTCAGAGGCTCCTGGGGCATATGGCATCCACAGCTGCAGTCAAGTCACCTTTATTTATATAGCACTTTTTACAATGCAAATTGTGGCAAAGCTGCTTTACATCTCCTAGCTATCTCCTAGCAGCTATCTCCTCTTATGGAGTCAGAAGCATCTTCGTGCCATTCACATCCCAGGCATGCTCAACCGTGCAGCCGACGATCTCTCATGGCAGCCTCCGCTTCCGGGAGAATGGAGACTCCATCCCCAGGCTGTCCAGCTGTTATGGCGTCGCTTCGGGACCGCACAGGTAGATCTGTTTGTCGCCCCGGACTCGACCCATTGCCAGTTGTTTTACTCCCTGTCCGAGGGCACCCTCGGCACGGACGCGCTGGCACACAGCTGGCCCCGCGGCCTTCGCAAGTATGCGTTTCCCCCAGTGAGCCTTCTTGCGCAGACACTGTGCAAAGTCAGGGAGGACGAGGAGCAGGTCCTGCTAGTTGCACTGTATTGGTCCAACCGGACCTGGTTTTCAGATCTCATGCTCCTTGCGACAGCACCTCCTTGGCCCATCACCCACAGTTGAAGAGTATCTATGATAAAACTTACAGACTTCTGCATGGTTTGTGTCACGGAGCCTGCCAACATGCCTACCACCAATCCCATGCCCCATCCCATCACACGGTCTGCATCACCTGAATTCTAATCACCTGCACCTGATCCTCATTACCGTCACCCTCTATATAAACTCACCTCACAAGCCATTCAGTGTCTGGTTTCATCGTTTATGGACTCTACAGACTCACCCACTCTTCCCGTTCGTTTGATCATCTGCAACTACAAGAAAGACAATTACCACATTGAAGCTAAGTTCTATAATTCAAAGACTTTACCCATGCATCTGCTTCTGCTCAGTTGTTCTGTATTGCTGTTGTGTTTTAATAAACACTTTGAACTTACATTCCTCTCGTCTGTGTCTGACACTTTGTAAGTGGGCAAACCTGCAAAATATGACACTCAATGTCATCTCAATGGCAAAAATTATCCCAATAAATCTGAAATCACAGAAATCTTAGCAAAGTAACCCTTAGAGTGTCTACTGTCCCTGACACATTTTTATTTTGAGGTTATGTATTTTATTCATATTAATTTATAATTATTGCATTCTAGTGGCCAGGTATTTAGTATCTTTCGCATCTTATTTTACTTTTAAAGACAGAAAAATAATCATGCAATTATATCAGTAAATGCATTAAATTCAAAAATGATTTACAATACAAGTATACCAGTAAATGCATTCAATCAAATACCATTCACAATCTATTTTTTCAACGATTAGTTCACTTTGATCTATTAAGTGTTGGTTTAAATGGAATAAGCTACATTGCAATAGATTGGTAAGATACATTGTCATCTATTGTGATTGAATAACAACAAAATCATGCACACTGTATAATAACCACTAAACAAGATTCATCACCTTTTCTTTTTGCAAGATGTGCTTCTCTTGAAACTGAATAATATAAAATGCGCTCCCTGTGTAGTGCTGAGTTGTCAATCCCACTTTATAGTAAGTGTCTTTAACTACCATGTACTAACATTTAAACAAATCACTTGATACAGTACACTTATTGTGAACATGCACGTTTTACATTGTCCTTACATTAAAAAAAAAAAAAAAAAAAACTGCATCGGTAATTAATTTCTGTAAGGACATCTATAATCACACTGTTGACTCTTCTCTTACATCTTAACCCCCCCTTAAACCTACCCATACCAAGAATAGAATAATTGTTTTAAGCAGACAGGAAAACAAGAAATAATAAAAGACATGGTAAATTGCCTTGACATGAAGTTCAGATATTAAGGCTAAATCAGCTGACAGTCCTTTCAGTGCATTAGAGTAATGTTTCCTTGTATACATTCCCTCATCTCTTGCCAGCAGACATCAATCGATTAGTGTTGTTCTGTAGTAGTTCTTTATTCCACAGGGCCCTTTATGCATACACTATATGTTTGATGATGTGTCTTTGTCTTTGGAGGAGAGATCTAAAGACGAATCTCAATATCAAAAGTAATGCAGTAATTGCCGGGAGATCTTGTGTGCGGTGATGCCATGGCAGCTCTCCTCGTTCTGTATCTCAGAAGAAAAGACAGGAGGCAGCTGATGAGGCTCTTTCGGTGCTTTTGTGGCCATTGGGTCTAAACTCATTGAGTCCCTGGGTATACACATCAACCTGAGGTGAGCAGACAGTAATGTGACCTGATGGAGAGATCAATCCATCTCCAAGCTTTGGCACACTCTGGATCTCGCTCTTTCAACAGACGCTTACTGCTGCTTTTTGCCTTGAGCGACAGACATCTCTTTCCAGTCTTGTGCTTTACCTCTATGACCATCAGTGCTGATGATGGGTTAAATGAGAATGTGTACATACCAGGCCTCCATATGAACTTTCTGCACACAAAGCTGCTGAATAAGGGTCAGTGACCAAAGATTAAGCAAAGGAACAATTCTAGAAACTCTGCATGCTCAATGAGCTCTCCAGTAGATGCTGTGATTCTTTTTCATTGACCAGGTTGGTGCTGGGGATCAGAGGCCAGATGTAGATGAGACTGGCTCCGGTTAAATGTTTAGGAGTTGAAAGCGTGAGGTAAAGGGGCCGCCGGTGGGGTGATGAAATGATGTGTCTCCTCTAATGTGATGGCAGAGGGGCAGCTCGGAGGGGCAGGAAAGTGTCAGCAATTCATCGTCCTGCCAAAGTCTGTCTGGCCCTTGGGCTACGCGTGCTGCTTATTGGTCTATACCGAGAGGACAGTGCCAAAGGTCCTGTGTAATATAGAAAGGTGTGACAGTGTTGTAATTAGTTTGCTCAGGGACATATTCTTTCACCAGATCTGGTGCTGCTCTCAGGTTTATTGTGCACCTGTGTCTCTGTTAAAATCTGAGCACAGGATGTTCAGTTGTTAATACGGTCATTTGTTCCGTGGATATCATGAAGAATAGCCAGCCACCATTATCGTTTTAAGTGCTCATGAGTGTTTTCAGTATATTTGCTGGTATTTATTTATAATAATTTTATTAAGTTTACCATGGCTTGTTTCAGAGGTGTGTTTTAGATCCAATCCACATTTGCCTCTACAATAAAGGTTTGTATTTACCACATTAAAGAATGATCCTGCAATCAAAGCATCAATGGGTGGCAAAGATTCCTGGTGTAAGGTTTGATTTTCCTGCAAAGATAAAAGCTGAGATCAAGCATCCTGCAATAAAGCAATAAAACTCATCTGGATAGAAGATTTCAAAGGAATAGGACAACACCCTGCCCAAACTGTCCTCACTCATCTATGCGACCAGCCCCCCTCCCTCCACACTGATTCAAGTCTCTGAAGTTCTCCAAGAAAACATATGTACTAAGTATGATGTATCTTGTGAATCTATTATTTTTCCAGTTTCATGTTTAGTATCATTTGAAATGTCTCAGTGTGATTGGTAAAATGGTCTCAGTTTCACAGCAGTCACTAGTATTATGAGAAAGATTGAAAACTTAGAAGAATTATGTTTCTCTTTTCTGGGATGTGTTTCTTCAAGGAAACCTTCTCCTCTCCCCCGAAACCAGGTGTGGGGGCAATAAATATTTACAATCCTTTTGTTCTGGTCTGAGAATTAAGTGGAAAAGACACAGCAGCAAGAGGGGACATTCTGTAGCCAGAACCCCCACATAGAGGTGATGAGTATTTGTCACCCTGCATCTCTATGTGTATGCATAACTTTTAAATACTCTTAGAGAAATCTTTTGAGTAATTAATGTTGTGTATTTATTATATTTGAATTTGTTTATAATTGTGTAATTATGTAATTGGTATTGATACATTTTTACCTGATAAATAAATTGTTACATCTTGATTTAATTTGAATTCGTCTGAAATCATTATCACCGGTAGATTAAGTGGCTTTCGACATTTCCGCAATTCTAGTGTTGGGGTAGATCATACTGAAATTTTGGATTTCTGACTATTATGACTTAACATGTTATAGTATCATGACTAAAACGAACGGCACTTTTGTGTGAATAAGCATGAGGCGATTCCATAATTTGTGTTTTTTAGTAAACACTATATTCCTCTGTTTTGATTCTAAACTAATGAGGTTGTGACGTAAAGTGTATAAACGGCCATATATAACTTTTAAGCCCTGCTGAAAGGATAATTGAAATTAAGAGAAATTAAAGAATCAAAGATCTAAATTAATTCATATTTAATCGTGCGATCAGCTATTAATGTTACATCAGAAACATTACCAATTAGAGATCGTTTACAATTGGAGTCAGATTAAATGAACAGCTAAAGGAAAACATAAACTAAATCTTAAAATTTATGTGAACTTCACGCGGGCGCTGAAAAGACATACACGCACAATGCCTTCACCCGGGCCGTCAGATTTCGCCATTGGGCTGACGGGCGGAGCTTACACTGGAACAAAGCATAATGCATGGTTTTTCTGGAGTTTGACGTTTCAAGACATATATAATATATGATCTTGAAAAAATGACATTGGCTGCTAAAGTGATAACTTATCACCAAAAATAACTCAAAGTAGAGTATCATGTAGATGCGTTGGTAAGGACTGCTTCCCTTTGCGACTGTGATGTAATGTACCATGAATTAAACATAGCATTTATAAATACATTTCTAAAGTCCCTTTCAAGGAAAAAGTTCACTCAATGGCCATATTTCCTGTTTCAGGCATGCAAGACCAACTCCTATCTACTTGAACAGGGAAATGCCAAAATTTCAAAAACTGCTTGTCTAACTCCCATATAACCTAATCACATATTAGATGAGCAATAACTTCTGACATGAACTGTTCCATAAATGTTGTTTTCTAAAGGGATAGTTCACCTAAAAATAATAATTATGTGGTAATGTGTGCACTCTCTTGTCATTTCAAGCCCATAAGACTGTTTAATCTTCTTAACACCAATTAAAATGTTTTAATGATGTGCAGCACTAAGCGTTTCAGGACACTGACTGATTCTATAGCAGCCGTAGCTGCAATGGTGGTACATTCAGATCAGATTTTATGAATGAACATGGACCTCACAACAAAGTCGTAACAAGTGGAAAATTTTGAGGTTATTTTGAGGTCTGTGTTGATAGTAAATTTGTTTAACTAAATGAGCCAAGTTGCATGTACACCGCACAAGGGTTTTTGGGATAAAATTATTGCAATTCAGTTTACAGCACATTCATAACCTGAATAACAGCATAAAAAAGCAAAGAGGCCTCATGCGCTTGCTTTATTCATCATTTTGTTAAACAGAGTAGAGTTCAACAACTCTTGCAGTTATATCATCATCTTTCTTCAATCGAAGTGATTTGAATACACCTGACATCGTAATTATGACATCACAACTTATACAAACTTGCCAGAAGGACTCAAACTCATCATGATATGTGACTTAACCAATTGCTGATTGGCTCTATTATTGAGAAGGCAGGACTTATTGTGTGCCATATTTTGTGTTGCACTTTCACACATTCAACATAATTTGAGTAAACTGTTTTGGTGCATATAGACAGTCTTTTACATTGCCCAGTCATCACAGTAGTTGAAAGACTCAAGTTCATCTCCTGGCCCTTCCATACATTTCAGTAATTAGAAATCCTAAAATTTACCTTGTGGCAGTTGTTGGAGATTCATGCTTATCAAAGCTGTTCTCAGCTTTGTGTATTTTGTCACATTCTCTCTCTCTCTCTCTCTCTCTCTCTCTCTCTCTCTCTCTCTCTCTCTCTCTATATCTGGACTGCAGCTCTGTTTGTTTAGGCGTAGAGCCCTGCTTAAACAGGCTTGTAATTAAGCCCTCTGTCATGTCTCCGTTCTCTCCTCCATTCCGCCCTGTTCTTCTGTCAGTATCTCGGCCTGCACCTTGTGATGCAGTTCTACCGTCTTGCTCTGCTTCCTCCTTGCTGACACACGTTTGCCCGTCCCACTGTACTCCCAGTAATGCTCTGCCTTCTGTTCACTAATTAAATCAATCTAATTAGTGGTCCATATTTAACAGTTTCTTCATTTGGAGACATGGATAGTAGCTTGTGAAATCATTTGACTTCTTTGAAATTGCTCTGCCAATCATGCTGGGGGTTCAGAGTTGGATCAGGTTAAGGGATAAATGCAAAAGTCTTGTTGTGTAAACCTATTTTTCCAAATTTATCTGCCCTTGTATTTTTTGGAGAGAAAGTGGAGTTGCCAAAGATAATATTGTTCTATAATAATGTGACTGGAGATTTGCCTGCTCTTGTGTGTCCTGTCATCAGTATTTTTGGCCATACCTTCAGTTCTAATTACACATGAGAAGTAAAATTAAGGGAACTTATGTTTTTACTGTTTAATTTTTAATTGTGTATATCAAATATACAAAAAGCTTCTTCCGCATAATCTAATATCAAGTTATTGCTCAGGACATATACTATGTTTTATTTAAAAAAGGTTCATCTATAAGAAATTAACTAAATAAAATAAAGTAAATAAAAGAAAAAAAATCTTGAAAATGACAAATCTAATTAGAGCTGCACAATTAATTTTTTAAAGATCTCATTCTCAATACAAACACCCTTGTAATCTTATTCCTAGATGACAACGATTCAGCTGTGTCTATTAAATCATTGTACAAACATTCACAGCGAACATTCAAATCTATATTGGCGCTGGCCCAAAGAGTGCTGTTGTTTGGTAAAGGAATGAAACAGCTTCACAAACAGTCATTTTAACCACATTATCATTATTTCTGTGTTAGGGTAATTCAAATGAGCACAGTACTGGCATAAAAGTTTATAGTTTGGATTTAAACACAAATGTATGTGGTTGTGATCAAAATAAAATAAATCACCTTTTGAAACTTGACGCTTCAAATAAATATTGTATAAATTACATTGTTACATCAGTCAGTGGCAACAAATGACTGTTAAAAATGTATCTATCATTTAATCATTCATTCAGATTTGTTCAAAAACGTTGATTCATCCACAAACAAGGGAAACCTTTATTGAGCGACTCATTGAATCATTCATTCAAAATTATTTTATTTTTAAATAATTAATTCAAATTAATTAAATATTTTGACTGTTTAGTTTTCTATTTTGAATTGTGTGTAAAAAAATATATATATTTTTAAACATTTTAAATTAATTTAAATTGCATGACAAATCTGTTTTTAATTAGCAAAAATTATTCCTTCACTTTCAACACAGAAGAAACCTGTAGGATGGAAAACTTGAAAATAATGGACAGATGACACAGCTTCATATTAATTAACAACTGTGAGTTTTTGCCACCTATGCAGATGCAACAGGAAGTCCAATGACAGGCAGGGTCTAAACATTCAACTTAAAATTAGGGGCTCTTGAAGCCGCAAAAATGGAAAGGCCATGTCCATTAAAGTAAATACATTTCCAAAACTGAACAGAGATGACACCGAGTCTGTGCTGGAGAGGTTTGCTACCTCCTGTGCATCTCCCATATACATCCCTTGAGCCAAGCTTTTTAATGTTCCTTCAAATTTATTATTATATTATTTATTCATAAAATAAAAAATAATTGTATAATGTTTTGTCTATTATTTGAAACATACACCAGTCAGGTGAACTCTCAAAAGGCAAAAACAGTCCTGTAGAAACAGTGCCCTGCAGGAACAGTGTTTTAGCTGTGTTCCCATTACCCTTCAAATTTCTGCAATTTCACAAAAAATCCTGTATATTGGAAAAAAGTTTTTACGCTCATATGTGTATTTTTAGGCAATTTAAATCAATCAATTTTCACAATAGTTTTTTATCGACGTTTAGAAAATGTTTACGCTATTCTGTAATGGAAAATCAGCTAATGTCAGACTGGTCCTTAGTCTTTTTGTAATCTTTAAACTGACTACCAAATTAGGAAACATTCACAAACACTCACAAACCAGGGATCTGTGAACAGAAAACTTGTCCATTCTGAAAGGAGTTCTTTTCTGATTATCTCCACACATACACACTTTAGATTTTTTTTTTCACCAGTCTTACCATGGGTGAAACTCTTTCTATGAAATTCTTATAATTGTGATACAGTTTATATAGCTTAAGGTTCTAGTGAAAAGAAAAACATGCAATCAAGCTAGATCTGGACAAACCTTGATCTAAGATGTGCCAAGGTCATCTCTCGTTGCTTTATTATGCTGAATATTATGAACTACTGAGAGACTTTACATTGATATCTTTTTTATTCACACAAATCTTTCATACGACTTCAAATATAGTGGACTTGAAACTTAACTTGAAATAGTAGTGCACAGTCAAATGGACTATGATAATAATGTACGTTTGTGTTTCTATAATTGTGTTTCTGTCCATTTTGTCATTCTTAGGAACACCCACAAGCTGGCAACATCTAATGTACACAACTAACTTTTTTTGAGTGATTTTGGTGGAAGTTGGAGGAGAAACCTCTATAAAAACGCCGAACACTAACGTGTAGAGTTGTTTCTTTACAACAATAAATATTACAATGCAAATACAGTCGCATGCGATATTTACATGACCTCACGGTCTAGTACAACTGTGAAGTTCCAATACTAATATGTACAGTGGTCTTAATTTCTTCATTATCAAATAATAAACCATAGAGCTTTTATTGAGGTGGAGAGACACTGAAAGACCTCAAGCTTCTCTTTTGTTAACAACAGCTGGTTTATAAGCACTTCTCATTGCAAGTGTGGGACTATGGATGTTGCATTCCCAAATGCAAGTTATAAGTGACTCAAGCTACTCGTGTGTAAAAGAACACAGTGCAGTGCTTCATTCTGAACCATGCAGTGCATATATTTAATTAAATCAGTGGATGCTATTTAACTAAATAAGAAATTTGATAACTGCACTATGCCATCTTACAATTTTGGTTTTATTTTCTTTAATCATACAGCCATATGAAATGAATAAACATTTCATTTGTTACAATGGAAAAGAATTGAGTGCATCACGATACATTATCCCATGCAGTATACTCAATTTTGGCTGATGTACTGTTGAAGGTCCTCTGTTCTAATATTATGCCAAACAGAAAACCAGGCGAGGAAACTCAAAGGAAACTTATAGTTAACAACCCCAAGTTCACCTTTGCCAAGAGCACTGCCCTAAAAGTGCTTCCACTTGGCAAATGTGAACTTTTGTTCACCTCTGAATCGAGAGGCTTTAGACTGACCAGATTGCAAATATTCAGCAATATGAAGCTCTTTAAAATATGTTTACTATGGAAAAGAGCAGTTATGCTGAAAAGGAACAGAGCACCCTCTTTCACATACTCGAAACCAGACAGTTTCATGCTATTAGTCATTCATAGACCACTCTAATTGCAATTAGAGGCCCTGTGCAGCAGCTTCTAGTAGGTCAGACTTCGGATATAACCTTTCGTATTTCTCTGGTGCATCCAGGAGTTTGAAAGGATTTTTTTTTCTATGGGCACAGCAGGGGACAGGTTCTTTTAATGTGGGGGATATTGCTTTCAACATGGCCTAATTGGCTAAATGAATAATGGGCCTGCTCTCCCTTTCACTGTCAGAGGAACAAATGAATTTGAGATGCTCTCTAAAGAATTGAATCACTGACCGGCCATCTTAGGGAGCACTTATTATTTTGCATTCATTTTTCAAATTACAGAGTTACAAGGTCACCTCCGTACATGCACCAGCGAGTGGAGTCCTGTGCTGTTCACAACACCATCATCTAATCAATACAGGTGGGACAAATCTGCCCATGTTATTCTCCTCAGCCAATTAAGGTCACCGGGTCAGCTTGCATCACAGTGTTATGGCTCATACCTAATCTAAGCAGAGCAAATAGCAAACCCTTGATTGTAATGCAAATAATAAAATCATTCATCATCTGTCGGATTGCATTTGCAAATGCCACAGACACGCTTCAATTATTCTCTTTTGTTTCTGTGTTGGCTGTAAAATAGTTTATTTGCTGAACAGCTGCTTTGTGTAATGCACCAATTTCCATCCACAAATCCATTTAGACATCCCCAATTACAAGCAAGCAGATAAAAGATTTGAAAAATTTGACAAGTGATCATAAAAATTGGCGGCATTTATTGGCAGTGTAAAATTTTAGCAGGGGAAACATACACTGGCATTTACTACTACTGAGAATACAATGTGTTTTTTTTAACAGTTATTTATTCACCTAAGTCAGGTTTTTTTTTTTTTTTTGTAATTTTTTGCCAGAGACCCTTGCCAGAGACCCCCCTGCCAGATAAAGCTGCCAGATATTCTTATGTGTGTGTGTACATAAACAAATGTACTGTTTCTACTGCATATTTGAGCATGGTAGCCTTGGTGAGTACAAGAGACTTGGTTTAACAGCATTAACACAAATCTTTCCAACCCCAAATGAGTAAATTTGTTTTTGTACAGAAGTATGCAGATTACGGAAACGGAATAAAATAAATCACAATTAATCTCATGATTTCTCACCATAGCCTTTTTGAAAAGAAAAAGAAATAGGTATATAACCAAATATGATGAAGGAAAATGTTACATTTTAAAATTAAATCCCAGTTTGAAAACCCTTGCTCCAAGTAACAGCGGAGTAAGGCAGGATAAGGAGAGAAGTAAAAAGTTTTGGGGTTTGTGAGGTGTGAACAATTAGCGAGTCACAAATTCCTAACCTGCAGCGGGAACGAGCACGATGGGTTGAGTTAATCCATCAGAATCCCTTTAATTGCTACACTGCTGTTTTTATAATGGGGGCCCATTAAGTTGTCACCCAGTGATAACGTGTATGACCCTGGGGCAAGAAATGAGACTAAGCTTCACTAGCATCCCGCCCTCACACTCTCTCACCTCCTGTCATTCTTTCAGCCGTACGGAGAGTGACTGAAGAGCACTCTTGCTAGAGAGGACAGGTGTCTTTAAGCTGAGCAATGACGCCGGGTGTGAGGACACAGTGATGGTGATTCATTTCACATTGTTGTCAAGGACAACAGCTTCTAGGGTCACTTCTTTTTGTGTGTTTTAAATGTCATGATGATTTTCATAACAGTGACTGATTGTGGCTAATTAAGGATGAATCTTAATTGTGTTGTTCACCTTGACTGTAGAATTCATCAAGCAGGCGTTATTTTAATCTTCCTCGTAATTCATAATGCACCGTATGCTTTATCCCAGCACTCTGATGCTGGATCGATTTTGCGGAAACGTTGCAGTCGTGGCACATATGCTTGTAAACTTTGAGAGCGAATGGTTCCTCCTCTCAAGAATAATGAATTTCATATTTCTGTTTTGCTAAAAGTGACAAGCCAAGGGGAAGGAAAAAATTATGTCCAAAGGAATATTCAATTTCATTCTCTTATTAAGATGGCTGTCTGCAAAGCTTTTACAGAGTATGATTTCAATTAACTGTTTATTGACTTTGAAATATTCACCATAAAGATTTTGTCTGCTTTGTGATGAATTTTAATCTGTCCATTTAGATAATGAAAAAGAAGAGGCAGTTAATCCAAATCCATAAATATAGATCTTAATTTGGCACAGCCATGAGGATATTAGATAGAAACTTGTTAGTCTTGTTATTGCATATAATATCTATTGAAAAAGAATGTCAACACAAAAATCTTTAATGTTTTTAATGTGTAAGCAATCAAGTTATCATAACTTAACATTACTTAAAATACTATGCTTTGGAATCAAACGTATGTTTAATTTCTTGTCAGCAGAAGCTTAACTTAAATTTATTTAAATTATTTGCTCTATCTCTGTTTAATCTGATTAGTCATGCTTGAAGTTCTGCCTGACAACCACGCTGATTGGTAGATAACACAAATACAGTTGTCAGCATGCAGAAGGAGACAACACGGGTAACTCAATTGAGCAGTTATTTATTTGCAGAATGCAGATAGTAAGCACTAGAAACAGGTGAGTGTTCATTCAATGGCAAGATAAGCAGACTTGGCTTCTAAAGTAATTGTCTCTTTGCAGGTGCAGGAATGGCTTGAGGCTTTACAGAAGATGGCAAATGATATTTGAAGACAACAGGAGTGCATACAGGTGAGTAGTCAGGCAAGTCGAATTGTAGTGAAAAGCAAGACCAGACAGTGATGGTGTGGTACTGCTGTGACAGTTGTGGCGATTTAGAATTCCGGTGGAGCTGAAGGGTCTGGTGTTAATGATGGCGCTGATTCCGTGACAGCAGTAAATATTTGTTGGTCTGTGAGAACTTACACAACGGCTCTGGCAGACCAGCATGCTCGAAGTGAGACAGGTGGGAAGAGTCATTGTGACAAAGGCCTTTTTCCTTACTCCACATGGTTTTAAGAGTTCTATTGGTAGTCACTGTTATTTGTTGAATACTGTTACTACTTGCTATTACTAAATTATCTGTACTTAAATATTTACATTAATTCAATTGGAATACCACATCAGGTGAACTTCATAAAACATGTTCCTAGGTGCCATTGCTAAATTAAATTGAGGGGAATGAGTTTCCTCAAATAATTTGAGTAGACTGAAATTAGGGTTCACAGTGAGGGAATACATTACATTTACATTATTTTATTTTTATTTATTTATTTTTTTGCTATTCCCCATTCAATGTCCCCAGCTCAAATGATTAAATTCACCTAAAATTTGAGTACCAAAAATATGTTTTTCCAATGTATGTGTGACTGTAACTCAAGAAGTATTACAGATATCTCAATATTCTTTTAGATTCCGATTCTTAACAAACTTTACTTTTGGTTCATTTTTAAGGGCCTAAATTCCCAGGGATATGGGGGATGTCAATGAACCATACAGGGTCTTAAAGATAAAAAATAAAGTTTTGTTGAGAACCAAAATTTGAAAATATATTTAGATATTTTTTTAGTTCTTGAGTAATAGGCATGCAAACTTTGGGAAAAAAAGTGCTCTTCCCCATTTTTAACATATAATGGCATATAATGCAACAAAGATTGAAGGCAACATATTTTACTAACAGACCTACAGTACCGACTGTGTAATTTGGCTCCAAATCTCAGGTGAAAATGGTCAGTCTGACCTCCCTCCACAAAATAGTTGATTATTCAGTAAATATTCATCCATGGCATTAATAGGCATTCATTTTTCAGAAAAAAAAAAGAACAAAATCAATACTTTTAGCTCGGGAAGTTTCTAAAATTTGGTTCATTTGACACAGAATGACCCTGTAACTTTTTTAGACTGAGAATAGCAGACGGAGTGTTGATTGTGGTGATTCTTACATGTTGAAGAGCATCCTCTCAAAGCTGTCCATAATTCTGTAAACACAATGGACGGCTCAAAGTAATCATTCTCTCCTGACTAGCTTCTTCTTCCTGTGTAACATCATTTTAAGAAAGGCGAATTTTGAGAATGTAGTATCTGTACTGTTTTGTAGGTTTTGGTTTAGCTTTTTATTTTAGTTTATTGGGGCCAGTATAAAAATAAAAAAAAATAATTAAAAGCTGCTGCCTTAAGATTTTAAGTTGGCTGTAAGTCATTTGAACTTAAACTAAATTAAACTGGCTTGATTGAGTTCAATCTTCTGTAACTTATAAAAAAGTTGAACATTGCTTATCTTATTTTGATAATTTAAAGTACTACAAAAACTGCTGTCATGACTTATTATTATTATATTTCTCAGCCTAGTTTGTACTAAGGGTTTAACTAATAGTTATCTTGGTACTAACTAACAAACTGCCTGCACCCTTTGATCTTATGGATGTTGTTTCACAGTTGTATAACTGTCAATACAAATGCAGTTTCCATTTAAATTTAGATTTATAAATCACAAGATCTTTTATAGATACGTAAATTATCTTATAATCTAAAATGACCGTCTGTCTGGTAAAACATTGATGCAATCTAATTGTTTTGCCATATTATGCTGTTGCTTCTCTTTGGAGGCTTTCATAAATATTTAGTTTATACGTTTCTATTTCAACTAAATTTAATGGTGCAATTCTCAAATATTTAGTAGTGCAAAAGTTTTTTCTTTTATTTACTTTGTTTTCAGGTCTTGTGGCCTTTGGAGTGTAAGCTTAAAGTTTGTACTTGAACGTGCATCGGTGACCTATTTGCTGAGGGAAGGTGCGTGAAGTGTAATTAATTTGAACGCCTTGACAAAGCAGCCTCGACTTAAAGAATTACCTCTCATGATTAAGAGCCCTGCTTCTCATAAACTCCAGGTCCGGCCTTGGTGAGCTCAAAGGCACAGAGTATTCTCATCAGGCTTCTTTGATTGGGATGGGGGCTGCATGGACTTACCATTTCTTCTCTTTTCTGAGGATTTAAGGATTTCTTTAGCGCATGTGCCAGAGAAACAAGCTCACAGCTGTCTTTAGAATTTTGTCTTTTTTGAACTTCCATTTCATTTCATTTGCAGTAGCTCTGTATATTTCTATGGCATCTCTGTTGAAGAGTAATTAGCTGGTGAAGTGGATTTACTTTTTGTAGAGTTATCGGAGGTTATCATGATTATTGTTATGTTTGAAGTGGATGTCATAACAAATGCCAGTAGTCTGGGAAGAAAGCAATAACATCTGACCTTCATGCTGTGGAAAAACAAACCAGAAGACAGAGCACAGCCAGGGCAGTGCTGAAAAGGGGTAGATCGTCTGGTCTTTAATTTTAGTTCAAACAAGATGTCTGAACTAAAATTTATAAGCACAAATTAATTATTTGTAATTGATTGTTAATTGAATTGACTTGATGTAGTAGAATTAATATTACAACAATCAACTAACCTGTTTGTCTATCAAACACTTTGTATTAATTGTTCTTTGTACCTTGATACCTTAGTATTAGCAGATCAATGATCACATCATTAAAGGGACTTTGTTTTGCAAGCAGTGACCACAGAATCAACAACCATGTGAATGTGCTCAAAGGTTTTATCACTGAGATGAATTTTTTATTTCTGTAGAGGTCACACCTCTCGAGTTTGTCTTAACCTGTTAGCCAGCACCTTTTGCACGCTTTTGAAAAAATCCCAAGAAATGACATACTCAAACTAAAACAGACACAGTTCATGAACCCCCTTCAAGTAAATTGTTACCGAAGTGAATTTTATGCGCATAATGTGTCTGTTTCAATAGGGCATGCAGTTGGAGGCAATCTCTGTCAAAATTCCTGTGGGTCATAAAACGCCTTATCTTTGATCATTTACCTTTGTTGTCATGGTAACCATAGCCTGTTCTGCCTTTCTGGGGGGTTGTCACAGGCACTTGGTTTTGTTGTTGGGTGAGGGGTCTATTGGATTATTCATTGTCTGATTGGTCCAGCTGCTAAATTTTTCATGTGACAGGTGCATGTGATGAGATTTAGAGAATAGTATTATTATTGTATAATTGGAGGAGAGCAGCAGTATGTTATGTTTTGCATTTTATACCATCTAAATCTCTCTTACACCTGCCTGGGCCCAAAATGATAATAGATTCCTCAGCTTTAAAATCTTTGCCCTAAACCATTTGTCATCGTTTCCCTGTTGTGAAAAGACGCAGGCATTTGGAGAAAGTTGATTCTCTTATCGATGAAGACATGCACTGTAATTCATGTGCAGCCTCATCTTTCAAATATATTTACCAAGATCAAGTGAACGCAACATTTGAATAACAAATGCAGCATTTTCCTTCTACCATATGTTCACAGGTATTCTCAAGACTGTCTGATCAGTCTCGTGTCCATTGGAGTGTGGAGCTACAGTTGTGTTCAAAATTATTCAACCCCCCAATGCTGTAAATGGTTTTAGAGAATTTAGAGTACATTTGTAATTGAATTCAGAATGAAATCCTACAAGGACTTCTTAAAGAAGCATATGCAACTAAAATGACATCAATTGGTTTTGTAATACAGTAGTAAATGTTTCTTTTGTGAATTCTTCATTCACACAATTATTCAACCCCTTAAAGACTACCACTCTGAAGAACAGAGGTCCATTGAAGTGTTTTCAATCAGGTATTGAAAGTACCTGTGGATGTCAGGGAGCAGCAATAAAGCCTAATAAGCACCAATTAGGCAGCTTTAAAATGACTGTGATACTCAGCTCCTTCTAGACATTTACTGGTGTGGTTACAAACATGGTGAAGTCAAGAGAATGGTCCAGGAAGACAAGAGAAGAGGTGATTACTCTTCACAGGAAGGGCAATGGCTATAAGAAGATTGCAAAGATGTTAAACATACCAAGAGACACCATAGGAAGCATCATTCGCAAATTCAAGGCAAAGGGCACTGTTGAAACGCTACCTGGTCGTGGCAGAAAGAAGATGCTGACTTCGACTGCTGTGCGCTACCTGAAGCGTAGAGTGGAGAAAAGTCCCCGTGTGACTGCTGAGGAACTGAGAAAAGATTTGTCAGATGTAGGTACTGAAGTTTCTGCTCAGACAATACGGCGCACCCTGCGTAATGAAGGCCTCCATGCCAGAACTCCCAGGCGCACCCCCTTGCTGTCTCCAAAGAATAAGAAGAGTCGACTGCAGTATGCAAAAAGTCATGTGGACAAACCACAGAAGTTTTGGGATAGTGTTCTGTGGACTGATGAAACAAAATTAGAACTGTTTGGGCCCATTGATCAACGCTATGTTTGGAGGAGGAAGAACAAGGCCTATGAAGAAAAGAACACCTTGCCTACTGTGAAGCATGGCGGGGGGTCAATCATGCTTTGGGGCTGTTTTGCTTCTGCAGGTACTGGGAAGCTTCAGCGTGTGCAAGGTACCATGAATTCTCTTCAGTACCAGGAGATATTGGAGGACAATGTGATGCAGTCCGTCACAAACCTGAGGCTTGGGAGACGTTGGACCTTTCAACAGGACAATGATCCCAAGCATACCTCCAAGTCCACTAGAGCATGGTTGCAGATTAAAGGCTGGAACATTTTGAAATGGCCATCGCAGTCACCAGACTTAAATCCGATTGAGAACCTCTGGTGGGACTTAAAGAAAGCAGTTGCAGTGCGCAAGCCTAAGAATGTGACTGAACTGGAGGCTTTTGCCCATGATGAATGGGCGAAGATACCCGTAGCTCGCTGCAAGACACTTGTGTCAAGCTATGCTTCACGTTTAAAAGCTGTTATAACTGTAAAAGGATGTTGTACTAAGTATTAAGATTGAATGTCACTTGGGGGTTGAATAAAACTGATAATGATGTGAGCAGAGAAAAGACATTTGTGGTTATTTCATTATAAATGTTATGTTATATTTGTCTGACCTACACGTGCCTCTTTGATTTAATTGTAAGCAGGATGACTGAATGATCAAAATCAATGTCAAACCGGCCAAAACAATCAATTTCAGTGGGGGTTGAATAATTTTGAACACAACTGTAAATACAGAGGATATACAAAGTTCCTCCCTTGCCCGCCTTTGCCGACATGACCCTTCTCTTATTCTGAGTGTTGTCTAGGTTGGATAT
Organism: Opsariichthys bidens; assembly: GCA_037194245.1. Classification (NCBI taxonomy): domain Eukaryota; kingdom Metazoa; phylum Chordata; class Actinopteri; order Cypriniformes; family Xenocyprididae; genus Opsariichthys; species Opsariichthys bidens. Next base: position 16,594,864 of record CM074280.1, on the reverse strand, counting down.
GGTGTCTCTAGCTGGGCGACTAGATGGGGTACACCATGGTTCCAGCCACATGTTACAATATAAATTTAAAAGAAAACAAACAAACAAACAAAAAGGATTTTTGGTTTTCTGTCAGGTCACATCTGTTAGGTCACAACCAGACCAGCTGAGCTTGGTTTAGAGGTGCCTGTCATGGTGCCCCAGCATCCTTTTTGGAGGAAGACACAGCGGCTTAGCCGCTGGTATGGTGTTTGGGTTTTGCCAGCAGTGGGGAGGGCAACAGGTGGTTCGGAGATGAGGTTTGTGTCTGTGTCGGGGAGGTTTGTTGGCTTTGCTTGCCGGCAATGCTGCAGTGGCTCCCAGAACTAGAGAGTAGTGTCTACCTGCAGTCATTTCAATGACTGGTCTAAAGTCGCATAAAACCAAATTATTATTACTACTACTACTACTATTATTATTAATGCAAATATTATTATTATTACTAGGATTGTTTCAAATAGTTTCAATTTCTATCACTCAGTGAGTTTATATGTATATCTTTTTTTTCAACACCTAAACCAGAAATATGTAATCAATAATAATGTTCACTATTATATTACACTGGAATAACCTATTGTTTAAACTTATTACTGTACATATTACTATATCTATACATCTGTATGTGTTGGTGTTTTCTCTCTCTCTCTCTCTCTCTCTCTCTCTCTCTCTCTCTCTTTTATTTCTCTTTATGTGTACGTGTGTGTGTATATTTATGTCATTGGTCAATAAAAAAAAAAAAAATGTAAAGCTACAATGAGGGTGAGATAGCGAATCTGTCCTGTTGAGAAAGATGTACTTTTTTCATCTTTGCAATTGGAGGGGGGCATATATAAAATGTTTTTATCAAAAGGGTATGGAATTAATAGTTTTTCTCTGGTGCATGTTAAACAATCTGTTTTGCATGTTCACTACATATATCACAGCTGGAGTTTTCCATTTAATTAACTAATACATAGAAATGCTTTTACAGCCCATGCTGCACACACACATCTTCTAAAATATAACCATAAAGCAACAATAGATTCAATTAAAAACAAATCTTTAGACTTTTTCCTAGTCAATGGTGTCCATTGTTGTTTTGGACCCCAATTACTGTTTTTGTCCAAACAATGAAAGTCAATGTCCAGAACAACATTATACCCCACTGACTTGGACAAAACACAAAAAATAAAATTTTCAGAACATCTTCTATGGTGTACCACAGAAGAATCAAAGTTTTGCAGGTTTGGACCGACATGAGGGTAAGGGAATGATGCCAGCATTTTTATTTTATTTTGATTGAACTATCCCTTAATGAGCTGTGAGGGGAATCTGCTCCGAGGGTCTCAGAGAATAACAACGTTAAAATGGAACAGTTTAAACCTTTGACTTGGTTAGACAAATGTTCTTCTTCTCTCACCCACCTATTTTTCCATCCCTCTGTTCGAGTGATGCTCTGAGCCTGTGGTCTAGACACATTATTCCAAATTCTCTATTTCCCCTGCTGCTGATGTCTAAACCTCACAGCCTCACATTAGGTGATCATTCACCCAAAGAAAGTAATGAATTGGTGAACTGTGTAATTACCTCATGCACAATACAGGTCACTTTAATTAGCAACCCATGTGATATGTGTGGTGGCCTGATGGCCCAGAGCGGCTGATGAATGCTACAAGATATAATTTATGAGATAATGTAGCATGATCACTTCTTTATGCATCCTTGACTGCAGGTTTTGACTTGACTTCATTACAGGCCCACTGTCTCTTTCATGCCAAGCTACGGTTTGCAAATAAGCTGCTACATTTACTTTAATGCAAATGACCCCCTCTAATGATCACATTAGGGATTTTTCAACTCCGTTTAGGAAATGATTAGTATAAATAGACAAGCCCACGTTTGAATTTTAATGACTCACATTGTCTTGTTGCTGCACAGAACATTGTTCAGACCGTCCCTATGTTATGTTGCCATAACCGAAGAGATTCATTCCTCCATAATGACCTGACAATTAAGAGTAGTTCTGTGCAATGGCCGAGCAATTATTGTTTAGCTGCTTTGTCTCACAGATTTAGTGAAGGTTATTGTCATTGTGTGCCTTTGCTTTCGCTATGGTCCCGCTATGGTTTACTACTATTTACTAGTTGGTAAGTCTAAAATTGGGTCCATTAGGTTTTCTGCCCTGAATTTTGAACCTTTAATGGTTGTCAACTGATTTTTGTTGCACAAACATATTACAACCCCAGTTAGTTTCTAGTTCATGGGTCTTAGTTAACCATCTTGACATGCTATTTATGTTGTTGTGTGTGCATTATGCATATGTAAAGACCCACCAAACAGTGCCATTTTCTGTCATTTACTTAGAATATTTGATGGAATTGAAAGCAGCTCTTTACAAACAAGACTGTTAAGTGTTTATTTATTGTATGAGATGTTTTTGTACTAGTACAAGAGGGAATAAAGTTTTGGAGGGAAAAATAGTAAAACAGCTGTTCAGCAAAATATCAAAACATTACTAAGCCAATGTGCTTTCCTAGCCCTCCCTCGTGCCAAAGCCAAGGCCTGTCATTATGACCAGCTGGCCTATAGAGTTGATTTATGACTGAATCTGTTTTGTGTTTTACTGTGGGCCTCTTCTGCCAATACAGCAACCTGTATGCAGGTGGTTTGATTTGAGCACATGAGATAAAGAAAAAGTAGAGTACTCGACAGCAGGTGTTTTATTAGCTGTTACATTGATAGAAATGTAACCATATGTCCTGATATATTAATTTAATACCCCATTGTCGGTGCCTGACGGTAAAGTACTGCTCTCTTCCAATTTTTTTTTTTTTTTTTTTTTTTGCTTTGTATTAGCTGGAAAAATAGCAGTTGCAAATGTATAAATATAATATAATTTAGGATTGTAGGTGAATGACTGTATGTCGCATCTAAAGCTGTATTGATAAATTTACCCTTTCCCCAAGATGAATAATAGCTCTTTAGAGCCTGTTGTTATTCTTTAAGGTGGCTCTCAAGTTGTTTTTCTCAAATTTCTTCACTTTTAACTGAAACCATTTTCGATACGTTTCAGTCTGACTTTAGAGCTTAAATCATAGAATAAGTCCTTCTAAATTACAGTTGATTTGCTGCTGACTTGGGATTAGATGTGCAATCATAATTTTGCTCGAATACCTTGTTGATGTTAACAGTCACAATGATTCATACCATTCTTCTCAGTTTTTGGGTTTGTGTGTTTCTTTGTTTGTTGCTTGTTTTTTGGGTTTTTCTTTGTTTGGTTATTCATCCTTGGTGTCTTTAGTTTATCATTATCACATTCACATATAAGTAGCTACCTATTCAGAGAGAATTTCAGACGCAGCCATCGACAATATACACAGTGACAAGACAAGACACAGGTGCAAACAATCGGGGGTTAACAAGGGGAACGGGAAACTAGAACATCTACAGTCTACATTACAAAACAATGGCACAAAGAATACATAATTATAATTTTTTAATAGTTTTCATTTTACATGCAATGAATGTTGTTTTATACTGAATTTCAGTTTACCTCAGACCACCTTTGAACCCCCATTCTTGTATTCTTAAGGCAGGGATGCCCAATCCTGTTCCTTGAGATTTACCTACCAGCAGTTCCAACACACCTGCTTGTAATCATTGAGTGCCTCTGAAGGTCTTGATTATCTGGTTCGTTTGATCAAGTTTGTAGCTGAACTTTGTAAAAAGGTAGATCACCAGGAACTTAAGACATGCCTTAAGACATGAAGCTATCAGTGGTCCCTACGTTATGGGGACCAAATGGTCCCACAGGTATAGTAATACTAGTAAATTTTGGTCTTGTGGGGACATTTTTTTAGTCCCCATGAGGAAACAAGCTTATAAATCATACAGAATTATCTTTTTTGAAAATCTAAAATAGCAGAACATTTTCTGTGATGGGTAGGTTTTGGGGTAGGGGTAGTGTAGGGGGACAGAATTTACAGTTTGTACAGTATAAGAACCATTACGCCTATGGAATGTCCCCATAAAAAAATTAAAACACAACGTGTATATGTGTGTGTTTGCGTTTTGGGGATTTATGAGGACATAAATTTAATAACATGGCTATCACACTGGTATTACTACTTAAACATGAAATATGAGGACATTTCATGAGTCATCATATTTCAAATAGCTTTAAAAACATACTAAAAAATGTTTTATTAAAAATGTACAAATGCAGAATGTTTTCTGTGATGGGTAGGTATCGGGGTAGGGGTAGAGTAGGGGGATAGAATGTTTGTACTGTATAAAAACCATTACGCCTCTGGAATCTCCTCACTTTGACAGCAAAACAAACCTGAGTGTGTGTGTGTGAGTGTAGTGCAGAGCGAAGGTCCAGCAACATCTCTAAATCGATGGCCAGTATCGTTATTGTAACTCATGAGAGATGACATGGCCAGTTTATTCTCTTTTGTTATCTATCCTCAGGTAGAGTTACATGCCTGGATGTGTCAAACACAGATATAGGAAGACAAATAAATGGCCAGTGATTGTTTGGTAAAACAGTGATAGAGGAAACTGATGTCATATTACCAAGCTTTCTGGGTCAGTGGAGACTGCTGACCCATTTAGCTCACAGAAATAATATTGCCTGTCTCATAAGAAAACTCTGCCAACAGAAAACTGAGTTGTGTATTAACGTTTATTGAGGGGAATTAGAAAATACAAGAACTGCCAGTCATTCCTTCACTCCATTTATTGAAATATTTCTTTTTTTATTTCCTTTACTTTAATTGAGCAATTTTACTATTTTCTTAGTCAAAATATATGTTGCTTTTAAGCCTTAAATTTCTTTGTGAGTATGAGTGCCAAAAGTAAATGAATGGAAAACAGAGTATTCTAATGTGACGTTTCAGTACTTGTAGTAGGCCTATTGAAATGAGACGCTGTTAACTAGTAATTTAATTAAAGAAACAATCAAATAAATTCTCTTAACTCTTATCAGGGTTGCCAACTTTGGTTCCCTGGACAGAGAGAGATTTTGATGAAATTGGCTAAATCAGTGTCCCAATTTGAGACTTTAAGATCCAACAATTTGTTTTTAAGTTTGTCGTACTAATGCAAATTACCCAAATACTTAAGCCTAATGTAATTCATATTAAGAAATTAATCGGTGCAGAATCTTGCCACTTGCCGCTCTAGACCAGCCCAGTCAAGGATATCTATGTTGGACCAAACACAAATGTGCTGATCAGAAAATCATGTGGAAATTTTGTGATTTATTTTGAAATGTCTTGTTTTTTGGCATGATATTTGAGTTTCCAAGCCTGCTTTTATTTGACGTTAAGATGACTGTAAATAATGCATAGGTATTCAAAATTATTATTTCCAAAAATTATTTGAATGAAATGCACTTATTTTTGTTATCATGTTCATTTCATTGTAGTTTGTATCTTTATTCTGTTATTGTGATTTATAGAATGCTCTAAGCTGCTCGCTCATTTATTTGGTAGGAGAATATGTATCTGCTCTTCTTTAATAGAACAAAGAAGTCTCTTAGATAATGCAAATTAATATTAGTATAAATAATTTACTACAAGTATTACTTCAAGAAGAAGTCATTTACTCTACTCGGCTACATGAGGTGGCCTGAGGTGATGATCTTCCTTTGTGTGCATGAACCTGATATATACAGATAAAGCATGTAGTGAGATGCAAGATTGTGACATTGTGGGTGATAAAAAGCAATAGAAGACATTATTGCAGAAAGCATTCATTGAGACATGTTTAGATAAGTTGATCAATTTTCCATTCTTATGAAACTTCCACTTTTCCCTCAGCTTCTGACTTTTTCATCCTCTTATGCATTATTATTTTTTCCGTCCTTACATTTTTGTGTTCCACAACCCTTAAAAGTAATCATGCTATTTACAAACAATACAACATTAAATACTGATAAACAAGCTGTGCAGCTGAATGACTATAAGGGTGGAAGTGATATCTGACAGTTTTGTGGGCCAGTGGGATTGTTCTGTCTGTAAATATGGACTCATGATTGGCAGCTGGTCTATTGAGCTTCAGTGCAGTCATATTGATTTTTCAGCACAGGGAGATGCTTAGAAAAACGTACCTTCTCGGTCAAAAAAAAATAAAAAATTCAGGTAGAAGAGTGGGTGGACCTTATGCACAATCCCATAAAACTGCTGCAGATCAACAAGTGCACGTTTCAGGGCCAGCCAATATATAAACTATATTTAGAAGTAATATCCATCAGTTGTGTGGGCCTGTGGATTGTTCTGTCTGTAAATGTGGACTCATGATTGGCAAGTGGTCCATTGAGCCTCAGTACAGTCCTATTGATTTTTCAATAATCGGCCACAATTTAGCTAGGTGTTTAGTGATGACGAGTATGGATTTGTACTCTAGAGTGACACGCTGCTCTCTAAGATTACTTAAACTCGATGCTAGAGTATTGAGCATGCTGGACAGACTAATCAGTAAAAGAATATGCACCTTATGCAAGTCATTCATAAAGGTCACCTGAAGGATTGTGGTCGTCTTGTAATAATCCATTCGGCCTTTAATTGATTGTATATACAGTGGGTTCCAGTTTTCACCACTTCCATTTTTTTTAAACATACTAAAGAGAATCCGAACCATAATGACGTTCCCTTTGACTTGCAGTAGTCATATGTCAGACTTATTAATAGTCTGGGAACGCCTCTGCAGTGCGAGCTCCTCTTTAATCATCTTCTCCATCAGCACAGCAACAACGAGGGCCTGACTTCATAACATCCTACATCTGACATTGTGCTGGAGATATTCGTTTTTCCTCTCTTATCTGCCTCAGTCTTATGCAAACTGATAAGTTTTTGAAATGAGTGGATGAGATTAAAGGAGAACCTAAAAATTCCTATTGTGTTTCTGACCTGAATAAGTTGCATTTGGATGAGTAAGTAATACCTATGATAATCCACTCAGACAGAAAGAGAACTAACATTTTTTGTAATAAATTGCATGCCAGTCATTAGGTTAATGGCTAAACATGCATTAACTGTGTTTAAAGTTTAAAGCAGCGACAGATCTTTTCTTCCGTATTATGATGTACATTCAAGTGAAATGGATTATCAAAAAAAATTATTAACTGTGACTTGGTTCTATCTATTGTTGTTTGTATGGAGGCAGATCTGAATGTGAGTTTGCAGTCAATTGTAAAAAGGGCTGGTATTTAGGTAGACTGAATAATTAGAGATATCATGATTCAGATTATTCAAATGGATATTGTGCCTGACATTTTATGCCGATTCTAAATTTTTGTTGAATTGCTTTTCTTGTAATTAAAACCTACATAATGCTGGTTTCTAGGGTCTATTTGAGGGTCAGCATGAAACATGTAAATACAATGCAAGAGAGAGTACATACTAAATTGATACAAGAGTACAATATACTAAAAGGGAAGCCTGTGTGGGAGTATTTAGTGTTGCAGCTGTGATCCTTTAATAGAAAATGGATCTAATTCACTGACAGGCCTCTTGAGTTATATCTATTCAGTCTTTTTAATTGCCAGCCATTCTGGAATCAAGTTTCTCTTTTACTTCTGCATGACCTTAAAAGTTGTTACGATTACTCTAAAGACAGAGTTATTATTGTTAGGGATGTCCTCTATGGTTTTGCCAATAAATTTTAGATGACTAATAGCTGAAGAAGAACTGACCCCTCTGTGCAGCCTCAGTGATGAATATGTATTATAATTGGAAGGTCACGACCAAAGTCCTGGAACTGTAATGGCGTATGAAAGCCTACCTATTGTTTATAGAACTCTGTTTACCTAACTGGATCTCAACAGCTCAGTGCTGAGAGTTTAAGATGTTAAAACAAGATTTCTGGTTCGTACATTTTCAAAAATGTCCCTATTTTGTTAGATTTATAGGTCATATTAGTATTGTCTGAGTTTTATTGCTTCATTTAGCTCTTTTCATTATGAAAAATGGTTCAGAATTTGGTTCAGAAAAGCTTGTGTTAACAATCTGTTAGGTATACTGAAACTCTTAACTCACTGAGGGTAAGCAAGAAATGCACCTCTCCTCTATGAAAACATCACAGGAATTCAAAGGATCACAGTTAATTATCCAGGAATAAATAAACTACATTCTCAATTTTCATTTGGACTTTTTTGTTCAGTTCTGGATTTTTAAAAAGTGTAGCCAGAAAATAGTTGCACAGAAAATACTGTTGCACTACTTGTTGACACAGGATGGTGTGAAACTAGAACCTTGTGTTCCAACAAGATGCAGTAAGTTGAGAGAGGAACAAAAGCATTAGATCTTAATTTAGCTACAAAATATTACTTGCGGGCGTGTCACCATGATGTTCTGTATTGTCTGCACCTGTTTTCGTTGTCCCTGATTAGTTTACCTTCCTGCACCTGTGCCTGTTTAGCTCCCAAATCACTCTGTGTATTTCTGCCCATTTTGTTCATCCTGTGTGGTTATTGAATGTGGTCACACTGTTTGCTTTAATGTTATTTGTATCCTGCATCCCTCATCCTCTATACACGGTAGGACTGTGACAGAATAACCAAGCTTTTAAACGAGTATATATTTATAAGAAGATGGACTCATACTGCACCTTCTTCTTCGCTCGGAGAACCGACTGTGGCTGGGGTATCTAGCCACAATGCTCCAGAGTGGGGAACTTTCTCTTGTCACTCGAGAGCTCGAGGCACACACCAAGGCTGTTCCAATACCGGAGCCGAAGGAGAGTGCCCAGCTACGCATCGGGCCTCCATGCCCACGCCTCCACCTCAGTCCGTCAACCCGTCACCTGCACATTTGACTCCCCAGTCCTTCGTCACTGATGCGGCCCGTCTGCCCGGAGACTCCGCTGGCTTTCGGCAGTCGATGCCCAGCTGCTGACAAGGACTTCTGGGGTTCCAGCGGTGCCTGCTCCCCTCTGTCATAATCAGACTCCTCCCTTCCTCTGGCTTCCCCGTCGCCCTCTCTCACTGAATCGTCGCTTCGGTCAGCCGGACAACCCTCAACGCCTTGAGTCATCGGATGGGCTCCAGGCTTCCAGTGCTTCGGATTCGACCCACTCCGTTAACCTCTCTACTATACCAATTCTTACCTTCACCTCGGTTCCACCTCTGTTGTTCGGACCCTGGAGTTCTACTAAACTCGTCCCTCAGGTCTCCACACTGGCTCCTCCCACCTTCATCTCCACCATGGTCCACCATTCTGCTGACTCTTCCATGTCATCACCTTCCATGTAGTCATCACAGCATGAGGACACGCTTAAATAAGAGGGGCGTAATGTCACCATGATGTCCTGTATTGTCTGCACCTATTCTTGTTAGTCCCTGATTAGTATGCCTTCCTCCACCTGTGCCTGTTTAGCTCCCTCATCACTCTGTGTATTTATACTCTTCATTCTGTGTCAGTTATTGAATGGGGTCATGCTGTTTGCTACCTGTTATTCACCAGTTAACTTTAATTTTATTTGTATCCTGCATTCCTCGTTTTCTATACATGATAGGACCGTGACACGAGGTTTGTGCAGTATGGTTAAATAAATGAAATCATACAGTATCAGAATTGCACAATTTTCAGTACCTGATGACAGTGTGTTTAGTCAGCCTGAGTACATAGGTTGAATTTGATCAACAAATGGATTTCACTAATAACTGAGTAAAATATTTTATTCAGTTTTGTTGATATATATATATTTATATCTCCTTTTAAAATTTGTTCAGCAAAGAATTGTTTCTGCAAAGCAGCGTAATTGTTTTCTGCAATGACAATATTAGATGTTATCTGAGTAGCAAATCAGCATATGATTTCTGAAGGATCATGTGACACTGAAGACCGGAGAAATTAATCGTTTGAACGGTAGAGTACAGTGAAATGCTTGAAAAACAAACAACTTACTGAGAACTTCTACCTGCAAACTTTACACACTGTGTTTAATAAAATAATTTTGTTTCATATCATCAGTGAAGATGTTGCCTAGGATATCAATCTATTGATTTAGTATTTTTTTTCTTTCTTTCAGTTTTTAATTCCAAGATTCTGGCACTTTATATCATACTGAAATCAAACTTTTGCTATCGATTCAACCCTAGTGGGCCACAGGAGTGGGGGAATGATTGGTTTTAACTCAACACTGACAAGAAGTGGGAGTAAGAGAGAACTCAGAGTAAAGCATGATGCAATTAGTTTTGAAACTTGCCCATCAGTGGCAACAAAGCAAATAGTTCTTGGATCATGTTAAATAAAAAACAAGGCTCTGCAAAGTTCTCCCCCACTCATTTGTTGATCTTTGACAATATGCCTTTGAAAAACAGCGCTTTTAAATTTATCCACTGTAGCCTACGATAGAATACAGAGGCATTGTGTTCTTTTAATCAGCTCTCTGTTTGATATGTGTACAATTTGTGAGAGAAGGGGTGGGCACACTGCACCCTCCTCCATGTTACAATCTAGCAGAATAACCTGTAGATGCCCTGCAAAGAAACTTAAAAATTCAGCTCCGTGAAGTTCAACCGTGGGGAGCGGAGAGGAGCACACAGGTCTTATTGTGTTGGGAATTGAGCCAGAGCCTGAGTGGTTGTACAGCACATACAGAGTGAAGGCATTGGTTATCATAGCAGACATCCCTTAACGAAAGCTGAGAGGAGAGGGGCTTGTTGTGGCAGTGAGGTTGTCATCCCGCAGATAAGTTTGTAATGCTCAGGAGAGTGGAGCGAGAGGAAGGAGGGTGTTTTGTGTTTGCGGGGGAGCGCCAAGTAGTGCTGCTACATCTCATGTTGTCATTTCACTTATTTCATCTTTTTATTTCTTTTCTAACCAGCTTTGAAAAGTATGAGATGAGCACCATGTGGATGGCTGCTGAAATGGTAAATACGGTGGGCGCAGAAAGATTCATTCTACTGCTGTAATTTGTAGGAAAATTACTTTACTCCCCCGATGCTGCTTCTATTTATCTTATGCTGGCTACATATGTAGGAAGAAAAATACCCTGAGACAAAGGAGGCAAGGTCTCGCATCTAACTGACGGATGGTGTCTGGAATGGAGTCCCATAAACACATTAGCTCTATCATAATTAATATGTTGTAATGGACATGCGACTTGTTTGTGGTTGTTTACCATTTCGCCCATTAGCAGGATCCACTATCATCAGAAAGAGACAATATGTCCCTTGAAAGTTTAAATGACCTTCATGGCTTGCCCTCACAAGGTTTCTAATGAAAGATCCTTTATTGCAGTCCTATTTCATATCTTCAACCAAACAAGCTGTAAAAAGAGAAATTTGCTTAACCCCTTCAGATTATGTGTCCATTGGAAAGGACATCACATGGTTTTTGGCTTATACTAATAAAACTGTATGTTTTTATAATATAAGTAATGTCTGGTCACTGTTTGGTACTTGATCAACCAATCACAATGAAGATATGACCCCTAATTTCAATCTGTTTGAGCTTCAGACATCACAAAATAAAAGTGCGGCTAACCAACTAAACAGGAAGAGTAAGCCTGTTCTAGAACACAGGAATTTCTTTATTTTTAAGTTGCATGTCCATCACAATGGACATCAGGTCTGGAAAAATTTAATCAGGAACTGTCAGCAGAAACATAGCAGATTGTTTTTATATTTACATAGTCAAAGCTAAAATACAAAACTACAATTGTTAATGTTTTATAAACAATGTTTATACATTATTAATATTATCAATATGATTGTATTTGTTCTCAAAGTGACTGTAAATTGTCATTCAATTTTTCATTGGTTTTAGTGTGAGAGAGAAATGTGAAATGGGTATACAGCAACACACAAGTATGCCTTGATACTTTCAAATATCAAATCAACCAGCAAGTACACAAACACAACCACCAACACAGAGATGTATGCATACATACTTAGATTGACTCACCGCAAGCAACAAAAAGGCTCAAACAAGACTTCATCTTATAATCACTTTTTTCCCTTACATTCTTATTGCATTACTAATTATAACAGTATGTGTACTTTTTTCAAAAATCTTCAACGTTTACTGTATTGTATATGTTTAAACTCTAGTTCATAAGTATGGTTAAAATATAAGCACTTTTATGTTGTGTTATGTTTTATGTTCATTAGAGTCCATTGTAGTGGACATGAAAAAAAAAAATCATAATATATAATATACATTGGAAAAGAGCCAATATCCAGCAGTTAAAACTTTATTTGCTCAGTGAAAAAAGTTCAGTTCTGAAGTTGCTAAGATGTGCTGAGTCATCTGTAAATTATGTGTTCTCACACACAAAACCTGTAGCCATATAGTTGTTGCTGCTTCTTAAACTAATACCCACACAATCTCCTAAAAGTTTGTAAATATGCCTGTCACATGTCAGTCTGTTTTGAATTTTCTGTTTGCATCTTGTCACATGTCCTCCTTTGTTCAGTTTTCCGCCACTCCTTAGTTGTCAAAGTTACAGATTTGATTAGTGTCTTCAGTTCAGGTGTTAATTAGTCTTGTTCACTTCCTTGTTTGCTTGAATATACCCTTAGTTTCTGTTCTTTGTCCAGTCACTTATGTTTAGATGTGTTTGGATTGACCGTTTGAGTTGGACTTAAACCTTTTGAGTTTTTTGAACCATGATTCTTCTGTCTTCTTTGGATTACCTGCACACACCATTACAGATAACTGGAGCCAAAATAATAATCCCGGCAGAGGACCGCCTGTGGGGTCTGAGGCAAAATGGTCGTCCTCTGGAGGGGTATGTGGAGGAGTATCTTGAGCTCTCCCAACAGGTGAGCTGGCCTGATAATTCTCTCAACTGCTTCTGAATCTGCTCCAGTGTCGGCTCCAGCCCGCGAGTCCACTCCAGTGTCGGCCCCAGCCCGCGAGTCCACACCAGTGTCAGCTCCAGCCCATGAATCCGCTCCAGTGTCGGTTTCAGCCCACGAATCCGCTCCAGTGTCGGCTCCAGGCCACGAGTCCGCTCCAGCGTCAGCTCCAGCCCACGAGTCCGCTCCAGTATTGGCTCCAGCCCATGAGTCCACTCCAGTGTTGGCTCCAGCCCACGAATCTGCTCCAGTGTCGGCTCCAGCCCACGAGTCCGCTCCAGTGTCGGCTCCAGCCCACGAATCTGCTCCAGTGTCGGCTCCAGCCCACGAGTCCACTCCAGTGTTGGCTCCAGCCCACGAGTCCGCACCAGTGTCAGCTTCAGCCCATGAATCCGCTCCAGTGTCGGCTCCAGCCCACGAGTCTGCTCCAGTCCTGGAGTCTTTGGAGAAAGCAGTGCTGGTCCTTGTAGCAATTCTACAGCAATTCTCTCCCACAAGCCTGCTCTAAACCTGCTCCAGCACATGCTCCAGACGCTGCCAGAGGGCCATCAGTGGGCATGGCCGTAGCTCTGCTCAAGATAATTTTTTTGGCGGGGCTACCTGTCCACAGCCAAGGAGGCCACCTCTGTATGGCCAGCTTCACCCAGGTCCCCTGAGTCTCCAGTGCCCTCGGAGGCAAAAGCATCCCCTGTACCTCCGTGGCTCTCTGAGCTACCTGCGCTGCCCTGGTCACCTACACGGTACCACCATTGAGGTCTCCTAACCTGTCAGCACCAGCCCATGACCTCCAGGGTGCCCACTCGCCCTTGGTTGGAGTCTTTCTGGCATGAGACCGTGCACCGTGTCACATGTCCTCCTTTGTTCAGTTTCCTGCCACTCTTTAGTTTTCAGTTGCAGATTTGATTAGTATCTTCAGTTTCGTTGTTTCTTGTTCATTGATCTTGTTTGCTGTGATATACACCCTCAGTTTCTTTCTGTTCTTTGTCCAATCACTTATGTTTCTATGTGTTTGCTTTGCCTGTTTGCCTGCAAGTTGAGTTGGAATTAAACCTTTTGATTGTTTTGGAACCCTGAGTCTTCTTTGGATTACTTGCGCGCACACACCGTTATAATACCTCACAATTGAAATTATTAAATCATGATGGACTCATTACCAGTTACAGCATCTACCGTTACAGGTAATTGGAACCTTTGAAAATCGCATTCAAGACCGGGATGGGCAATCCTAAAACAAAACAGACGGCCTGTCATTTCTTTCTCAGGCTCACTGTTCATTCAGCCATCCTCCCCTAGCTGAGCAATAGACAGTGTCTTGTGTCTTCTAGCTCCCATGCCATCTGGAATGTTAAATAACTCCTAGAAAAAGACAACAATAAGGAACAGGGGGAAAAATCACTTTGGCCCTCTTTTCCTGTCTTCACTATCTGGTATTCACCACAGTATCTCTCTTACTGGTGTATTCCTATTTTTGGTTTTACTTCAATGAAAGCGTTGTTTGCATATGGCGATGTTAGTTAACTATTGGATCTCAGTCATGCTAGCAATGGCTGTCCATACACTAATTAATTCTCAACACATGCACACACATACACCGCTTCAGCTTACATACGCTCACAATAGACATGAGCGGGCATGCTCAGGCACACAAGCACACAGCAGCAGAATTCAATCACATAAACTTTGATTGTTTTGGTTTTCTGCTCCAACTCTTTCAATTCAAACAGAAAACAATAAAAAAAGTATTTTCTTTTCCGTCAAAATGATCCAAAATTGAATTTTTCACATTTAGTGGAACCTCTCTAAACGTCAGCAAAGCTCTCTGTTTTCATTTCAGCTACAGTCAGATACATAGTACAATGATGAGGAGGGATAATTCTGAAGATAAAAGGTATATTTAAAGCATTTAGAAAAAGGAGGCACTGTGAACTAGAAGAGTTTAAATTTGGCAATGACAGATTTGTGATTGTCCTGCGTAGTGTCAGAATGGCTTTGATCTGCACAAGCTATGGCTTGAAAGTTAAACAGATGAATAAATACCCCCGTTATAACTCTACAATGATCATGTCTTGAATCGGATTGCTCGTAGTTTTGTACCATTACACGGCAGCTTGTGATGTATTCAAAAGCTTTAACATGGTAGTTCAAATTCTCATAGCCCTAGATAAGAGCTTATTATTGTGCACATCACAGTTGAGCTCCTCTGAACTACATATTCTGTGTTAACAGCACTTGGCGGTACAGAAAAAAAAAAAAAAAACTTCAATGTTCTGAGGTTGTGCTCCACTACCCAACAGCAGAAAGAAAGGGGAAGGGAAATAATAAAGGCTGCGTACACCTCTTTTCTTTCCTCTGTTTCTTTTGGAGGTGAATCTCCCTTGACCACATTTCATTTCAGTTTGGTTTAGGAGCCCAAAAGCCTCAAAGGGGTTATAGGGAGAATGGAAGGAAGGAACCAGACAGACTCAAAAGGAATACATTTCCAAATAGAGAGCTCAGGCGTAATCCTTCCTCCACCTGCCGATACCCAGGTGGGGTTATCGTTATCGAGCCAACCTCTGGAAATAGGGTCAATGGACAGTCTATGTCGCTTGAATTGACATATTATTTGGAGGTCTGAGACCATTCTCGTTCTTATCCTGTAGGGTCTGGCGAACCACCCCTCCTCACTTGGCCTTTGCAGCAGACAGGGCTAACAGGCTCAAATGGTTCAGTGTGGCTTTGACCTAATCAAATTGCTCTTTTTTTTCTACAGAAAGTAAAATATGGCCAAAGCGTAAAGGAAACCAAGAGAGGAAATACTCAGTGTATTAGTGTGTTCACTGTAAATACAAAATAGGTTTGGCAATATAGGAAAAGTCTCCGTCTCCTATCAACACTATATCCGTTTATTGTTTTAAATTAGATTAAATGTAATCCAGGAAAGTGTTTTAAAGGTGCAACATGCATTTTTCATTCAAAACATTGATTGGTTTTGATGCATTCTTGTGTACATTTCCTTCTTCACTCAATCTTGATGAGTTGTAGTTTGTTATGCTGGATTTCAGAGGCCCTGGAGCCATTGATGTCAGTTATGGAGATGGAGAAAACAGTGATTTTTCTCCCACAAAGAAAAGCAATGGAACTGGCTCAGCGGGGTAATTTGTATCCGAATTCTTTATGGACAGAATGAAATCCCTGTGGTCTTTGCTTGCTTGCAAAACATCGGACATTTCAGAATCATACCAGGAAATTCAGATGTAACTTTTGGAATATGTAGCCACAAATATTTCCAAGATATTTCAGAGCAGATTTATGAAATAATGTTTTGGTGACTATGAATGTATGACAGCGATGACAGATCAAAAAATTTATCTGCTTGCAAATTAAGTACAGTACATGGAACACACCGTATATTGCCAAATACATAAATGTCAATGTATAAATTTAGGGAATATGTGTTTCCTGGGAATTGAATCCATTATCTTGGTAACGCTAACAGCAGTTTAGCTAAAGTAACACCACAGAAAAGCCAATGAGGATGTTAGGTTGCTGGTTAAATCTGGGGACTGGTTCAATCAAAGAACCCAAGATGTACATAGTTATGGGACAGGAGTTGACTTCAGGCTTCAGGGAAGTATGAATAATTGCGTTGAATTCAAGAGCAGATTCCAAATGGCTAGTCATGACAGAATGTTATCTCTGTAATTTCTACTTTAATATCTTTTCTCTGACACTTTTTTCTTCTTCTTCCTGTTAACGTCCAGAATAGAATTGTTTGACATACTGTCAGCAAGCATTGACCATAACATTTTCTGCACATTCTACCCAGAAACCTCTTGTTGTTTGTATATCACATCACATGTCGTACTTGCTAAAATGACTTAGGGAAGTAATCAGCAATTTTAGAGTTATTGCTGTTTATAGTGGATGGACACCCACAGACCTGCAGTGCTGTTGCAGTCATAAGAATAATTGTAACCTCTGAACACTGTGAGATTTCCAGTTTGCGTAAGAGGCTGAGACAGATAATAAGGCCAGCAGAGGGCACTGTGACTCTTAACCATGGACACGGTACCGCTCAGAAGGTTTTAGGATAGGCTGGACCTATACCAAATGTGTGTCTCTGTATATGAATCTCTTCCTGCTATTCAGGATGCTCTCTTTGTGACTGACATTACAATTATAGGTTTTGCATTTGCGAGGCCTCTGCTCGGTGTAAGTGCAACTGCAGAGGACACCCAGGCTGCCTAGATGTGTGATTATTACACCTTTTCTTGTGGCCTCTCAAGTCTTAAAGCTTCTCCCCGTGTCCTCTCGTTCTTAAATATCATCGTAAGACATAATCAACAGTTGGACATAATGCAATTACAATCAACCATAGATTGGCCCTAACCTTCACATAGGTTTAAAGCGGATGAGACGAGAGACTGCCTTCTCTGCTGAAAGAATACAGAATGCGGCTTTCACTCAGCCCAGGGGAGGGGCTGCACTTCCATAAAGGAGCACCTGAATTTAAATTTCCACCAAGGACGCATCCCTGCCTCTTGTGAAATAACATGACACCCAAGTGTCAACTCTCAACAAATCCCACACACATTCCCTGCTTCTCTCCTGATGAGTCATTTCAATATTTCAGTACTGACTAAGGCTTTAGAAAAGCTACCACGAAGGTAATCCACTTTACATGTGGGCTAATAACTGAATCTTGCTTTCTCTCCCTGGATCTGTGGTGACGAGTGGTTTTATTCGAATATGAGCAATGCTCAATCCTTGTGTCTCTTTTTAAAATAATGTTTTAGTCCAAGCATTGTTTTTTTCACCCTCTTTTTCTCATAATTGCCTTTAGCATTCAAGGGTTTCCGCTGTCCGTGGCTGTTAAATGCTTGATTGTCTGCGAGTATGACTTGGTAATATTAAAAAAACTTGCTGATCCTTTCATCTTGTGGAGAGAAGAGATTGATATTGACTGTAATATGGATATTGATATTGATGGATGGCTGTAATGCCTTTTAAAGGATTATAAGTTTGGTGTGTAATATTTATCTCAATGTATGTATTGTGTATGCAAGATTATTTTAAACACAATCCACGCAGTAGAACCAAATAGCACCAAGAAAGAAATTTGAGATTTTTATTACTACTGCAATCAAATCTTTCCTTATCCTTGTCCATCTCGCATTGAACTCTCTCCCTCTTTGATTGCTTGTCCTCCCACATTCTCATTCTTTTTTCTGTGTATCTTTAAAATAGCAGTGCAGCATTGTGTGAATGCACAGATATCAGGATTGTGTGTATGTGTATGTATGTGTGTTGTTGCTCTCTGCAGCACTGAAGTTCAAAATGCAAGCATATTGTGACTTACTCATATATATATATATATATATATTATATATATATATATATATATATATATATATATATATATATATAATTTTATTTATACATTAAAATAATAATCAAACTACATTATTTGCATAGAATTATGAGAGATTAGGATATAACAATGATACAGACTATATAAAATGTTCAAACTGTATTTTTATTTTTACCAGTTATTTTTTAGCAGTACTACATTTTGTCAGAGCTGATAACCTTGTGGGCAGGGTTTTGACATGTGGCACAATTGTGCCTCGGGCGACTCTATTTTGATTCCTGAGATAATAAAATAAAATAAATTTAAAGACTTCCGTGTGTAACAATAGTTATTAAATAATAGAACATGCATCCAGCCCGACAGGTGTCAGCATGAAATCCAAACCCACCAATGCTTTGTGTTTGGTCAAGACTAAATGTGGAACAGGGGAGTGCATTAGGCACTGAAGAAAATGTCATTGTTAATTTGGAATGAGTCTGTTGAGCCTGAATGGAGCCAAAACAGTCCAATTTCTCAAATCACTGCCAGATATTAAGTGACATTTTGCCTTAGACCTAAAGGGATTTGTTGCATGAAAAATTATGAAGTGGGCTCTAAAATATAGTATTACTACCTTTTTATATATATTTTAATCATCAGCTGCGCTGCCCCTTTTTTAAAATGACCAATAGCGTTACGTTTATATCACAGCTCAGCCAGAGCTGTTGAGCTTGTTAAAGCCTCAGTTTCATTAACTATTTCCTTCACCTCCCTTTGCTTCTCTGGGCAGGAGCAGACTGTTCACACTGCTGCAGATCACATGACACTAACATGACACCAGACTTCATTCGCCTCAATGGAGAGCATAATTACACTGTCTCAATCGTTCCCTATCCTCCATATAGTGCACTATGTGCCTTTCACCATGTAGAAAACAGTAAATGTGTGAACAATGTCTGATTTTAGCCGCAGCTTCAGCGTCTGTTTATAATGCAGGGGGCGGGTTGCTTTAGATTCTAGAGAGAATTTGATTGGTCAGAAAATCTGAAGTGCATTAGACAGAAAATCTGAAGCTGAAGTGCAGCGTGATGTCATCAAAATTATTGATTCATACTGGCGGAAGTGAGAGACTGCAAGTTGTGAATGCTTATATCTTTTAAATATGAATTTTGTCATCGTTTTGGAGCACACTAGCTTATAAATAAGAGTAAGGCATGTTCTTACTAAAAGCAAAAAAATCTTCAGTGTTGATTGCATGATGATTAAGCAACACACACAAATTAATGCAAGAATGAATAATATTTATAATAATAAAAGCTACTCTATTAATCCATATAATAGAAGTATTTCTGAAGTATTGTGTGACACTGGAGGCTAATGAAAAATCACGGGAATAAATTACATTTTAAAATGTTAAAATAGAACACTGTTATTATGGTAACACTTTACAAAAAGGTTCATTAGTTCACATTAGTTAACAACATTAGTTAACATGAACTAATAATGAACTGCACTTATACAGCATTTATTAATCTTTGTTAATGTTAATTTCAACATTTACTAATGCATTATTCAAATCTTGTTTACATTAGTTAATGCACTGTGAACTAACATGAACAAACAATGAACAACGTTAACGAAGATTAGTAAATACAGTAACAAATGTATTGCTCATGGTTAGTTCATGTTAACTAATGAACCTTACTGTCAAGTGTTACCGTTATTTTAAATCGTAATATTTTTTCACAATATTGCTCTTTTGAGCGTAAGAGACTTGTTTCAACAGTGTTAGAAAATCATACAGACCTCAAACTTTTGAATAGCTTACAGTATATTCTGTACTAAACATCCACATCTCACATCTTCTCACTCCTTTTCATTTTCCCATGCGTCTTTCTCCTTCATGTTTTTTTAAATGGTCATAGGCATCATCGGGTAATCAGGCCTCATAAATTTTTTGCATTTCTCATTATTATGCTGCTCTGAGAGTGTTGCTTTTGGGCAGCAGCACAGAGCAGTCTGATCTTCCCCTGACTCAGGCCTCCCCGCAGCTCTGCTCTTCTCCTCATCGCTCTTTATATCCTGATGTGCACTGGCTTCTCATTTCTGAAATATCACTTTCATTGGCTGAATAATACCGCTTTCTGTGTCAGGGGTTAAATACTGAAGGCTCTGGAGGGATTGATTGATGGATTGAGAGGTTGTGATTGCACTCATTTCTTCTTTCTTTTCTGTCTCTCTCTTGGCGTGTCTTTCTGTGTGAGGTGACTGTGTGTATAAAATGTCACCCACCAAACATTCTCTCTCCTGGATGAATTCAGGCTGGATTAAAAGAGTGCTCGCCCACTCTTTGAGCTCTTTTTCCTTTTCAGGACCTTAATTTGCTCTTCACCTTGTTTGCCTACAATCTATTTTAATCCACTTTCTTTTTCATGCGTTTCCCATAAATATTCATGATTCTATTTTCAAAATGCAACTTCTGTAATAAACATTAGTCAGAATGAATTTAGTGTAGGTCAGTATTTTCAAAACCTTATATGTAATGCAAGATTGTAGTCAGTTGTGGTGTGACTGGTTGCTGGAGGGGAAGAAATTAAACTCGTCTGGACATTTGACAATATTATTGCTCAGAGCTAATGTACAGATCATCAAGGAAGAGTCATCAAATCGTGGGGGGGGGGTGTTAATGATTAAAGATTACTGAATAATATGTACTATTTATAATAAATGATTTATCCATGCTCATCAATGTTTTTTTTTTTTTTTAATTAATGTTCCCTCGTAGGTCTAATCTTTAGTCAAAATAGCCTTCCCTCCCTCTTGCTGCAACGTCTCTTCTCTGATGACAAGAGTAAGACAAATTGTCACTCACATGAGATCACAGCAATGCAAATGACAGAAGCCGTTTCACTCGGATATACTGTATGTCACAATGGGGAGGAAAAGACATTTGCAACTTCTCTTTCATGCCGACTTGCATCAGTGTTCAGTAATCTGTACTATTTCACAGCATCTATGCTAGCATAAAGGCAGTTGTTAATTGTTGTGGCAAAATAAGTTATTGTAGTTGATTGTCATTAGTGATTATGCCAACGCTAGTGTATACCTTTTGTTGGTACAATTAACAAGTGCTGAAAAGCTCAGTCTTGTTATTTGAGCTGGGAAGTGCAGTGAGACAGAAGGATGTAATGTGATGTAATGTTTTGTAATGCTTTGAGGAAGATTGGTGGGAAAAAGCCTTTGTTTTTTGTCTATAAAGGCTAGTGTCCAAGCCAGGCTGATGTAAATGCTGGATAGGATAAAATCTATGTCTTACTCAGCAAGACCTGATTGAGGCGTCTTGTTACATACTAATAATCACACCAGTGTTTTCCAGTAAATTACTGAATCAATAAATTAAAATCTATCAAATCATTTTCAAGACTTTTGGCCTACATATAAATTAGCATTTGCTAAGTGTTATAGCATGATCTTTGAAGTGAAGAGCTTTAAATTTTACATGATGACAGCCTGAAGTAGCAATTACTCCTCAATATCTTAATGTAAGACTATTAGAATTCAGTCTGTGTAAACCGAAGCCTCGCAAATGTAATGTGTGTCTGTTGCTCGTCTCTCGATGTGGTAAGCTGTACTCATGTGGGGTGATTACCCAGCTTGCAGTCCTGTCAATAAGAAAATGGGGTTGACAGAGCTCCCAGTTTCCAAGGCAACCGCACAAAAACATGATAAACTGATTGGAATATGTCTGAAAATTATAGTCACAATACAAGAGGCCGAGGAGGACACTGCAGTAACGGTGGGATTGATTGATTGATTGATTGATTGATTGTTGGATTTATTTATTTATCCTTTGCATGGTTATTGTGGATGATTTCATCTCAGGAAAGGGGATAGAAAAAATCTTACAGTCATCAAGTTACAGTTGAGTGATGTCAAGAGAGGAAAAAGCTAAAGCCCGGCAGCGTACAGGTCAGGGCAGGACTTCAAAGAGCATAGCAGATGGCTGTCACGAGAGGGGTGCGTGCAAGCGATGGGAGAAGGACAATGCCAACACTCATAGATGTGATGACTGAGACATGGTCGATAGCTGTCACTTAACCTTATGAAAAACACTGTTTGAGAAGGGCAAAAGAAACACGCTTGCACACTTGTGGTTACACTGAAGTTGACTGACGTTCACATTAATTATGCAGTTTTGTTTGATGATGATCTGGAAGAACGGGTTGGAATAAAATAACAGTGGTCTCATTTATACTATTGATTACTGCAGGGTTATTCACAATTCAAAATGAAATGGAATTAAATTCCTGAAATTGGATTGCGGTAGTAAACTTGTTTTTTCCATTTAAAAAAAACAAAAAAAAAAACAAGATTAAAATGACCACCATTATAGCCACCATTTCAATCCCACATGTAAATGCAGCTCACAGTCACTGAACATGTCACGGCATAATGATGTAAAACTCGAACTAGAACAAACATGCGTCCATTTTTACCGCGTCTTGTCTGCCATACAGTCTGACATTGACGGCTGAGTTCACTCAAAAATTCTGTCATTAATTACTTACATTTTTACCGCGTCTCGACTGCCGTACAGTCTGACATTGACAGCTGGGATCCTACAGAGTGGCATGGCTTACAGCGGGGATCATGTTCATACAGTCTAGCAAGCAACAGTCGTAAAGGACTATTATAAATCATACAGTGTGAACTCACTAAAGAAGATGTCACGTATTCACAGGGCTCAATTCCATAAATGAAACGAAATAGGCTAAGCCAAGCTAAAAAAAAAAAAAAAAAAGACAATAAATCTCAATTAAAAAGGGTCCCACTTAATATTAAGTGTTTTTCCACTACTGTGTACTAACATTTAAAATCAATAATACATTTAAAGGGGTCATGAACTGCATTTTTTAAAATAATGTTTCTCGAGGTGCATTTAAAATGTTATTTACATCAAAAAATGTCATAGTTTAGAAATAAAAGACCATTTTCCTGATTTTAGCCCTCTGATTGAATGCTCCGTTGGAAGGGGCAGTGTCTGTTGTGAGACTTCAATGTAAACGCCCATTGCTATGATTGGCTGACATCTTTGCATACGAAATAAGTATGACACGTGGGACTCTCTTGAATAATTTTTCTATGTTTTTATTATAACAGCTGACGAGGTTAACTAATAAGTTGATTATAGCATTACATTTAGATCTACTCCCGTGGCATGAAATGCTGCAGAGATGAGCATTGTCAGTTGAGCACATGAATGCAGTGATCTTGTCATTCCAACTTGATTTCTTTTCATCAACTAACTGTGCAAACTAACTGTGCTGTGTAGATGGTGTCATTAATTACGACGGGGGTTTTGGCGAGTGTCCAGAACTGAGTAACTGATAATCTCGTGCTGTTTAATTGACAGCTCCAGTGAAGTTTTTTTGATCGCTTTAATTTAATCACAATTTAAACAGCACATTATTTTAAGAGAAACAAAGAGAAAACAAAATGAAGTTGGCTGTTTTAGTCACTGTCTTGATTCACTGATGCATAAACAACAATAAACTATTTTGAGACACCTGACTGTAGATGAATCTTTGACTGTGCAGAAATCACTGATCAAAGATTAGGCTTTAAAATTAACACGGTTACATGTTGTACATTACAGTCATGTCCATATTTAATAATAAATGTGTTTGCAAAGCTTGAGCCGAATTGCGACTGATTTACCAAAGAATTTACAGTGAAATGTACCTAGCAAATAAATAATGTCCTACTGAGACATTCACATAGCTGAAATGACCACTTTTCAGAGCTTGGTTTCAATAAAAGCTGTTTTTGGACTCAAGTGGAAATTTTGAGTTCTGAAATTTACATGATGTTTTTTACAGTACAAAACATCAAGGAAAATTTGATTTCCAAATTCATGACTGTACATTGTTCTTAACAATTTTTATTTAAGTAGTTAAAGACACCTGAAATAAGAAATTAACTTATCAGTTCACTTCAATAATTTAAAAAGTAAATGAAAATCTTAACAAATAGTGCATAAGACATATGGACTATTTGTGACTATTTGTGTGTGCTATACTGTAGTTAGAGGCTGCCATCAATTATTAAAAATGGCTCTATTTGTCCTCTTTCACATTAAAGGTACAATCCGTAGTTTTTCCCCACTAGGGAGTGCTAAACAATTCAAAACAATAACAAAGCCGTAGATTGATGATGCAGTGAATATTGGATCATGGAACTTGTCGTCATGCCGATGGATCTAATAATATTCATGGGGAAATAATGTTTATGGATGAGTGAATGCATGTTTTTAACATGACTGTGGTATGAAGCTGGGCATGGCCGAGAATTGCGGACGAGATTACTAATGAGAGACAGATATCAGTGTCACGTGCGAGTCCCGGGGATATAAAGATACGAGGACATTTCATTCTACCGAGCTACTCATAAGTGCTGAAATACTACTCTTACAGGTCAGTTTATTTGACGAATTAAAACTGAGGTAACGCAGCGTTGTTTCACTTGGTCTAACGTTACACTATCATACTAAACTACATTTGAGTGTGTTGAAAGTTGTAATGTTTAGTATTAGTTTCTTTGCTGTAATAGACTTAACAGTAAGATAGATCGCAGAGCGCAGTCTCTGTCAAGTCAAAGTTTGTCACAAAGCTCTTGCTATCTCGGAAACCCCACGCTGATATTGATCCTCGTTTTATTTCTCCTTTTGTCCCAAAGTTTGCTTGCCATGGTCCATAAAGTTTGGACGAAACAACAGCAGCGCGCCGCTTTACGTTATGCAGCTGTCCGTGTCTGTTGCCATGGTTACTGTGAGCCCAGGGATATTAAGTCATTTACAGGCGCAATGTGAAGTGAACTATTTAAAATTTACAAATTCTTGTTAACATTTAAGATAATGTAAGAACACAGCTTAACAAAATATATAACACTGTGCAAGTGGTTTTTGGATATTTTAATATAAAAATTCTACATATTGTACCTTTAAACCTGGTACAAATAACTGAAATAGCCAAATCAAAGAGTCCAACTACATGCACCAAATCTCTCGCCTACTTTTAGGTAAATATTTCATAAATGTAATAGAATTTAAGTGCTTTTTATCAGAGGACATGGGCTGTCCATCAAGTTTTTGTGATTATTATTATTATTTTTATTTAATTGACCCTATATATGCTTCTTAAAGACAAGTTTTGATTCTGTGCAGATCTGGGCGGTGCTCCAGTAGCCCATCAGCAGAAAGGCAATGAGCTAATGAATACTTTTTGACAGGTATCACTCATCTGAGAAAAGGGAGAGTGAGACAGTGAAAGGTCATAGGCATAGTTGGAAAAACACATTTAAGGGTTAATTCACCCAAAAATTCTGTTATTTATCACTCACCCTTATGTCATTCCAAACCCGTAAGACATTGGTTCATCTTTCATCTTCAAAAATTAAGATATTGTTGATGAAATCCGAGAGGTATATGACTCGTCCATAGAGAGCAATACAATCACCACTTTAAAGATTAAGAAAGGTACTAAAGACATTGACGTCACTGCAGTGGTTCATACTTAATTTTATGAAGTGATGAGAATACTTTTTGTGCGCAAAATCAAAACAAAAATAACAACTTTATTCAACAATAACTTCTCTTGTGTGTCATTCTCATACGTTGTTTACGACCAGCGCTTCCAGGTTTTCCGTCAGAACAGCGCGTTATTATTGACTGGCTCCTGCGTCAGGATCACACTGCTCATGCATACAGCTTTGGCCAAAACTGAGTCGCTGTCGTAAACATGGAAGCCTTCACTGTACTTACTGCATCACCTGCGTAAGGATAATTGCAGTGAAGAGAAGAGACAGTAGAGGATAAGAGACTACAGTCACATCATTTGTTTTAATGATGTCTTTACCACCTTTCTGGACCTTGAAAGTGGTGGTTGTATTGCTGTCTATGGACAAGTCAAATACCTCTCGGATAGCATCAAAAATATCTTAATTTGTGTTCTGAAGGTGAACGAAGGTCTTACTGGTGTGGAACGACATGAGGATGAGTAATTAATGACATAATTTTAATTTTTGGGTGAACTATCCCTTTAAGTAGCATAAGTGATCTACTAGGGGTGTGACGAGATCTCGCGAGACTAAAACGTGACGAGATTTCTCGTCGAGTTGAAAAGTTGTCTCGTGGTGCTATCAGTGTGAGAGTGAAATTATTATTCAAGATGCCCCGCCACTTTCAAATCGTTTGTGTGGAAACATTTTGGTTTTTGGCGCAAGAATAACACACAAGACACAAACAATGTGTAAACATTGTAAGAAAACTATGCCATACACCTCGACCAAGGTTGTACAGACTCTTAGGGGCCGTCCACATATCGCGCGTATTTTCATTCGCAAAATGGAAGCGACGCGCATATGGTACGGCGCGCTCGTTTTTTTCCTGGCGCACCTGTGCCGCGGCGAGATGAAAACATCTCAACATTTCAGAATGTCTTGTCATGTGACAAGAACCAAGCGATGGTCGTGGAGAGCACAGTTCATGGTTGCATAGCAACGACAGACGCTACAGAAGCGCGAGCTCCCGAACGCTTGCAAAAGAAGGAGGAAGCGACGCGGCCGCGCTTTACACGCTTTATTAGGCGCAATATGTGAACGGCCCCTAAAGAGGCAGAAAGCATCGCTATCACTGCTGACGGTTGGACTTCTCGGTGTACATACTAACTATATAACAGTTACAGCCACACAATCAATAGTGACCAGCGCTTCCAGGTTTTCCGTCAGAACAGCGCGTTATTATTGACTGGCTCCTGCGTCAGGATCACACTGCTCGTGCATACAGCTTTGGCCAAAACTGAGTCGCTGTCGTAAACATGGAAGCCTTCACTGTACTTACTGCATCACCTGCGTAAGGATAATTGCAGTGAAGAGAAGAGACAGTAGAGGATAAGAGACTACAGTCACATCATTTGTTTTAATGATGTCTTTACCACCTTTCTGGACCTTGAAAGTGGTGGTTGTATTGCTGTCTATGGACAAGTCAAATGCCTCTCGGATAGCATCAAAAATATCTTAATTTGTGTTCTGAAGGTGAACGAAGGTCTTACTGGTGTGGAACGACATGAGGATGAGTAATTAATGACATAATTTTAATTTTTGGGTGAACTAACCCTTTAAGTAGCATAAGTGATCTACACAAAGTTGCATGTAGTTTACCTAAAATACAGTGAAATGTCGAAAATTACAAAATTTATAGTACATTGCAGACTTTTTTTTCCATTTTGCTCTTTCCCATTTCTGAGAGAATGTGATGGAGTGAAATGGAGTTGGGGGGTTCGATGGATAATGCAAAAAAAAAGAGGAAAAGCCTTTCGGCTAGTAAATCTGTTTTGCTTGATTGATTTTAGATTAGCAGTTTAATGAAAACAGACTGTGTTTGGAGAAAGTGCTCTGCTGCTATCACTCTATCAAAGGCACTGTCTTGGAGGGAGCCAAATCACTCTATGCTCCCATTAGACAAGGCAAAGAGAAGGTAGGGCGTGCTGGGTTGATAGCAATTTCCCCTCAGACCGATAATAGTACAATTATTTTTCTCTCCATCGCAGAGAGTTTTTGTTTAAAGGATGCCCACAATGAAACACAATTAAATGTTAACATTCGTGCACATGTGGAGTGGAATGTTCTGTTACTGGTTGTTTGTGTGGGTGTGCTATGGTATTGCATAGTATTGTGTCTATGTTTGTTTGTTTGTGTGTGTGTGAGTGCGTGTGTGTGTGTGTGTGTGTGTGTGTGTGTGTGTGTGTGTCTGTGTGTGTGTGTGACATTCAAATCCAAACCACTTCAGATAAACAGTATCACACATTTTAGGTTCTGTTTGCATAAGTGATATGTGTTTGCCCAAAAATTTTGTTCTCACCCTCATGTTGTTCCAAACCTGTATGACTTTCTTTGTTTTTTGAAACATGAAAACAAAATATAATACAGCAAAATATACTGGAAAAACTGAAATATTTGGAATATTTTTACAATTTAAAATAATTGTTTTCTATTTGAATATATTTTAAAATGCAATTTATTTCTGTGTTTGCTAAGCTGAATTTTCACCATCAATACTCCAGTCTTCAGTGTCACGTGATCCTTTAGAAATCATTCTAATAAGCCGATTTGCTTCTCAAGAAACATTTATTATTATTATCAATGTTGAAAACAGTTGTGTGTTTTCAGGATTATTTGATGAATAAAATGTTCAGAAGGACAGCATTTATCTGAAATAGAAGCTTTTGCAACATTATAAATGTCTATACTGTCACTTTTGATCAATTTAATGCATCCTAGCTGAATAAAAGTATAAATTTCTTTCCAGAAAAAAAGAAAAAACAAAAAAACTTACCGACCCCAAACTTTTGAAAGGTAGCGATAATGTTACAGAAGCATTCTATTTCAGATAAATGCTGTTCTTTTGAACTTTCTATTCAATAAAAAATACACTGAAATACACTAATCCTGAAAAAAATACACACGACTGTTTTCAACATTGATAATAATAGTAATAATAAATGGTTCTTGAGCAGCAAATATTAGAATGATTTCTGAAGGACCATGTAACACTGAAGACTGGAGTAATGATGCTGAAATTTTGACTTTTCCAACACAGAAATAAACCACACAAAAATAAATCACTTAAAATATAGAAAACCAAACATTTTTATTAACCACTTATAATGTTTATGAATTTATAGTTGTTCATAGTCCATTTATGTGATACATTAATGTTAATTTGTCCAACTTGAAAGGTTAAAATGCTTTGATATACACAGAACATTATCATTAACCTGGATTAAAAGAATGTTTCAGGTTTTCTCCTCATTTTCCTTAAAAGAAAAAAACAACAACAACGTTATGGTGAGTCACATACAATGGGGGGCAACTTTTTTCAAGGAATCTAAAAGCAGAAATGTGAAAGCAGAAATCTGGTGTCAATGTCATGGGATTGATTTCCAGGGAACATAGGCTGATAAACATAACCTGAAAATGCTGTCAACTTCTTTGGATAAAAGCCATCAGCCAAATTTAAAAAAATGATGATACTGATGGATAATCTTGGTGCAGAGAGTCAACCCAACTGTGCAGTTATGTGTTTGATCAGGACTGCATGAGGACCATGCGAATTGCCCCACAGTTTGCATGAAGCACTGAGGAAAATGTCATTGTTGATTTAGTGTGTGTCTGTCAAGCCAGCAAACCAAATCTCCTGAATGCAGCTCAGCCAAAACAGTCCAAATTCACAAATCACCACATTGCCAGATATTAAGTGACATTTTGCCTGAGACCTGTAGGGATTTGAGTCTAGAAGAAGCCCTGAGATCCCCAACAAATGGGCCCTGATCTGGATAATCTCCTATGCTTCTCTAACAAATGGGTCCAAAGCTGTCCAAAAACCCTGTGCCTGTAGCTCCCATGACTGTGGATTTGGGCCTTACATGCTGTGTCTTCATAGACAGAGATATTGGAAGACAGCGAGTGCATAAATTCTAATGGCAGATGCATTCTTTCAGTGATTTTCCTACCTTGGATTTGGCTTTATTCTCCAATCTTACTTATGTGCATTTAAAAAAAAAAAAAAAAAAGTATATATTGATATATAGTATTTCCTTTTCTGTGTGAAGGTGATATGACTTTGAATGTGTCTAGCTTCTCTTCTTTTAATGAGCTTTTTGACTATTTCGCCACCAAGCATGTAATTTATTGAGTTTTGCCTTAAAGGGTGACATGGCAATATAAAATTTCATAGCACAGTCTTAAATACATTGTATCCAATGAATAATTTTACACATCTCTGAGATTTAGATGTATATCATTTCTTCCTGTTTATATGGAGTAGTAAGCTACTGTATGATGGTGTTACCATAATACATTTGTTAAGAATTATTTGCAGGGAATCAAAGTAATAATCAGGCAAGCCCACATTTACTCTGTGGCTCATTAAAGACTCTCTTCCTCTCTGAACAGGCCAACTCCTGCTCTAAACTGTTTTGTAGTCTTGTTTAATGTGTATGTCACCATCAATAAGTAAACAGAAATCAGAGTTGAGTGGTGCTTCAGAAACAGCTAATTTATTATTTACACGACTGTCTGAATAAAACATGCACTAAATGGTTTTATTGGCTTCATCCATACCTGCAGAACTCAGCTTAGCACATTATTATTATTATTATTCTTATTGATTTTAAAGACTTAATTACCTTTTTAATTAGCTTTTTTCAACCATTTAGTTACCTAATTTTAAGAACAAAATGTTTAACATGAACACATGTCCTACAATGAGTTTTTTCTTTAATTAAACTAAATCCATAGAATTAAATTCAAGATGTTTATTAAAAATGTAAGAATTTTTTTCTGTATCTCCCCGAGATATACCCTGCTATGCTTATCCCACCTTTCTTATTCTTTTTTTGGTTTAAATTCTGTGCCCTATCATCTTTGCTCCATTGCTCTGCGGTGTGAGAGCTCTGGCTCATCAAAGTTTGCTTCATTGCTCCAGCAGGGACTAATTGTTTATTTTATTTTTCCACTCATATACTCTTTTTGTTTGGACTGGTTGGTCAAACACATCAACCATCAGCCCTGACTGAGCTATGATGTGAATGTCATGTATGTTGTTATATTGTTTGCTTTGCATGTCTTTTTAAAGCAGAATAAAATGATTTGCTTTATACTAAACAGCATGTGCCCTGTGTTTTCTCTGTTATTCAGAAATCAGACACACACGATGATGTCTGCGAGGGTTAAAGAGCATGAAGAGATCCTTCAGCCTGCCTGCTCAGCAATTGGTTCTGTAGCATCCACAAGAAAAAAAAGCTCTTGCAAATTGCCTTATCCATTGGATCAAGTGATCTGTGGGACACCGGGATTAAGTCAGAAATTTCTCTCTGGATGAAAGAATAGGATCGTATCTATATGAAAGAAACCATGCAAGCCTGAATTATAATAGCCTCTTGATTCTGTACTAATTCAGCAGAAACGGCTCATCTCAACTGAGTCTTGTACTGTAAAAAAAAAAAAAAAAAAATTCCACATAGTCAATTCCAACGATATGACAATATCGTTTCCACAAAATAAAATGTCTATTGTTAGAGACTTTGCTATATCTTATATATCTCAGCATGTAAATTTACTGCACTATTGACACTTCAGAGTGATGGAATGCATGAATGAGAATATAAAACGGGACGTGCTTGATGTTAAAGAGTTATTATGGCAACATATCCAGAATATGAACTCGGTGCAGCGCTTGTGCGGACTGGCACATTACCAAAGTGTGCGCACAGAAAGCTCTCTCAGAAGGCGATTGCGAATTAGGCACAGGCTCCATATGAAAGTAATATTAAGCACAATAAGGTGGGCGATATACTGGTAGACGCGATTAGCCGATAGAAATTTGTCAACGAGTATTTGGACTGTCGTCACATGAGTTTGCTATGCTGCGCGTTCACGAAAGCTTATTATTTGCATGAGTTTTTAAACATTGCGGTTTAAAACAATTTGTTGAAGCGCAATTATTCGCGAAAGACAACTAATTTCAGCACATGTCTCTGAGAGACTGTTTCTCATCTCTTACTGAGAGACACGCGACATGAAGCCTCTGATCATTAGGGCTGGGTATCGTTTGGGGTTTTTCCGATACCGGTGCCAAAACGGTGCCTGAACTGATACTTTAAAAAAGCCACAAAATGATGACTCAGTCAAGAATACCTTTTCATTGGACAAAAAAGTTCTTTAAATTGAACAATATATTAAAAGTTTAAAGTATACATGAATATGTAAGTAAATACAAAACACAACAACAGTAAAACCTAAGCCAACTTGCTCAACTACAATAATTTAACAGCTTCAAATTTCAGCAATATTTTTTGCAGAAATATGACCATATTTGCCCTTCTCTGGCAAAATGTGACACCTCTCCTGACTTATTGCATGTCCTGCACAGGAGAAAACTCTCAGATGGTGTCGATGAGGCCTGCACACACAGACACACAGGTATGTGTTTGAAAGTGCTGACAATATGGGAAGATTGTCTCGCTTACTGGGGCTGAGGTCATTTTTGAGGACGATTTGTGATTTTTAATTTGAAATATGAAAACAAAATGGACAGTAACATTACTACAAAGATGTATTGGGTTTGTATCATCAAAGCTTTCCAACGTTCACGTGAGTTTTCTCATTCGGGAAATAATTTTTCCAAGCATTCTGACACCCCATGAAAGCAGTATTTAAATGTAACTAGCGATAAGGCGTGTTGATGAATCTGATGCTTCTTACGTCCGTGTCATAGCAGCAGAGGACACATATTTCAATCACTTCAGGCATTTAAGTGGCACCGAAATGAGGCACATTTCGCATTCTGATTCGATCCGGTACATACCGGTTATATAGGTACCGGTGCCGCATTGGCACCGGGTTTTGGTACCCAACCCTACTGATCATAGAGCGCATGAAGACTGAACTCAGTGCTTTTGCCGCCTAATTGGGGTTGAACGGATAAATACACACACCTTTGTATCAAAGTGACCATGTATTTGTAAGTAAACAGAGCCATTTATGACTTCAGTGAAGGTACAGTTGAAAAACTTGAGTATAATCGGTGCAGTCAGTCTTAAAGGGACAGCATCCAAATGTAACTGCTGTCATAATTAATGCTAATGAACAACAAAAAGAAGAGTATATTTAATTTACACAGTAGAGACTATACATTGTTGTTTTTTTAAATACATTTTATTACTTTATACTTTATGTAGTATTTTTAGTGCTTGAAGTTTTTCTATTTCATCTGTGTCTTTGTTCTATTGTAGTTTGTTTTCTTTATTACTGTTTACTTGTCTTCAGTAAGCTTGGCTAGTATTATTTTTTTTTTTAAATGATATTGAAATTGGTGAAAAGAATTATGAGATTTCAATGGTATGAAAAATTTTGATACAAAATGTATTTACATTCAAAAAATCATGTTATTGTGATATAAAATTACTCATATCGTGATATAAGATTTTGGTCATATCGCCCAGCTCTAATTCTACCTATTTCAACCTAAAAACATAAGTTCAGTTGCTGTTCACTTTAATCAAACAATCAAAAGTTGAAATTACTATACATTTTATTAATAACTTAATGCAGAAACATATGTTGCCATGACTTATTGATCATATAATTTGTTTAGTGTAAATATGGATTTTGTTTATCTTTAAATAATCTAATTACATAAGACTTTACAATAAGGTTTTGTTTAACAGTAGTTAATATGAACTAAGAATTAACAACAACACTTCTACAACATTTATTTATCTTAATGTTAATTTCAACATTTACTCATACTGTATATTGAACTAACATGAACAATCAATGAACAGCTTGATTTTTCTATACTAAAATGAACAAATATTAATAAATGCTGAAACAAATGCATTGTTCATTGTTAGCTTGTTTTAGTTAATTCGTTAAGT
Source organism: Opsariichthys bidens (assembly GCA_037194245.1). Classification (NCBI taxonomy): domain Eukaryota; kingdom Metazoa; phylum Chordata; class Actinopteri; order Cypriniformes; family Xenocyprididae; genus Opsariichthys; species Opsariichthys bidens. Next base: position 16,561,230 of record CM074280.1, on the reverse strand, counting down.
TAACAAATGAGACCTTATGGTGAAGTGTTACCTTTTCTTTAAAGAATTGTTTTAAATTATTTACTCAAGTAAATATACTAAACATGATTTTGTAATGATATTGTGAAAACATTTATATCATAATACTGGGTGTATAGACCCCTCACTCGTGTAGCACATAACTATGTTTAATCCAGCAAAGTATTTTGAAATATAAGTTTAAATGCATCATACATCATCCTCCTCACCATGGTATCTATCGATCTCAAAAAAGCACCTTAGTATCTGTAAAATCAGACTGATTTTACAGACTTTACATTTTTCCCCGGCAAGGCTTTATCTCATATCTCAACAACCCCTCTCATTGATTGGCATGAGAAAATGTCTTTTTGAAAAGCTTCAAGGCCCTACTGCCATTTTTTGCATGCAATGGAACCGAGTCTCGGATTCTAGTCACACACGCACTGAAAGCGGTGCTACCCAGGGCAAGAATTACACTAATAATCACAAATCAAACTTCAATGTTGTTTTGACAAGTGCACCTGCTGGCCAAAATTTCAGATGATGCTCTGTACACATGGTTCATTGTGCTGCATGTTCCTCTATTAGGTTTGTCGTGTGCGCAGTTGTTTGTGATTTTTGGTTCCAAATGTTGCAGTTAGTCACCACCTACCCCCGCACTCTTAGGCTGGAGAGTTCATTAGAGAACCGTTCTTTTTTTAAAAGTGCGTATATTTCTACTTGTTGGGGACAAATGTAGTTTGTTACTTGGAACCGTACTATTAGCAAAGCAACTGAACTACAATCACATTACGGACAAATATAGTTAAGTATAGATAGAGTTGCAACTTTTAGTTAGTCACTGAATTGCAGCATAGACTGATGTCACAGCTTTATCCTGTTAATCATCTGCAAAAATGAGAAACCATCATGCCGATCAAGGAACTGAATGTCAATGACAGTCCTTTTGGTTGAATTAAAAGTTTTAAGACACCTAGATCAAATGTCATGCTGTTTTGACAAGCTCTCGATAGATGTTTCCATGAAAAACCTTTAACATCTATAAAACCTTTCCAAGGTTCTTTATCGTGGAAAAGGGTTATATAGATTATTAATAAAGCTGTCTACTGAAAGGTTATTTGGGAAACCAAAAATTGTTCTTCTATGGCTGCGAAAGCCCCCTTTTGTAACCTTTATTCTGAAGAGTGCATGCCAAAATGCTATCTGTTATTTTTTAATGTCACATAATATAGCATACACATCATTAGAGCCAAGTGAGTAAAAGAAATAATCATACATGCCTTGCTAAAATGTTCTTTCTGCCTTGCACACAACTGTAATGAAAAGTTACTGTACATTTACATTATGCAATATTACGAAAGATTTATATTTTAAATAAATGCTGTTCTTTTGAAATTTCTAGTCAATTCATGAAATAATCCTGAAAAAAAAAAATCATTGTTTTCAACATTGATAATAATAAAACATGAGCAGCAAGTCAGCATATTAGAATGGTTTCTTAAAGATCATGACCCTGAAGACTGGAATAACGGCTGCTGACAATTTAGTTTTGCCATCACACTAGTAAATTAAATTATGTCAAAATATTTGAAAATAGAAAACAGTCCTTTTGATCAAATAAATGCAGCCCTGGTGAGTATAAGAGACTTGAAAATTACAATAAGCTTCAGTACGTTCATGATAATACTCTTATTTTAGGTTGAACTGATAAACACTGGGAACCAGATATTTAATATGACATTTGTGGTTATGTGTTGGCTATGGTTAAGGGCTTTTAAAAATGTTTGGTTTAATTTTGACATTTTGACATTTCTTCTAAAAAACACTTTATTTTTTAACATTTGAGGAGAACACTGTCCATAGAGGAGCAATCACCCTGCCCTTAATCAGCTTCTGCCCTCTTGCAGCTTTCTTACAAGAACACAGCACAAAATACTAATTGGGGTTCTGGGAAAAATGCCAGCAAATGTTGTTTGAGACTTGACTGTAATTTTACAAAGCTGGAAAGCCATTATGTTTATCTTTCTGAGATACTGTCACTGATTATTTAAGTTAGAATCAGGCAAGAAAAAACTTTCCTTCAAACTCAGCCTGCAAATATCGCAAAATGGAGAAAACTCATATCCTATTGTAAAAACAAGAAATAAATCATGCCTATGTACTAGGGCTGCAACTAACGATTATTTTAATAATCGATTAGTTGGCCGATAATCTGTCCGATTAATCGGATAAAAATCTGATGATTGATTTTCTTTTTTCTTTTTCTTTTTATTGACAAAAAACACATTATTGTACATCCTGCCCAATGTCCTTCAAACAAATGTGCCAATTGATTGCTATGAAAACATGCAGTGCTTAATTTCTAAGACCACACAAATATTTTAGGTATCTGACAAAAAAAATCATTATTCACATATAATGTCCAAAACACTTTATATTTTGATGGCCTCCTTTGGCTTTGATAATGGCTTGCATTCTTGCTTGCATTGTTTTTATGTACTTTTCTACAGTGTCTGTTGTTATTTACTGTAATTGGGCATCTGACAAAAGTGCTTTACTATTTGTCTGTCTTTCTTGTGAAACAGTACATTTGAAAATTCATGACAACAATATTTATATTTTAGCGTCAGAAATACTACTGTGACTAAACTGCTTACACATACTGGTGGATTAACCATTACAGAAACATAAGAATGATTTTGGTAATCATTAAAAAATGGCGTTAGTTTAGGGCAGCTGTGGCACAAACCTTAAGTGGCTGTCTGACGCGGCTGTGCACGCTGGAGCTCTTTCAGTTACGTAAAGTTTGAAGTTTAACGCAAACTGTCAGGAAAAACCTTTATGCAAAATCAAAATGCTCACGTAAATGTAAAAAATTTACAGATAAGGATATAGCCGTAGACTGAACGTATAGCGCTGAGGACGCGCGCGCATCTGTCAAGTGCATGACAGATCAAGCCATGTTAAACACGGAGCTAATGCATTAGCTTGAAGCTTATAAATAAAGAGTTCTCGTGTTTTGGGCAGTTTGGTTTACGCACCTTTACCGTAGCAAAAATGCGTAATTCATTGTTGTAATTTGAAAAGACTGGCGGAAGTTTTGCGTGCAGGGTGGGCAGACCTGACTAATCAATAATGACAATAGTTGTCGATGATTTTCATTATCGATTAGTATCGATTTTTATCGATTAGTTCTTGCAGCCCTACTGTGCACAAAAAGTATTTATAAGGCACCAACTTTTTATGGTAGTATAAAAATTGTAGATTTTCATTGTAAATGATACAAAAGAGTGTAAATGATACATGCTGTTTAGAGTTTGCGGTTTCATTATTATAACTACAGTTAAGTAAAACATTATTTTTGTTGATCTTAAAGCTGAAAAGAGCTATTGAGTTATCCATTGGTTAAAATTCCCCTTCTACTTCTTCCTATGTAGTACGTACGTGCAGTGATTGTCAACATTTCACTGTAAGTAGTCGCTTGTGGCGACTGTCATAGCAGTCAAGCACATCCACCATATTTTTATAAATACCACGTTAGTGCTCATGTACCCACAGAGTGCAGCTTAATCTTGGCCAGTTCTTCTGGAATTTGCTGCTGGCTCTGAAGATGGTGGTTAAACATGAGATATAATTAATTTGGGGTATGTAATCGATTTAGGTTAAGGTGAAAATTAAGTTTCATAAATTTATATTTACGCTATGTTTAACTTAAATCCTATAGAGCTATAGATCTATTGTTTCGTCATCGCATCATACATTTGCGTCGCTTAATCGCACTCAGTGTGAAGGCACTTTTAACCTCCATGAGCGGGCAATCATGCAGGCAGGTGGTTGTTACAGCTTTTATTGGGTTAGGTACAAATCCTGGCAGTGTTTGGCTGACAATAAATAAGCACGCATTTGGAATTAGCCTTTGAGTAACTGAAGTGCAGTAAACCGAGAGATTCTGCAAATGAGGTATGTTCCAAAGATCAGTGTGATCTGCAGTATGCAAGCTTAGATTATTGCTGCCAGAGGCAAAAAACTCAGCTTTGATACTCAAGCTGTTCATGTGAAAGAGTGAAACGCCTGATAAAACACACTTTATGATCTGAATTGCTCAGAGACAGTGCGGGAACATTATTTTCTTTCAAATGTTTGTTTAAACGTGCAACTTGTTTTATACAAATAATGGGTTTTACTTGCTGATTGTATAATGAATGTGCCATCTGAGCCAATCCGTGTCAGTTGGAGGCAGATAGTTAGATATCTGAGTATCTGTAAACTCTTGGGTGCAATTAAAGGGTTTTTAATGAATAAGAGATGGGAGATGAGACAGCTCTGTTGCACATGTCTCATTTCAATTAAGGCCAAAGATAGGCAGGCATTAAGGTGAACAGACGGAGACGATCGGTGTGAGTGTGGGGTCACTCACACATTAACTGCCTGTGCCAATCACAGGTTGAGTCTATAGACAGTCATAACTAATGAAATTATGACATATGGAATCAGTTGAGTCAGTCGAAGAAAAATACATGCATATGCATCCCACCAAAGTTTGAATATTACCTTCTTTGTATTTAAAAGAAACAATTTTGATCTCTCAAATGAAACGATCAGTCAATATATATTTCCTAATTCACCGAGAGTGTAGACAAGTCTAAAAGAGGGATTACTTGCTGTTGTCCAATATCGGTGTATCATCTTCTCCATTTCCAGAAGTCTCCTTTTCCCTATCACCTGTGCTATTTCATAATCTGCTGTAGTCTTATAGCAAGACAAAGACTTTCAGTCAGAATGAGAAAGAATAATTCAGAAAAACTCTGTTTTATAATTTGCTTTAGTGATCTTTTTTTTTTTTTTCCATCATTATTATTGATTAAGACAGTATAATAGAGTGTTGGGCCAGACTTTCACAAGAGCTCTGAAACCATTAAAATAAATTAGACAGGAACAGAAACAGGAACAGGATAAATAGAGTATATACAATACTCAATGCTAGATAAATTAAATTACTGTATTAGAGCAGACCTACATTTGTATTTCATTTTCAATACTACTATTTAGCCATTTTTGAGCAAATGGAGGTTTTTCTTCGTGGAAGACAAGAATAATTAAGATGAAAGTCAGGATGAACTGGTTATTAAAATATAGCACAATTTTAAAGCGTGATACAGTTGTATCGTACATTTGCTCATCTCTATAATTACTTCCCTGGCCTTTGAGTTGCACATAGAGTGGTTTTCAACTGCGTGGAAAAATAGAAATCCCATTTACACCTCTGCTCTGCTCCCTATATCTTTATCTAGTCGGTTCTTTTTAAGGGCAACTGAGCTGTAAACGAAATTCCAGCCTTCCATCCCACAAAAGCTTGACAGTGGAGTTTTCTTTGGTTACCTGAGGCTTCTGCCTTGGCTGTGGTTACCTCCATGTCTTCATTTCATAATGCTGGTTTTGTGTTGGACAAAAAACTGAACCAACAGAGTTCCATAATGTGACAGCTGTGTCCTGAGGTAGCAAAAGACAGAATCAGAGCCAGTAGTTGTGTCCATTTAGTTTCATGGAAAATTCTTCAACAAGGGTGTTGGATTTAAGTAATCTAGTTTAACAAGCAATAGTGAAGACAATGACAGTGTGTGGAAACAGCCATGTACAGGCTACACTCATTCATAGAAAATATTTATTGTAATTCGTGGGAATATGTTTTTGGTAAGATTTGAAATAAAATTAACTGGTGAGATTGGTGGTTGACACCTCTATCTCTAGGTCAAGCTTATTTATTTATTTATTTATTGATTGATAATTCTGCATTAAATGAGTACTCACCACTGGAAAAAGGGGCTTTCAATAAAACTTAGTTGCCTATAGAGTAGAAAGATGAAAATAAATAAATAAAATCAGTGCTACCTGACTGGAGAAAACAGGGGGAAAAACTCCCATAATACAGTGTGAATGGCTGGCTTTGCATTAAAATCTATCGGATGACCCTCAACGTCGGCTTATTGACGAAGAGGGGTACCCTAAACGTTGGAGTGTTGATGTGAAGGGGAAATGCCCAAAAGGCAGCGTGTGACGAATAGGGGTGAGACCGTGTTGCGCCAGCCAAGGCCACTCTCATCAGTCTGACAGAAATGGTTTCGTGCTGTCGTCATGTACTCTCTGAATTATTGTAAATATGGGTTTCCTTGGTAAAAATTGCACATGAACTCCCTCCCATTTCGATGAGCTCGTAATCACGATTTCAGAAGTGGGAATTATCAAATTTCCTATAGCCAGGCAGAATTATTACTTGGAGATAAGAGGGTCCTTGACTGTACCATTAGAAAAATTGAAATGACTAACCACATTGCGTGTGGCTGGATAATTAATATGCAGTTATTATTATATTCATTTCACAGTAGGGGATGTTTAAAATATTTCCTATTTTGCAATATATGTATCGAAATATCAAATTTCATCTCATCCTAAAGTCCAGTATACTAAACGATATACATTATAGTAAATATTACATACTGTAGTTCACCTCATACATAATAGAACATAAATACTGCATTCTGCTATGTATTGTAAAGTAACCACATATTTTTCTTGGCTCATTTTTTTTTCAGGAATAATGAAGATAAACAAATTAGAAAGCACTTCAGCCGCTGTAGCAGTCGCACCATTGCTTATAAATAATTTGTTGGGCTTTCTTGAAATAGTTATATTTCAATTACACATTCACAGAAAATGTTTTTTACTGACTTGTTTTTCAGATAACTCCGATAACTCATTCTCATCATTGATGACTGCTTTATCATCACTTATGCTGGCACTCTACAAAGTTGTTAGACCCTCCATAATTCCCCAGAAATGTGGCTGGCAGTGTCCTTATTGGTCCTCATTTTCATGTTGTGTACTTACTGTTTCACACCAGTGTGCTGTAATGAATCGAATACAAACAGAGAAAATGGGTCTTTCTCCTAGTATTGAGCACTGCACACTCTTATGCAGAGTTATTCTGATTACATTAATTCTATTAGGAACTCTATTTGTCTGCTAAGTTTGACAAATCTGAGTGGTTGTTCAAGTGTGAAGAAAGCCAATTAAACTAAACTAAACTAAACAAGTGTAAATACAAGTTACTCTGCCCTCTTTTAAAAATGAAGAGTCAAAAATAAAATGAAATAATAGTGCTATGGGGCTCTCAAGATCAGTTTACAGTTGATATGCAATGCTGCACCACACTTTTGATTTAATGAAACAAACAAAGCCTATGGCAATCTGGAGTGCTGATTATAGCAACTGGGCAGAGACCTGCACACTCCAACTTATTCATTACTCTCCAGAACCCCTAGTTTACACTTCTCAAAACAGCCAGATTTTTTTTGACATTCCTATATTTCTCAATTTAATTTTGCCTAGAGTTTCTTTGCCTCAGAATCAGGCTCAAAGTAGGGAATAAGTAAGAAAAGTACACATTGCTTCAGGAGCTTTCTGAGGACATATTTTTAGGTGTGCCACTAATCTCATATGGGAGGAATAAACTGAAATGGTGGCTTTTGTCATTTCATAGTATGGCACAGAGAAGTACATGTAACAGTGTAAGAGAAGGAGAATCAATATTATTTAATTTTTTCATCATTTCTTTTATCCAAAGCGACTTACAAGGGGAGCAATTAGGGGTTTCATGCCTTGCTCAAGGGCACTTTAGTCATGATATCGAAGTCCTGCCGGCGTGGGAACCTTCAGATTACAAGCCTGACTCCCTCACCACTAGGCCACAACTACCCTATTATATTATTATATTACTCTTCAGGAAACTGAAAATATAGTATTTGAGTGTCTGATGAAAGTCTACCTTATCAGTGTGGGTTTCTTACCTTGATTTTTAAGAAGAGAAAGTCATTCAAGAATTGGAGACTCCTGTGTAACTCTTCCTCTCAGCTGGTTTACTTTATTTAAACATCACAGAACTGAATCTCAAGATCTAGTTGAATGCTTCATTATTGCTGTTCCATTGAACTTGTTTTGGAGCCTGCCTGTTTTATTTATTATCTATCAGAATCATAGAGTGGAGAAAATCTTAATTAGGTAACAGTTTAAACTAAATATGAGTAAAAATGTGACTAAATTCCATTGTTTGTTGTTGTAAAGTGAAAAGAAGTATTGTACTTAACCATCTAAAACATCTAACCAAAATTACAGATTAAATTATTTTTACTTTTTAAAAGAACTTCATATACCAGTTCAGACCTTAATCCCAGTCAGCCAATGATTGTTTCAGAGTCGACTCTTCAAACCACTTGGGGTGATGTGCTTAAAATGCCAATATTAAAGGTTCCTATTCTGTTCATTAGATCGAAAAAGCTTTAAAAAAAACATACATTTACCCTGCCAGGACCCTCTCGTCGAAGAAATAAGGACAGAAGTGGTTGGAAGTGGACAAAAGAGATGGATTAAAATACCAGATGTAAACGGGTGACTAAGTTTGGAAAACACTTTAATTTTCTCATATTATTCATTGCACTCCTCATTTCTTAAAGTGTCTGAAAATAGTTAGTTCGAAGATTCAGTCTCTTTTAAACCCCTCTTTTCCAAGAGCCTACTCTGTTTGACTTTGTACACTTTAAAACCTGCAGACCTTTAATATTCACAAACAGTTATATTACACATTGTATGAAAGGTAATATCCAAAAAAGCATAATATTGGCACAGGCTTTCTAGGCAGCTGTTAAGATAAATGATTTAACCCTTACAAAGCTGAATCTAAAATATATTAAACCACTTTCAGTTTTCACTGTACAAAATAGAAGTTAAGAGGAACTGTCAAAACCAAGGCAATATCTGAAAGAGCAAGAAAAATCTCCAATGCAACTGCTGGTAGACTGGCCGGGAAAACAAAACAAACCTCCATGTCACTGCAAAAGACCATAGCAGGCACTGGAGTAATGTTTCAGAAACTGAAACATTGTGCCTCAATACTTTCACACACATGAAGGGAATGGAAGGGTCATCATGAACAAAACCTTGTCTTTCAATCATAAAGTTACATTAGACTAAAAGGATTTTTTTTAATGTATTAAATCAATTGAATAGTAACTGTATTAAGATTTGCAGAAATATATCAAGTTCCCTTTCGAGGGAACTTCAACGCTGCGTCATATGACGCTTTTGGAATCCCCTCTGCGTCAGCGCGTCTGAGTCTGAATGTCAACTAGCCATTGGCAGAAGTGAGCGTCGTGGGCGGGTGACGTTACGACCAGGAAGGAGAAAAACACTTCCGGAAAGATCGCTCGCTAGCTTTTCTGCCTCAGCAAAGCGCTCTCTGTGAAAACTGTCTGTCTATTTACTGTTGTTTGTCAAAGTCACAAAGCATTTAAGAATGGCGCAGTCATTTAGGAAGTGTGTTCCTCCATGCCCTCGTTTTCTCTCGGGTATGGATACACACGACCTTTGTGTAATGTGTTTGGGAGCGGAGCATGCTCTCTCAGCCTTCGAGGGGGCTGAGTGTGAGAAGTTTGCCGTTGCGTTCGCTCCGCTACAGCCTGGCGCTTTTTGAGAAAAGTGCTCAGGATAGCGTTCCTCATGGCTCAGGACCCGCTGCTGCCGAGGCAGAGCGGAGAATGAGATCATGGGGTCCGCAAATGGATCTCTCGGAGGGGTGTGAGACGGGCGTGAGCGCCTTTTCTCTGCCTTCACCTGAGAGATCCATCGCTCAATCTCTGGGTTTGGAAGCCCGCTCTGCGGTTTCTTCCGCCCGGGGAGAGAGCCCGTCATTTCAGCTGTCTAGCTCTGAGGAGTTGGATGTGCTGGGTGGCGGAACGGGGAAGATGACTCGCCATCTCTTTCCCCGGCGTATGAGGAGCTAGTGGAGGTGATGACTCGTGCTGTGTCTAGACAGCTGAAATGACGGGCTCTCTCCCCGCTGTGTCTACATATATCGACTGGCCAGCCGAGAAGCAGGGCGCTCGTCCTAAAAGCAAGTTAGATGAGCGTTTTCTGACTTCTACGTCATCATCTCCACCGAGGGGCCTTCCTTTCTTCCCCCGATCTGCACAGTGAGCTGTCTAGATCGTGGAAGAAGCCGTATTCAGCCAGACTTTTCAGCCCTCAGGTGAAAGTTTATTCTGATATAAGGGGGCTGAAAGAATACGGTTATGGGGCGATGCCGCGGGCTGAACAGACGCTTGCCAGCTATCTGTCTCCCGGTTCAGCATCGTCCCTGAAGGCCCCCACGCTGCCCTCCAGACCGTTAAAGACAACATCTAGTCTGGTGGGTAAAGCGTACACGGCAGCGGGTCAGGCTGGTGCTTGTTTACACACTATGAGCATTTTACAAGCTTACCAGGCTGACCTGCTGAGGGAAATGGATGGCGGTGAGGGGATTGGCCCTGACGCAGTTCGCGAATTGCGTCGGGCTATAGATCTTTCTCTGAGAGCCACCAAGGAGACCGCCAGAGCAATTGGGCGGTCTATGGCAGCCTTGGTGGCGACAGAGAGACATTTGTGGCTCAATTTGTCAGATATAAAAGAGAAGAACAGGGCCTTTCTCCTCTGCCCCGCTTGCGCCCCCTGGCCTCTTCGGTGACGCTGTCAACACAGTCGTCGAGAGGTTTCAGGAGTCCAAAGAGCAAGCGGAGGCTTTTAAAAAGTATCTTCCACGCTGCCATCAACCCTCTGGGACTGCTGGGCGTGGGCAGTCCCAGCCGTCTAGCTCCTCATACCGTGAACAACAGAAGGAGAGTGTCGCTTTTCGACCCCCACCTCAGAGACACGGCGGGCAGAAGCGGCACTCTCAGCCCAAGCCTTCCAAACCGAAGACGGACCTGAGGGCCATCCTTCAGGCAAGGAAGGCTTCGGGAAAAAGGTCCTGACGCCCCTGGCAGCCCCACACAGGGTGGTGCGGTGTACACCTCAGCATACGGTGCCCACATCATCTCGTGGCCCTCTAGGGGCCGTTCTGCTAACCCCACCACCCTCGGTGCTTCGGGGTGCAGCGGCATCCAGCGAAGCTGCACTGCAGTTTCAGCCTCTGAGGAGGTTAAAAATACAGTCGTATCGGTTGCTTCTTGCCAGTACGTTTCAGGTCACCGACACGGCTGTATTAACTTCAAGAGGGGCTCGAGAGGCTGGTTCCCTTAGTAGAATTTTTGGAAGAGTGGAAACATCTACCAAATATATCTCAATGGGTCCTGCAAACAATAGAACTAGGGTACAGAATCCACTTTGGTGTGCGCCCGCCTCTATTCAACGGGGTGATGCTAACATTAGTTCATCCCGAGCAGGCTCTGGTCTTGGAGCAAGAAGTAAAATCCCTATTAGCAAAAGAAGTTATAGAAGAGGTTCCAGTAGCCGACAGAATGTCGGGCTTTTACAGCCGTTACTTTATTGTTCCAAAGAAGGATCTCCGTCGTCTGAACCTCTCAGTAAAGAGACTGAAATTCAAACTGTTGACCCTCAGGCGGATCGTGACTCAAATCAGGTCCGAGGACTGGTTTGTCACGATAGATCTAAAAGACGCATACTTCCATGTCTCCATCCTTCCACAACACAGGAAGTTCCTGAGGTTTGCTTTCGGGGGCAAAGCATACCAGTATCGGGTTCTTCCGTTCGGCCTAGCTCTTTCACCCCGCATGTTCACGAAATGCGTAGATGCAGCGCTGGCCCCGCTCAGGCTGCAGGGTATACGCATTTTGAACTATTTGGACGACTGGCTAATACTAGCACAGTCGGAACAGTTGGTGGTTCAACATCGAGATGTTGTTCTCACGCACATACAGAAATTGGGGTTGAGGTTGAATGCCAAAAAGAGTGTGCTTTCTCCAGCACAGAGGACCACTTTTTTGGGCGTGATTTGGGACTCAGTATCGATGCAGGCTGCCTTGTCGCCCGCTCGCATTGCTGCAGTTCTTTCAGCCATGGAGGAAGTAAAGCTTGGTCAGTCACTCACTATAAAACAGTCCCAGAGACTGCTGGGGCTGATGGCAGCAGCGTCCAACGTGATTCCTTTTGGCCTGCTGTTCATGAGACCTTTTCAGTGGTGGCTCAGGACCAGAGGGTTCTCCCTGAAAGGGAACCCATTCCGTACGACCAAGATCACGCGGCGAGCTCTCCGCGCCTTGGCGATATGGAAAGAGAATTGGTTCTTGACCCAGGGTCCTGTGTTGGGAGTGCGGGTGCGACGAGTCGCACTGACTACAGACGCATCCCGCACAGGCTGGGGAGCGGTAATGGAAGGCCATTCAGCTCAAGGTCTGTGGAGGGGTCATCAGCTCTCGTGGCACATAAATTACCTGGAGTTGATGGCTGTCTTCAATACGTTGAAGTTCTTCCTTCCAGATCTGTGGGGCCATCATGTGCTTGTCCGTACAGACAACACATCAGTGGTCGCCTATATAAATCGACAGGGGGGGCCGTGTTCGCAACCACTTTGCAAACTGGCGCACCAGGTCCTCCTGTGGTCCCTGGGGAAGATGCTCTCCTTGAGGGCGGTCTTTATTCCAGGGGCTCAGAATTTAGGAGCAGACGTCCTGTCGAGACAGGGGCTGAGGCCAGGAGAATGGAGACTTTACCCCGAGGTGGTGAAGTTTATTTGGGAGATGTATGGCCAAGCAGAAGTGGATCTGTTCATGTCTCAGGATACAACGCACTGTCCACTTTGGTTCTCCCTCACACATCCAGCTCCTCTCGGACTGGATGCAATGGCACAGACGTGGCCGAGGCTGCGTCTGTATGCTTTTCCCCCAATCGTCATGCTCCCAGGAGTTCTGGAGAAAGTTCGCCGGGAAGGGTTAAGTCTACTGCTAGTAGCGCCTTACTGGCCGAGCCGAATCTGGGTTTCGGACTTGGTGACTCTCCTCGACGGACCTCCCTTGGAGATCCCGCTCAGGAGAGACCTTCTGTCTCAGGCGCGGGGCACGATCTTTCACCCCCGTCCAGAGATGTGGAGCCTATGGGTTTGGCCTCTGAGGGGGCCCAACTCTTAGGGATGGGTCTTTCAGCTGAGGTTGTTGAGACTATTCTCCAGTCCAGAGCTCCTTCCATGAGGAAACTATATGCGCTGAAGTGGAAACTGTTCTGGCGCGGCGCACCACGAGACGTCAAGATCCAGATCACTGCCCAATTGGTCCAGTGCTAGAGATCTTACAAGACCATTTCTCAGCAGGGTTAACCCCTTCCACTCTAAAGGTATATGTGGCAGCTATTGCAGCATACCACGCCCCTTTGGATGGTACTTCCTTGAGGAAAAACCCATTAATAATTTGTTTCCTTCGTGGCACTTTGAGGCTGAGGCCAGCAGCACGCTCCAGGGTTCCTGCTTGGGATTTAGCTGTAGTTTTAGAGGATTTATCTTCCGCTCCATTCGAGCCACTTGAGTCTGTCTCGGAGAGATTTCTGACGATCAAGACTGCCTTCCTTCTAGCTATTTCATACCTTAAGAGAGTAGGAGACCTTCAGGCCTTTTCGGTTTCTCCCACGTGCTTAGAGTTTGCACCTGGCATGGTCAAAGCGTTCCTCTAGCCGAAACAGGGCTACGTTCCTAAGGTTCCGACCCATGTACCGTGGCCTGTAGTGCTGCAAGCATTTTGTCCCCCTCCGTTTACGGATCCAGACCAGGAAAAGCTGAACTTATTATGTCCAGTTCGTGCACTGGACACCCACGTCCACAGAGCTGCCCTGTGGAGAAAGTCAGATCAGCTGTTTGTCTGCTTTGGACCACACAACAGGGGTCTACCAGCATCAAAACAGTAAGCAGGTGGATAGTTGAGGCTATCTCAGCTGCTTACGAGTCTTCTGGACAGCAGTCTCCTTTGGCAGTCAGAGCTCATTCTACTCGGGGTATGGCGGCCTCTAAGGCCTTACTCTCGGGGGTTTCCCTCGGCGAAATCTGTGATGTGGCAGGCTGGTCCTCGCCGCACACGTTTGTGAAATATTACAGCCTTGACCTGGTCTCAGCGCCAGACTCCTCGGTGCTCTCGTATTGATGTGCCAGCAGTTTCACACAGACAGACACTTGTAAGTATGGCGTTTTGGCATATCGTTCCCAAAGCGTCATATGACGCAGCGTTGAAGTTCCCTCGAAAGGGAACGTCTCAGGTTACGACTGTAACCCTAGTTCCCTGAGAGAGAGAACGAGACGCTGCGTCGCCTTGCCATACTCCCTGCATTCCTGTGATCGTTTTGCTTCGGCTATTCGAAGCTAGCGAGCGATCTTTCCGGAAGTGCTTTTATCCTTCCTGGTCGTGACGTCACCCGCCCACGACGCTCACTTCTGCCAATGGCTAGTTGACATTCAGACTCAGACGCGCTGACGCAGAGGGGATTCCCAAAGCGTCATATGACGCAGCGTCTCGTTCCCTCTCTCAGGGAACTAGGGTTACAGTCGTAACCTGAGACGTTTTTCACTGCCTTTGTTTTCACTTATTTTTTACTTGCATGGTATTTGCTCAGTGGTTCTCAAACTTTCAGACAGCTGTTCAAAAATAATTTCAATCAAATCAAACACACTGTAATTACCGTACAGTGACTCAAATCAATGAGTCATTGTTTTAAAATGTTCTTTTACATTAACTGATTCACTTGAATGAATAAGCTATGTGAGTGAACCATTTTGGATGACCAATTCACTAGAATGATTCAGACTTATGAGAAAGAGAACTGTTTAGACAAGCACATTCGATTATTTCCTCACAGCTCACTTGGCAGTAAAGCTGTGTGCACAAACAAAGTCACATTAAAAGGAGAGATGTGACTTTCGGTTGAGCTTTCCATGCAACAGTAATTGTTGGGAAAAAGCTTTATTGGAAAAGCTACTCTATTTTGAAAGCAGCTGAAAGATAAGGTAGTTAAGTTACAGTCCAGAATGGCTGTCTACATATGAATATGTGAAACAGCAGTATTTCTTCCTGTATTTCATTCAGGGCAATGTCAAAAGTTCTGTTTTTGAGTGAGAGATGACCACAAAGACCATCTGCTTCCAGTTAACCAGCAGACCATAGATATGCCTTCAAGCCTGCTGGCTCAGCTTATTGGCTGTGTTCATGGCTGCTTTACTTTGGTACTTGGCAAAAAAGAAAGAAAGAAAAAAAAAACATTAAAATGGATTTGGACTGACTGTTTGCTGTCAGTTTGTGAATCTTTTTCCATCTACTCCCCCATTTCTCTTCGGCAAAATTTCAAGACTCGTGAGAGAGTACAGAAAAATGGAAGTTGACAATCTGTGAAACAGACATACTGTTTTGTACCAGTGCAGTGTTCACAGAGCCTGCATCAAATCCATCATCTAATGTATGGTTTGGATCAAGAAACACACTCTAATCACTATGCACAAATAATATCAAGAATTTTGAAAGTTTTAGTAAGTCTGTTTTTCTTCTTATTCAGTTTTTTTTTTTTTTTTAAATCATGCTAGCGGTTTTGTATTGACTTTTATATTATTAGCTGTGGCCCAACATTCGTCTCATTATTGGAAAGGCTGGTGTCCCTCACCAGGAGATTAGCTACTCAACACTGAAATTAGATCTTTCCCCACGAGGCTGGTCTTCACTTTTCATTAGTTTATGGTCTGAACATACCACTCTACTCAGAGGGATAAGAGTGATATCTGAAAGAAAATAGGAAGAGAAAAATAATTAGTCGTGCAAACTGAACACGTCCTTTAAAAAAGAATTGAACAAAATAGCATTTATGGAGGAGGGGATTTCATTTCTACCTTAGAGTCATTGCCTCTTTTCTTCCCTGTAGCGACTGCCCTGTTCACTTCTAATGTTAATAAAAAAAATGTAAAAAATTATCATTGTCTAACATCATTACATAGGAAAAAAGTATCTGACACACATGTTCTCGCGCATTGAAAAATACATCCCGGAGCAAAGAGGACACTGACAACGCGTCGACAGACATATGAAGCAGTTTCATATTTAATATATTGTAATTTTTTTAAATAAGTTTAAACAATAAATAGCGTATAGTGGTTCTTTAATGTGTTGTGACAGATCGCTGTAGCTCCTTCAAGCAGCACCTGAACCAACCATCTTTTCATACTATTTCATTTATAAAATCATCAAACATGAATGGACATCAGAAGGAATGTTGTTTCAACCCCAGAAAGACGTGAGTACACACAATTCTTGAAGTTCAAGTTCACCAACGTTAATCTACTTACTCCCCTGACTGCTTTCGTAAAACAAAAAATGGTAAATTCATCATTATGATTGGTCAGATCGGCTGTCAATCAAACTGTTTGTGAAGGGTCAATTGAAGGATGTTTTAATGGTACAAACAAATATCTTATATGTAAAAAGATTAAAGGGGTCATGAACAGTTTTTTTTTTTTTTTTTTTTTTTTTTTTTTTACTATTAGTTTATATTGTTTCCTGAGAAATAAATGGGTATTTTGTATTGTGACTTCAGCCCTCTGATTTCAATCCACTGTTTGAAGGGGTGTGTCTGTTGTGAAACTTCATTGTAAACACCTACTGCTGTGATTGGCTGAAATGTTTGCATATGAAATAAGCATTGCATGTGCAACCTTGCTATATGTTTACTATTACAGCAGACAAGACTAACTAATTGTGAAGTGTTGATTATTGCATTATATTTAGATCTACTCCTGTCACATGAAAGGTTGCAATGAGCTTTGAGCAGATGACAGACAGTGTCTTGAGTGTGTGAATGCAGTCATCTTATCATTACAACACAATTTCTGCATTCTCTTGAATGCTTTTATCATTCAATGGAATTTGTTCGTGGCTCCTTTAAGTAAAATTTGATTTCTCATGTTATGACCCCCTTAATCATGTAGAATACTTTTTTTCACTGCAGAGAGGAGAGAATATGCTTCAAAGGTCTAAAAAGGCTATGATCGAAGGGATGCATATTTTTATAGACAAAGACTGTTTTGAATGTGTTGTTTAGTTTGCACTGTGTTGGCTCCTTAATAACACTACTGTAATTCACTTTCTCTCGAAGGTGAATGTGACAAAGACAGTGTTTAACTAAAGAAGGTCTGCCATTCTCAAGCACATTCGTTCTAAAGCTGTTCATGCTTTAGCCTATCTTGGCAAACGTTAACTATCAGGACCCAGTCTAAATTACATTGCTATATGCAGAGGGGGCTTTGTAAGCACTATTGATTTGTGGTGACCATGTGCACTCTGACAATGCCTCTTCCATACAAAAGCTGGACCCGGGCATTTGCATACTTTTGGTATGTGTGTTGCAATAGACAAATTGGCACCTCTGGGTTGTTATCACACACCTCTGTTGACTGCACATGAAACTCATGTCCCTTTCTCCCTATGATGTATATGATGCCTGCACAGGTTTTAAGGGAGCAGGGAAATGTACTGCATTTTACCTCTGATGCAGAAGATTGCATGGGCTGAGTGATCGCTCTGACTGCTTTGAGTCCTGGCTTCACTGTAAACTATATAAAAAGGCAGTCGCAACGCAAACCCCCTTAGTGCTCTTCGATTGGATACTTGAGTGGATGGCAGTGTTATAATAAAATAGAATAAATCTAAAAAAGAAAGGAGCACGTGTGAAATGAGTCCAATTGCGTGATGGTACTGTACATCAGAGGCAGTGACGTCGCGAACAGGAAATAAAAGGCATGCTCAAACATAACCACATTAGCTTTTTAAAGTCTGAAGAAGTTGCTGAAAAGTATGCCGGAAGTATGCAATGATGCTGCGTCTCGTTCCCACTTCAGGGAACTAAGGTTACAGTCTTAACCAAGTTCCTTTCAAGGGAACTTGCACTGCTTCGAGAGTTTGACGCAATGGGAATGAGAATACCCTCACCCCACCAAAATGCCCCCCCCCCCCCCCCACACACACCCACACACACCCACACACACCCAGAAGACCAGTAACATACAAATAACTGTTCGGACTTGTACCACAGGGCAGCTCTGTCAACATACGCATCTAACACCTGCACTGGGCCGAGCAGATTATTGTATTCCTGGTCTGGGCCCCCGAAGGGATGAGGACAGAAGGCCTGCAGTACAATGGAACTGGGCACCACAGTGGGAACTTTAGGGATGTAACCCGGTCTGGAGTGGAGAAAAGCTTTCACCGGCGCTCCACCCAGATCAAAAGAAACCGCAGCGCGTGCTTCTGAACTCTAGGAAAGAGCGCTGGATCTGGCAGTTGAGGGCAGAGATAAGGTAGTGCCCGTCTCTAACCCCTCCGTCAGATCCATTTGCGATCCCCATGACTTGGATCGCCACTGAACCTCAGCCGCAGTAGGACCCGCACCATGGGGAATGCAAGCCTGAGCACCCTCATCAAAGAGTGTCAGGAGTCAAAGAGTGTTTCCAGTGGGAGCTGCTCACGATGCACACAGCCAGCACCCTCGAGTGTTTACTGTGCATGCTCCTCACCCAAACAAACAACATACAAACTGTGTGTATCCCCACCCGTAATGTAGCGCAGGCAGGGAGGAACACACAGTCTGAAATGCTGAGAAGCCATCACAAGAAAAATGAGGGATTGATATGTGGACAAACAACACCAAATAAGTTGTTCGATCACACACAGTGCATCAGACACAGAATCCAAATGTGGTTCTGTTTGAGCGTGCCTTTTATTTCCTGGTCGCTGCGTCATTGCCACTGACGTCCCGTCATGCTATTGGACGTATTTCACATGTGCTTCATGACAATCGACGCAGCATGAGTTCCCTTGAAAGGGAAATTAGTTTTTATGTCTTATTGATATGTAAATAAACATCCAAAAATACTACTATTAATAATAAACATTATTAAAAATGCTTTTTAGATTTCACAATCATTTCATACGTGCAGTATTTAGTTGATGCAATTATTGGGTAAACATGTTGCCACAATCAGTGATAACATTCAGTTAAAAATTAACTATTTATTGTTTCAAATGTTTCAATTGTTTCAAACAATTGCATTATTGTCTTAAATGATGTAATTGTTCATTAAGGGATACATTTTCTCAGACATTAATGGTGATGCAATAAGCACAACTGTATTGTGTGAACTGAGATCTAACAAGGAAAACAAGGACAAAGAGCTCCACAAGAATTTGGAGCTTTTAATTGATTGCTGTTGCCCTGACAACAGATCTTCATTCCATTCCAGGCAGAGTGAAGGTGCCGTTCAGTCTTACCATGTCCCGTCTCTCATCTCCTTTCTGCATAGAAATGCTTTTATTTCTTGTTATTTGGGCTCACATATGAGCTCGAAAGAACAAAAAGTCTTTGTTATTTTAGAATAATCTGTTCAGTCTCATATGGTATTTCTACTTCGCTGTAATATTACGTTAAAAGAAATATGGTAAAAAGTAACTTTGTGTTAGTCCGAGGACCGTGAAATATGACCTTCAGTATACTGACACAGGTAATCATCACTTTGTTTGTCTCTATAAAACCAAAACTTTATACAGCTCACCACACAGTAAGTAAAAAAGAAACACATTCTCTGTTTGCGCTTTAGGCCATAAAAGTGAGCTTGATTTCACCAAGTTGAACATGTTCCTGGATCAACATCTTTGTTGATACTGGAACCACATTCCAATCAACCAATCAGATTTGAGACAGTTAATATCTGTATAAAAGTTTTGCTTTGCAACAAGGGTTAAGGGGCTTCCACACCATTTTTATTAACCTATTATTTTCTCTATTTTTAGGGATTAGTTATGGGTAGGACTCGGTCTTGGAGAATGGGTACTTTTAGGACTATGTTTTGGATAGGAATGTTGTTCCAGGGTCAACAAAAGATGTTGATCCAGGAACACATTCTTGGTGATCCACTTGAGCCACTCCAGAGAAAACAGTGAGCACTTTTTATGTTGTTATACCTGGTACAGTACTTGTAGGACCAAATTGATAAGTGCTTGAGTCAGGGCACATAATCAGCAAAAAATTTAATTAGAGTCAGTATCCTAGTAGTCCTTGTTTCAACATCCCAAGTATCCATTTCTCAGAGAGACAGAGGGAGGGAGAAAACTCTGTCAGTTACTAGCAGCTGAGAGTTGTTTTGTTACCACATTTTTAAATGTCCTGTCATAACCTACACCTAGAGGTAATGACAGTTTAAATGGCTATACTATACTGCTAAAACTAGAATATTCCACATTATCAAACACTGTTGACCCTCACCAGCTTTGTTTTTAAAGGTATGTCTAGAATGTTTGAGTTCGTATTTCTCTCCTACTGTATGCACCAACAAGACGTCTCTTTTGCTCACCAAAACTGAAATTATTTTGTATTTTGTAAAACCACTTACCCATTGACTAACAATACAGTAATATCATGAAATATTACAACAATTCAAGATAACTGTCTCTATTTTAATATATATTACAATATAATTTCTTCCTGTGATGCCAAAGCTGAACCTTCAGCATCATTACTTCTATCTTCAGTGTCACATGATCCTTCAGAAATCTTTCTAATATCCTGATATGCTGCTCAAGAAACTTATTATTATTATTATCAAATTTGAAAACACACTTCAATTTCAATCAAATGCTCTCTCTAGATTCTACGCTGCAGCACACACACAGTCTGCTCCGGACCGGAGACAGGAGAGCACAGAGCAAATGATATGAGCGAGTCGGCGCAAACCACAAAACCCATTTGAATTCTGTCCAGAATGCTATATTTTAAAGTTATATGGAGGAGAAACGGTTAGAGATGATAAAGGAACTGGGGTTTTACCGAGCTCAGATATTCTCGCCGAGCTGTGATATAAACGAATCGCTATTGGCCATTTTAAAAAAGGGAGGGGCTGTTCGACAGGTCCCGCCCTGTCTTCCTGTTTCAGTTAAATTTCAACACACTGAATAATGCTACACGGTCCAAGGCACTTCAGTGAGCCTTTAATATTTTTGTTGAAACTGTGATACATTTTTTGAGGATTCTTTGATGAATAGAAAGTTTAAAAGAAATTATTTGATCAATTTATAAATTTGTTTGAAAAATATATTGTTAAATTTGTAAGTCTTTACTGCATCCTTTTTGAATAAATTAATGTCTGTCATGGAAATTCTAAATACAAATCACAAAACTAATCTGACTTTTCCATTTGTGACAATTCAGAGAACCTCCAGATGTCAATATGATACATACAATACTTTACACAACCCCCAGTTGCTAATACATATTATAAGTTAATAGCGTCCCATCTACAAATTTCTATCACTACCCTAATTCACAGGTGAGGACCAGGTCTATAGCATCTTTACCATCACTGCCCTACTGGTCCGGCACAGGATCATTTACAGTAACTCAGAATGTTACGGTCTCAGGCTGAGCGCTGTTCTTAATCTCTAATCTCTAACAATATCACTGCCTCGAGTGATCATATGAGAATAATCTTTAGCATATGTGACACCACTCCCAAGATGCTTTTTGCAGGAACAAATCATTTTAACAGCTGGCTGGGAGCACTCAGTCACAACAACCAAGAAGTTCCCTGAACAGAAAAATCACACACATATTTGTACTTTTTCAAAACACAAAATTAAAGAGATGGTTTAGCCAACAATCAACATTATGTGATCATTTACTCACCCTTTTGTTGTTCCACACCTGTATGACTTCCTTTCATCTGTGGAAATCACACAGGTTTTGAACGACATGAGGGTGAGTAAATGATGATGAGTTTTCATTTTGGGTCAGTTGCCTGACTACAATGATCAGACATGATGTGTCACTTCTAGTCCTGTTGTTGGGCTTCTTAGGAAAGCAAGATTGGAACACTGTATGCGGGCCATATTTGTAATGGCGTTTCATTTGCATCATACTCATCCATGTGTAGCCAAAGTGCCTTTGTTCAATTTACCAAATTACTTTTTCAAGATGAGTAGCTTTCAGTGTAGTGTATTTCAAACTGTGAGCTTGCTTGCCCGTTTCCTGTTTTCTCTGTCTTTCTATCTTTTAAAATATGGATACAAATGATATCTGCATCTCATTTCCATGGTTGCTTGTTGCATAAACAGCTGTCTGAGTGAACAGGAAATAGAAAGTTACATTTTCCAGAAGAGAAGTTGTTTTCTTCTCATCAAGCACATTTGCAGTAACTCTACCATCTCTACCATCTGTCTCTGTCTCTCTCTCTCTCTCTCTCTCTCTCTGTCTCTCTCTCTCTCTCTCTCTCTCTCTCTCTCTCTCTCTCTCTCTCTCTCTCTCTCTCTCTCTCTTTCTCTCTCACATACCCATATAATCTTATTTGTCTTTATAATTCATTTCCTTTGCTGATTTTTCTGTTGTACTTGCTTTTAACACTGAAGTTGTTTGGATGCACATTGTATTGTTATATAAATGTCAAGAGATGCCACATTGTGAGAATGCCAAGCTGGTAATGTAACAGTGAAACAAGGCCACCTCTGAATCATATAATGTGGAGAACATCACAATCATTAGTGTTTGAGGTCAAAGTACAGTTAATAAACTATATGGCAAAACAAACAGACATATCCTTCTAAGTAACAAGGCAAACTGTATTTAGTCTTAAGAAATTCAAGGTTATGTGCTGCAGTTTATATGCTGAAATAATTCCTTTAAATTTGCCCACACACATTTTTCCATCAATCAATTTCAATGATTAGTCAGACATTTGACAATCTTTGTGGGAAACACTAAAAGTCTACCGTGATTTATACATTAACCTGGCAATATTAGTTTATTGTTGGGGGAAACTCCTGTACGATGCCTGGAGGTGCTTTGATGTAACAGCATATTGATGCTGACTGACTTGAAGGAGGAAATTCATCGTACAAAAATTTGGATGCTGAAATATCCCAATATATATATTTGATTCTGACATGCTTTGATCTCACTTTAGGAATATATTGGCTTTTGGTACACGACATGCATAATAAGCATAGAAAGAGAGTACATTTAAAAAAAAAAAATTAAAAAGGAAATTGTATTTTTTTTTAACAGCGATTTAAAAAAAAAAGTTGTAGAGCACTTTTCAGATGTGGGTCACAGCTCAGAGCAGTGTCTCTCTCCTAATAATTTTACAGGATGTTTTGGAAGTCTTTAAGCTCAAAGAAATTAATCAGAGTTGAATTAATTACCTTCTGTCAATAGCATAAAATTAATTACTGAGGTTACTGAGCAATTTAGAGCCACAAGTGGACAATATTGACAAACGTGTATTGCCTCAAAGGAGAAAAACAAACTCCTGTCACCAGACAGATATTTTAATTAAAATATTAATTGGTTGGTATCCAAAGTTCACATGAAAAAGTCTGCC
This sequence comes from Opsariichthys bidens, assembly GCA_037194245.1. Classification (NCBI taxonomy): domain Eukaryota; kingdom Metazoa; phylum Chordata; class Actinopteri; order Cypriniformes; family Xenocyprididae; genus Opsariichthys; species Opsariichthys bidens. Next base: position 16,538,027 of record CM074280.1, on the reverse strand, counting down.
CTGGCAGACAGAGAGTAATGGTGCAGTAATAAGATGTAAGCATCGCCTGTCAAAATATGGTGCGGTCACTAAATGATGATTTGAACCTTAAAGGTCAGAGCTAGAGGCAAACAGACAGTAACTGCTCTGTAATTTGACTAAACTCACTCCTCCAGCTTACAATAGGCTTAGTCTTATATTTTAGAAACCCCTGAAGAGTGGAACGAGCTTGATTTCTTCATTAGACACCATCAGGTGTGGTGTGGAGCTATGATTATGAGCCAATCTGTTACTGCACTGCTGTTTCACTGCAAGCACTTACAGGTAATCGCGATTCATCACTGACATGGATGGTACCACTGGAACCAATCTAAGATGTGAATTCAAGTCTCTATCCTTTCTTATGGACCCGCCCTCTCCATCTTTCCGTTTCATCGTCTCTCACTGACAGCTCTCTGGGGTTTGTGTGTTACAAACATAAAGAGAGTGTCAGTGTCAGACTCCAGACGTTAAGGGGCCCACTGAATGAAACATCATGTGGGATTAATGCCATTTAGCATTCACCACCTGTTTCATAAATGAAAAAGAAATGGGATCCGAGCCAGACAAAGGCTCAGGTCATTTAAATATCTGCTGTCAAAAAGTGCCATCATTTCATGAACAGTGGCAAATAAAAGTGGGGACCTTTTCTTTTTTTCTTTACCCTTCAATTTAGTTCGTATGAGATGGTGGCATTTGGCAATCTGATTGGGTTCTAAGAGAATGTGTAATGTGGGAGTAGTTCGGGTGGTTGGCTGTCAAGTTCTTACAGCTGCATGAAGGTACAGTACAGTATCTGTATAATTTTTGACAACATCTAAGTACCAAGTAGAACATTCCAATCAACCAATCATATTTGACAGACAAATTTACAGATTATGACAAGTTTAAGCTTGCAACCAGGGTTATGTGCTTTTATATCAGTGTTATTAATTTCATATCATTTCCTTCTGATTTGAGGGAAGTTATGGGTAGGGTTAGGTTTAGGAGTAAAGATATTGTTTGGACAAAATTTTCGGACTGGAATGTTGTTCCAGGATCAACAAAACACGCTGATCAGGATGAAAATCAGAATGTGCTATGTAGATGTTGGAGCCTATAAATGTGTAAGCCTCTGCAGGACAGTGAGGGGTGGTAACATCATAGCCAGCATCCATGCATCGTTCTTGTGAATTTACGGCCAGTTCCATTTATGCAACTTTTATAAATTGAATTTATGACTGTTGCATTACCACAAAGTAATTACGTAATTACATATATAATAAAATGTTGATATTCAAGGCACCAAGTCAAGACATTGTATATTAAACACATCTTCTTGTATGATATATAAAGAATTGAAACATCTAAAAATTGAACATTTGTAAATTACATCTGTACATTCATTAAAACTTTCCTCTGCACTGGAAGCTCCTGTCGCCAAGACAAATTCCCTTTGTGTGTGTAAACATATGTATGCAAATTAGCTCCAATGAAATTATTAATTAATTTATAAGGAATTTTAAAAGAGTCTCTTATTTTATGACCAAGCAAATTAATCGTCCAACGTTTAGTGTTCCATCGTCCAGCCATAACTATAAAGCTCTGTAGTGGATGTGAATATCCAACTAACGTGAAAACACTATTTAATAGCAAGGTAAGATAGATTGGCAGCTTAAGACATTACATTTCTAAGCACATAACAAAAGACACTTCTCTTTAAAAATATAAATGAGACTTTATTGATTATTCTAACACATTATCTAAAATCTAACACAAACAGATGCACACACACACACACATTAACACGAGTTGCAGAATGAAAGGATGTGAGGAAAGAAATGAATTTTAAGAGAGTGAGATGATGAAAGTTTCTAGCAATATATGCATTTCACAAGACCTGATCTGAGCAAACCATCAATCATTAATTTAACCCTTTTATCGCTGCTTATCTGGGGTTATTAGACTTTATATCAATGCACCAGTTCAACTATAGAATCTGGAGAATTGATCATCAAGCGTTTGTCTTTTGTGTCTTTAAATGGGGATTCCTTGCCCTTCCTTGGCTTGGAGAAAGGGATTTCCCAGGTTCGTTGATGATTTGCTGAAGATCTTTTCAGGTCCCGATTGATCTCGTGGGAAGCTTCTGGTGTGCTGGCAAATGAATGGAGTCTCCCTTGTGGCTGAAGTTTGAAGTTGAGGTGGGCAAAAACTGAGTCATTTGGTACTGAATGGAGCCGCAAAATACTTTCTCTTTGTTTGGGTCCTGCGTGATGATTTGCAGGTCTTCAGTCTTCAGTGTTGAGATGAGATTTGTATGGAGTTATGTTTGAAAGAATCATCTGCAAGATTCATTTGTCTGGTTCATCCTCAATTCCTACACATATTTGGCAATGAAGCTCTTTCTGATTCTGATTTTTATGCCATCTCATTGAAGCACCACTGCTGAAAATGGCACAAGAAACACTGCTTACATTTATATTTTATACTGGGATAATTCTGGGGTGGCAATGCTTTTTCTTGGGGTGACAGTTGCCACCCCATGCAATGCCCCTAGATTTGCCCCTGCCTCATTGACTTTCATTGTATGGACTGAAATGCTGTTAACATTTTTTAAAATATCTTTTTTGAAAGAAGAAAGTTAAACACATCTGGAAGGACATGAGGCTCAGAATTTTCTTTTTTGGGTGAACTATCCAATTACAAGTTCCATATGAGCTAAATGGCAGTGGGAGCAAGCATAAAACACACAGAACAATAGATCTTCTCAACCCACTGTGCTTCCTTGCGTAGAAAGAGAGAGTCTCCTAGTCTCTTGACCTCTTGACCTCTTCCTGCGCTATTTTCACCATTGTCATTTTTGTCTCTCCAAGCCATGTGGAGCTTTCTCTGCCTCCAGTCATCCTATTCATCCGCTGTTATTAGCTCATTATTGTTTAAAGAGCTCACGTGGCCCAGTCCTACTTCTCAGGGAGAGTCAACACCATGGGGGCAGGTATGGGGACAGGACAGATTGATGGATTTAAAAAGGAAAGAGGAGGTATGGGGCCTGATATTTGCAAGTGTTTTGTTCCACCCAGGTAAAGAGAAGGCACAGAGGGTAATGATAAGGGTGTAATGCCGAAGCCCTGGATATATTTTCTCACCGCATGCACCGTATGAATGCCACACACCCTCCTCCCTCCACAAGCCTGCATGACACACTTCATTAATACTTTATAGAGTCATTCTCCAGGAAAATACTATGTCAAAGTCGGAGGGTGGAACCAGCTGTGCAAATGCTCCAATGCAGTTCAATTCATTTGACAAGGACTGGGAACACAATGTCCTTTACCTCTTGGATTTGGCACAACATGGGTGGAAAATGTTATAAATATACCTACCTAGGTTATGTTCTTGCAGCTCGAATAAGACAAAATCATTTTTCTCACATTGAGAGAAAGCATTTTTTATTATATATAAAGTCCTCCTGTGGTGAAAATCAAGCTTTTAATGTTGTCTGTATGTCTATGTGGTGTTTTTAATATGATTTAAGACATACCATGTGCAAATACATAAGTCAACACCATAACTGGTGAGTATTTTCTTCTTAAAACTGCAGCGAAACAAAGACAGTCTCAAAAACGAGGTTCGAAATTGCTGGTGTTTCTGATGGTACAAACTACATTGCAACCAGTCACGTCAACGTGTGATCATCAACGAGTGGATCTTTTGCAAGTGAGTGGAGCCGGGGCTAATTAGCATATACATAGAACTGGGTTTACTAAATGAGGCAAGGAAAAAACATTTAAATATGTCATTTTGGTGACCAAATATGTGTTTTAAAGGATATAATTATTGACAACAGGGGGACTTTCAGTACTTTAGGAAATCTGGTCATATGTATAGCAGAGCAATAACAAAACATGAACATAATACAGTGTAAATATGAATGATGAAAACAAGTTTAAAAATGCTATTAACTGTGGAGTTTATAATCTAAGCTTTTCTATTTCAGGTCATACCTTTGGGATTTCTTTTACCCCTTTGTAAATTGTTATTATTTAGTAAATTAGTAAATGTAGTAAATTTGTATTATTAAATCATACAATGATAATACTGTATTATATGTGACACCTAGGAAACAGTGGTGAATTTCAAGTGAGGAGGAATGTATTTCAGGAGAAAATTAAAGCTAAAATATGTTTGTTTGTTTTTTTAATTGAAAATAACAAAATGTTAATAATGATAGTGCAAAAAGAATCTATCTTCCAAATGGTGTCTTTTCTCACACATTGATAAACCTAAAATAATGATTTATATTTAAGATGGTCAGTAGAGATTTTTCCTTGTAAATTGTTTATGCCATTTGCTGGTGCATTTCACATCATATCCGTAAACAGAGAGAAGTAGCTGTGACTACTTTGAGGCGTATATATTGTGGAAGTGGCATTGGTTAGTTGTCACAATGAGTGAGTTAGGTTGACAACTGAACAGCTAAATCTCGAACCAGGGAATCACATATTTAAAAATAAATAAATAAACAGAAAAGAGGAGAGATTGCTGGCCAAAAGGGAACATGACAGTTTGTAATAAAACAAGAAAAAATATTGTCTTGGCTTTTCGGAGGCAGGGATAGTGTTTTTTTTTTTTTCTCAACAGATGAGTGAGGTATTATTTTGAACACAAATTGCACGTTGCTCTCTAAAGAGGGCAAGTCATTGTGAAGCATTATCTATCATGAAGGGTTGTTTCATTATGATTGTTGTGGCACTGTGTTGGAAATTTTTTCAAGGAAGTACTGTGTCTATTAGCTACAGAAACATCTTTAGCTAGTCAGGTTGAGATCCTTTACATTTAAACTGGTTATATCTCTTAAACCTAGTAGTGAATGTTTTATTAGCAGTAGGATAATCTCTCTTTTTTTAGTTATGAGAGAGAACCATATTCATATTCTGTGTATACCATACACAGTCATGCAGTTCCATAGTGTACCCACCGATTAAAAAAAAAAAATTCAGATCAGCATCTACAAGCAAATGGAAAAGTGACAGTCCATAATAAAAACTGAAATGGTTAATGTGATTTCAAAATCCTCACAAAAATACTTCAAAAACATTGTGTTCCACTGTAGTGATATTGTAGATTAAAACAGAACAAAACTTTGGCAACTCAAATTATTTCACCTCTGCAGCAATACAGAGAATTAGAATAAATGTTATTTATATACAATTATATTTTCATGAATAAAAGTAGGGCTTATAGCATTATGTATTAAATGGATGTGACAAGGAGAGAAATTTGTAATTAGCAGTCAGTATTCTTCTTATATAAATGGGAAGATTTTGAATGTCAAAATGAACAAATAAATAAATGAATACGAACATAAATCAAATCCAAACAATTATTAGACAATTATAAAACAAAAAGGAAATTTGAATTTAATTCGAATCAACATTTTTAAAGTACTGTTTACTATAACTGTTTAATGAGGACTCGTATCAAAAGGAATCAAGTTTTCTTGATGTTTTGAGATAAAAGAATTCACTGTGAAAACTTTAACTTTTAGAACTCAAAACTTATGTGAGCCACAGTTAAAAAAAGACTGCAGCAAAAACATCAGAAGTAGTGACAACAGTAAAACTGTAAAACGTGAAAAAAATGGAGATGAGTGACTGAGGTTTCGGCATGTTTCAGTTTGTGAACCTGCTACATTGTAAATGCAGGTTTTGCACAGAGATCACTAAAGGATGGGACAGTTAACATTGTATTAAAGGCCCACTGAAGTGGCTTGAAAAGCACAGCATTATTCAATGTGTTGATGTAATTTCCACTGAAACAGGAAGATAGGGCGGGGCATATAGAACAGCTCTGCCCCTTTTTAAAAATAGCCAATAGTTTATATCACAGCTCGTTCAGAGCCATTGAGCTCTGTAAAGCTTTCGTTTCCGTCTAATCTCTAACTGCCCCCCCCCCCCCCCCAATCTCCTCACTTTATGTTATAATCATATCTCCTTGCTGCAAATCGCTTTAAAATACAGCATTCTGTGCTGAATTCAAATGGGTCTGATACGTTTTGTGGTCTGTGCCAACTCACGGATATGAACCACTCTGTGCTATCGAGTCTCTGGACCAGAGCAGACTGTGCTTATGCTACTGCATTTCACGTGACACTAACACAAAAACAGACTTCATTCGTGTCTATGGAAAGCCTATTTACACTGTCTGAACCAATGACCAATTTCAGCAGCAGCTTCAGCATCTGTTTATAGTGTAGAACTTCAGATTCTAGAGAGCATTTGATTGGACAGAAGATCTGATGAGAAGTTGAAGTGTGTGGTGATGTCATGAAAATTCAAATTTTGTAATTGTTTTGGAACACACCAGCTTATTCATAACCTTAAGGCTAACAAACTTATATTTTGATTTCAGGGGGACTATAAACTCGACAAACTACCTGTTGACGAGTATGTGATGACAAGTGTTGTATCCATTGTGCATTAAAAAAGTAATTTAGGCGTTTTAAAGGCATAACTGCAAACAATGTTGTTTAATTGTAAGGGTCAAAAATAGGGTGAAATTGGTCATTAAAAACATTTAAATATGAATTTTTTTTTTTTAAACAAAATAAAAATACAATAGGGACAGTTTTTTTCTCAAAAAACTTAACTAACAATTATAAGTTGACCTTAGGAGGAAAAATAACAACATTATATATGAGCCTTTTAATTAATTTGTATTGGCACCTCCATCCAGTTAGGAAAAGGGGGCTTAAAAAGTGTTTGAAGGAAGTTCACCAGTTTACCTCACCAGAATATGAACTTGTTCCCTGGGGATAAACTTCACTCCAGCCATAAAACCCAATCCTCATCCTCCTCCTGCTCTTTCCCCCTATTTCTCCCTCCATCCATGGCCAGTATCTGGAGGGGATGCAGGGGATGGAGGGCCTTGCAGAGCCCCTGACAAACCTGAGCCAGTGAAGCAGGAACCTGTCAGAGCTATTTTTACTGCCGGTGCCCCTGGGGCTTCACTAAGCTTTTCCGCACTCTCTGTCTCTCATCTCTCTCTTTCTCTCTGTTGCTCATTCCTGAGACCAGTATGACTTCAAATTTAATGCATCTTCGAAAGTTGCATGTTCATTGTTTCTGCATGACACTTTTGTACATTCATATTCATGAAATTGTGCATGTACATGCTGCAGTAATTAGTTGATTTTTCTTACGGCACCAATACAGCCCAACATTCTGAGATGTAAGGAAGAAGTCAGCTGGTTTATCCTTAAAATTTATGTCTAAAGCTCACAAATTTACCTACTAAGGCTGACTATGGGATTGAGTTATCTGTATTAAAGATAATTGAGACACAATGACTGCATTGGTTGTCATGCTAACTGTAAAAGTGCTTATTATATAACTTGGTATCTCCTTAACTTATTGTAGTATGGGCTTATCCTTGACATTTTGTAGTTTTATACGAACAACCATCCTGGTAATCATATTTAATGTGATGCATGTATTTAATTACTTTTTATTTTTCCAGTGCATATAACTAGTTTATATGTTATAATTGCACCCTCTGCAGATAGATGTGCCACTAAATTAAACCAATTGGATTCACTGACAGCTGCATGGTAGACAAAACAGGGTCTCAAGTGCCACATTATTTCATTACCTAGGTTAATCTAATTAAGTTAATTATAAAGTTTTTCTCCTAATACTTAGCTGTTGTTCAAACCTCAAAAGCAAATAAAAAAGACATGTTCAGAAACATTTTTAAGTGTGAACTGCTTAACACATTATGGTTTAGGCAGAACTAATCCTTGAAGCTCACATTAAACCCTCAAATCATTTATGAACTTTCAATCCTTGCAAGGTCTTTCTATCATATTTTTCACCTTGGCCTGGACTAGCTGTAACTATGTGCCTGGAGTTGGTGAGCAGCTTTGCAGTTAGTTTGTCAGGCAGAGATTTCCATGACATTGATGCTATAGCTCAGAGGCTTGAGCTTGGATGGGAAGGAGAACTCCCTGACAGCTATGCTCAGAGGACAATCTGGTAACTACTTTTCTACACCTATTAAAAGTTCCTCTCCAAGGGTTAAAACATTGTTTCCATCTGCTCACAAAGCTGTGCAAGAGGGGCTCCCTCACCTTGTTATAACACCGCCTGATTCCAAAGGCACTTTTAGAAGGTGAATGCTGGGAGAACTGACATGTGTTATAGTTGCCTTCCAATGTTGTTAATTCACAGAAACAACAATATTTTGTCCTGTACTCTTTTGGTAAAATTTCTGTCAAAGTTTTGCCAATCTGAATATCATGCAATATCACATTTTTATATATATTATTCTTTTTCGTATTGAGTTGGAGTACTGCAGTTACAATAGGATGTGATGGACAGTAAACATGTATAGTGATACATAGGGAAATGAACATATGCTATTATTTTGAATGACTGAACGAATATAAATCTAAACTACACTTAAATGTAGGACTTTACTTAAATCTTGAAGCAAAGTTAGCTGTTCAGCCCAAATGCTGAGCTCACTTTGAGTAACAAAAGACACAAAAAACATTTTTTTTTTTGTTTGTTTTTGAAAGAGGTTGCAATACTTCATGTATGCATGTGGTATTCAAATGTAAAAGCTTTGGGGTCAGTAAGGGGTAATTTGATCATTGTATATATCTGTTATTTTCAAATATTAATAGAATGAAAAAGAACTGTTTTGAATTTTAATAGACTGTATTTTAAAATGTAATTTATTCCTGTGATTTTTCAACAGTCATCTTTCCAGTCTTCAATGTCACATGATCCTTGATCCATTGTTCTGATAGGCTGATTCGGTGCTCCAAAAAATGTGAGAATTTGCTATATAATGCCATGACATTCATGCATTTTTAAGCATGCAGAAGTCAACCTAGTAGTGACTTAAAATACTATTTGAGGTCACTACATCTTTGCAAAGGTATTCCATTAAGGGTGGATTCCATCTCTTAGGAAAAACTTTGCGCTGCACACATCTTGCCTGCTATACACTGAAATATGTTTTTTTTTTTTATGTAAGAAAGAGAGGGTTTTTTCACTGAAAAAAAAAACAATAAGTAGAATTTAGTAGAGTAAAATTAATAAAGACAATAAGGTATTTTGAATAGTCTAAAAGACTTATTTTAAACATTGTTGTTTATATAGTAGATATATAGTAGTTATAAAATAGTTGAAACTGTTTAAACAAGTTTCTTTTACGATATATTTTACTCAAATGATGTAACACTTAATTAAACCATGCCTTCTAAATTAAATGCTTTACTTAGAGACATCTAAATAATGAATACAATCTACATATTAGAAATAACGCATCTGAACACAGAGACCTCAATACTTGGTACACAATACACAAAGATGGTTACATTCGATGGATTGTTTTTAAATGTGCCATTTTGAGTAGAAAATGAACTCCAAATGTCACAAAATAGCAAGTTACTAAACCTAACCACAAAAGAAATGATAAAACAGTGTAAATACAGCTGGAAAACAGCACTAAATCAACCTCATTAATTATCCAAGGACCAGTGCATGATGGGAACACCAGTATCAGAAAAGTTGAGTAGTTTTACTTAATTTTATAATGTTGATATTTATGCTTTAATTTCTACAAGCTTGAATTGACTACTAATATAGAATTTGCTTAGTTTTTTTTACTTCGTGTCTGAACTAACTTTTTCACATAAATTACATTTGTTTTTTCTGTAGTATTTACTTCACCATAAAATCTTTTTTTATCAGTGCAGAAATCCCCATTGCCAAGAGATAGTTAAGAGGATAGGATTATTTACTGCAGACAGATAGGGCAGATGATTTTGAAGCAGCCACAAGGCTTCGGACACAGGCAGAAAGGCAGTTTGCATTGAATTTGTTCTTTTAAAACCCGATTGATTGGTAAAGTAGACTGTTCTGTGAGAAGAAAGAAGAGAACTGAATGAAAACCTGCTGTGAAGATGTTGAGAGAGACCAGTTTGTGATGTTCCACTTGTAAAGTGTAGAATATTTTTAAACAGTAGAGTTTTCTGAAAGTGTAACTGAGGAGTGATGTGTTGTGCATTAGCTTGAAAAAAATGGGTCTTGGGAATAGGGTCAAGGGGCCGGTAGTTGACTGTATGGGGAGGAGAAGTTTAGAGACTTCAGCCTCTGATAGGAAAAAAAGAGAGCAGAGAGTTGTGTGTGGGTGGCAGATGTTAGAGGGATTGTAGTGGCGAGAACTGGCTCCTGATGGTTGTTATCTTGTCGGTGAAAAAGTCATAAGCTATTATGAGGAGGTGGAGGAAGAGAGAGGTGAATTTCTTGAGCAATTGTCTAAAGTGCTGGTGATCTTGTTGTGATAATCCTTTGGCAGTGGAAACAGTGGCAGAAAGAAAAGGAGCAGTGACTAATACTTACTCAGGTCAGCAGGATATTTTGGTTTGGGCCATTTTCTCTTAATTACCCAATGTTCCTGAAGTACGTGAAGCAGCCATGGGTTAGGCTTGCTGGCCTCTGGAGAAGGCTGATGGTGTCTAGGAAGGAAGGAATAGTGGAGAAGGCATTGCTCTCTCCTCAGGGTTAATCCAGGACTGAGTCAGACTCAGGATATTGGCTACCATTGGCAGGAATCAAAGTCAACTTTGTGTTAAGCTGAATGGTCAATCCAAAGTTCAACTGAAAATAAGAAACATTTTGTTACTGAATAATATCCATCACCCAGGGTCACTGTTTTAATCCACTACAATTCTTAAATATGATTCAGAAATCTAAAAACATCAAGCAAAACGAAAATGAAAATGATTGTAGGGATGTGATAAAGTTGCTTTCAGCTGTTTTGAATTTCCCTCACAGCAAAGAACAGCATAATGACGATCCGCTCTGCATCTTACTCTTTATCATAACACTACCAACTTAACAGTATTTTGGTCTGGTGTTTAGTAATGATAATAATAGGTCCCGCGTCCTCCTTACACCTATAAATCTCCAATGTATTCTCTTTAAATCGGAGTAAATGGCTTAATTTATATTTCATGTAGATTCTTATAGCCACCTATTCATTAGCCTAAGCAGCTGTCAGTTATTTCTGATTTTGTAGGTTATGAATATACATGTAAAATAACTTGAATGCTTAATCACAAGTGCAAGAGTGTGTTCATTCCATGTATTTTTCAACTTTTTAGGAGGATATACTTTTTTTGGGGAGAAGGGAATTCAGCTCTAGTATAATTACAATGCTGATGTAATGTATCTATTTTCAAATGAATGTTTTTCTATTAAAACATTAGGAATAAAATGGACTCATGACTGTGTTATTGTAACGCTCTGGACGACAGGAGACGAGGTAGACGAATAACAGGCAGGTTTAATGATGAAAGACACAGGTATAAACACGCAACAGTGTGCCAAGCACAAACAATAACCGACAACCGAAGGAAAACAGACAGGAACTAATATAGACAGATGATAATTAGACACAGGTGATAAGGTTAACTGATTGAACTAAACTGAGGACAGGTGTAGACATGACGTAAGACTAAACTAGACATGACAGAACTAAACACGTGTGTGACAGTTATGTTGTAAAAAAAAAAGTGAAATCTTTAGTAATTAAATGTTAACTGCAGACACAAAATTCTAAAAATGCTTTTCTCAATGCTTTTTGCATTTTTTCAAGAACCCAAAATAACATTTAGTTTAGCTGCAGACAGATGCAAATGATAGGAAATTTAACTGGGTACAATGAGATGACATTAATCTACTCACCCTTCAACCATAAACATTAAAAGGATATTTAAAAGTGTGAAAGCATCAACACGGTACTTTATACAGACCATGAATAAACACAAAAGCAAAAAAAAATTCTTTCCACAGCAATAAATGACGGGTAAAATATCACATGAGTAATGTATATCTGTATTATGCAACATACATATTGCCGTAATGAAAAACGTCCATTAACATCAGCATTGCGTGCTACTATTTCAAAATGATTTCCGTCATTTTGCCAGATAATAATTTGTATTTACCTGTGAAAACAAACCTTCTTTGTGTATTCCAGTGCAAAGTGAAAAAGAAAATAATCATGAGGAAAAGAATTCAGAGACAGAAAAGAGCTCTTGCCAAAGATATTCTTGATATAACATCACGTTAAAATACCAAGCGTAACATTATTTATTTTGTAGACTGTAACCACAAAAGTTGCAGTGACTCTTGGGTTCAGGCAGTGACCTTGCTCTTTTAGCAGCCTCTAAACCACATCTGATCAATACTGTGGCCTGGACTCAGACTGGAGTCAAATGAGGCTATAATAAATCCACTAACATGTTTCCTGTTTTTTAATTAGGGGCTGATATATGAATTTGTAGAATTGACCAAACCAATGTTTTAAATGGAAGATTCTTCAAGTGGAAGAAGCTTTCAGAAGACCCTACAGTCAGGGATTCTTTGACTCTTGCAGTTACCAGATTCCAACACCATTAAATAGTTGACTCTACATCAGTTATTGTAGATTAAATTAAGGTGTTGTCTACAGAAATGTTGTCATAATGTTTTTTGCATGTCAACCACCCACTAAAATAACCTCACCATGTGTTTGTTTTTTTGTAATTACTATTTTCCCCTTTTTAATCACAACAGACAACGTAACAATATACTTGCATTGGGAAATCTTAGTTGAATGTACTATTTTAGCCCGCTTTCATATTACATAATACATAATCAGTTTCTAGTGAAAAAAATCAAGTGAACAGAGATTATGATGTTTTATTTCTTGACAAATGTAAAGCACTGGCATTTGAGAGTGTGTTTGACACACCAGTCTGTGGCATTGAGGGAGCTTTAAAAGTCTCAAAAGTCAGCAAATAAAGTCATATTTATAGATGGAATATTCTTGTGTTCTTTTAACAGTCATCAACTCTCTATGTTGCTCTAAAAGCATGTTTGTTTACTTTATTTTTTTTTTCCCTTAAGTGCTATGAAAAGAGGAGCTGTAGTAGATTACTATCAATTATAAATAAATTGGACAGAGGATATTAAGTTGACAACGCGTTCATTTTGGACATTCAGGAACTAGTATTATTTTTATTGTTCATTTATTTAATTTACTTAAAATGAATCTTTCTTATTTGTCTCCAGTCCTTAGTTATTAATCTAATGCAGGTAAAAGAAGCAGCATTAAAGGGCAGCTTGTCAGCTCGTCTTATTGGAGCAGGTCAAGCAATAAATGATAATGATAAAAATATATAAATAAAGGGGTCATGAAGCTCATCCAAGCAGGTGTCTGCCATCCAGGTGGAGCCTGCAGCAAGATGAATCACTCTGACAAAGTCACCTTTCCCCACTACACCTGACCCAGAAGTGGGGCAAAAGGAGAAGAAGATAGATGTTAAATGGTTAACACGCTCAAACAGTCCAAGCTACGTTTTCACCTCTGTGTGTGTGTGTGTGTGTGTGTGTGTGTGTGTGTGTAACCAGCCTGGTCTCTTGCCACAGTCAGGTTCTGAAATTGAAAAGATGCCCTAATTTTTATGAAGCCAATCCAGAATGTTCTTTTATCAGAAATAAGGCCATCCTCAATAATGGTATTATGAAATTAATGAATTGGTTCTTGTAATAGTCAATGATAAAAGAATACAACAGATTCATTGTTGGGCTTTCAAAGTTTTTTATAACCCAGACAGTTTTTCTCCCTCTGTCTTGTCTTTACATTATTAATAGCTTGCCTTTAACATTGCAACTGGTTAAGGTATGACTGTGGGGTGAAGTTGAAACTTTTGGTCTTGAAAGCAGCACTCTGTTACTCTACCTCAAGCCATTTTTAAACGTCTGTTGACCTTTCATCACTGCGGCTGAAAGAGGCTTCAGCACACTAAGAGTACCATCTATCATTAGATATTATTAATGTATCTTGCACTGAGAAAAGTAAAACTTTGTTTCAGACGAGGATTTAAAGCTTGACTATGTACATTGTCTTGACTTTACATTTCAAAATCAGAGAACAAACTGCAATCAATGATAATTAAATAATTAAATGAATAGTTACTCCAACCAAAATTTTGAATTGCCATAGTTTATTCACCTTCATGTTGTACCAAACCTGCATGACTTACTTTCTTCTGTTGAGCACAAAATATTTTTCAACAACCAAAAGGTTTTTGCAGTATTAATTAATTATTTTATTTATTTATTCAGATTTAATTCAATTCAATTCAAATTTATTTATATAGCGCTTTTCACGATACATATTGTTTCAAAGCAGCTTTACAGAAAATGGATGTCAACATTACAATTTAAAGAATGCGGTTAGCAAATAACATAATTTAGTTACTTAATTTACAATCAGACTTAATCAGAGCAGTTTAACCGAAGTTAGAAGCAAAGAGCTCCTGGAAAATAAATTACATTAACCTAAAATAAAGTACATTAACAATAATTAGGATATAGAATTGGGCAATGTGCATGTTGATCCAGATGATTGCGTGTTCTGAAGTCCTCGCAGGAACTGGTGCCGTCTGTTCACAGGTGAAGATCATCTGAGGTCTTCTTAAGAGGCTGGATCCGGACTGAAGCTGATGTGCTCTCTAGTCTCCTCGGGGCGGGTGTCCCGAGATGAAACAGAAAAGCTAAAGGAGAATAATTAGCGTAGCTGCTGTTCATAACTTTAAGCAAAGATAGTCATAATGAGCAATTGATCTGATATGAGATGCATTTATGTGAATCCTTGGCTAAAGAGATGTATCTTTAATCTAGATTTAAACTGGGTGAGTGAGTCTGAGCCCCTAACATTATCAGGAAGGCTATTCCAGAGTTTCGGAGCCAAATGTGAAAACGCTCTCCCTCCTTTAGTGGTCTTAGCTATCCTAGGTACAACCAGAAGTCCAGAGTTTTGTGATCTTAAAGAAAGTGACGGATTGTAGGGCAATAGAAGATCGGTTAAGTACACAGGAGCTAAACCATTCAGAGCTTTATAGTTCATTAGCAATACTTTATAATCGATACGGAACTTAATGGGTAACCAGTGTAGAGATGATAAAATTGGTGTTATATGGTCATATTTTCTTGACCTGGTAAGAACTCTAGCAGCTGCATTTTGTACTAATTGTAGCTTGTTTATAGAGGAAGCAGGACAACCAGCTAATAATGCATTACAGTAATCTAGTCGAGACGACATGAAAGCATGAACTAACTTTTCTGCATCAGAAATAGATAACATATTCCGTATCTTGGCAATGTTTCTGAGGTGGAAAAAGGCTGTTTTAGTAACATATGAAATATGATTTTCAAAGGACAAGTTGCTGTCTAATATAACACCCAGATCTTTAACTGTCGAGGATACATCCTTCTAAATGCAGACTAGTCTGAGAGATTCAGTGTACAGGTCTTTGGTCCAATAAGTAATACTTCAGTCTTATCAGAATTTAATAGAAGAAAATTACTGGTCATCCAATGTTTTACTTCTTTAACACACTCTGTCAGTTTGGATAATGTAGAGATTTCATCTGGTCGTGATGAAATATATAACTGAGTATCATCAGCATAGCAGTGGAAACTAATTCCATGTTTTCTTATAATATTGCGAAGTGGCAGCATGTATATAGAAAATAGTAGAGGGCCTAACACGGATCCTTGCGGTACTCCATAGTTTACTATTGTTATCTTATATTTTTCCCCGTTTAAATAGACAAAATTGTGTCGGTCTGATAGGTATGACCTAAACCACCATAATGCCTGTCCCTGAATACCAGTGTAATTTTGAAGTCGGTCTAGGAGTATTTTATGATCTATAGTGTCAAATTCAGCACTGAGATCAAGTAACACTAGTATTGAGACACAGCCTTGGTCAGAAGCTTGAAGTAAGTCATTTGTAATTTTAACGAGCGCAGTTTCTGTGCTATGATGAGACCTGAATCCTGATTCGTAGATAGCGTTTTTTTTTGCAAGAAGGAGCACAGTTGGGCCGAAACTACTTCTAGTATTTTAGACATAAATGGAAGATTTGAAATGGGTCTGTAATTTGCCAATACATTTGGATCTAATTGTGGTTTCTTAATGAGAGGCTTAATAACTGCTAGCTTGAACGGTCGTGGGACGTGTCCTAGGGATAAGGATGAGTTGATAATATTGAGAAGAGGTTCTTCTGCTACAGGTAACATTTCTTTCAGTAGTTTACTGGGTATTGGATCTAATAAACACATTGTTGGTTTAGACGCAGTAATAAGTTTATTTAACTCATCCTGTCCTATAGTTGTAAAGCACTGCAACTGTTCTTGAGGGGCAATAATTGAGGCTGAATCATAAAACTCTGTTAAAGGTTGTACATTTACAATTGTATTTCTGATACTTTCGATTTTCTCAGTAAAGAAATTAATAAAGTCATCACTGCTAAACTGTAACGAAATGTTTTTTTCAGGTGATGTCTGTTTATTTGTTAGTCTAGCTACTGTACTAAACAAGAACTGTGGATTGTTTTGGTTATTTTCTATAAGTTTCCGGAGATGCTCGGCCCTAGTTGCTTTTAGAGTCTTTCTATAGCGGGACGAACTGTCTTTCCACGCGATTCTAAATACTTCTAAACAGCTTTGTCTCCATTTGCGTTCTAGATTACGAGTTTCTCTTTTCATTGCGCGAGTAATACTCTTGTACCATGGTACAGTATTTTTCTCTCTAACCTTTTTATATCTCATCGGTGCAACAGTATCTAATGTACTAGTGAAAATGGTGCAAGTGAGATTTAGCTCACTTGTTAGCTATATTTTGCCCCCAAAATATAGTTAAAGTAGGTACACACACACACACACACACACACACACAAATAAATTCCGCAGTACTTAACTTCCTACTTTTATAAGCCCCTCATCTGTTTCCTTCATGTCTTTTTCTCATCATTTGTTCCCCTTATCCCACTCAGTTAAAAAGCAGTTTTTCATTAGTTGGAGGCAATTTCCCTTTCAATATATACCCATTTTTAATATTTCCTGTGTGACATGTTTTCCTCTATTGACCATACCAGCAGATGTTGCCTGAGGGGATTTTTTTTTTCACTTTTGTTTGTTTGTTTGTTTGTTTATCTTGTTTACCCCCCACCCTCCATTCAAAGTCATTTTCTTTTGAATTTCATTATCTTACCTCTGCTCAAAATGTTAAAATATGCATGTAGATGCCTGCATCCCATTGTTTGCAGTTCAGAGCCACCGTGGTTTATATAAGGACGAATCTCATCAACCTTCTTGGTGCTCCTTACTGTATGCAGCTCCATTTTGTGATGTAGGTTCAGAGAGTTCCTGTCACAGTCTGTTTTCGTCATGTGTAGTTAGTTAGTCACATGTCCCTATTATTGTCATCACCTGTTTGTTCCATTGTGTAAATCACCATCAGTGTATTTAGTTTCCTGCCTGTCTGTGTATCATTGTCGTTTGTGTGTTGTGCCGATGCACACTTCCGTTCCTTTTCTGTCGTCATTAAAATTCTGCTGTCTGTTCTTCGTTTCAACCTCGTCTCCTGTCTCCCTGAGTTTACAGTTCCAGTATTTCATTTCTGCTAACTTAAGAGATTGTAGTAGCATGTGTGGAAATTAATACGATGAAACTTCACTCTCTTGGATCTCATTTTCTTAAAGGCTGAACACAAACCAATCCCTAACACTGGCAGAGTAAGCAAGATTTTCAAATCTAAACAGAACCTGAGAAGAGAAATGCTACGGCAGAAAAGCACATATTTTTTGATTCTCTTTGCAGTGTACATAAACCACACATACTGAACTCAATATGCTAATTATTGAACATTAAATGGATATGGTGTGCTAAGGAAATATTGCCCTGCATAATCAGTGTTATGTGACACTGTCAAAGAAAGCCTGCTATCTGCTTTTTGTCAACGTGAATGAAAAATCATCAGACCACCTGTTGAATGACATATTGTCTTATCCACATTATTTATGGTACTACTTTAGGCAAGTCATTTACTCAAGAGTGATAAGAATTTTCCACCCACCTTCGGGGATCAAACAGAATGTACTTTCAGGGGCACAGAGTCATCAATTCCCTGCTATTGATAACACAGACCTTGCCGGACATCTCTCTCTCCCTCTCTCGTAAACATCTAAATAATTTAAATCCAGACCACTTTATTTCCACTGAATTGAAAAGCACAGTTGGATTCCACTGCTAACCTGCACACGGGACACTTGACACAAAAAGAAATACCAACCTCCCTCCCTCTCAAATAGTGCAAAAAAGCACTGGTTGTGAAATACAGAGTTGGCAAGGCTCTTAATTCCAGGTTGCACTAAAGTGACCTAGCAATAGATGCTTTCTAAAGTGCTTGAAAGAAAATAATCTGCCAAAATCTTCACTAGATGGTCCATTTAGAATGGGGAGGGTAAGAAAACCTTTTTTTTTTTTTTGACTAAGGTGCTTGTAACTGTTTACTTCTAGCATGTGTGTGTGGTGACTGTTGTTCTGTATGTAATGTGTAGAAAAGAGTAGCATTCATCATTGATTTATGGTTCTATAAATGCTGAGAGGTCAGAAAGCCAGACAAAGTCAGATGCCATTTTCAGGGTCCAGGACCTGCTGTGCTCCTGTGGATGACAAATGAGGGTCTCTATGAGTATAGTGGACTATACAATTACATTTCTAATCATCACCTCACATGATGGATCTCCCACCCCCAAAAAATGTGTACTGCTGTGTTGTTAGAGATGTACAATCAAAGTGTTTGCCACAACCTTTTGACACAAAAATGTTCAGGTTGTAGAAAGTTGTACTATATATATACACACACACACACACACACACACACACACACATATATATATATATATATATATATATATATTGTGTAATGGTACACAAAAATGGTACGTTCTGTTACTCTACCTCATTCGGTACATACTTCGGTTTTGACGTCACAGTTCGGTACGGGTTCAGTACGGTTTCGATACAGCGGAGAGAGAAAACTAAACATATTTTGTTTCCCCTTTTTTATTAATCAGTGGTTTACTGAATAAATTGTATTATAAATATAAAAAGGTTCTTCAACAGTTCTGAAAATTATTTCAAAATACTGAAAAACTACAATAACAGGATTGGAAAAGTCATCAGTCCCCTGATTTAATACTTAATAGAGCCACCTTTTGCTTTAATTACAGCCATTAATCTTTTTGGATATGTCTATAGCTTTGCACAACTAGATTGGGGAATATTTGCTCTTCCTAGCAGAATTGCTCACGTTCATTCAAATTCCTGAGTGGCAATGGACTGCTCTCTTCAATTCCATCCACATATTTTCTGTCAGTTTTAAGTCAGGGCTCTGACTTTGCCACTCACCTTACTATTCATAAGCCATTGCGTTGTACTTTTGGCGGTATGTTTATGATCATTGTCGTGTTGGAAGGTGAACGAGCTGCCCATCTTCAGCTGTCTAGCTGGGTGACGTAGGTTTCCCTCAAGAATTTGGATGTATACTTGGCAGCATCCACTTTCCCTTCAATCCTATTAAATCGCCCAGTCCCCGCCAAAGAGAAACACCCCTACAACATAATGTTGCCACCAGCATGGTTGGTGTGAGGTGTTTTGGGTGGTGTCCTGTGTTTGCTTTTCACCAAATATAGTGCTTGGAGTTCAGTCCAAAAAGGTCCATTTTAGTCTAATCAGACCATTGCACCTTTTGCCAGATTGCATCAGAGTCTTCCAAGTGTGTTTTTGAATAGCACAAATGAGACTGAGTGTGGCATTTTTTCAAGAAAAGCTTCTTTCTTGCCACCCTGCCATACAGGCCAGCTTTGTGAAGTTTGTGAGATAGTTCTCACATGCACAGACTGACCAATACCAGACATAAAGCCTTGTAAGTTCTTCAAAGTTGCCTTTGGCCTCTTGGCAGCTTCCCTGATCAGTGTCCTCCTGGCTCAGTCATCCATTTTGGATGGAAGCAACATAATTTTTCAATAATTCAAACGCCCAGATTCAATCATTCTGCTTATACTACGGTTACAACATCTCAAAACATTGTTCAGAGGATGTATTTCAAGACATTTGTCACATTTTTTGTCCTCAGCTCTCGTGTGTAGGACTAATTTCTTATGCGTGTAATCCCAAGCCTCCATTGCTAATTCCAAAACGTCATTTTAGAGCTAGTAACGGAGGTTTGAGCCTTGAGCCTGCAGTTATTAATGCAGTTATATATTAGAGAGAGAGAGAGAGAGAGAGAGAGAGAGAGAGAGAGACGGAGAAAGAGATTAAGTGTATGCGAATGACTTGAGTCTGTGCATTTGTGAGTCATCTGTTCCAAGAACAGTGAGAAATGTCATGTAGCTTTAAAGTTGTTAAACTATTTTACTGATAAAATGTCAGAGTAATGCTGACATGCTCATGATGTTTCTGTGTGAGAGTGTCTCCATACTGTATATGTGTGCGTTTGAGTGGGAGAAAAAGAGTGTGTGCTTTCCTTACATAATAAAACGTAATATTGTTGCAAAAAAACATGGAAATAATTTGCAATTTTATCCTTTTGTTTATTATATTTGCTTTGTTAGTGTTATTGTGTTTTTTTTTTTTTTTTGCTGAAACAAGGCTATAAGGACCTTTGAAATAATTGAAAGAATTGGCAAAGTGATGTGCGAACTGTAATGCAATCAAGACCTGCCTGGAACTACTTTAGCTGTGCATTTCCCTGAAAATACTGAAAATAATTGCAGAGATGCTCTTAGAACACTCGTCAACCAATACAATTCAAGCATTCAATAGCCCTGTATAATAAGAGCGTTATAATGTGTACGTACAGCTCATATTGTAACGATCGTCAACTGAAGTGCCCGCTATAACCACTAGATGGCACGTCACCATGGACGCAGCACTACACACTCACTCACTCGCTCACTCATTCATGCAGACTACATTTCCCAGAAGCCCGTACCTATCACTGATCACCTCACCAGCTGCAGCTCATTATCAGGACTATTTTAACACACTGCACACACACACCATTGCGAGGTCTTGTTATTTCCTAGTGATTTAGATTTCTGAGTGTTTCATTTCTGTCTAGTCTGCCCGTTTTTGATCCTGCCTGTTTCTAACGTTTTCGATGTTTATCTGCCTGCCCTTGGAGCTATTGCCTTGTATTTTTGGACTCGTGATATCTGACCATTGGCTGTTTGACCATACCTTCTATTAATAAAAGCCCTCATTTGGATTTCACTTCGCTGACCCATCATTACACACACACACACTCACACACACACACACACACACACATACACACACATATATATATATATATATATATATATATATAATATATATATATTTTTTTTTTTTTTTTTTTTTTTTTTTTTTTTTTTCTGACTAGTGGTTGCCATATTTTAGGACACCCTCAAGAGTGTATAATGACAACAAATACAAATCACATGTATTTACATTAACCTTTTTTTAAGCACTGCTGGCACTTACTTAGAATATACTGACTAATAATTAAATCTGTACGGAATGTATAGAAACAATACTGGCACCTTCTATCGGACCACACACAAATTAACCTCTCTATTGCAGTTTTATTACTTTAATAACTATTGTATTCCAGGGGCCTCGTTTATAAAATGCTGTATTGAAATGGAAGATTTATTGGTTAATACAGACTTATTTTAACATGGTTTCTTACACAGTACTATCTTATGAACTAAAAGTAGCTAATTTGCTCAGTAGTTGATGAGGTTTGGATACCTCCCCTCCCCAGGTGACTCTGAAAAACCGACCTGTGAGATAGGACTCAAACCACTGAAGCGCAGTACTTGAGATGCCAAGTGACGGGAGGGTGGACAGAAGAATTTGATGGTTTACGGTGTCGAAGGCAGATAGATCCAGTAGAATGAGAACAGATGATTTGGAACCAGCCTTTGCAATTCGCAGGAAGCTGCAAAGGCTGCATCCTGCCAGCCCCTCTGCTCACCCCCAGTCCACCATCTGTGGTATGCAGTGGGCCTGCCAATCTGCAGCTCCATCGGGGGCAGTGGATTCCCGGTCGTCGCCTCCTACCTCCTCGACCTGGACTCCACCTCGGCCCGTCAGTCCACAAGCTCCTTGTTGGCTCCAACCTCCCTTCTCTCCACCATGGCCCTTCAGTCCACCAGCTACGCCCTCATCCCTTCGGCTCTGCCTTGTTCTTTCTTCGACCTGCCCTCGCCGAGGGACTGCACTCCTCTGGCTGCGCCTCGTCCCTCCGTCCCTCTGGCTCCGTTGGCTTCCTCACTCCCTCCGATGTCACCTGGGTCTTCTGTCGCTCCGGCTCCACTGCGGCCTTCAGGATCCCCGCCTGCGCCTCGGTCGCTAGAGCCGCCAGCGTCCTCTGCATCGCCCTGGCTCGTCGGCGTTCCGGCTACACCCTGGTCTCCCCTGCCTCCTACTCTGCCGCAGTCAGTCACTGCCCTGGTGTCGTCAGCCCTTCCTCCACCATGGCTGCTTCCTCCAGCCGCTCCACCATGGGTGGTGGACTTAACTGCGGCCTGGGTCCAACCATCCTCCACCTGCTCCAAATCCCATCTGTCTCCTTCCTGGCTCCTCCCACCATCGTCTCCACCCTGGTCCCTTCGGTTGTCTGTCTACTGTCCTGTCTTGCCCCTCGTCTCCTCCTCGTCCTCCACCTAACCCCCTCCCTCCCTCCCTCCGCAGTTGGTTCGTCTACGGCGCGAGGATGCGCCTTCCGGGGAGGTGTGTACTGTCACACCCATGAACTGTTGTTTGTTTAGTCCTGTCATTTGTCACGTGGTCTTTGTTTTGGTTTTGATTTGTCATTGTCTCATCATTATTTCATTGTCTTCAGCTGTGTGTTGTAATTAGTCATGCCTGTCACCTGTGCCCCGCTCGTTATCCTCTTGTGTTTCTCCGTATTTATTCCCTCTGTGTCAGTCCAGTCTTTGTCGGTTTTTAACGTTACATGTGTGGATGCTCCCTGCCTGTTTCCTGTATATATTTCCATGGATGATAATTAAACTGTTTTACGCTACAGCCTTCATCTTCGTTCGTTCATCATAGTCTACACGTTACAGCCTGGCTCGGAATAGACACTTGCTTCTTTAATAAATGAATCAGTCATTGAAACGAATTGGTTAAGTGAATGACTCAGTCATGTCACTCATTACAAAACAATCAAACAAACAAACAAAAAAAAAACCAACAATGAATACTTGAGTTGCAGTTTAAGGAACTAAAACGATGTACCAGAAATGCAGCTCTGGTCAAGCAAGCACTTCAGTTTATTGATTATTGATTATAATTTGATTTTTTTTCCACTGCGGTAAGAAATTGGAAAAGGATTGAAAATAAAATGATGGAAATAAAGACATACATTGAGCTAATGCAAAGTGCTGGACTAAGAGTTATTTTACGAGCCCGCCAACTCGAAAGTGATTTCAGTTTTTTTAACGACCCTTTCAAATGTTATGGACATATAGTTTTTATTAGGTAAATGTGTTTTGCAAAACAGGATGTACAGGAACGTGAAATTGATGATAGAGAAGAAACCTATCGACCACCAACAACACAAACAACAACAAGAACAAACAGTAAAGAATCAGAAACACTAGGATTGTTTTTTCTTTTTTTAAACTAATTGGCAGTGTTTAAATTAGAAGTACAGCCCCTGGTAAAATGCACGGGAAAAATGACATCATTGCTCAAAACAAACAAAATTACTTAATATTCACTCCATGTTTGCTTAATTGTGATATTGTGAAGAGAACACTAATATAATTTACATCTTTAAAAGTGTGGGTTTAATATTTCATCCAATATATTAACAAATGATTAGAGACATGAAATTGTACTGCATGGCAGGAATGATTTAATTGGATTTAAACACAGTACTCTGCTATTTACAGTTTACGCCACTCTCATGAAAAACAGTCATAAATGAGACCCTTTTGTGATTTAGGCTATAGGTTTTTACTAATTATATAATGTAATCTTGACACTTGTCACCTTCTGTGTATGAATACATTTGTATGCATTTTTATAATCTAATGTAAGTCTGGTTAATAGTTTAGCTCTCTTTCTGCTTCCATGTGATTACACAATCTCAGCACCTTTAAATTTCCATGATTACTTCAAACATCTTTGCTGATTTTGTGATGATCAGGCCTGATGATGAGCTGATATGCCTCGACATAGAGATATAAGAGCTTTAAGAGTCAGGCATATAATGATAACAGCATGAGTGTGCTTGCTGAAATAGATCTAGCATCATACTGCCATAGCAACATGTCCAATCAATGGGCAATTTAGAGGTATTTTGTGGCCCTATTCCTGAAATGCATTTCATCAGATTATCTACCGGCCAGTTTCTTCTATTCTTACCGTAAATTGATTATGACGCAATTGCACATTAAGATTTAGATGAGAAATACAACTATATCTTAGCATTGATCCTGTTCATATGGGAACCCCAATGAGATGTATAATCTGAAGCAATATGTAACAATTCATATGCAATTCATACTCTATTTGACTGTTCAATAAAGTTTCAAATCTTTGACAGTAACTTGCAGTTTTAGCTAATCAATATTTGGAAAATGTGCCCACAAACCCCATCTTCTTCCAAGATAGATTTTTTTTTTTTTTTTTTTTTTTTTTTTCAGGAAGTAACTCATTAGTCCTATAGCCAGAAAGATTTCAGAGCTGCAAACTTTTGTATAGTACAC
The DNA here is from genome assembly GCA_037194245.1 of Opsariichthys bidens. NCBI lineage: Eukaryota > Metazoa > Chordata > Actinopteri > Cypriniformes > Xenocyprididae > Opsariichthys > Opsariichthys bidens. The sequence goes on along the minus strand of CM074280.1, from coordinate 16,513,349 downwards.
ACATATGAATGCTAATAAGGGCAAAATATGGTTGGTTACTTAATCATCTTGAATGCAGTTGTTCAGTTGCACATGTCAGTAAGGTGTAAGCAGTTTCACTGGGCTTGAAGCTGTTATTATCACTATTTTTATGTTTTAAACTGTTATTAAAAACTTATTTTAATTCATATGCAAGAGCTTTTTGAGGTCAGTTGTTTCCTAATTTTATCATCCCGTGACTTTGGGTTAGTTGATTACTTTTTTATTGAGTGTTTTATTTTCCCTAAAGAGACATGGTGGTGGAAAAAAATATGAGACGGGAGGAAAAGTAATTATTCAGTGCTTTTGCATTCGCAAAACATTTTGCGTTCTCCTGAGAAACTTCGCTCGGAAAAACTTTTGAGCTATTTGCGAGTGAATGCAAAGTTTCTCAGCGGAATGCAACGTTTTTGGGAGGGAAGGCAAAAGAATTGGCAAATAATTTTTCCTCCATCTTATATTGTTTCCCTTCACTCGTACTTTTTTTTTCAGCACCATGTCACTTTAGGAGCTCCGTAGGAGTAAGAGGGATGGGGACGTAACCTGATGTGTACAGTCCACTGCATCACAGCTCTGACTTGAACACATATTTTTTCCTCTGTAGACCATTTTTCCACCCTCAAAGCACATTAAATAATCCCTATAATGTTTATTTATTTATTTTTAAAACTGTTTGTGAGTATATGTGCGTCTGAAACATGATTGATTACATTTAAAGCACTTCTCATATTTTGTCATGCAATAATAAAGATGCATGCATAACTGTGAGCTCTCATTCATAAGCATCCTGCCCATCTCACAGACATGGCTGGCTCCAGATGCCACCACAATTTGAATTATTGGTGGATGATACTGCTATGAGCCATTTCTCTTCTCTGACTGATGTCCACAGACCCCGTTGAGTAGTACACAAAGCCAAGGAGATGGTTTTTCAGTGGGCCATTTACCTGTCTCATATTATTTGTCATAGCTGAACAATTCCCTGTCTGTGATGGCATTCTGATAGATGTGTCCTTCAGCACAAACCCTGTCGTGTTTCATGTCAGTCACAGAAAGGAATCAGATGATTAACCTTTTAGCTCTGCTTCAGGCTATGATATCTAAATGTCTCCCTCGATATGCGTTCCATTTAGATCACAATCACATTTGAATACTGATCAAGTGCTCTTCTTTTCTTTTTTTTCTTTTTTAAAAACCTAAATTATATTCACATTGAAGTATGTCTCTACACAGACAATTCTTTTGACTGGTCTTAACAACTGGTGCAACAGTTCAGACCAATTGGGGTTTTTTATTGTGATTTATGGTGAGTTTCATTACTTTCACGGTTCTTTCAGAAGCTTGTAAAAGACACTTGCCTCTTTGGTTGTACTCAGTAACTCAACGAGTGATTTCACAAAAAAAGCAATTACTCTCCATACTGAGCATTACCTTTTATCTCCAACAAGGCATTTTCCATCATAATACAAGGTGTTTCATGCCCTTTCAGAGCTCTATAGTATCAAAGCTGAGTCCATTGATACTAATATGAAATGAAGTGTTATCATTTAAATGGCAATTCTTCCCATTTGCGATACGTAGATAACTTGATCATTTTATGCAGTGGTTAGTGTAAAAAAAAAGGTGTTAAAAACACTTTGGAAGGTCAAAGATTGTTAACAATTTTATACTGCTGGATAATATTATTGCTTTTTGACAACACACACACACAGGTTTTTTTTTTTTTTTTTTTTTATCCAATTGAGGACATTCCATAGGCGTAATGGTTTTTATACTGTACGAACTGTACATTATCCCCCTACTCTACCCCTACCCCGAAACCTACCATCACAGAAAACATTCTGCATTTTTATATTTTTAATAAAACATTGTTTAGTTTGTTTTTAAAGTTATTTTAAATTTGAGGACTCATGAAATGACCTCATATTTCATGTTTAAGGCATAATACCAGTGTAATGCCCATGTCATAATACAAATTTGTGCCCTCCTAAATCAAAAACGCGCACACAGATACACACACACACACAGGTTTGTTTTGCTATCTTTTGTTTTGCTACATTGCATAGACTTCCATTGATTTTATAACAGGTCAATGATATTTTCTATCACCTAACCCAACCCCTACTCCTAAACCTACTCATTACAGAAACATGTGACTATCATTAGATTTAAATAAAAACCTGTTTTGGCTGATTTATAAGCCTTTTAAAATACTGACCATTCAATGTCCTCACTAGTGGTTTGTGGAAGTATTTCAAAAAGTATTTTAAATGTGAGGACTCAGGAAATGTCCTTATGAACCATGTTTACATTGAAATACCAGTGTATTAATACCCATGTCATTATATGAATTTGTGTCCTCATAAATCATATAAACAAGCACACACACACACACATTAAATTTTCATGTTTTATGGGGATTTTCCATAGACTGAATTTTATACTGTACAAACTGTATGTTTTTATTATTTAACACAACAATACAACAATTTAGTAAGATTTATAAGCTGTTTTCCTCATGGCAACCCTACTTTGTGGGGTTCAAGTGAGCCCACTAAGATATATCAGGAATTCATGACGTTGTGGGCTCCTTAAGTCAGAACCCAGAAAGTCAACATCTTAAAAATCATATATAAGATTGTTTGACAAAAAAGTCACTATAGTATGGCCCTATGCCTACCCGTCACAGGAACCTGACGTAATTCTGATGTAATATATATATTTAGGAATGTCATAACTTTATAAGACTGTTAAAACATTCTTATATATCGAGAGAGTATATATATATATATATATATATATATATATATATATATATATATATATATATATATATATATATATATATATATATATATATATATTCGTTTGGTGGCCTACGTTACACTGCACGTCCTGCCCGGCCTTAAAGCATTTTCTTGTTTATGTTATTTATGTTTGTCTTGTTAAATTAAATGTTTTTGCAACGAATTGGCGCGTCTGGTCTCCTATTTTGTTGCAGCCTAAGAGCCGGCTGTAACAAATGGGGGCTCGTCCGTAGGTTTGAAATCAATGACTTAATCGCGCCTATTTATATTTTTTCGTTTGATGAATTTGATGGTGTTTGGGGTAAAGAAAGGATTAATATGGCAGGAGACGGACACAAGAAACAAGGCAATTTGTTCACATTTTCATAGGTAAGTGGAGGTGAATTACAAGATGAGATTTGATTCATTCCCTTTTAGGCTTTAGCAACACTTTGCGTTGGTTTGTTGTTTTTGTTTTTTATTTTCGTGTAAACTCCTGGGTTGAGTACACGGCCGTGGTTTGTGGATTGGGCAGATTTGTTCTCTTCACGACCAGTGGTATTTGTGTTTAAAGGTGCTCGACTCTGGGGAGTTGCATGAAGATTAGGTTTAGGAAGTATAGTGGGGTGGTTGTAGTCTAGGAAGGGGAGATTATGAATGGATTCTCATCTGTATTGACCATATTTATTTTTGTGCCTATGAATTTGTGATTTGGAAAGTAAGAATGGCATCCGTTGCAGATTTTATTAAAGCTCCGTCGGAGGGATTATTAAATTTGTTGAACAAAAAACATTTATGGGAACTTGTAGACCATTATGAGATTCAAGAATTGGACAAATGCTTGAAAAAGAATGAGTTTAAAATAGCATTGAAAACGAAGTTATGTGAGAAACTTATTTTGTCTGTCTTGGATTGTGTTGTGGCTTATCGTTTGATCAAAAGAAAGAGATTCTTGAAATGCAGCAAATTCATGATCGAGAGATGGTTAAAGTAGCTAAAGAATGTGAATTGGAATTGGAAAAATTAAAAATGGGCGATGTGCTTAAACGATGCGAAGCGGAATTACTACAGCTTAGACATGCTCAACAGTTGGAATCTGAAAAGTTGTCAAGAGAATTTGAGTTACAGGTTCAACGGTTAAAGTTAGTAGGTTAAGGTAAATTGGCTGCTGAAGGTGCACATGCCAATGAGGGTTTTTGATGTGCGTGCATTTGATGTGGTAGGTCATTTAAAATTGCTCCCAAAATTTAATGAACGCGATCCCGATTTGTTTTTCTCGTTGTTTGAGAGTATTGCGGAGGAACGTAATTGGCCTATTTCGGACCGAGTAGTGATGCTTCAAAGTGTCATTACGGGGTGAGTACAAGAAGCTTTTATGGCACTTACGGTGGAGGATCGGAAGGATTATGATAAAGTTAAGTCTACCATTTTGAAGGTGTATGAATTGGTTCCAGAAGCGTATCGCCAGCGTTTCAGGAATTGGCGAAAAGGAGAATGGCAAACCCATGTAGAAGTGGGAAGAGAGCTGACTGCGCATTTTGATCGGTGGTGTGCTTCTTCGAATGTACGTACTTTTGAGGAATTGCGAGATTTTATTCTACTAGAGCAGTTTAGAAATATTGTGACCGTTAACATTGCTACGTATATTAACGAAAACAAGCCCAATACGATCGCTGAAGCCGCTCTTTTGGCCGATGATTTTATTTTAACCCATAAAAGTGGATTTGCTGGTGCTCGTGGTAGAGATGTTAGCCACAGAGAGGATTTGTCTCTGGAGCGTTCACGAAGATTTGATGTACCGCCTACCCAGAGGCCGGTTAATTTTGCGCACGGGAAAATTGATGTGAATGTTTGCCACTATTGCTTTAACACAGGACATTGGAAAAAGGAATGTCCAGTATTGGCAGGTAAACTGAAATCACGAGGGAAAAAAGGTAAATTCCGTTGTCCCTACATTATTAGTGGAGACCCTGTCAACTTCTGTAACATCTGAAATACTCCCTGGTTCTGTTGTATCGAGAACTCCTAGTACAGATTCTGATTATGCTCCATTTATTACCAAAGGGTTTGTGTCTTTGTCTGATGGTATTGACGAAGTATCAGTTAAGATCCTGAGAGATACTGGGTCATCTGAATCATTCATTTTAGAGTCCATTCTGCCTTTTTCTGCCGCCTCAAGTGCAGGGAAAAATGTACTGATAAGGGGGATCGGGCTGCAGACCTTGTCTTTGCACAAAGTGAACCTAAAATCAGATTTAGTTGAAGGAGAGGTAATATTTGGAGTGCGTCCATCATTGCCGGTGAGTGGTGTTTCTGTAATTCTGGGGAATAATTTGGCAGGAGGGCGAGTGTGGAGGGATGTGGCTCCTCCACCTGTAGTTTCGTGTATTCCATTGAGAGCGCAAGCTGATGAATTGCTGTGTGAATTCCCTGAGGTGTTTGTGTCCTGTGCTGTAACGCACGCAATGAGTCGTACTTTATCATCTGAAGGTGTAAAGAGGTCCAAACTTGAGGTACCTGGGTTATCTGTCCTCTCTCCTATCTCTCATAGTGACCTGGTAGCTGCACAGCTGAAAGATCCTGTTCTACAAGCGCTGTTCGCTGCTGTAGTGCAGCCGGAGGAGGTGGAGAGTGTGGCAAATGGCTATTTTTTACAGGACGAGCTGCTGTTGAGGAAGTGGAGTCATCAGGACGAGGATTCAGGTAGTGAGGCAATAATTCAGGTAGTGGTACCTGGTCAGTTTAAGGAGACCGTATTGAATGCTGCCCATGGTGATGTTGCTGGCCATTTGGGGGTGAGAAAAACTTATCACCGGGTTTTGCGGCAATTTTATTGACCTCGTCTTAAAAAAGATATCGCAGCATTTGTTAAAACTTGCCATACTTGCCAGGTGGTGGGGAAACCTAATCAGATTTTAAAACCTGTGCCGTTGTATCCGATACCAGTAATAAATCAACCTTTTGAAAACATATTGATTGATTGCGTTGGGCCGTTGCCTTCGTCTAAATCGGGTAATTCGTATCTGCTTACGCTCATGTGTCAAACAACTCATTATCCCGCTGCATCTCCCTTACGTAAGATCACAACTAAGGCTGTGGTTAAAGCATTAACGCAATTTATTTCTATTTTTGGTATACCGAAGATTGTTCAGAGCGATCGAGGACCAATTTCATGTCTGGAATCTTTGGTGAGATTTTGAAACAGTCCCTGAAGTCGCTGTTACGCGCTTACTGTGTTGAATTGAACAGGGATTGGGAAGACGGGCTGCCTTGGTTAATCCTCGCGGCTCGGGAGGTGACTCAGGAGAGTTTAGGATTTAGTCCGAACCAATTGGTTTTCGGTCACACGGTGCGGGGACCACTTGCAGTTTTGCAAGACGAATTAAAGGGCCAAGAACCGCCTGAAAATTTGTCAAATTATGTGAATGGGTTTCGTAGGCGTTTGTTTCTAGAAGGGCAAAACGCATGTGAATGTCTGTCAAGGGCACAAGATAAGATGAAGCGGTTGTTTGATCGTCGTACTGAAGATCGTGTTTTTAGTCCGGGCGATCAAGTGTTAGTGTTGTTGCCTTCTCCTGGGTCTCCGTTTTGTGCGGAATTTTCTGGTCCATATACAGTGGTACGGAGGGTTTCGGAACGGAATTATGTAATTGCCACTCCTGATCGAATGAAATCTACTCAGCTTTGTCATACTAATTTGCTTAAACCATATTTTTCCCGCAGCACTGCGTTAAAGATAAGTCCTGTGTCCATTGCTGCAACGGTACCCGAGGAGCCTTTGCAGTCTCCTTGGGAGGGTGAGGATGTGAAAGGACTAGGAGATGGTGAGCTGTTACCGCGTCTGAGAAATTCTGAAGCGCTGGAGAACTTTGAGAGAGTGTTATATCATCTATCTGATGGACATAGATCTGAATTAGTTCATTTAGTGGCGGAATTACCGAGTTTGTTTAGAGATGTGCCGTCGCGCACCCATCTGATACATCATGATGTGGAGGTTGGTGAAGCGCAGCCAATTCGTCAGCGTTTTTATCTGGTCCCTGTTGATAAACGAAAAATACTAGAATCTGAGGTGCAGTATATGCTTGATAATGGCATAGCCCAACATTCGTTTTCTAGCTGGGCATCGCCCTGCTTGTTAGTAAGAAAATCAGATGGTACATATAGATTCTGTACTGATTATCGTAAGTTAAATAAAATAACTAGGCCAGGTGCGTTCCCTCTTCCATGTATGGAGGACTGTGTTGACCAAGTTGGGGCATCTAGGTACGTGAGTAAGCTGGACCTTCTGAAAGGGTACTGGCAAGTGCCTCTAACAAAACGTGCCCTAAACGTAACCGCTTTTATTACGCCATCCGGATTACACTGTTATTACGTAATGAGTTTTGGGTTGCGAAATGCGCCCGCAACTTTTCAGAGATTAATGAATCGGGTTGTTTTAGGTTTGGACGGTTGTGACGTCTATTTAGACGACATCGTTAGTTTTAGTGACATTTGGGAGCAGCATCTTCAGCGTTTACGAGTATTGTTTGAACGTTTGGATGAAGCACGCCTTACTGTCAACTTGTCAAAATGCGAGTTTGCCCAAGCTACAGTGAAGTACTTGGGAAAGGAGGTGGGACATGGTAAGGTACATCCCCTCCAAGTTAAAGTTCTGGCTATTGAACGTTTTCCTCCTCCATCGACCAAAAAGGAGCTGATGCGTTTCTTGGGGCTCGTTGGATATTACCTGAGTTTTTGTCCTAATTTTTCCACTGTTGTCTCTCCTTTGAAAGATATGTTAAAAGGATCTACGAAATTTGAGTGGACTTCGACTTGTCAGAAAGCTTTTGATAATGTAAAGTTGTTGTTGTCAACAGACCCAGTCTTTATGGCACCCCAGTTTGATCAGCCTTTTAAGATTCAGGTTGATGCAAGTCAGGTAGGAGCTGGTACAGTTCTGTTACAATCTGATCGAAATGGACTGGACCATCCTATAGGTTTCTTTTCACGAAAATTTAATGTACATCAGAGAAATTATTCAGTGATTGAAAAAGAAGCTTTGGCTATGATCTGGGCCCTCCAATACTTTGATGTCTATGTGGGAGGAGGTGCGGAGGTGTTGGTGTGCTCTGATCATAATCCTTTGGCGTTTTTGCATTCATTGCAGAGTCCTAATCAACGTTTGATGCGGTGGGTTTTGTTCTTACAACCATATAACTTAAAGATTTAACATATTAGAGGAGTTGATAACGTGATGGCCGGTGCATTATCTCGTGCTTTTGATGCGGTTGTGTAATGGTTGATTCTCTGTGCTGTCGTCTTTCCCTTTGCTCTCTACTATTTGTCTCTATCACCTTAAATGGCTTTCAGGATCCGGATTGCTGAGGATGGAGATGGTTGGTGGGTGAGTTAAAGGGGGTAGGGGGACAGTTGGTGTTCTCAATCATTTGTTCCAGAGTTTAGGCATGGATGTCTATATTTTTAAAGTGTTTAGACTGTAATTGGTGTCAATTAACTTGTTATTTTTTCTTTTGTATTATGGGTTTAGATTTCAAGGGGGGGTGTGTGACGTCCCAGTACACTGTGCGTGTGGTTGGTTGGTGTGATTTCAGGTGCTGTCTGGAGGGGGTGTGGCCAGCACACCTGACCCTTGTCAGATGCACCGTTAAATGCAGCTGAGATCGTTCATATGGTGACGTGTTGTTTGGAGTGACCGTCTAGAGTATGGCGTTTGGTAGCCTGCGTTACGCTGCACATCCTGCCCGGCCTTAAAGCATTTTCTTGTTAATGTTATTTATGTTGGTCTTGTTAAATTAAATGTTTTTGCAACGAATTGGTACGTCTGGTGTCCTATTTTGTTGCAGCCTAAGAGCCGGCTGTAACAATATATATATATATATATATATATATATATATATTAAAAGCATAAACTCATGCCCAGAATACAGGGAACATTCTTTACTTTCACACATCTTTAGCTAACATTATGAACAAACTTTTTCCAGTGAAAATAGAAAGTAGAAAGTTTGTTCAGAGCTATCTGATATTTAATAATGTTTTCAAAACCATTGCACAAAAACATTTTTTATATCATTAATGGAACTTTTTTTATGTTTTAGCTGGATATTTGTCTAAAATTTGTTAAATTGAACTACTTCAGAGAACATTCAAAAGTAATGTTCATGTTTGAAGAATGAAAAAATTGAGAGTTCCCTACTGTTGGCATTACAAGAAAAAAAAAAACTGCATGTTTTGAACGTCCAGAGTACATTTAGAAATGATGTTTTCATAACTTAATGTGAACATCAGCAAAGCGTACATAATATGCTTTGTTTTTTTGTTTTTGTTTTTTATGTAAGCTTTATGTTTTTGTTGGCTGGTTGTGTATCCACTTGAAAATCTCTCAGATTTACTCCAGTGAATTACGTAATACACAATATAAATTTGTGTGTGAACATTTGAACTGCTGCTTAGTTCCTGTGCCATATTTCTACCAAGTACAAAGCCAGTGAAATATAATATGAAATGAAATATAGCATCAACATGAGACCAAAATCAAGAGGAGAGTAGAAATCTTTGTAAAAGAATGCATGTCAAAGGTGATCTTATCAGTGTTGCTTAATTTTGTTTATGGCAAAATAACTATATTAATAGCGGGTAGAAAACTGTAATGATTATGGATTTTTCTTGTGCTGAAGAAATTAAAAATGAAGCCCACCCAGTCAGTTATGGATCAATGTGTGCCATGATGTTTCTTCTCTTTTTTCTTACATCCTCCATCTTACACCCTCAGTGGCATTTAGGAGGTAATCAGAGTGGTAGACTCTCACACGCTGTGCATGCCAACAAGGAGCCTTTCTCTCACTTCCTTTCCTCCCTCTCTCTCTCCCTCTTTCTCCTCTCAGCTCTCATCTTAACGATGATTCGTAATGGCGTTGTCCATGGGGGTCTCTATATTCACATTAGACCCTAACATCCTTCCGAACAACGCCTACTTTAAAAAAAAAAAAAAGTGAATAAACAAAATCAAACAAGAAACAAATGAGGTGATTCATACGTAATATAAGTTAAATTTGAGAATAAATTAAACCAGGCTAACAAATTAGCATTGGCTTTGTGAGAGTGAGCGGACATATATTAATGAGCCAATTTCAGAGGCAAAGCGTTGGTAATGCTAATTATCCCAGACTAAATGGAACAGAACAGATCTGGAAACTCCTGCATACATTCCTTTAACATGCCATTATTGTCACATGAATACTTTCATGTTGTTCATCTTGTATTAAAGAGCATTTATTGGTCCTTCAGCCAATGCTAGTTATGTGTTACAGCTAGGTGTATGTTGAGGTCAATCAGAATGATTTGTTCTTCCATGGAGACAGACAACATGGCGGTGCCCATCGTTTTTCACTTTCTGATGGATGTCACAGCACCTTTCTGATGCAGAAAGATCACTCAAATCCATGTGTCAGCTCTGTTGTGTCAAAGTTCACAGTAGACCGCATGGCTTTAAAGTCACAATGTACTTTAATGAAGAAAGATCATGAGCTATGATGAAAAGTGAGAAAAAAGACAAGGAGAGGGAGACGGTTTGAGCGAAAGAGAGGTAGAAATGAAGTATTTGGACACAGTGGGCATGACGGGTGAAATAAGGTGTCACACTGTGTTCTGGGGCCTAGCCTCAGCGGTGCCACAGAACTGACAACTGTACCTGCTGGGAGACCCAACGTCATATTGCCCTCAAACTAACTCCTAGAGGCGCTGTCAAAGTGCTCAGTTCACATGGTTGTTTCCCTGTGCCACTTTAATCGGCTCTGACACCACTACAGAAACCTTTGTAATGGCCACTCCATTTGAAATGTTTTCACTTTTTTGGAGTCAGAATTACTTGAGGTAATATTTTTCTATTTCATAAATTCACTCATTGTTGACATTGAGGAAACTGATCTTAAACAGTGATGTTATTGATTAAAAATAGATGTGTTAAAAATAGTGATGTTATTGTTTAAAAACTTTTAAAAATAGCTCTGTTAGTTGAAATAAAATTGAAACAAAATAAAATGTAAATATTAGATATCCTCACAGTGTCACAGTTATGTCTGTTTGTTTCTGTTCCCCAGTCCTGTCTTTAGTCTCATGTTCCTTGTTTTGAGTTCTAGTCCTGTCATTTGTAACATGTGGCCTTTGTTTTGGTTCTGTCATCTGTCACGTGTTCTCTGTTTTGATTTCCGTCTGTCATTAGTTCATTTAAGTCAGCTGTGTCTTGTTTAGTGATGATGTCTTTCACCTGTGCCCCGCTCGTTATCCTCCTGTGTTTCTGTGTATATATTCCCTCTGTGTCAGTTCCAAACTTGTCCGTTGTTAACGGTTCATGTGTGGATTTTCCCTGCCTGTGCCAGTGTTTATAATTAAAACGTCTTTATAATTCAGTCCTCCAGTTCCGTGCTTCCTTCCTACACCACAGCGTTACACACAGAAATAAATTAAAACTAAAATAAATATAAAACATCTGAATAGAAATATACAAAAACTAAAAATACAAAAATATATATAAACCACATCTAACTCAAAATATTCATAAATAATGGCATGGTATATAAAATTACATTTTTTATCCAAAATGTATCATTTAGTTACCCTCATGTCATTTTAAAACTGTATGACTTTCTTTTTTCTATGTAACACAAAAGAAGACATTTTGAAGAATGTTGCCATGTTTATTTATTTTTTCCCATACAATGAAAGTCAATACAGTCTAATGTTTGGACCCCAAAGTTCTTTAAAAAATCTTTTTCTGCGGAATAGTATGGGGGTTTTCATGATTCTGCTGGGAGAGCGAATCCAGCACATCCAATATAACCAGCTTAGAGCCCCTCCAGCAACACCTCTCTCAGGTACAGCGCGACACCGCTGCTCTCGTTCGGGTCCCCAGTGAAGCCTCCTTTCATGAAGGAGGATTAAGAGTTCACTTCCACTCTCTCTTTTGACACACACACACAGACACACACACACACACACATACACATACACACACACCTTTTATTCTTTTTTTTCCCCACAAGGGCACCCTGTCTTTTGGTTTCAGGTATCCACTGCTATGTTCTTTTTCTTCCCTTTCGACAAAAGAAAGACAAGGATAATAATTGACAATAATTAAACTCAGTTTCCTTTGTTTTTGTCTGTCATATCAAAATGCAGTAGTTCACTGATAGAGTAATCTAGAATCGTAGTCAAAAACAGGCAAAAGATCATAAACACTGCATATACAGTCCAAAACATAACAGGGAACAGGAACACGGGGAAATCCACAAAAGAGAGGCAAACAGGATCTAAACCAAAGGTACACTCAGAAATGCAGTAAGACACATACATGACTTCGCAATGAATGACTGAGATAGCAGGCTTATATAGGTAGAGGTAATGAGAAACGGCTGAATACAATGAGTGCAAAGAATGCCGTCCAAGGACTGAATAGCAGAGGTCTTGGGAGGAAAGCCCTCTTCTGCTGATCCTGGGCACACCAGCTGGTGATCATGACAAGATGCTATATTGTAAAGCGTACAAAGTGTTGCTCTCTCTCACGCACACACAAAATGTGTTTGATAAAGAGAAGCAGAAGTAGATGAAGACACTGAAATGTATCCAATGATATGTGCATCAAATTGACTATATTGTGTCAAAGACCTGTTATTTTATGCACTACTTGCTCTTTAGCCAAAGAATCAGAGTCAGTTGTGTCACATTTTTGAAGTTATGAATAAATAAAACCAGACCACAGTACACATAACATTCATTTTCAGTCAGAAAAAAAAGAAGTAAGTTTTACCTTTTAAAATGTGATATATATGTTTTAGTCCAATTGAAATCATACCATTTTTATGAAATCAGACTGCCGTTGTCTTGTCTTTGTCATTTAGTTTAATAGTTTTGTTTTCATGGTCTTCCTTTCTGCTAAAGTGTAGCTTTATTAAAGTTTTCTTTTAATGGTTCACTCTGCATCACGTGTCTTGCCTTGTGGATTTATACTATACAAGCTACCTGTGACAACTGTTCAAAAGTTTGGTTTCACTAAGATTTAAAAAAAAAAAAGTTTTTGAAAGAAGTCTCTTATGATCACAAAGGCTTAGCTTATTTGATCAAAAATACAGTAACAACAGTAATATTGTGAAATATTAGTGCAATGTAAAAACTTTTCTTAACTTTAAAAAAAAAAAAAAAAAGTAACTCATTCCTGTGATGGCAAAGCTGAATTTTCAGCAGCAACAGTCTTCATTGTCACACGATCCTTCAGAAATAATTCTAACATTTTGATCTGGTGCTCCCTTTAGTTACTGTTGCTTTTTCCGACAAGCCATGCGCTCTCACACCAAACATCATGTTCTCATGCAGTGAAAAATCGTGGCGCAAAGAGGACACTGACAACGTATGAAACTGTTTCATATTTAAAATATTGTTATTTAAAGAAGTTTAAACAATAAATACCATATAGTGGCTCTTTAATGTGTCATGACAGATCACTGTTGCTCCTTCAAGCGGCTCTAGAATAAACCACCTCTTTATATTAGTTCATTTATAGCATCAAATTAACATGAATGGACATCAGAAGGAATGTTGTTTCAAGTACAGAAAGACGCGAGTACACAATTTTTGAAGTTCACCTACGTTAATCTACTAACTCGCCTGACTGCTTTATCGGATAAAATGGTGGATTTGGGATTGTGATTGGTTAGATCGCCTGTCAATCAAACTGTTTGCGAAAGGTCAATTATCATCAATTTAAAAAACAACAACCACACAATTTCTTTCAGGATTCTTGGATTTATTAATTTGTATCTTTTGCAATATCATCATAGCCTTTACTGTCTGATACATAGGTAGCACTTTACAATAAGGTTAATTCATTAACATTAGTTAATGTAGGCTATTAACTAACATGAACTAACCATGAGCAATACATTTGTCAATCTTTGTTAACGTTAGTTAAAAAAAACAGTCGTTCATTTGTTTGTTACTTCACAGTGCATTAATGTTAACAAATAAAACTCTTGATCTAAATAATGTATTAGTAAATGTTGAAATTAACATTAATAAAGATTAACAAATGCTGTAGAAGTGCAGTTCATTATAAGTTTACCCTTTTAGTTTAGTCTTCATTGTGCCCTAGTCTCCTTACTGGTTACTGATTACATTCTCCTGTGTTTCCTCGCTATGCCTTGTTAAGCCTGTGTATATATTCTCCCTGCATGTTCTGTTCAGCTAGTCTACATGTAATGTGGTAATGATTCTTCATGCATTCTTCTGGTGTTAGTTCTATTTGCGTTAGCTATTCCTTGTCATGTATCTTATTAAAACCATGAGTATGTGACACTAATATAACATGTTGTCAGACACAGTCAAGGACATATGGTAAGTATATAAATAACAGTTTATTTGCAGGCAACAGGTAAACAGAAGAGCTGATGGATACAAGTGAGTTCAACAATCTTAGATAACTTGGTGACTCAGCTGCTGAAGGTTGATGTGCTGTTTTCCGTGTTGCAGGTGATCGTAGTGATGATGGTGACACACGGATGCAACTTATTGTGGAGACAGATGAACAGACAGATGATGATCACAGGCACAGGACGGGACGGGATGACGGGCAGGAAGCGACTAAGGAAGATGAGGTGAGTCTGTAATGTCATTTCATAGACGAGACCAGAACCCAATGTGACTGAGGAGTGACTTTAAGTAGAGGCTACATTTTCATATACAAGTCATATTGTATAAAAGTACTACACATTTGCTTGTGGGCATTAAAACCTTTTCTTTCACAAAGATGTAGACTGTCAGTTTTTATATTTTCCTGAAAAAAAAAAAATCAATGCTGTTGAGAAACTTTCGTTGGATAGTTTGTTTTTGAGCTCTGTGTGTAAAGTTTTAAGTGTTGTGTGTGTGATGTGTTTTTGTGGGCAAGGTTTAAGATCATTTAAGATGTAAAGATGTTTTTGGTGTGCCTGCATTGGCGCCGTTGAATGCGAACTGAGCTGACCCGGAAGATTACGTCACTGTTTTCTCCAGTGCTGATATACATAAATTAACTAGACTAATAACTATTGATCTTTGCAACGGAATGAATCAATAGTATATGGAATAAGTTGGACAATGACACCATTTTCTTTGGGAGCTGCTGTGCAGCCAGACATGATTTGCCAATTATTAATGTAAAGCTGCTTTGCCACAATTTGCATAGTAAAAAGTGCTATATAAATAAAGGTGACTGGACTTGATTTGACTTGACTATAGTTTGTGGAAACTGGATTTGATACTGTGAAATATGTATATCCAAATGGAAATGATCTAAGATGTAATAGTTTCCAGAACACATGATTATAAGAGAATATTCATGCTGTTCTTAAGTCCCTGAAAGAGTCCACTGTAAAGGATTAAAGGACAATTCAAGCCTTTAAAGAATACAATACACTCAAGCATATAAAATAGCAAGATGAGCACACACAAGCACAAACCATTGCCTGTGCTTGCACACTAATTCACTGTACTCTCTTCAGCCCGCGGCCTGCAACATTCCCAACCCAGTAATGGGCTCTGTGCAGTGACAATAGAACTCATTACTTTGGTCAAATGACTTTATATACAACCTAATACATGGCACAGGCAGACTCCACAGGGAGAGCTGGGGCAGGCTTCATATTGACCATGAAATATTTAATGCGGAGGATGACAATTCAATGCTGCAGCCCCAGCAGTTAAAGCCACTGCAGCAATCCCCAGCCTCACTGCAGTTCAGACAGGAAATAGAAGCACTTACTGTTGAGATGTTTCATAGCTCACAGTATATCACAAGCTTATTAATTATCTGCTGTGAATTAAAGGGACCACACTTGGCAGAAATTAAAGAGGAGATTGTGCTGCTATTTATATATGTTCCATCCTACTGTAATATTTATTATTTTGTTTAGCGATTATTGACAAGACACAGGATCTAATTAGTGTAAGCTGAAGTTGTAAATTCACCGTGCAGGTGGAACACAGAGAGTCAAGGAAACAATGCTTTATGGATGTTCCCGAAGCCTAAATCCAAATTCAGAAAGGCACGGAAAATGAAAAACACATTCTACAGAGTCACTAAAGGGACAAGGTTTGGCTTGCTGTGGTAATCGGTTACATTACAGTACATAAGATTTCCACACATCCTGCGTGTTAATGTGTGGTCAATTCTGTCGCTCCCCATACACAGAGTAAATCGAAAGTGAAAGTAAATAGCGAGTGTGAACTTTCCTTTCAATTTTATCACAACTAGCAAATAGGGTTTAGTCAACTTTATCTTGAAGGGGGAAAAAAGAAAGAAAAAGTTTTAATGTTTTTGAAATAAGTCTCTTATGCTCACCAGGAATGCATTTCTTTCATCAGAATACTAAGTATAACACAGTAATATCATTTAAAAATGTAATTATATATATATATATATATATATATATATATATATATATATATATATATATATATATATATATATATATATATATATATATATATATATAAATGTAATATATATATCTTTGATGGGGAAGCTTAATTTTCAACAGCTATTACTCCAGTCTTCAGTGTCACATGATGTCACACTATATTTAGTGAAATATGGTAGATAAAACCAATATGACAGTTATAAATACACAAAACATTGCTAAAATCTGATTGTAGCTTTTCATCTCATGATGGTGATGTGCTGAGAGATCATAATTTTTATATTTTTCTTAAGTGTGATTGCAGTGATGTCAAGGAGAGGGGTCATTTCTCTTTACAGTTGGCCATTACGGAACATAATCATGCGTTCTCTCAGGGACACACGGCCCAGCCTTGTTATCATGTCTCACGATTTCTCTTGATTGCATTTCTTGGTGCCTAGTGTTGAGATGCATATGCCAAGGGCAGTCGAAGTCATGAAGCTTTTCAAGATCTTGAAATGGCAATTTCCTGTGAGTTAAAGGTCAGTCTCATGAAGATCTCTTGCAAATATCACAATGCAAGGAAAGAGAGGTAGGCTGCTACCTCCCAAGTGTCATCTCGATCATCTTGGTTTGCAAGTAATTTATCATCTTTGCATTGTAATTAAAGTTGTTCGGTTGAACTCAAATGAAGATTGTTTAATGTTGGTAATAAAACAGTTAACGGTAAAACATTATACTGTAAATTAATGGTAAATGACTGGCATCAGTGTTGCCAGTAATTGACTGGGTTACATTTTATTTTACAGTGCCGTAGTTACATTGTAATTACTCATAAGTACTGAGTACTATTGATTAACTACATGTACTTACTATAGAGTTACAGTTAGGGTTTGGTTTAGGGTTATTTACTTGTAATTATGCATGATTTACTGTTATTACTGTCGTAAGTACATGTAGGAACGTGCAACCATAAAACGTGCACTGTAAAATAAAGTGTTACCATTTACTGTTAATTTATAGCTCTCCTACCTTTAATTTACAACTTTCCTTTTTATATACAGTTTGTTACAGTAATAATACAGTGGAAGGTAACTCATTTCTTTTGGAAAAATTATTGCTTCAATTAGTACAAGTTTAAAAACTACTATTTATACACGGTTATCACTGTGAACTTATTTCATTTGAGTCCACTGAAAAGGAATATTTTTAATATAAGATTGTGAAATATCAAAATCAAAAATATACTTTAACTCAAATCTTTGCAGTTCGTCATTAGTAATAGCACAAATGTTTGTGCTAAAGCATTTAGCAAAGAGATTGACTCTGCATCTGTAACTACACAACTTGTTAATAGTAAATCTGACTGTTATGTTAAATTAAGCATGTTAAATGACTCTTTTTCCTTGATTTTTACAGTAATTAATTTACAGTTTATCACAATTTTTCCTTGATTGTACGTTATATGCTCGCAAAAAGATTTCCGGTGAAGTACTGTTATTCTACGGTTTGTTTTCATAATTGAATTTACAGTTTATTACTATTAAACTACATTTCACTCTGTTTTTTTTTTTTACTGTTTTTACCGAAAATTAGCAGAGGTTTACCAGAGGTTTAGACGTTTCGTTTGATATTTAAAATATTGTAATTTTTTTTAAAGAAGTTTAAACAATAAATAGCGTATAGTGGCTCTTTAATGTGTCATGACAGATCACTGTAGCTCCTTCAAGTGGCTCTAGAATCAACCTGCCACGGAGCCGAACTCTGCGATTCCCTCCTCCGACCGTCGGAGGGCGCCATCTCCGGAATACTGACTTCTACACTCACACCCATCTACGCTCTACATTTCCCACAATCCCCGTACCTTGGCTCTAAGCATTCACCAGCTGTAGGCACTTATGTGGACTATTTAAGACTCTGATAACCACCTATGCTTCGCGAAGTCTTGTTTCCTGTTGGTACATTACTAAGCGTTGTTTTTGCCCCGTTTGCCCTATTGTTACGACCCGTTGGACTACCGTATCTGATCCTTGCTGCCTGCCTCTATTATTATCTGCCTGGACTCTGTTTATGACCGAACTCTGCCTGCCCTGACCTGTATCTGCTTACTGTTTACGATTCTACCTGCCCTCTGCTGTTTCCGTTTGCCTGTCTTCGACCATTGCCTGTTTGACTCTGCTTATTGTGTTAATAAAACTCCTTATGGATCCTACTTGGAGAGACGATTCATTACAGAAGACTTCGCCGTCTTCGGATCCAGCGGATTTATCTCACCTGTTTACAACCATGTCTGCCCAGGATAGTCAACTAGCCGCCCATCAACATCAGCTAAAATGGTTAACGTCACTCACCGAGGAGTTGGTCAAAGTGCTGCAAAGCCTGCACACCCCGTCTGTCTCAGTAGCATCGCCACCAACCACCGCGTCCGCCATTACGCAAGCGGTTGAAACGCCACCTTCAGCGAGCCCCCGTCTGTCCTTCCTGGAACGGTTCGACGGCGATCCTACCAAATGCAAGGGTTTCTGTGTACATTGCTCATCTTTCATCATGCAAAACAACAGGCACTGTACCCCACTGAAGCAAGTAAGATCGCTTTTGTTTGCTCATTACTCACTGGAAGGGCGCTTGAATGGATTACTGCTGTTTGGCGTGACGACGGAACTGTTTTCCCCTCGTATGACTCATTCATGCAAAGCTTTCGTGTAGTGTTTGATCACCCTCACTCTGGCAAAGGTGCAGTAGATCATCTATTGGAATTAACCCAGGGACGTGACACAGCTGCTGAATATGCGTTGAAATTTCGCACACTCGCAGCCCAAACAACAATGGTGAGTGATACTCAGAAAACTGTTTTTCGCCACGGCCTGTCCCCAACACTCCAGTCTGAACTCGCGTGTCGCGATGAAGGTAAAGATTTGAATCAATTCATCGGGTTAACTATACAGATCGACAACCTCATCCATGTTCGCAGACTCACGCCATGCACTCCCGTTCGAGCATTCCAGACCGCCGAATCAGAGGAGGCCGAGCCTATGCAAGTCAATCGCTATCACCTTTCTCCAGAGGAACGCTCTCTACGAATTTTGCTCAGTACCACCATATAACCCTTTCTGAATGTCCCTTGTCTTTAACAGTGGAAGCAATAGACGGGAGGCCCCTCGGCCCTGGACATATATCTGCCATTACATAAAGTATTCGCATGCAGATGGGACTTCTCCATAATGAAAACATCCAATTCTACGTTTTACCCACTTCTGTCATGACCGTCATTCTCGGGCTTCCGTGACTTCGTCAACGTAATCCATCCCCACATTTCCTGGAAGGAGGGCGAGATCGCTTGGTGGAGCCGTAAGTGCCAAGAGACCTGTTTAGCTCAAGATCTATCCTTACCTGTGCGGAACGTATCCGTTACGGATTATGCTCCAGAGATTACATGGCCAGAGGAATACTGTGATTTAGCAGAAGCTTTTAGCAAGACTCAGGCCTCCAAACTGCCACCTTATTGCCCGTACGACTGCGCTATTGATCTCCTTCCGGGTTCTACTCCTCCCAAGGGACGTATCTTTCCCCTGTCGCAACCTGAATCCGATGTCATGAAAGCATACATTGACGAAGAACTCTCTAAGGGTTTAATTCGACCTTCAACTTCTCCCGCTTCAGCAGGTTTCTTCTTCGTACGCAAGAAGGATGGGGGTCTCCAGCCATGTATCGACTATCGAGGTCTCAATGAAGTCACTATCAAATATTGTTACCCCCTACCTCTGATCCCCGCTGCTCTGGAACATCTACGAATGGCCAAATATTTCACTAAACCGGATCTCAGATGTGCCTATAATCTGGTTCGTATTCGAGAGGGGGACGAGTGGAAAACTTGCCTTTTCAACCACCACTGGGCACTATGAGTACCTTGTCATGCCGTTCGGGCTAGCTAACAGTCCCTCCGTCTTTCAGGCCTTCATCAATGATGTATTTCGAGACATGCTCAACCACTCTGTGATCGTCTATATCGACGACATTCTGATTTACTCTGACTCCTTTGACGATCATGTCGCTCAGTTGAGGACTGTGTTAACCCGTCTTATTGACCATCAACTCTTTGCCAAGCTAGAGAAGTGTGAGTTCCACCAAACATCCACTTCATTCCTGGGATACATCATTAGTCCAGATGGTATCGCCATGGACGAGAAGAAGGTGTCTGCCATTCTGAACTGGCCACGACCCACAACACTCAAGAAACTGCAACGCTTCTTAGGATTTTCCAATTTCTACAGACGATTCATTCGTAACTTTAGTTCAATAGCCAGTCCTCTAACCTCCATGGTAAAGAAAAACAATTACCGTCTATCCTGGACACCTGCAGCCATCCAAGCGTTCCAACTGCTGAAGGATCGATTCATCACGGCACCCATTCTCCATCACCCCAACCCAGAGCTACCTTTCGTAGTAGAAGTGGATGCTTCCAGCTCCGGAGTGGGAGCTATTCTCTCCCAATGTCAAGGGGATCCCCCGAAACTCTATCCCTGTGCTTACCACTCTAGGAAATAGAACTCCGCTGAACGAAACTACGATGTGGGCGATCGAGAGCTGCTAGCAATGAAGACAGCCTTCGAGGAGTGGCGCCATTGGCTGGAGGGGGCCAAACATCCATTCACCGTCTTAACCGATCATAAAAATCTAGAATACCTGAGAACCGCTAAGAGACTCAATCCCAGACAAGCATGATGGTCCCTCTTTTTCTCCCGATTTCAATTCACGGTTACCTCAGCCCTCTTCCGGGCTCTGAATGTCAATATCAGCTTAACCTCGGGCTATCACCCGCAATCCAATGGGCAAGTAGAGAGACTAAACCAAGAACTCTCTCGTTTCCTCAGAACCTACTGTAATCAACATCAGGACGACTGGGCTCAATACCTAATGTGGGCTGAGTATGCCCAGAACTCACTCCAAAGAAGCTACAGGTCTGACCCCCTTCCAGTGCATACTCGGTTATCAACCTCCCCTCTTTCCCTGGTCTGGTGAACCCTCGAGTGTGCCCGCTGTCAATGACTGGCTAATGAAAAGTGAGGAGGTTTGGAACAGAGCTCACGTTCACCTCCAGCATGCTGTCCGCTGTCAACAGGAACAGGCTGATCGTCATCGGAGAGCCAATCCTGAATACCATCCGGGTCAATGGGTCTGGTTATCTACACGAGATCTATGACTCAGACTTCCCAGTAAAAAGCTTGCACCAAGGTCAAGGACGCGAACTCCGCGATTCCCTCCTTCGACCGTCGGATGCGCCATCTATGGAATACTGACTTCTACACTCACACCCATCTACGCACTACATTTCCCACAATCCCCGTACCTTGGCTCTAAGCATTCACCAGCTGTAGGCACTTATGTGGACTATTTAAGACTCTGATAACCACCTATGCTTCGCGAAGTCTTGTTTCCTGTTGGTACATTACTAAGTGTTGTTTTCCCCCCGTTTGCCCTATTGTTACGACCCATTGGACTACCGTATCTGATCCTTGCGGCCTGCCTCTATTATTATCTGCCTGGACTCTGTTTATGACCGAACTCTGCCTGCCCTGACCTGTATCTGCTTACTGTTTATGATTCTGCCTGCCCTCTGCTGTTTCTTCGACCATTGTCTGCTTGACTCTGCTTATTGTGTTAATAAAACTCCTTATGGATCCTACTTTGAGAGACGATTCATTACACAACCATCTCTTCATGCTAGTTCATTTATAGCATCAAATTAACATGAATGGACATCAAAAGGAATGTTGTTTCAAGTGAGGAAAGACGTGAGTACACACAAATTTTGAAGTTCACCAACGTTAATCTACTAACTTCCCTGACTGCTTTGTCAGACAAAATGACAAAAGTAAATTCAACACCATTTTTGTGTAGGATTTAATTTTTGATTCTGAATTTCTAAATTTAAATAACATATTAAATATTTTCATTTTCATGTATGTATTTAAATTTTGGGTTATTCAGTGGTTGGATCAAATGTTTGCCAAACCTGCTGTGTGGTTTTATTTAACTCCACTATTGTTTAAAAATTACTTTATTGCTTGCTTAAAATGATCCCAAAATATTTAGGAAATTAAGATTTATTGTGTTTAATAAATGAACATTTATAAATAAGTTTAATGAATAATAATTAAACGAACATTTATTAGATTTATGAGATTAGATTGATAAATGTTCACCTTTTGATTATTATTGTGGCCTCTAGTATCTGATTTTTAATTTCCAGCCTAATGGGAGTTTATTTTAAGCCAGCTTTATAGTACATATAGTACATAGTACAGTCGTGGCCAAAGGTTTTGAGAATTACATAAATATTGGAAATTGGAAAAGTTGCTGCCTAAGTTTTTATAATAGCAATTTGCATATACTTCAGAATGTTATGAAGAGTGATCAGATGAATTGCATAGTCCTTCTTTGCCATGAAAATGAACTTAATCCCAAAAAAAACGTTCCACTGCATTTCATTGCTGTCATTAAAGGACCTGCTGAGATCATTTCAGTAATCAAGACTTCAGTAATGTTGACGAGCACAAGGCTGGAGATCATTATGTCAGGCTGATTGGGTTAGAATGGCAGACTTGACATGTTAAAAGGAGGGTGATGCTTGAAATCATTGTTCTTCCATTGTTAACCATGGTGACCTGCAAAGAAACGAGTGCAGCCATCATTGCGTAGCATAAAAATGGCTTCACAGGCAAGGATATTGTGGCTACTAAGATTGCACCTAAATCAACAATTCATAGGATCATCAGCAACTTCAAGGAAAGAGCTTTAATTCTTGTAAAGAAGGCTTCAGGGCGCCCAAGAAAGTCCAGCAAGTGCCAGGATCGTCTCCTAAAGAGGATTCAGCTGCGGGATTGGAGTGCCACCAGTGCAGAGCTTGCTCAGGAATGGCAGCAGGCAGGTGTTAGCGCATCTGCACGCACAGTGAGGCGAAGACTTTTGGAAGATGGCCTGGTGTCAAGAAGGGCAGCAAAGAAGCCACTTCTCTCCAAAAAAACCATCAGGGACAGATTGATCTTCTGCAGAAAGTATCGTGAATGGACGGCTGAGGACTGGGGCAAAGTCATATTCTCCGATGAAGCCCCTTTTCGATTGTTTGGGGCATCTGGAAAAAGGCTTGTCAGGAGAAGAAAAGGTGAGCGCTACCATCAGTCCTGTGTCATGCCAACAGTAAAGCATCCTGAGACCATTCATGTGTGGGGTTGCTTCTCATCCAAGGGAGTGGGCTCACTCACAATTCTGCCCAAAAACACAGCCATGAATAAAGAATGGTACCAAAACACCCTCCAACAGCAACTTCTTCCAACAATCCAACAACAGTTTGGTGAAGAACAATGCATTTTCCAGCACGATGGAGCACCGTGCCATAAGGCAAAAGTGATAACTAAGTGGCTCAGGGACCAGAACGTTGAAATTTTGGGTCCATTGCCTGGAAACTCCCTAGATCTCAATCCCATTGAGAACTTGTGGTCAATCCTCAAGAGGCGGGTGGACAAACAAAAACCCTCTATTCATTCATTCATTCATTCATTCAAGTGATTATGGAAGAATGGGTTGCTATCAGTCAGGCCCAGAAGTTGATTGAGAGTATGCCCAGTCGAATTGCAGAGGTCCTGAAAAAGAACGGCCAACACAGCAAATACTGACTCTTTGCATAAATGTCATGTAATTGGCGATAAAAGCCTATGAAACATATGAAGTGCTTGTAATTATATTTCAGTACATCACAGAAACAACTGAAACAAAGATCTAAAAGCAGTTTAGCAGCAAACTTTGTGAAAACTAATATTTATGGAATTCTCAAAGCTTTTGGCCACGACTGTACTGCTCAGCACATTGGGCAAAAACTGCTGGGTTAAAACAACTGAATTGCTGGGTATGTCCATTTTCGACCCAGCCCAGCCTTTTTTAGCGTGTAGATTTTGCTACTTTTTGTTTGCAAAAGCCACCCTTTCACTCTATTTTTTTTTATTACATTCTTGCATCTATCTTGTGTTAAAAATGGCCTCAATGAACCCACTATGTTGAACGATCAAATGTAATTTCGTGGTTCATAAACATAACCCATATATATCTTCACACACGAACATCCTGCAGTGTGGGTCACTTGTGAGTCTCATGCCTTGCATGTATCTTAGACAAGTGAACATATTGAAAGGACACGTTCTGGCACATTGCACCCTCATTGTAACCTGAGAGCAGATGAAGGCACGGAGAGAAGCCTTTAGGGCATCATTTCAAAGCCAGCCATGGCACGGGTGCTTGTTTGATGCTAAGAGTGAGAGAAACCTGCCTAAAGAGTAAAACGGTTGTTAAGTGTTCCCCTACCTCCATATGAACAGCCAAGCCGGGGTGTGAGCCCTTGGGTCATGCGGCCCTCCCTCTGCCAATCTCTTAGACAAGCTTAAGTAACCCTGGTCCTCCCTTAAATTGTTTGTGCCACATTGCTTACAATAATTAGAGCAAATTGAGTCAGCTCCTCATTAGGGCAGGATTTGTTTGTTGAGGAGTGTGGTGTGACTCTCAAAGTTCCCCCTTTCTTGAAGGGAGTTATGCGCAGAATAGCTGTTCGCAAAGCCCAGGGGAGCTGTTGAACGTTGTAACCTATTTGCTTGCAGTCTTTGTTCCTTATTTGAAAATGTGAGTAAAGAAAATGCACTAAACAATTAAAAACAAAGAGGAATTCTTGGCAGTGCTGTTAAAGTAATTTGCATATAGCCTTAAAATTTGTATGCCTTATAGGAAAGTGGTGATTTTAGCCTTATTTCGGCTAGCAAATAAAGAAACAGGACTGCACTGTATGCACAACAATAACGTGCCATTCGTGCCCTGGATTCCATGATATCGACTCAGTGACAATGAGAAAAACATTCTTTCTCAAATGACTTGACAATCTTGTCAAGGGTATGGCCATGTCTGCTCGTGGAACACAGGGACTCAGTCATGCTTGGCCCTTTGAATTGTCAGTTATTTAGGGAAGGCAGCTGTAATCATTGCATCGGCAGAGGTGGAAATTGACAGTAACTTTGAGTGCCAGACACACTGCAGGCCCTGATGAAAACCAGCAGAGGATTTCATACACTAACACTAAGGCGGAATGACAAAAATCTAATTGGAAGGATGACAATGCGGAGCAGCACAGCAGAACAGTGAAAGTCTTGCTGTCTAGTTATTTTTCAGATGGTACAAAAGACAGTCTAGAGAAAAGTAAATTCCTTGTCATGATTTATGTTTTTAATAGTTCAATCAAAAATGTTGTTATTGTTTACTCGCCCTCATCTCATTCCAAACCTGTTTGACTATTACGTTCATACAATGAAAGTCATTGTATAAAGAAAAACAGAAAATTTTATTTTTTGTTTCATAAAAAACAGAACATCAGGCTCTGTTTACACCTGGTATTATGATAGTTTAGGTCAATCGCATGTGGATGAGAGAGTCCACAGGTCAATCTCATGTGGACAAGAGAAGTGGCATCTTTGGAAGATTTGATTTAATAGGCAGAGGCTATTAAAATGACCGGTGACTATGGGAAAACATACAGAGACCATGAGCTCTCGTTTCTGCTCTGACAGCCGCGAGACCACATTGAATGCGTTAAGTGCATGTTAGAAAATAGAAATGTTTGGAGAACATTGTCCTTAGTACGTTTTCGTCTTCAAATCAAACTTATGGCTTCAGCCGGCAAAGTTTACATCCTGTCTGGTTGGCGTGCTTCCCATAATGTTTATTGTGTCAGTAGGTGGAGAATAGGCATTCTTTAGCAGCTGTTCGAACACTTTATCGAACATTATCGAACGCTGATGAATGATGGGATATGACAATAGAGAAACAGCATTCGATAATGTTATCACTATCATCAACTGCTGTTCTGCCGTATACATGTCATGGTATGAAATCTTAAATTAATATTTTACTTTTGCAAGTACAAAGAAATGCATGTTTGTACAGAGAGGATTCAGCATATTCTTAACATTGTTTTGTCTCAAGATGCACATCAGTAATGTTTTTTTGTTTTTTTTTCTAAGGCACATTTTATAAAAGCAACTTAAATGTCCTAATTTAACTTAGACCTACTCTGCTTAGACTGTGAAATCAGGCCATTACCTGCTAATCTTGTTTTTGTTCTTCGTTATTTAATATTAAGGCAGGAAGCTCAAAGGTCTCAAATGCATTAGTGTGTTCATATATGGTTGAGAATAAGGTGTTTGAGCCACCATGTGGTCTGAATGATGGGATATGACAAAAGAGAAACAGCGTTCGATAATGTTATCACTATCATCAACTGCTGTTCTGCCGTATACATGTCATGGTATGAAATATTAAATTAATATTTTACTTTTGCAAGTACAAAGGAATGCATGTTTGTACAGAGAGGATTGTTTACAGTTCCCCATACTGATCTGAAGATAATGGGGATTATCTGTAATTACAAGAGGCTCCAGATGAACTAGTTTATGGAACTGAGCACTAATGAATTAGACTGATTCAGCTGTTCTTATCTCTCAGATTTAAATAAAACACATAAACAGAAACAACTGACAGCTGAATGATAAATGAGTTGATGCATCATAAATGTCTTTAAAGTTCTCATGATTTACCAGACTGACTGATACCTTGAGGCAATGACATCCATTTGCTGAAAACTCATGTTCTCACTCATGAGTCATTCAGTAAGTCATCTAAAATAAACTACCTTTAATCATGCACTTTGTAAAAGTCACCCCCAATCTCGTCTTCAAATGAAGTGTAAATTATTGTCATTAGCAATGAGTTAAAAGCATTAATGTACTGAATAGTAATGATTCAGTCCAACATCTTAGCATTCTTCCTTTAACTGCCATTGAATTAAACAAAAAAATGTCACATAATCATATCTTGTTGTAACATAAAAAGGACTCTGTAATTTCTTCTCTTTAATAGTGCTGGAATCAGAAGATGTGTATAGATTTAATCAAGTAATGCATGTTCAATTTATTTTTTATATCCTCACATGTATCAATCCTCAATGCAATCTCTCTACACTTGTTTCTGTATTTTATAAATTGATACATCGAAGTAGCACTTCTTTTATAAAGGTATCTGTTGCTGTTCTCATATTTCCATATTTTCAATTTTCACCTCACCCGTGGTCAGAAGTTACCAAACCGACAAACACAATGCATGTACTCTGAGAAAGTGATATGGCGCTAGTGATCACACACGTTTGAATCTATCACCTTTGTGTCACCCCTGGGGATTGAAACTACTACTACCTATCAAAGTGGATCTTGGTATGAGATATATGAGTATGAGTGTGTGCACATGTGCCTTTATGTATGCATGTGCATGTTTGAAGTATCTGCTCTTAATTGCTCATGCTTAAATTCAGCATTAGATTCCACAAAATCATCTCCTTTGTTTAAAAGAAATATTATTCTTTCAGTCCTGTTTACACCTGGTATTTAAAATCCATGTCAGATGATGACATTTGGTCAGCTGAGACTCAACATAGTTTACACCTGCAGTGAAGTGGAAATGTGTCTCCTGTGACCACATGTGGTAAGATTTCGTGGTGAATGATGTTTTGAGCACAATTTTTATTGAGATTTTTTGTTGTTGTTGTTATTTTTTGTTACGTACCTGCCTAATTGTTGTTGAGCACGCTTCATGATCTGTGTTAAAATATTTTATTTGGTCTGGAAAATAGTATGTACATCCTGTACATTTTTTTCCCCACATGATTTTTTCCTTTTTTTTTAAAGTTTAAAACCTTTGTTTCATCAGAATTTTCACTGTTATCTGGGAGATTAGAGGTTAAGGCCTGTTCACCCCAATACATTTGTTTATTGTGATTTTTTTTGTTTGTTTGTTTGTTTGGTTGTTTTGTTTTTAACATAGAGGTGTTCTAATCTCTTTTCCATCACACTGCGAAAAAGCAACTTGACACTTATCAAGTTGTCTTTGGACGAGTCAGACACCTCTTGGATATTATCAAAAATATCTTGTGTTCCAAAGATGAACGAAAGTCTTACGGGTGTGGAACGACATGAAGGTGAGTAATTAATGACAGAACTTTCGTTTTTTGGGGAACTAACCCTTTAACCTGGTCTAGAAGAGGTTTTAAATATCTGGGAATATTTCTTGGTGATGACTTTTTTGGTAAAAAAAAAGCCCAAAAAACTGGGTTGATGGTAGAATCCATGATACCATGCATCTGAAAAAGATGTCCAGGACCGCTAGCAAAAAAAAAAAAAAAAAGGCCCACTTTTTATTTAACCGTGGGGAACCATTTATCCCTGTTTGCACCAAATCCATCTGGTGGGTTTTCTGCGAAAAAGCTTGTTTTTAAGTTTCATCTGACCATAAAACCAGGTCCCTTTTGAAGTTCCAGTGGTGTCTGACAACTGAACATGCTGGAGTTTTGGATGAGCGAAGGGATTTTTTTCTTGAAACCCTCCCAAACAACTTAAGGTGCTGTTTGATATATATATATTTTTAGGCTTTCTGACCCCAAGACTCTACTCAGGCAGATTTGTAACATCTTGAGTTGGTGGGAACTTCTTATTTATTGCCCTGATTGTAGAAATGGGGATTTTCAATGCTTTAGCAATTTTCTTAAAGACACTTTCTATTTTGTGCTGCTCATAAAACTTTTGCTGCACATCAGAGCTATATTCTTTGCTTTTACTCATTGTGATGAATTATTAAGGGAATTTGGCCTTTGTGTTTCCTCATATTTATACTCATAAAGTAATGGCTTGACAATTTCCTGTGTCACCCTGGTGTGCTTAAAAACAACAACAAAAAAGCATTAATGGGAATATACTTCAGAGATATTTTACTCAAAAGAATTTCTAGGGGTGCCAATAATTGTGGCCAACATGCATTTGAGAAAAACATAACTTGAGTTTCCTACCACTTTCAATTGTGTTACTTCAATGATAGGCTAGAATTTTGTAAATTTATTTGATATAAAAGAATAAAAGGACAAATAATGTTATATATGTTAAATTTATGTGTCTGTATATGTAAATGTGTGTATATTTATATTTGATATATGTGGATGTACATGTAATTTCTTTGTGGGTTTATATAAAGTGATATAATGGTGTTTTTCAAATTTCTGTAACTCACTCATTTGATAGCATGCAATAACAGTGTGAGTGTCTTAAGAGTGTCTTAAAAGTAAGTTACGCTGATTTGTTGAGAAGCCAAAAGCAAACGGTCTCAATCTCAAAAGCCTCACAAACCAACTAAAATCACATGTTGTACTTGATTCCCTTTGGACTTTCATGTTCACAGAAATTACTGACAGATTTTCACACCTGTTGAAAGATCAAAAGGGAAGTTTCACTCTGTCAACCCCTGTGGTTGGACAACACATCCGTCATTTCAGTCTTATAAAAGTCTCTGCATCGGCGCCCTGCAGTCATTGAACGACCGTCACATTTAGTTTCACAGTCACTGGCTACACAGCCAGCCCATGGTCAAAAGTCAAAAATAGTTCAGAAGTAGCGAGTTTGGAAAAACAATAGCTTTTCATGTAAAACAGCTTACATGAGAAAACGCTTCATTTATCCAGCATCTAAATCCATGGAAATTATGCTGGAATGGCATCTCCTCCTGTGTAAAGTGCTTATAAAGAGCAGACCATTTGGAAGAAAATCACACTTCTTTTTCCCTAATGGGTCAAGGTGATTCAGGTATGACTCAAATAGTGACAAACAGCAGAGACATTAATTCCAGCTGAGAATGAAAGAATAGAGAACATTATTCACAGCCTGAGCTTCAAGTTTCTACATACAGACAGATTCCTTACGATAAACTCAGCACCACAAGCCAAGATGCTCATAAATTCACAGCTAATTTACCACAACAGGACGCCTCAGTATGTCCTTTATGTAATTTGTATATGAGAAAAAAATCTAATTAGCACAATGTGAAATGAAAGATGGGGAGCTCACTATAGCGTAGATCCACTTACTGCTCGGCGAAAACCATTAATCTGCCCGATATGATGGCAGCGATTATTGCCATGGTGCTTGCGGTGCATATAACAATGCGTATGTGTTTGGAACTTTACATGTACAAATTCAATAACTCTTATTTGATTCAGTAGTCTGGTCGAAAGAGGTAAATAATTAATTTCACCACAAATAATGTGAGGGTTGTTAATGCAGGTGACATGTGGAGCTTACATGATTTATAATACCTGTGTATAAATTGTGGCTGATTAGAAAAAATGTTTACGCTTACAGTACTTTTACTTTCAGACCCTGAAGACTTTCCTCTTCTAGGAGATTTTTTAGGGTATTCTTTAGGGTAGAAATGTAAAATAACTGCTGCCATATAGCAATGATTGCATCTTTTACCTTGGTACACCGCGACTGCACTCTTGAGGGAAAATATGCCTAATCAAGTTGTTAGGACCTATGGGTTGTGATTGAATGCAAATAGTTTCTGTCTCAGGTGAATTAAGGACAGCACAGATAAGCTGCTCTAATCATTACAGCACATCTTACAATCAGAGAGTGCACAATAGCCAAAAATACCTACACCCCACGAGTGCACCAGATGAGCTGCAGAGTGCTGAATGAGAGGCGTAGCAGAGATATGCCCGCAGGACTCTGTGCACTCAGTCAATAAATTACTTTCGCTTCTTTTGAAATTAAAACGGCAAATATAAGTCTTGACTCGTGCAATTGTCATCCTCTGCACTTTCTTTCAGTTCAGAAATCTTTCATTCAGAAAAGCCTGCTGGCACAAATTTCAAGTAGCCTATTGCTGTCTTGCCGAAGACAACGGCACAACTGTACACCCTCCTAGCATGATTGACTGCAGCTCAGTGATTAAACCAGTTCTGAGATGATTTGTTCCATCAACTACTATTTTTCACATAGTGCATAGACATTCATCATGTATATTATCTATGATTACACACAAAAGTGCATGTTATTTCATGCTAATTAGCCATAGTCAAAAATATTCAAAATCAACTGGGCCACCACAATTACTTAAAGGCTTTATAACAGACTTCTGAGAGCTCGTAGGGGATCTGATCATTAAATATGATTGATTTTTTATTTTTTTTGTCCTGCTTAGTTAACGACCGAGTTTCAGAATACCTCTTTTAACCTGCTGCAATGGGTTAAACATCCTACACATATTCAAGGCCACACCTTGGATCTGATATTGTCTTTTGGCCTGTCTATAACGGATACTGATGTGGTTCAATCACTCATCTCGGATCACTTTCCTATCACATTTAATATGTCTGTTCCTGCAATCTCACATAAAACAGCAACTCTTACAAGGTTAAGTTTATAGTTTAGGTTGTGTTTATTTGCCACACTTTTGCGAGTATTTTACCAAGCTCTATAATGAGATCAGCCAATCTTTGTCGCTTGAATCTCCATTGTTTGATCTAGATGTTCAACACCATTTTAATTTCTTAAATACTGTTTGGATGGATGTCCTAAACGCTACTGCCTATTTTAAGCTCTTTAAGCCAAAATCCAAAACTGAGACTTGGTTTGGTCAAAATATTTGCTCCTTGGGACAAACATTCAAGAAAGGAGAAAGAAAATGGAAAAAAGACAAACTGCACATTTCCTGTTTGTCCTTTTACAGAGAGCCGTTAAAGCAAAGGCCATCTATTTTTCTAATCTGATTGAAAAACATCACAACATTCCTAAAGTTTTATTTTCTGTTATAAACTCAGTGCTAAATCCTCCTGTGAATTCTTTTCCAAATCCTACTTCTGCACTCTGAAGATTTCTTGCGATATTTTGGTGATAAAGTCCCAAATCTCAGGGCCCAGATACAGGTAGCAAATCATGAAGTGTTGATGTTCTTGAATCCATTAACTTCTTGGACTTCCTTTGATCTTGTCTCCTTACAATCTGTAAAGGAAGTTACCTCAAAACTTAAACCTTCTTCATACCCCAATGATATAATACAGATATAGTACATACTGAGGGTGTACCATATCATACCGTCCACGATAATACCAGTATAATTTTTTACATGATAAAAAAAGTGTCATATCGCGATATCAATGATATAGCAACACAATGACGTATGGCGGATTTATGTTCCCTTACGTGCACAAAAACAACACCTGTCTGAGAGTAAGAGCAGCATGTTAGCCTTTTAGTACATCAGAAGGGGTCAGACCTCCAACAATTAAGCACAGTATTTTGCAGAATATGCAAGAAAACTGTTACTGCTAAAGGTGGAAACACATCAAACTTGTTTCACCACTTAGCCGAAATGCAATTGCACTCGGCTGATTTTCCTTAGTTGTGTTTGTTCTTATGATGATTCTAAATGTATGTTTCTTTATTTTTTGCATGCCGTTTTTTGCTTTTAATGTACAGCACTTTGGTCGACCTTTGGCCATTTTTTAATCTGTTCATCCCTAAAACTAGGTGTGTGTGACTCTTTGGGGCATGAGAAAAGGTCCAACAAAGGCTCTATGAATATTTAGGTGCTAAATGTTTATAGTCCTTTTGTTAGATTTGGGGTATTTAAGGGGACTTGGCAAACAACTCAAGGAAGAATCTGTACCCAGATCTTCCCGCACAATTGTTGTGCGTCTCTTTGTTTGCCAGGTATGCTGACTCTATGAAACTTTACTGTAACAGGGTTCTTAAGTACGGGAAGAAGGAGATGGGAACCGGCGAACATTCAACGTAACTTTAATCAAATATATAAACAAACAATAAAACGAAAGTAAAATGGCGGCAGTTCCTCACAGCAACTGCCGCCCACACAAATATAATAAAAACGTCCTTCTCGTCCTTCACTGTAATCGCTCCTCTTTTATGCTTCCGGAGCTCCTCCGTGAGAGATACGAGACCGGTGCGGCACACAGCTGAGGCTCATTATTTCTCGCGTCATCGGCCTCTCATCGTTCCCTCACGGCTCTCGCCCACCCTGCTCGTCACATACCCCCATTGCCCCTCGCAGGCCGGGGGGTACTCCAGAGACTGCGCTTACTTCCCACTGGGGGCCAGTCTCGGCGGCCGCATCACCTGGGGGTAAGGACAGACGAGACGAGAGAAAAGGAGACGGAAGCACAAGGAGTGACAAAGACGAGAGAGTGGAGAGAGGGCAAAATAAATTCTTGGTCCGGTTCCCGGACACACTGCCACTCAAGGCTCTTCCTCGCCGTGCGATGGTACTGGATGCTCGGTGGACGGCTCGATCCTCCTCCGCCCCCTGGTGGCCAGCAATGGCTCCAAACAAACAATAAAACAAAAATGGTCGCTCCTCTTTTATGCTTCTGGAGCTCCTCCGTGAGAGATACGAGACCGGTGCGCCACACGCCATTCCCTCATGGCTCTCGCCCACCCTGTTTGTCACATTTACTTTTTATATTGCATTTGGAATTATGTTTTGCATTTTATGCCGATCAGTGTGTGATGTATTTTTGTTAATTCTTTTAATTGTTATGTAATTCTGTCCGGCAAACAATAAATGTTAATCTGGATTTATTTTGGATTCCTCTAAATTCATTGTCACCGGTAGATTAAGAGGTTTCTGGAATTTCTGCAAATCTGGGTCAGGATAGGTCATACTAAGACTCAATGAATGGACCAGGTGGCACATCATATTAGACCTTTAGATTTCTGTCTATTACTACCTTTGCAAGTTGCAGTACCGTGGCTAAACAAACTGCGGTTTTGTATGAATGAGCATGTGGCGATTCGACTCTTACGTTATTAGCAATCAAAATCAAATTAAATCAGAATCAAAACTGGCGAGTTTGTGCTCGTGAGAACTTAATCGGCCGATACGATTCTCCAAGTAATGCAGCACCCTAATGAAAGGAGAATTGAAAATAAGAGATAACTGAACTAATTAAAGTTCAACCAGAAAGACTCGGGAGGTAAGATAACGTAACAATGATATTTATTAACAATCAGCAAGCAAATATAGTAAAAAAGTTCTGTGGTGTAGGCCCCGTCCGTAGCTTAGATCCTGAGGGTTGCGGACTCTGCATTTCCTGCCTGAAGATGAAGGCAGGGGCGTAGCCGACCCCCCCCTGAATTAGGTATTCCCTATCTAAAGCTACATTCGAGCTGTGCTTTGTTCAGCGCTATGGGAATGTCTTTAATTGTGACCAGCAATGAATATGTGTATAAAATGTCAATGAAATCGGCCTATACTTATAGCCTGTGTGACATCGTGGGAATGCGTTGATATCAGGCTATAATTAGATGAACCACAGGTGCATCTGCAGATCATTTGTCTTCAAAGGCCATTCTTTGAAGTATGTGTGAAACAAGCTCTGCTCAAGCTCTTTCTTTCTTTCACCTTGTAAGGAGTTAGATTTGGCAGGCAGTGCGCAGAAAGTCTCACGTTCCTTTTTCTCTGTCACACAAGTGAAAAAGTGATCTTATTTATATTATATATTTGAAGAGAAAGTATGAGCGATCAAAGTATTGTTTTGTTTGTTTGGGGGAAGAGCACACTGCCCTTGTGTTGGAACAGGGCTAGTGCGAGCATTGTGAGCTGATCACAGTTAAAATGCTCCATGCTCGTCTGGCGCACTTCTAAGGGCCAGCACCCACATTACGATTACGGGGCTCAAGAATGGATTTAGCTCGAGAGCAGGAGATGAGTCCTGTCCTATCGCCCGCTTTGTCATCTGATGCATGCATCCACTCATGAGATTTCAAAGCGAACTCCGGTGCTTCTTCAGCTCACACTGGGAATAACGATTCTCTTTTCAAGCTCGCTGCTTCTGAGCGTTCCTTGCGTGATGATAAATCCGTTTAGGATATACTCAAGGTGGTGACACGGGCTGTGGCCAGATTACAGCTAGTCTGGCCACAGGAACAAGAGACCTCCAAACCCTCTAATTTAGAGGATCAGTTTCTGTCCTGTGGCAAAGGGGAGGGATCACAACACCACTCTCTTCCCTTCTTTTAGGACCTCCATGATGAATTATCAAAGTCATGGAGAAAGCCTCATACTTCTCGTATCTTTGTGCCCTCGACGTCAATTTATTTGACTATTGTGGGTGCTGAGGCACACAGGTATATGACGATGCCACAGGTCGAAGAGACGCTTGCGAGCCATCTTTCGCCTGGGTTGGCACCATTATTAAAGAGACCTACCCTCCCCACAAAACCCTGAAGAACCACCTCAGTGCTTCTGGGTAAAGCTTTTCAAGCTGCAGGTCAGGCAGGTGGCGGTGTTACCAGGTTAGAACTGGTTAGCACTGAGAGGCACCTGTGGTTAAATATTATGGGCATCAAGGATAAGGACAAGTGTTCTTACTTGATGCACCAGTGTCACCTTCCAGCAGAGACTCGAATACAGTCGTTAGCAGGTTTCGGGAGGTGAAAAAATCTGAGGTATGTCAGGCTAGGCCAAGATTGTACGGTTC
Source organism: Opsariichthys bidens (assembly GCA_037194245.1). NCBI lineage: Eukaryota > Metazoa > Chordata > Actinopteri > Cypriniformes > Xenocyprididae > Opsariichthys > Opsariichthys bidens. The sequence goes on along the minus strand of CM074280.1, from coordinate 16,477,713 downwards.
TTCAGTATCAAAAAATATAAGGTTTCCTCGCATGAGCATCCTTGGTGATTCCTATGGGCCTGCTGCAAATAAAACCATTTCAGTTGTGGCTCAAAGCCAGGGGGTTTCACCCAAGAGCCAAACCCCTAAGGCAAATAAGGGTTACGCTCAGTGGGCTTCGTACCCTATCTATGTGGCTCAGACCCTGGTTCCTCGCCTTGGGTCGCTCTCTAGGGGCACTGTGTAGGTTGCTAAGGACAAGCGCCTCCCTGACAGGCTGGGGAGCAGGCTTAAGTGGTCGTCCAGCCCAAGGGGAATGGTAGGCTTCTCTGCTCCCGGGAATTCTTGCTAACCAGGGACTTGCCTCTTACTGATAGCACCATCCCCGGCCGGAGATGTGGAGCCTTCATGTTTAGCTCCTGAGGGGAACCAACTGAGGGACACAGGGCTTTCACCTAATGTTATTGAGACCATTCTAAGTGCTAGGACTCCCTCCACTAGATTAAGTTATGCCAACAAATGGAGTGTCTTTGAAAGATGCTGTTCTGCACACAATGGAGATCCAGTAAACTGCCAGATTGCTACAGTTCTAGACTTTGTGAAGGAGAAATTATCAAGAGGTACCATGCTCTGCCACTCTCAGGGTTTATGTGGCTGCTCTTTCGGCTTGTCATGCTCTGATTGACTGTGCCTTTTGGCAAGCATGTCCTGCTCTCCAGCTTCGTTCGAGGAGCTAGGTGGTGGAAGTCCCCGGCTAGAACCAGGATCCCTTCGTGAGACCTAGCTATAATCCTAGAGGGCCTGGTTGAGACCCCCTTTGAACCTTTAGAGTCAATTTCTGATAAACTATTAACTCAGAAAATGTTTTTTTCTTAAGAATTACTTAATTAAGAATTTGGGACTTGCAAGCTCTGTCCATTTTGCCATCCTGCTTAGACTTTGACTCAGGAATGGTGAAGGCTATTTTCCATCCTCATCCTTACTATTTTTTTAAGGTTGCTTTCTCGACCTTGCATCTGGTCACTCTCGAAGCCTTCTGCTCTCCGACCGTTCACTACACTGGCACCACACTGGCCAGTGGCGTAAGTCAGAGCAACTATTCATTTGTCATGGAGGCAATAACAGGGGTTTGGCCACAAAACAGACTTTGTCACATTGGGTGAGAGATACCATTGCCCTTGCCTATGAGGCACATGGTCACACTTCCCCAACAGGCATCAAGGCTCATTCCACCAGGGGGGTTGCCTCTTCTAAAGCTTTGTCCCCTTGCAAAATATGTGTGATATGGCAGTTTGGTCCTCTCCACACACATTCAAAATGTTTTTATTGTTTGAATGTTCATGTTAACTCGGGCTCTTGCGTCCTTGAGTCAACATCGCAAGCTGGTGTCTGAGACTCTGTGACACACTTCACATCCTGGGGGTCCGGACACACATTGTGCGACGGCGTGGGTATTCTCATTTACATAGGACTGAACAAAGCGCAGCTTGAGTGTAGCTTTTGATCGGGAACCAATTTCTCAAATCAGGAACAAGTTACAAATCGCCCGGGTTACTTCACTGTAACCCTGTTTCCTGAAAAAGCAGAAACGAGAGGCTTCGCTTCATTGCAGCACTGGGATGTCTCGGGACTGCTTTTCAGGCTAAATATCCTGCAGACGCACCTGTGGTCATCTAATTATAGCCTCGTAGCAGCGCATTCCCATGATGTCGCGCAGGCTATAAAAAAAAATTTCATTGACATTTTATACACATATTCACAGCTGGTCACGACTAGTGCAGCTTCTCGTTCCTGCTTTTTCAGGGAACAGGGTTACAGTTAAGTAACCCGGGCGATTTGTAACTTGTTCCTGATTTGAGAAATTATGTATTAATGTATTACAACTAACCCATGTTACATACCATACCTGGTCTCCCCTACAATGTAACAGTGAGCTATTTAGATAATTTCAGAATGGTGAACTTCTCATATGTTATGAAAATCATGCTTTATGAATTTGCAATCCACCTCATTGTCAGCAAGCTGCAGCAAGGACACTGCTCAGACATGGATTTAATACTAAGAATGTGAAAATCCATGTTAACACTGTGTACTCCATACCATTTTAGGTATTCCCTTAAGCTATAATAAAGTTGCCAGTAACTGTTTTTGTCCCTTAATTTTGGGATTTGTGTCCCAACTTTGTAAAGCACAGCCACAGAGATTGAATATTTCATGAATTAACAGGTCTACTGAGCTAATAAATATTTTTCTATAATTATTATTGGTTATTTTAGTTCTTTTTGAATACATTTTGAAATTGTATTTTATTTATTAACAATCCTACTCATTCTCTGTGAATCTTGTGACAATCTGCATATCTCACACACACACAACTGAAAATAAAATAAAAACACAATATGAAAAGTCAAAACAAGGGTCCCTGTCCTAAGGGCCACCCAAATAAGAAACAAAACAGAGTTTTGTATTAGAAAAAAAAAAAAAATTAAGGTAAAGCCTACATCTCTGGATTCATTTGAGAATTGACTGCTGTGGGAATGACCTCTAGCACTGCTTCATGTTTTGAGATGCTTGGGATGGTCATAGACTTGGATATGGTCATGATATGGACACATGGTCTGCGGATACAGGTACATGATTTTTTGGAGATGTGAGCTGCCAGGAACTCAGTGGCTGTCAGCTGTCACCTGAAAGATAATGAACAATAAACTGTCATCAGTTAAATCACACATTACTGCACACACCAAGAGCCCAATCATTTTGCACTGCCTGAATTTAAGTCATAGCCAATGGATTTATCAAACCTGCCTCGCAATCTTATACATCAAAGATTTTGTCCATATTGATGGAGTAAATGCACTTTCAGTTGACAAATGTCAATTCACTCTCCACAGTCTACTGAATGCAGTCATTTGCACCGATCATAGTTTATTCTCCTCACATTAAACAGCTGCATCACAGTATGCTATGACAACTGCTTGTACACCCCAGGCCATCGCTGTGACAGCCTTGCCATTGCTGCAGGACAAAAACAAAACGAAAAAAAAAAACCCTCGCAAAATCTGTTAACATAGTCTTTTCACACTCCTGTTTCCAAGCAGGCAAGCAGGCAAGGACACCCACTTCGGGATTTGTGCATGACTCCAGCCCACCCATTTATCCGTTACTCCAAAGAGCCACTTCTGTCTGTTGGCTTATTAGGGGCTATTTACATGACACCATTTTCAACTAAAAACAGAACACTTTTTATGCGTTTTGGCTGTTCATTGACATGACAATGACGTTTTTGGGGCCTGAAAATGCAAACTTTTTAAAATGGATAAACTACAAAAACAAAAATTTGTGTATTCTGAAAATTCTAGCAAATTTTCTGAATGAGAATGCATATTACGTGTTCAGTCTAGGCATATAATGTTTCTTTACAAAGTGACATCGCCAACCGTTGGCCTGGCATGCATAATACAGCATTTTTAGTTGTCCCTCTTGATTCCGTTTGAACGGGGATCGCTTTGACAACATTGTTCAGTTATTTACAGCCTAAATATCTTATATCTATCACATACAATGCAATAGTTTCTTTTACTTTTGCATTAATAGCCTGTTTTGTTGTAAATGCTAAGAAAAAAGGAAAAGTAAAAAGGAAAATTAAAGAAAAATGTACAAAATAATTCTCTGTAGTACACCAGAGACATCTATTTTTATAGACAGGGAATAGATTTTCAGTAAGTGTCCACATTAGTATTAATGAAAAGTTTCTAATTCTTATAATTAATTAAAGGGTTAGTGAAGATACTTGTTTTAAGAACATCAAATGAGGATCCATAATGAGGCCACAGCTGTATAATTTGAGGCACATCCTCCCACAGTCCTCTTGAACTCTATTTTGTTTTGCTTTTCTTTCTTGCTTTTTTTTTTTTTTTTTTTTTGGCCTTGACCGTCCACTGCTATTAATGGTAGTGCTGCTACAACAACACTACTGACACACTTTACCTCATGTTCATTGCTCAGAATATTTGGGAAGGACAGAAGATGACAGACCTTTCAGAGCCCTCAAGGGAACTATGTTGAATGCTAAGAATGCGCTGATATTTTGCTCTGTCTATTTAAAGGCAAGTAAATGCCAAGAACACAAAAAAATAAAGACTTTACTTTTCACATTTCTCCCCCAAATCATATTTTTAATTTTATATATGGGAGAATTCTAAGAGCTGAACGCTGTCTGGCTTAATAAATTCACATTTTAAGGAAGAAATTAATTAGTGACAAAATACTCAGTAACATTTGTTAAGTGCTGGCAATTCCAAATTGTGGTACACTTCAGATCAAAGAGGGTTTGAAATGTTCTTCTGCTACACCAACTGTGTAGCACTAAGTTAAGGATCAAAGCTATTTCAATAGAGCACTTAAAAGCGGAAGAATGTTTACAAGACTCTAATGAACATTGCATCAGCTCTGTGTTATATTTTAGCTTCCATGTTCCCATCCTCTTGAATAGAAGCCATGTTGATTCTTCGTAATTAGAATGTGTGGGGTCAATTTTTGATGAAGAAAGCCACGCAAGCACCAGGTTCAAAGAAATTAAACTATTCTAATGCTTATGAAAAGCTCAGTGCAGCTCTAAGTAGATTATCAGTTATGTCCTCGTCGTTTGAACATAATCCCTCTCTATGTGCGACACATCAAGAAGTGACAAGCGCGAATCTTTGCTATTTGCAAACTTACCCTCATCATGTCTTTACACTAATGAACCCTGAAACTGTGACTTTGCTCCGATTATAGCAATCTTGGGGACAAAAATGGTATAGCTTTCTGAGTCCCATGACAGATCCACTTCTATGGAGAGAGAAGCCCATAATCTAGCAAATTAACCCAGAATGGGGTGGGAGGAACTTGTGGCTATCAGCAGCTGTAGGCTGTTACTCCTCCAAACAACTTGAGGAGTAATCACAGGCATCAGATGCTCAGTCAGCATGCTCAAAGTCAGACCATAAGCAAATATCAAGAGAATGAGGTGGAGTGCTTCAGAAAATTAGAGAAAATAGACAGACAAAAGAATTTAAAACTGCAAAAGGCCATAGAATGACCCAGGACAACAAATGCAATTTAAGCAAATGTGAAAGTTTTTTTCTTCACTTACAGCTGGTGTTAATATCCATTTTGAATGATCAGAGTTGCAGTTGGAGCATATACACATATAAATACAAAATTTAGCAGCTCTAATTTTTAAAATTCTACTTTTTATAATTTCATCCACTTCATATGAAACAGGAGTGACATTTTTAGAGAAAAGAACAGCAATTCCTGAACTAAGTGAAGTATTTTAAAGAGAGCCCATCTCATCCCTGACCCAGTGAACAACATCAAAATATGTTTGTTTAACCAACTCATATCTCGTTTCTGCTGTCCCTTGCACCATTCATGCAATAATAATGTTACTCATAAAATAAACAAAATTAAGTGCCTAACAAGCATCACAGCAGTGATCATGGAATTCAACAATTTAAACACCATCATTGTTGCTTAATTCATGCTATGCTCATTAAACTCCATGATCTTTCCACAAACAACTGAGTATTCGTGAAATAGTTTTCAACACTTGGCCCACATTCCACATTCTTTGTAATCTTTAGAAACCGTTGTTGATGTTTTGAACATCATAACCCAGAATATGATACTCAGACTGAGAAAAATCACTACCAGAGTCGATGAATCTTCATCCATTTCATCTCCCTCTTCATTAGCAAACTCATTTGTGTCTACTTTTTTCTATAATTACCTTCCAACTACAATAACTTTTTGTCTTTCTTTTCAAAGTCACTTTAAATAACTCCCAGCATTTTTACCTTTGTCAGGGAATGTTTGCACTAAATGCCTGCTCTACAACAACTAAAATATCTATTTTTTTCAGTAGTTGCATAAATCAAATAACCAATCATCCATTCACAATTTTAATGACATATGAAGCACAGCATTATCCTGTAGTTACATACACATATCTCCTGAAGGAAACTACACGTTTCAGGAGTTGAGAAATATTTCCAAGTGGGATCTTCTTAATTGGTGAAACAGCATGTTAACTAAAAAAATAATCCTTAGACATCCTGTATTTAAAGCAGAAGCACAGCAGTAAAATAATCATTTATCACTAAAAACATACTTCACTAATTCATTGTTTTAAATTCAATTCACATTTATTTGTATAGACATTTTTTGTATACATAGCATTTCAAAGCAGCTTTACAGAAAATGCATGTCTATATTACTATTTAGAATGGTCTGTTACACACTACAAAAAAATAATAATAATAATAATAATAATAATAATTCAGTGGCTTAGTAATAAATGTCACAGAAAATATTAACTTTATAAAATCTCTGAATATCATTTACTTGATGGTTTGAGTTGAACATACCAAAATAATTTACTAAACATCCAACAGTTAATTGTGTCTAAAAGTTAGTTATATTCAAGTTTATCACCAAAAGAATTTAGTATTTGACAAACCAATTTGTTTTTTTTTTAAAAATATACTTAATATATTTGCAAAATTTCTATCAAAATAATTGAGAACGGAGAATTACACTGATCTGTTTGAAGAACCAAATATTTCTTAATTCAAATCAATATTAACACACACTTAAGAAATGACTTTAAAATGAGTTGAAGAAACGTACTCAATTAAAACAATGCACCCCTCCCCCACCCTCCGACGTGACGACAACTCACTGTTTGAGTGAGTGCGGATTGTTTGAATTGCCTCCAGTCTCCAGATCAGTACTCTCTTCTCAACGTCACAGAATTGTATTTCCTATGTGAAATTCAGGTTTGTGTATGTTTTATTGTATCTACAAAATCATTACTGTGCTTTAAATCATTTCATTTAATGCAAAACAACATACATGGATGCAATGTGAGTCACCTAAAAGGAGTGCCGTATCTTTTCACATGATTGAAACGCCTGATTCCTTGCATAAAACATGGGATATGGGATAACAGACCGGTGATTACACTTGAATTAATTTAAATATCTAATTCTTGCTTCTAAAATGTTGTTACATGAGCTTAAATGTAGATAATATTGTAAACATGTAAAATAGTATAAAATATGCTGTATTGCTGAGCTCATCGACAATAAATGTGTGTGGTTGTGTGGAGTATTATACAAAGGTGTAGAGGAAATTAAAAGTTAATAATTACTCATACTATAAAAGTTAATATTACTCATAAATAAAAACAGTAAATACTCATTACACGTACGGGTTAGGGTTAGGGTACATGCACGTACGGTAGGCTAAATGTAATTGATTTCACTCCTTTAAAATTTACTCCATATTTTTAAAATATAATATTTTTAGAGGGCAGAGGTGACTCAGTCCAAGTTATGTATTTCAGAATTATACTTACAAATCATGCAGTAGTTAGAAGCCAACAAAACAGAATCACTACCCACCATCGCTAACATCTTGTTTCTTCTATACTCACCATGGACGCCACTTTCACTCCATGACTCTGCGTGAGTGTCTTAAGCTGGGCTCAAACTACAGTTTCAGACCGATTTATTCCTCCCAAGAATCTGAAAACAAATTGCGTCCATGACATTGGTCAGTTCCAATGTTCGGCCCAGATTATCTGGTAATGTGAGGTGTTTAAAGATCATATTTAACCTCCCGATCTGTTTTCGGACCCACCGGGGTTGCTCTGATTTTCATCAAACATGTTTGATATTTTGGATTTTAAATCAGGAAGATTACAGTTCTTTATCAAAGGCCAATGACAGAAGTGAATGAGAGAGTTTTTGAAATTGTGACTGTGAAACTAGCAGCTGAATGGGTCCGTTGGATTGGGAGATAGCGGAATGGAGTGTGGAACTGTTGCAACAACACGACTGCTTGAATAATGCCCAGTTCAGAATACACGGTTTCAACCCGATTTTTCCACAATCTGCTTGACATACGGTGTCGTGGAGATTTGTAAGCAACAATGGGGCGTCGGGATCCAAGATTCAATCATTTCAGCTCATCTAGTTTGTCATAGTGGACAATAACCGATGCCCCATCTGCGATGCTTCAGTAAAAGAAAGACTACTAGCATGTTTAATTTTTTTTCGGTCATCCATGACGAGTTCTGTCACTAGTGACACTGGCCAATAGAAGCACAGAAGCTCCTTCATACATGCTTGCAAACATGCAGGAAGGAAATTTTACAGTTGGGTAAATGTTTTTTGTGGAGCTATGGCAACAATTCTCCCATGTTTATGATGTTTCCTCGAGGGACTACTGTGACAGAGTGAAAAAAGGTAAATAAAACATGTTCTCTTTGGAGGGAATCCAAATATCCATGCAATTCAGATAGGTGTCCACTTTTGAGCTTTTTTGATGACAAGACAGGGCAAACACACTGCTAGCCATTGTTTGTTGTTGCATCCCGCAGCGGTGACGACAAGATTTTTTTTTTCCAAAGAAAATGGAGGGTGATAGTTCTCCTGTGGTGGCCGGGGAATACACCATAAGTTTATTGAGTTTTAATCTACTCAAATACCTAGATAAAGAAGCTAAAAAGTCAAACCGGATGTGTGTCACGAGGCTCAGTGCAAGTAGTCCATATCCTGTAGTGTGTGCTGTGCTACAATTTTTTAATTTTTCAGTGTGTGCATGTTTGGAGATTTGCAAGAAAAATTTATGCGAAGATTCTCCGTATGTGCGTGCTGCAACCAGATTTCATAATTGGTTGGTATTTAAAAACTCCTGTGGTCTGAGCCAAGCTTTAGTCAAAAACCAACAAACTGGCAACCACCAGATTTCATTAAAAAGATCTTCATGTGTGTTCCCGAAGATGAATGAAAATCTTACGGGTTTGAAACAATTTGAAGGAGAGTAATTAATGACAGAATTTTAATTTTTGGGTGAACTAACTGTTTAATGTTCTTGCATACAATAAAAACTTGTCATGTGACCTTTTTAGCGATAATTGGCTCCTTTATATGATAGTGCCATAATGCAACACAGTCATAACTGGAGTGTGAATTGAGGGAAGCTGTAAAGAAACAGTTTCATGTTGTTTAAAATGCACTCTTAAACACCATGTGATTTTAATTTGTTGTTAAGTCATTCATAAAATAGAAAGAAGCCAATACATCGGCTGAGAACTATATTTTTAAAACAATCCTTGTGATTAAGCAAAACTATGCAGGAGAGATTGAACCCCTTTAGGTAATGAACAATCCTTGTAGTATGTGTACAACAGAGCTGTGCCACCCCATGAAATGCTGTGTTTTCACTTAATCGTCACTGAAGAAGAAGAAAAAAAAATGGTCCAATGCATTGTCAGTGCAGGAGTATAATGTTTTATTCGATGTCCACATTGATTGATTTCTTCCATACAGAGATTGTATGTAATTGCAACTTGCAAGTTACATAATTCCACCAGCAGTTGGCGACAAATTACTCTTTATGAGTGAGCTACTTGAATCATTCACTGATCCGATTTGTTCTAAATCACAAATTCATTCAGGAACAAAACAAGCAACTTGCTTGTGTCATTGAATCATTCATTAAACTGATTCATTCAAATCAGTTAAACCACAATTTTTGAAAGTTGCTCGGAAACGTGAAACTTCAATCTGCTGTGTGCTTTTTATTGGCAGAGCAAAATAAAGTGACAATACTGTGTCTATAATTTAAGTTACTCAATATAAACTTCTTGATTATTGTACTGATGTATACATGTATACAGTAATTATGCTGTTGGTCTAAACAGAACATGGATATATATATGTCTGTCTTTAAAAGCAACTGTTTGTCAACTTCTGAACCTGTGAAGTTCTTGTAAAGTATTGAAAATTGAGTTTTTGATTGTATTATAGTCTGCGAAATCTTTAAGTAGACAATTACTCATCTGACACAAACAGCTGTGTAATATGGAATGTGTTTGAGACATTTAAACCATTTCATATACTATAATATATCCTGGTGAATTCTTTCTTACTTTAACAAATACTAAGGTTGTACATTGACGATGCATCAAAAGCATTGTATTTCTAACACAGCTCTCTATGACACACACAAAGAGGAATCACACACCAGCCCTGTCTCAAAGCACTCACCACTATCACCTTGCCCACATGTCAGTCTGCTAGCAAGCCAAATGAGGTTAGCATGTCACTTTGAGGAGGAAAATCTATTTCAGAAAGCTTTTAGGGGGCAGGTGTGGGAGTCTCTTGCCTGCTTCTGTGATCCATGGCACAGCTTGGTTTTACAAGGTGCTCTTTTCACTGTCATCCAACTGGAAAATACCTGACACCTTTCATGCGTTCATTCCATTTTTCTCTCTGTCTGTCAATTTGGTTGTGCTACCTTGCTAATATAAAAAAATATCCAATGTTTCCTCCACATTCCAAATTTTGCAGTGCAAAATGCTCATGGCATGGTGCATTGAGAAAAGCACTTTATTTGAGTAAAAGCAAAAACAAATGAAAGCAAAGATGGAGGCAACGGTGAACTGCCTGCCACTTATAAAAAGCAACGTTGTTGAACTTTAAATGGACAGTAGTTAAAAAATGAATGAGGGAACGTCTACAGCAAATTTAGGGACTGTCTAAAAGCCCACAGGGATTTTTGCTGTGGCTTTCACTTTTTCCCATTCTGCATCGCTTCAAAGATGCCAGCGCAAACTGTGACAGGAGCCAGAACTGTTATGCGTTTTAAAACCAAGCTGTTCTCTGTCCCTGTTAGGTTTATATATCACACAACATGCATGACATGCAAATATGAAAGAAGAAAGACATTAGTTGCATGTGACATTGCATGTGCAAAATTCTCCCAAGAGCTTATGGCATCACACAAATGTTGTAAACTGACTTGCTCCATTTATGTTATTCATTGTGCAACGCAAAACTAAAAGAAAATTAAGCTGAATTGAATTTGTGGATGTGCCAGTGGCTGTGCTTGTGGTTTTGAGATTAAAAAAAAAAAAAAAAAAAAAAATGATGGAGAGAGACAAGTTGATCTCCAGCCATAAGTTACAACTCATCATTTTTGTATTGAACTCCCTTTGCATGACAGATTCTCCCGCAGTGGAACAATTCCCAGACCTCTTTCAGTTGCTGATCTAGTCTGAGTTTACTCACAGCTATGGATCTAGTGAGTCACTTCTCAAATCTGTCACTGTCAGGTTTCCAGGCAACAAGGAAAGTACAAACAAGTTACAGTTATTTGCAAGTTAATTATCCGAGTATACAGTTCAACAGGTACAAATGTTAGGGTGAGTATGTAGAGAATTATGAATATGAAGAGGATTTTGAAGAGTGTGTGTGTGTGTGTGTGTGTGTGTGTGTGTGTGTGTGTGTGAGAGAGAGAGAGAGAGATAGAGAGAGAAAGAGAAATACAGGAAATTGACTGTCTCTGTATGTTTCTTTGTTTTGTTTGATTCTTCTATAGATTCCCACGCACATAAATGCTCAAGCAGGGTAATTAGTCCTGACATAGAGCTTTACAATAATTGGCAAATAATCATCATGGTATATATTGCAAACTAACCCTCATAAGGGCCCAGTGTGATACTTTGCATAAATATTAACATGCTCATGCAAATCAAATGCAATTCAACTTCACACAACACATTTTGGACAGCTTTGCAATTCATAGAATGTGTATGTATTATTTTACACTAGTGTAAAAGAAGTGACCTTAAATGTATTTAATGTGCTCTTGCAGTGTACTTCGAATCTTAAAAGTATATTTCTAAAAAACTGTACCCAACAATAATATATTAATGAAATAAAAGGCCACTTAAAGCAAGAGAGTATACTTTCATATTTCTTAACACACTTTAGGACTCTTTTAAAAAAAAGTGCACTTTGTCCTTTTAAGTACATTTTAAATAATTATTTTAATTCATATACATATAACATTTTGTACTTTAAAGAAACACACCTATTTTGATGTGTTGACTATCATAAAATATTGTTTATAATTTGTAGTTGTACTCAATATTATTAATTTTAAAATAAAATATATATTATTAAAATATATTATTTTAATTGTACTGAATTGCAATTTAATCATTCTTCTTTGTGTAATATTTAAATACATGACTAGCGTGACTAAGTGTCAATATTTGAATCAGACTTCCCTATATTTATGAGATTTAACCATATAGGATTCCATCAAAAATTTGAGCCGGGGAAGTTTTCGAAATTTGGTTGATTTGACATGGAATGACCCTACTACAGTCAACTAATACTCTAATGCAGGGGTTCCAAACACATTCCTGGAGCCTCCCCAACACTGCATATTTTGCATGTCTCCTTTGTCTGACACTCCCATTTCAGGTCTTGGAGTCTCGACTCATTAGCTGAGGATCTGAATCAGGTGTGTTTGATTAAAGAGACATGGAAAACATGCAGTGTTGGGGAGGCTCCAGGAATGTGTTTGGAACCCCTGCATTAGAGTATCAGTAGACTGTAGTAGGGTAATAATTACTACTATTGTCTTTTGAAATATGGCTACTCAGAATATACTGAAATTCATTACTGATAAACTAAAATATACTTTTATGTCATTTCTGTTGACACTTATATGTCATGTATTTAAATATATGCGTGATTACACAATGAAGAATGATTAAGTTGCAATTATATCACTGAAAATAGGTAAAATTCACCAATTTGAGGGGTAGATATGCCTCGTCATATTATCGTTTCTTTTCACTTCACTGGATGCGACGGCAGCACCACAGCTGCTGTCTACTAAACGCGACAAAGCCAACATTGCAAATCCATTTGTCCTTTGTGTCAGCGTTCTAGTCAGAATTAGAACAGGGCATTCATTACTGTCTGTGATTTGTTGTGTCTCTTCGCGTTGGGTTCTATGGGTTTATTGGGTTCTATTTTCTTTTGTCTCATCGCGCCGCACACGTCCGGTGTAGACGTTGTTTTGGTAAGCATATTCATCATCTGATTTACGTTTATTTGGCAGCTGCAGTCCTTTCACAAAGAACCATGCATTGTTCACTTATATTTTTACATGGCTCCCTGCAACACAATTCTGATTCTTCAGTTATGCCATCTAGTGGTCTGTCATTGCATGACAAGAACTACAACCACAACTGACAGCGGAGCGCTCGATTGGGTAACTGCGAATCATTTTGAGGTAATTAAAATGTCAAATTAATATTTTGTGTTCAATTATTTACTTATCTGGCTAGTCGTCGCATATTAACGTAAGTACTTGCAAAGTAATTTATAGAATGTTTGTAGAATGTCGGTTGGTGGACCATCAAATTATATGTTAAAAGATATTAGCAATCTACCAACACGCCAACGAGAGTTGGTTGACATGTAGGTGCAACATTACTTAAAGTCAACAACATGTCTAAAGGGACCATATACTTAACCAGCTAACAGAATTGTGTTATAAAAATGTTCTCTAAATATTCAGCATTGATTGTGGGAACATAAAAAAAAAATCCATATTTCTTGACGTTAGAGGAATGTTTTTTTTTTTAAAGGTATAATGTTCCTCAAACGTTCTTTCAACTTAATTTTGACTAGAAACGTTGATTTGTAACATTCCAAGAAAATAAAAATGTCCAGTTACCTTAATGTTAGCAGAATGTAATGTTAACAAGCACCGAAAAAAAACGAGAAATAAGAACACAAACTACAACTTTCTTCAGCCAGTTTGCTATTTCACCATCTATTAATATGTTTTTGTACGTTTGCAATGATGCATTACAACCGAAAAGTTTTTCCTTTCCGTTTTTGAAAAATTAAATGTACAACCACATTTTCAAAATGATCCTCATTCACGTGAATCCACAAAAATGACTGTTTATTTTTAGATTAAGAAGGAAGGATTAAGTATTGAGGAAGATTAAGTATTCCTCAAAATGAATAAAAACATTATGCAAATCTGCAATAATTAAATATGTTAAATAATACAAATATTCTTAATGTATTTAATCTCTTTATTATTGCTGACCTTGGATGAGTGAATTCAAACATAATAATAATAATAATAATAATAAGCAAAAATGACTTTAGATAAACGTCACATTTGTTTTTCAATTTGTTGGTGTTGTCTTTTTATTGCTGAAGTAAGAATGTTAAACTTTCTTCTGCTGTGTCCTATTCTTCTGTAATTGAGAAAGCCAGCACAGCTAAAACATGTAGTTGAGCTGCACTGGTACTGTACAGGTGTGAATTTAAATTTCATTTTACATTTGCAGTTTTGGTGTGAAAGGGCCTTTACATTTGCCAAAAATATAGCTTTATTGAATTACTGAGAATTGAATTTATTGAGAAACAGTAATGCATAAGTAGCATTGCACTGCAATGGATTACTTTCCATAAAAAGTAACTAATACAATTACTTCCTTATTTTTTAGGAGTAAAGCAATATTATACCTCATTACAGTTAAAAGTAACTTTTCCCAACTCTGATTATGCATTCTACACCAGTAGTTGATGTCACTTTGAGAAGAAAACTACATGCCTTCACAAATTCATGTTTTTATAGTTTACACAGAGATAATGGTATTGTTTTCAAAAACGTGCATTTAGAGTGGAGACACCCCACCATTTAAATCTCAGCAGACACCAAGTGTAAAAAGGACTATATGGTGGAAATGGTCCCTTATAGGAAACTGATTAATTCACTCAGGTTTGTTGTGAAATTTTTCAATAAATAGAAAAATGAGTTCAGTCGCTTCTGACTAAACTTCTATTACACACTTCACAGTGAGGTGGATTAATGTAAACTTTCACAGAGAAGTGAAGCGTGAGTAAAAATACAGACAATTGAACACTCTTTTGTGTGTGAGAACCAAACTGGATGCAGGGAAATCTATCTTCAATTTTTTTGTGTGTGTTAAATTTGTTGACAAGGGCACAGCAGTGTTTGTCCCCGCAGGTTCTGGGAAAACTGTTTCTCTCTTTAAAATCGAAATCTCCTTCACCACCCTTTCAAGTCACTGAGCCAATTAGCGATAGGCTGTGGCTCTTTTCTTGGGTCTTTTCGTGTAGATTTGACTTGGCCTGCCACTCACGATGAGTAAACATAAAACAGAGGCATTGGAAAGAAGGAGCTCTCTGCTCCTGTTTCTTACCTTTTCCTCCTGTCAGTGCATGACTCTGTCACATCTCTGCTACCTTCATGCTATATTGATGTAGCAGGAATGAACTGCAGATGAAGGAGAGGTGGGGGACTACTCACATCTCAAGAGTCATCATTACCTCAGTCTCTGCTCCAACACACTCCCACTCAAATACTTTTCCAGGCTTTGGCCACAAGCCTTATCTAGGATTCCAAATAATTGCCCCTTTTGCCTGCTGTGAAGAGTCATCCATAGCTAGTTACAGCTCTCTATAGGAACACTTCATTATTTGAGAACAAATATAGCTCTGATAACAACAGCATAAAAGTGTATGTGTATTTTGGAATGAACCAAACTTTTTTTTTTTTTTTCCCAAGTTTTGTGTTTGTTATACATTTGTGTGAAGGGAAAAGTCATCATATTTACAACTTAATTTGGATGTAACAAAGACAACCTGATGCAGCCAATGTGCCATGATGCTTCCCTGTTCAAGGACTCTTATTTTGTTTCTAGTTGTCTTAATGTTTCTATGCAACAGACGTAGTCTAGTAAGAGCTGTGCATGTAAACCCCACTCCCTTGAACTCAAGAGGAGTTCTAGCGACTGACCCTAGAGACTGTGGTCTTTAGTCTTCTTGTTAGGGCACCCGTCTCCCAATGTAGACGGGCCTGGGTGCGAGTCCTGCTTAGAGCGGGCAGTTTGAACTGGAGAGGCAACAGTGGTGGCCTGTATGGGGATGGGAGCAAGGTTTTTTATTTATTACGTCACCTGATGGAGATTGGCTTTCTTGCCACTGTTGCCTCTGGCTTGCTTAGTTGGAGACACTTAATATTCAATATTATTATTGATCTGACTGCACTGATGCTGTTGTATGGCTCTGTGAGGACTCCATTGCCAGCAAGGTAATTAACACTTTCAGATGCCCAGAAGGGTATTAAAACATATTTAAAGCAGTTTTGTGATTATAGGGGCTCAACCTTAATATTATAAATCTACAATAATTCTTTTTGTGCGGCAAAAAAACATAATAACGACTTTTCAACAATATCTAGTGATGGCCGATTTCAAAACACTGCTTCGAAGCCTTATGAAACTTTAGTTTCTAATTTCATATAATTCAATTCACCTTGAGGCTCAATTGGGAGTTTGTTGTTAAGAACCTCTGTTCTAAAGCCACATTTTTATATCCAGTGCTTTACTCTGCCATAATAATATAGTATATTTGAATGTTCTTAATTAGGTTTTTTTTTTATTCCTCAGCAAATAAATGTGATTAACTTATTTGGCATATCGGATAATTAAATTGATTAAGTTTTAATAATTCGACAGCCCTAGTTTTTATTAAACTGTTTTGACACTTAAGTTAAATGTAGAAAAGTGTAGGAGGCAGATCTTTGACTGCTGGGCATTTTTGTCTGTGATTTGGCAGAGCATTTTCTGCATATCTTAATACAGAAAGTCATCCATCATCCTGTTTGTGAACACAAGCTCTCAATAGAGCTGTTGATATCATGTCTCCATGACAGCATTACACATTAATATCTGACCATATGATGTAAGATCTGAAATAATAGAAAGAAGATATTCAATCTGTACGATGTTTATTTCATCAGCATATACAGTAATAGTGTATATTCAATAGTTGTTGGATTTGCAACATGTTATTATCCATGTTGACATACTCATCAATACTTTAAACTGTAGCTTTGTAATGCATCATTTAGGTAATGCAGAGTGAAACAAGGCTGATGCAATGCATGCAATCCTTTCACTCTTTTATTTTGGTTGCTTACACGTCACTGAAGCAAATTTTCATTCACACGCTTTGCACTGAGTGGAGGTAAGAATTATTCAAAAGTTACTGCAGGTATGAAAATAACCCCTTCATTTTCCAGGCCGTGATAGTGGTGTGTGCGCACAGTGATTGGGTTTGTTGAAGAATATGGAGTGGAAGCAACAAGACCTATAAAAACAATGCAGGCATGATTTTCTCCAAAAAGAAGCTGACCTTTAATCAAGTCACGTCAGATAAGTGTTTTGTCTGTGTGTGTGCATATAAATGGGTTTGAGTGTCAATGTATGACGGTGAGCACTCTGGTGGAGATTTCAAGAGTCTCAATGACCTCTGCAGTGTCCGGCAGGGCTAACCTTGATATGAAGACAGACTTGTCTCAGGGAAAACGGGTATCATTGATATCATTTCAAAGACAGGAGGTTGGCCATTATCTGAATCGATGGTGACAGTTTAGAGTAAGTGAGAAGACAACAATTCTCATCACTCACCTCCACGATCTTGGGATATGACATCACTATCGTGTGACTGCTCTCTTGCCTTCCTGTTGTTTAAGCGGTCACTTTGCTGAAAGGATGGGGTGACATGAGATAACTGGCATAATGTAACACATGCAGTGATGGTCAATCTATTAAAAGAAGGCAATCAATTACTTTTCCTCTGAATATCTTTGAGCAGTTGTTTCCCAAAAAAGTTTTGTTCATTCATTGTTTTGATCATTTGTCATTGTCATTAACTCATTCAAATAATTAAATAAGTAAATATGTGTTCTTTCAGGATTTTGAATGCATTATATACATCAGATCCATACAGTATTTGACTGGCCTGCTGCTTGAAAGTCAGCTGTGTAGAAACACTCTGATAGAAGAAGGTACCTGTCCTGGACTGCAGTAGAAAGGAAACCCATCAGTTCAGATGAAAGCCTTTCCTGCACCATTTATCGGAAAACACTTTTGGACCACAGTAGCATTTTAAGCTAAAGATACTCACTAAAACAAACCACAAATCATGTTTGCAAAGCTCTGCGTTCCTTGACTCTTTTTCTCTAAACTGAGCTATTCTCTATCATTTTCATACCCTGTTTTAATAAATAATTTTTTGCCACAAAATAGGCATGCACTTTTCAGAAAAGTTACTTGCATCCATTCAAGTAACAAATGGAAATGAACTAGATTGAAATTACAATAAAACACAATAAAAAAAAATATTTACTGAAGTGCATCACTACAGTGTGTGATCCGCTCAGAGAATTTTAAGAGCCCAAACATAAAAACATTTTAATGGATGATGTTTGAAGTATGTAATCAAGTTTCAATTAAATGGCTCCGTGGCCTCTTAGATCTCAAACAGAACATGATCCTGAATCATAAACCAGTAGGTGAAGTCACAAGCATATTTTTTTTTTTCATTAAAAAAGTCTTTTGATTTCACCAGATAATGCAGAAACACAATAACAAATAAGGTTATTCCTTCTCGGAACTAAGATTCTGGTTCTATTGTAACAATAAAACAGGACAAAGTTATTAGCTCCATATTTACCCGGGCTGTTGCATGAGTGTGTGTTCTGGCCTTGTCAAATTGGAACATCCATCATACATTATCTGTGGGCCACTGCCCAGGGTGATCGAGACCCATTCGCATGACATGTCTGGATGTGAACCAGTGGCTTCTATGACCCCTCCATCGGAGAAGCTTACAAATCTGGACAGAGTTTAGCATTCCAGGCCCTGACTGCCTTCCAGATGGCCTGGTCCCAGCTGAACCCACTGACACCGGCCATTATTCTCCTCCTTCATGGTTGGAGGCCTCAGCAATTCATAATGCAAAATGGGGATGAGGATAATTGCTGTTGTTACCCAAGGTTTTTGAGTGGAAAATGAAGTAATAATAAAAAGAGGAGGTTAGAAAATGGAAAAGACACTGCAATTCTGGTACACTGTACGGATGTAATTTGTTTAACCAATATAAAACTGGCATTTAATTTTTTAGATAGATTAAAAAGCATAGAAATGCATACGAATGGGGAACGGTGATGGCATACACAATATACGGTCGTATTACCGGTAATTGAAATCTTTATTTCAAGGTAAAATCTCATTAAACGTTACAAGGAAAAAAAACCCAAAACAAACCTATTGCCTTAAACTAAGTAAAGTGAAATACAAATAGTATGTTGTACTAACAAATGCTTAGTCAATGGGGTTCACTTACACTAGAGTTCAAGTAACAAACAACAGAACCGTAGAGATTACATCTCAGTTACGTATATAACCCTCGTTCCCTGAAGGAGGGAATTGAGATGTCCCGTCAGAATGTATAGATGAATTGAGATCTTGCCTGAGAGCCCTAACACTTTCGAGTGTAAACTAAATGAGCCAATGCACATTGGTGTGTGAGATTTGCATCACGCACTCTGCCCTGCAATGTGGGTATAAAAGTGGAAGTGGGAGCAAAATGCATTCAGGTTTTCGATGAGGAGCCGAGCCAGTGACCCGCTGCTCATCGGTGGTTCAGCAACTGTGGCGGTGAGACATGACATCTCCGTTCCCTCCTTCAGGAAATGAGGGTTACCGTTACGGAGGCGCTCCATTTCAGTTGGTCACATTCAATGTCACATAGGAACGTACAGACAAATTGGGATTCCTAACAAGGTGCCACTTTTGCAGCCCCTTCCATAGTAAGCTACCTGATCCCCCCTGCACCTACTGGGACAAAAAATAGAACAGGGCTTACATGGAGACAGCCTATTTCTGTTATTCCACTTGACCCAAACAGTAAGACTATTTGATAACACTGGGAAAGGGACGCTGCGGAATCCACATCCTGCCCGCATGGAGGTATCATGTGGAGAGTACACATATGGACTGGGCAATAAGGGCAGTACAACATATAAAATGTCTCTGAGGTGGCAACGGCCTAGTTAGGAGGGAGTCAACACCAACAGGGATGGTAGAGCTGACTCTGCCAAGGCAAATTTACTAGCTCACCAACAGGGAAACTGTACTGTGGACGAATACACATATGGGATCACCATGGGGATCACAACATATGGAAACCTAGCGTAGGTCAACCAAAGGGTGTATTTAAGAGTGTTAGGGCTGGTGTCAGACGCTCTGCCACGTCTGACTGCCGAGGATGATTTAGGAACGCAACAGGATTCGCCATGAGGAGGAACTGAGGAACTGAACTGAAGAGCAAAATAAGTGGACAAATCCAGTCCGTAAAGGGGAATGGCAAAGCAAGCGAGACACTGAGCAATCTCTCCGGATGTTTACTGGCTATTTGAGGCGAGTATATGGGAGGACACTGGATCTACATGAAAGCTGTTGTTGGCTGTCTCCCAGCCTGCAGCTTTACATATATCTGCCAGCGAGGCGCTGTGCACCAACACCCAAGAAGAAGCTACACTCCTGGTAGAGTGAGCTCTCAATCCATCCAAATACCCTGCCAGCCGGTGGCGTAGGCATCCGTGAAAACACCAGCATGCCTGGACAACCTGTACTGGGGGAACTCCTGCCTTCCTGGGTTCGACCACGGGCTGAAGGTTTGGTGTCAGGCCGGAATGATTGTCACTTGTCCATCTTGGGACTCGGCCGTGAAGCCAGTGCTGAAGTGACCTCATATGAAGCAATACGAGCAGCCTTGCAGCAGCTTTGGATGCCTTATGACCCAGGAGCTTCTGAAATAGTTTCAGTGGAGCCACTATTCTGCCCTTGAGAGAATTCAAGCAGTTCAGCACCGATCAAACTCATTCTACTGTGAGGTGTGCTGTTAGATGACCAAGTCCAACTCCATACAGAGAAAAGAGATCTTCTGCATGAGGGAGAGTTTGCTCTTTTCCCAGTTGACCAGAAGCACCAGCTGGCTGAGGTGACTGAGCACCATATCCCTGTGTGTGCACAACTGCACTCACGACTGAGTCAGAATGACCCAGTTGTAATGGTAGTTCTCAGGTAAATGGTCTTGCCAGGTAAAGACCGCATTCAGAAACATATGGGTTGAATGACATCTTTAGATAAACGCAACATCACGTCCATGCTTTGTTCTTTGAGGGAAAAAAGTTATTTTAAGTGCTGATGCGCACAGGGGAATGGGCTGCTGCACAACTAGCAGGGAATAGTGCAGGCTGCTGTGTGTACAAAGCTATTTTAGGCTGTATTAAACAGCAGGGAATGTGCTTTGGAAGATCGCGACCAGCGATCTGGTGCTGTCACACCAACACCTGCAATGAAGCGGCTTCTTGCCGAATAAGAGCACTCGTAGAACACTCTTCCAGTGATAGACATAGCAAAACAGTTGAACCACTCGGCTCAACTCAACTCGTTGCTCCAGCTTCCGCCTTTATACCTGTGCCGCAGGGCAGAGAACGAGATGCAAATCTTGTACGTCAATGTATGTTGGCTCATTTAATTTACACAAGGTGATAGGTGTAACGATCGTCAGGTGAAGTGCCCGCTATATCCACGAGGGGGCACTTCACCATGGACTATGCACTACACACTTCACCACCATTTCACCTCTGGACTCCAGTTCCCACTATGCATCACACACTCAATCAGAGATATACACACACTACATTTCCCATAAGCCTTCATGCATGGACTGATTGCACACACACCTGCCATGAATCACTGTCACTATTTAAGCACCCTGCACACACACACCATCGCGAAGTCTTGATTCTGCCTGTTATTCCTGTTGTTTGAGTCCTGCTGCTTGTCTCAACTATTCTGCTTGTTTATTGACCACGTTTCTGCCTATCCTTTACCCATATCTGTTTGCTGTCCGTTGACTGTTGCCTGTCTGACTACTCCTGTCTTAATAAACTGCATTTGGATCTCATTCTGTTGCCCAATCATCACAATAGGGCTCTCAGCCGAGATCCCAATTTGTTGGCGTCAGAACGTGTTGAATGTTGATGTCTATGTGTGTCTCAAGCAGTGTTGAGCAGTATCTAGTTACTAGTAAATACCAATTTACTAAAACTGATTACTAAAAAGATTTCAGTAATATTATTAGTTACCATCCATAAAACAGCTTGTTACTCAGTTACTTTTGATTCCTCAACCCCTACTGATTTGAAATCCAACAATCCAATAATTGCAAGATTTATTTTCATAATTTTCATGAATTGCATAGGGACATGAACACACCAGTGCAGCAGGCAAGCTTGGAATATGGAAAAACTTAGATTCATTGTGATTTCTATATTGCCATTACATTGATTTTATCAGGAGAAAAGATGATCTGAACACCATTGTGGCATTACTTTACTCCAGCATTTCATGGATTGTCCACCCAAATACCTCTGATGCGGATTATTAAAAATCTTTTTAGAAATGAAACATTTTCTTTCAAACTTATGTGATTGCTTTTGATAAAATACATCATGAAATATAATCGTACATGAGTAACAGAACATTTATTGCTACAATTAGCTTCAAGCTACACATGACAATTAATGAGTTTAATACAACACTATACAACACTCTGACTGCGACCCAATGTGGATTTTTGTCAAATTATGCGGCAGAATTCTGTTGTTAACAACATTTTAGAATACTTTTATGGGGAAGATACACAATTGAAACTTCAGTGAGGTGTGAAGGAAAAGTAATATAACTATAGTGTAACTAATTACTGTTGGCAGAGAGTAATAAGTAATAATATTACTTTTGAAAGGAGTAACTAGAAACAAGTTATAAATTGCATTTTTCGAGTAATACGTCCAACACTGGTCTCAAGCAAGGTCAATGGCAAGATATTGTTATAACTATAGGGGGATTATCCACCCAATTAAAAGTTTGATGTTTCACAAGGTGTCAAAAACCATATTTTTTTAGTAAATAAAAATTCTCCACGAAATGCTGACTAATCAATGAACTTAAAAGAACTTAATGAATTTAAAAGTTTGGCCACCTTTTAAAAGCAATATATTACTTCTCTTCCTTTGAAACCACAAACTGGGAATTCCTGTTGCATCACTGCATCAATTAAAAGTGTATTATAGTATTATAAAAGAAGTGCCAAGTGCCTAACCAAAGTGAACACTAAACACTTTAATGGTGACTTTAAATAAAACATTTTAGGAAACAGCATTAATTCATGAAGTCAAATTATTTAATGTTCTTTCAAAATTTTCATTTTTTGAAAATTGACAATTTAACGTTATTTTTTGAGGGAGTAGATTCAGCAGAGCTAGTACATCTTCATAGAAATAAGCTTGATGTGTTTTATTTTAGTTTTTTTTTTAAACCCACATATTCTCCTTTCTTAATTAGTGACAGTTTTCATGACATTCAGCCCATCTAATAGTCAAGAACACTTACAGTTGGAAATAAGTGGTTGGCAGAGCTAAATATTGCTGTAGATTTAAAGTCACTCACTATCAAATACAAAAGTGCTATCATGAATGACTGTCTGTATAGAGCTAGAGTCATTTACTTACATTGCTCTTCAGCAAAATACAATTGCCAAAACACTCTCATACGTTTTATATCATTTGTCTGTATTTTTGTGTATTTTTTTATTGCTTTTCTTCGATTTCGAAGTCATACATTTTCAAAACTTAGGATTGCTAACTTTGCAGGCTCCCCATTAAATTGAGTTACTTTTAGATTGGGCAACTTTCACTATGGGATGTTTTTTTTACTTGGTTTGAGGGTTTAATATATCGCACAAATTAAAATGTATCGTTTTGAATTACCATCAGCTATAGACAATGTGCATATAAGACTGGAAAGAGCTTACAGTCTTAACTAGTCATTTGAGAGAATTCAGATTGCTGCTCTGGGATAGACTGTCTGTAACTGCTGATCTAGTATCAGTTTCCCATCTCTAAAACCAAACATTGATTATAAGTGACAAAGAAAAACCGAGACTAGTTCCAGCCATTTCACCCTGTAGCCCAAGACTGGTTGCCCACTGAAGCTAAGCAGGGTTGAGACTTGTCAGTGCCTGAATGGGAGACCTCCTGGGAAAACTAGGTTGCTGTTGGAAGAGGTGTTAGTGAGGCCAGTACGAGGTGCTCACCCAGTGGTCTGTGTGGGTCCTAATACCCAAGTATAGTGACAGGGACACTATACTGTGACAAGCACTGTCCTTCGGCTGAGATGTTAAACTGAGGTCCTGACTGTCTCTGGTGATTAAAAATCCCATGGCAATTCTTGTAAAGAGTAGGGGTGAAACCCTGATGTCCTGGCCAAATTCCCTACATTGGCCCTTACCAATCATGGCCTTCTAATAATCCCCATACATTGAATTGGCTCTATTGCTCTCTCCTCTCCACCTATAGCTGGTGTGTGGTGAGCACATTGGTGCCGTTGTACTGTGGCTGCCGTCGCATCATCCAAATGAATACTGCACACTGGTGGTGGTTGAGGGGAGACCCCTGATATGATTGTAAAGTGCACTGGGTGTATATTAGTACAGAAGCGCTAAATACTTCATCCATCCATCCATGTTGTGTTGCAGGTAATTGACCCACATTTGATTTTAAACTGGTCGAAACACTGGTTAAACTATTTATTTCTTTCTTGAAATTTTGTGAATTTTTCTCATTTCGTGTAATTAATGTGCATGCAAAGCTTCGACACATAGATGTGTTCAGGAATGGCTGTACAAATTCTGGTGACAAAAGATGATGTCATGGGATTTGACCCCCATTGGGTCATTCAGTCCCAGACAGAAATGCATATTTGAGCTGATTTAACTGAAAGCAATCATTATTTTGTCTAAAGATGCACACTAGTAATGTTTCTAAAAGCTGCTTAAATGTTCTAATTAAACTAAGACATGAACCTGGCTTAATCTAAGGCCTTGAAACAAGGCCTTTAATGTTTTTTTTTTTTTTCTTTTGTGTTGATTTTTGGTCAGTAGGAGTTTAATTTGTCGATTAAAATGTGGTGGTGTAAACATTTTCATTGGTCATTGGCCTGACTTTGTCACACAGACCTGGCAATCTTGCTTAAGCCCAAAGTATAGCCTACTTTGAACAGTAATAATAATAAAAAAAAGCGCATATTGTTGAACAAAGTCTTCAAAGTCTTTCAATGTATACTCCATTTGATAGCGTGCGTGAACGCAGGCAGTCGACATATGCGGCCTAGAAAGTTTCATCTTTTTCCAGTGACTAGCTATTTTTCTTCAGAAGATATGGCTGATAACAAAAAATGTCTTTTGTATTCTTTTAAATTAAAGTTGCTGTCATCTCATAACCCCCTCACACAAGCGCTTGTCAACAAGGGGTTCAGTTGTTGTTGTAGTCTCTGGTATGTTGTTGATGTTGTTGTTCCATCTCTTTAGTTTTATTTACTACTGTGAAATGAAGGCCTGTTCTTTGTGTGTGCCCTTGTGGAACTATTCTGTACAAGTATGTATAAAACTGAAGTATACTTTGGACTTCAAACATGTTAATTTAGATGCTAACACTGTACAAACGCGTATATAAATCAAACCCATGGACAATAGGTATACTTATCAAATATCAATTCAAAATATGCTTAAACAAAAAGAGTATTTGTAATGAGTCAAAGTGTTTAAAATGTATCACTTGTGAAAATACTGCCAAAGTAATTAAAAATCTGTTGGATTAACATTTAGCCCTCAAAATAGTGCAGATGTGAGTGACTTCATCACATGAGAGCAGACTCCAGATCTCATGGAATCAGCAGATGCTGAGAGAATTGCTATTTTGTAATGAGAGAATGTGTGACTCTCTGAAACAGTGCAGCACAACTGATTTCTAAGACCTTTTCATTCCTAATATTAATCTTCCTCCCCAACATGGCCTATCACTTCAATCACTGCAGAAAAACGTGCCTCCTGCTGTGTTTAATCAAGACATTATATATCAGTTTTCATAAATTTTTGCCATCTAATCAGTTCTATTCTCTTGGCTAAATCTTAGCGGACACATCTGACTGACTGTTATGAATCTGTTCCGTTGTCCTTCATCCACTTAAAGAGTGCAAATTTAATTTTTGTTTCTTTAATTTTTTCATACTTGTTTCATACTTTTTCTTCCTCTGCTTCCTTTGCTCTGAAATTACAAACATCTGATCCGTTCGAGAAGTCAAATATAGTAGCCAGTGATAATATAAGGTATTTCTACAGTAAGGAGAAAGAGACATATAGAACATTTTTCTCAGGAACCGAACAGTATTTTTAGCACAGAGGAGGTAATGGTGCTTTTGTCATGGTGCATTAATGCTTCGTTTATGTGCAAGCAGAGTTTTTTAAGAGTGAATATGCTCTGGGTTCTGCATTAAATGATTAGTTTCATACTGAATGAAAGAGGCTAGCAAATGTATGGAAAAATGGTTTTAAATGCTGTGAAGGTTTCATGACATCCGTTCCTTACTGATTATTCAATTGGTTTGGCAGGTATTGATGCTCTGGTAGAAGAATCTGTGTGCCTAGTGTGAAAATATGTAACGTAATAACAACCTGAGAAAAAAAAAAGAAGTTAAAAACAAAAAAACATATTGTGCTGGCTGCTGTTGTCTGTTTTACCATGACGGATTTAAAACAAGTTCTTTGAAGTTATTTGACGATATATTATCTTAATTGCCATCCATTAATCACTAAAATATATCTAATGAAAGGGAATAAAGAAAGCAATAGGGAAGTTACTCATAAAGACTCCTGAAGATGTTGTGAGACTAACGACTAAAATTAAAAATGTAGTATTATACACTCTTAATATACAATATTAAACACTCTCATTATTTTTTATTGCTGGTTAAGTGTATAGTAAAGTAGTTAGAAATAACATTTATCCTACATCGTAATGGATCATGTTCCCCAGTACTGATAAAAGAGAAGTCACATTGCTTATCATTAAACAAGCATGCACCATCTTGCACTTCACATTATGCTAATCCATATCACCCCTAAGTACATTTTAGACCCTCATTTCCATTCGCAATTTTCATCAAGAATCAAACAATTGTCCACTTATCAGACTAATGCAACTGCATCCATCTGAAAGAAATCTTTCCCCTGAAAATCATCACCTTTGAGCAACAAGTTCTGTGTGGTGTGGATAACGTGCTTAATTGGTGTTAACACTGAGCACTTCAGCTCATTAGAATCCCGTATAGATTAATTTACTCTGCTGGATGAATAGCAATCCAACCAAGCAATGTACAACCAAGCTAACTGTTTATTTTACAAGCTGTCAATAACAAGTCATTTTACTATATGGCTAATAAATTTAAGAATAAATTAAAAGCTTACTATATTCTTTGTAATAATAGGGACACTGCAACAGTGTTTTCCAGAATGTGAAATTAGCTCTTGTCAGATGCATTCGATTCTTGTTTAATGTTTTTGTGACCCTAAAGAGGATAAGTGGTTTGGAGAATCTGTGAATGGATGGATGTTTATTTCAGATCCGATATTATATTGTTATGTTTCTAAGATTTAGTTTTCTTAGTATTTTTACTTTTTAAGGATATCTTTTTTTTTCCCTCAAAATGAAAACTCATTTTGTGCTGTCTAGTCTGAAGCCGTGCCTACAGGCTGCCCTAATCAGTCAGGTCTCTTTTGGAGAGAGATTGTTATTGATCTGTTTCTTCCAAAACAACAGGAGAACACAGATGTACTATGGTCTGTTGGATTAGAAGCTGTGGACGCTGATGGAAATAAAAATGACATCGTTTTACGTAAAATATACTAAGTATTATATACTATAAGTATTATTAGTAGCAGTCTTTTTTCCCCCATTATAATTATGTAACACAGTTCATAAGTACGGGAAGAAGGAGGCAGGAACCGGCGAACATTAAACATAACTTTAAGAAAATAAATAAATAAATAACAAAACGAAAGTACAATGGCAACAGTTCCTCACGGTGAACAAAATAAAACCCAATATAAAATTCATGCGTGGTCCTCTTTCGTCCTTGACTGTTGTCGCTCCACTTTTATGCTTCCGGAGCTCCTCTGTGAGAGACACGAGACCGGTGCAGCACGCAGTGTCCGTCATTATCACTCAGATGCTCCCTCATGGCTCTTGCCTGCCCTGCTCATCACAAATTATTATTATTATTTTTTTTTAAATTAATGTCTCACATTCAAAATCTAAGTTATGAAACGTTTTATTTATTATTATTATTTTAAATTTACAATACAAAATAGTTTTATACAATTAAAAAGAGGAAATAAAACTATCAACCTGTTTGGGGCTGGCATGTAAAAGCAACAAAGAAACTGTTATTCAAAGGCTGAAATTACAGTTTGGGTCTTACATAAGCTTCGGTCATCTCTTCTTTGTGGCATTTTAGTCTGGAAAAATGTCATGCCATGTGTGCCTGTATATCATGCCGGCCTAGGAAGCACATCAGAGTAAAGGGAATTAAAAAAAAAAAAAACAAACAAAAAAAAAAACATCAACAACAACAAAAATACTTGGACAGAGAGAATTTATGGGTTTCGACTAATCACTTATAATATGATGATGTTTTATGAATTTTAAAGCATAGAACATAGACTTGAACATATTGTGATGATTTTACATAAGATTAATATTGAGATTTGAAATTTGAATCCTTAATTGTGGACCACATTGTGGTGTTCTTTTGGTAGTTCTAATTTAAGTTTTTAATTATCAGTATGAAGTGTTCTCTTTCTGGAGAGACATTAATGTAATTTATGTATTTGGTTTTATAATCCTTAGATGACAAAATGCTTTGCTAATTTCAAAGCCAAAGAGACAAGAACTGCTTTTATCTTTTTGTAAAAAAAAAAAAAAAAATTGATGAGATATTGTGAGCTGTAATCAGAAGTATTTTTCTACTTAACATTTTGTCTTTTACAAATGCACACACACACACACACACACACACACACAGGCACACACACACGCACACGCTTTTCAATTGACTTTACTAATCCTCAGTGTGGTGGGCTTGACATTCTCTAGCGTTGTGACCCAGTGGAGCAGATCGACGGGACAGTTCAATGATCTAACATCCAGTCATGGAGAGAGAAACTGGTCTCACTCAATTGGCAGCAGACTGAGGCTCAGATTAACCACTGCTGCTAAAGCCTCTGTAATGCTGTGGACTTCACATGTTCACGATTATGGATGGCATGATGCCCCATCATGATGCTCCATCATTTACATCCTTAGGCATTTCACCGCTCCTGAATAATCTCTTACTTAACTATAACAGTCACCCATAGATGATTTGTAACATGTATGAAAATATTTTGAAGGATGTTTAAACTACTTTACTGAATGGATTGTTTTTTCTTTTTTCTTTTCTGTCAGTGGTGTCCAAAACAATATTGGACACCACCGATTTTGAGAAAAAAGCAAAAGATTCATATTAATAAAGATTAATAAAGCATTTTAATACTTTTTTTTTTCACAGAACGAAAATCATGTAATGACAAATTATCACTGAAATGTCTTTTTTTTTTTGGTTGAGCTTTCTATACTATAAATAATAATAATAATAATATAGAAAAACTGTTGCACACAAAACTGCTTGCTATATGCTTGAAATGTTTTATACTTAAATCAAAAGATAAGAGATGTACAGATGGAGATATATTTGCTCTTCAATTAAAAAAAAACTGTAATTGCTTAACTGAGACCTCTTTTTTTCTATAGACTTAAACATGCTGTAGAATGAAGTTACTCAACTAAGAACCAATGTTTTCTTATTTTTCATTTATTTTTTTATTTTTACCTAACTGAGCTAACCCAGCTAACAGAATTTTGTTATAAGAACGTTCTCGAAATATTCAGTGTTGTTTCTGGGAACGTAAAAAAAATGTCCAGTTTTCTTAACGTTAGAGAAACGTTTTTTTTTTTTTTTTTTTTTTTATAAAGTATGTCCCTCGAATGTTCTTTCAGCTTAATTTTGATTGAAAATTCAACATTCTAGGAACGTTGATTTGTAACATTCCAAGAACATAAAAATGTCCAGTTACCTTAATGTTTGTAGAATTTTATTGAATGGTTAGTATGATGTTCCTGAAACATTCAATCATTCAAACACCTGCTGTGAGCAAGCACTGAAAAACTGAGAAATAAGAACACAGACTATGACTTTCTTCAACCGCAGCCTTAGATGAACTGAAGATTACACTGAATTGAAGTAAACATTAAATCTGGTTAAACATTCTAGATCTGATTAAACAACTTTAGATGTTTAGATGTTGATGTCTTATTGAAAATTACGTTTGGAGTCACCATCATGGAAATCATCTCGAGGTTACGTATGTAACCTTTGTTCCCTGAGAACAGGGAACGAGAAGTTGTGTCGTAAGGGGAACCGCCTCTGCGGGGACCGGTGTCTGAAACTAATATCCAATCTCGTCAATACCAACTTGACGATAAGCGGATGACATGACATGCCCCTTATATACACGTGGGGCGCATCGATATGACGTCATGGGCTGTTGATGCGCCCCACGTGTATATAAGGGGCATGTCATGTCATCCGCTTATCGTCTGAAGGGACTGTAAGCAGGCGGACCCTGAGACATGGCAGGGAGACGCAACTTCTCGTGCGTAACCTCGAGATGTTCTTCGAGTGAACTTCGATATATATATATATATATATATATATATAAGGAATACAGAATATGGGTTCTTCCATGCCCCCTAAACCTCAGTATTAAGTTTAGGAAGGCATAGGAGGCTCACTGAAGCTGTAGGATTATGGCCAAAAAGAACCCGATCGTCATTCCATAATCAACAGCTCAGCATACGCGGTACAGGGTGGCTGAGAAAAATCAGTCATTTACTCACCCTCTCCAGCCATCTCCTGCTCGGTTGGAAGAGCACTCACCGCTGGACTGCAGATGTAGAAAACAGCGCATCCTCTCCCAGCAGCTCCTTCTCCCGATCTGCCACAACCCTCTCAACTGTTCAGTGAGCTCCATCTGAACGCCCCATGATCTGAGTCTCCACTCTGCCTCAGCGCGAGCAGGACCCGAACCACCAGGCGCAGATGCTGAACTCTCTTCCCTCGAGAAGAGACCCAGACGAGAATGGAACATTCACAGTTTGCACCGGCAGCTCCCTCGAGAACTGCCCATGCGTGCTCTTCACGCAGACAGAGAGCGCACAGCTCGTGTGTGTAATCTGGTGTCAGATAACGAGTGACACGGATCCACACACTTAGTTTGTCTGTGCGTTTCATAATTGCCACGATAGCGTTTCAAACATAACAGTCCCTGAAGACGAAAAGAGGATGACGTTATCTGGGCTCCCCTTATATACATGTGGGGGCGCATTGTTATGATGTCATGGGCTGTCGCGGTCAATATGATATTGCCAAGATTGGATATGTGTTTCAGACATCGGTTCCTGCGGAGGCGGATCCCCTAGCGTTACGACGCAACTCGAAGTTCCCTTTCGAAAGGGAACTGGACATTTTTATGTTCTTGGAATGTTACAAATCAACGTTCCTAGAATGTTACATTTTAAATCAAAATTATGTTGGAAGAATGTTTGAGGAACATTACCTTATAAAAACATTTCTCTAACATCAAGAAAACTGGACTTTTTTTATGTTCCCAGAACCAACACTGAATATTCAGAGAACATTCTTATAACACAATTCTGTTAGCTGGGAAGGAGCCACTGCTCCAGGTCTCCTGGATTTGCTTTATGTTTCCTCACTGATTATGGATTGAAAGAGCATTATTCTTTGAAATATAAATGTCTATGCGGATAAGAGGGGCATCAGAATTTGATTAGAATAGCCTACATTTCTGGAGGAGGGCAGTGGATGGAAGTGCCAGCATGAGAGCGCCAAATGCTTTCATTGCCACCTCCGGATGTCAGTGCCAACTCTGTGCTGTGCAAAATTTGCTGCACAGCACCCAAAAAAGATGTTGCCTAGGCGTTCATTGCTGCCCACCAGTTTAACCACCTCATTTTATCTAATCTGTAAACTGCAGCAACCACAAAGCACCAGCTTCCTCTTGACTATTTTAAATCTTCACGTACTGTGACACACAGAAACATGTGGAATGATTACCAAAAAGTGAGAGAGGGAAAGTGTGTGATTGATCTCTTGTCACAACACTGAAGATTAGTCTAGGCTATAGCCTTCTTTAACCTTCAGTCTGACCCTGTTTAGACATTCACACAAATGTACTTTTCAGCCTGAAACTCATGACAGCGGATCAGTCACACTAATGAGGCCTACTTGAGTGTGGTGGCATGATGTTATGTCACATTACTCAGATACTGCTATCATCAAAGCAAATCTTTTTGACAGAGCTGAAAATCATCAAGTTGCCAAACAGAATATTCATTTTAAATACACAAAATTTATCTTCAGTCTGCTTCCTGACTTTCTATTTGCCATACCAACCCAAGGTTTTACAAATTTGATCTGTGTTCATTTGAGTGTATGGCAGGGTTGTTTTGGTATTATTTGCATACTATCATTGTCACGGAACAGAGGGAGGCAATAGAATAAGTGGTACCTTTATTAACAGGTAGTTGAGAAGCAGCAGGAGAGATGAATGGGTGACTATACAGCAGTCTGATAGTTTGGTGAAACTTAGCTCCAAACCGAGTTCTTTGTGCTGCAGATGAAGCTGGTTAATGGAGATGACTGCGGGAGGCTGACGAAGGAAGACTGATGAATGAAGAAGTCAAAGAGAGGTCGGTATCTCAAGTAAATAGAGCAGGTAGATAGACGGGTTAGCATTGGGTAGCAATGACAAGACCAGCAAACTGAGGTGTGGGTAGTGACTGCCTATAAAGGATGGACTGATGATTGGATGCAGGTGCGATGTGTCTGTATTCAGGCGATTCTGTGTTGAACTACAGGGTGGAACTGGGTGATTCGGTGCTGACTGACAATCATAGCAATTATTTAAATTTTGAATTAGCTTTCATTTTCAGATTTTCTATTTTCATTATATATTTTTTCCCTCCAAAATATATTTATCAGCATTTGTTTGCGTTTTAGTTTAAGTTTTTTGTTTTAGCTTGTAGTTTTTTTTATTAGTTTATTTACATTTCATTTATTTTTCATCTTAACCATTCATTATTTTTCGTCTAAAACTTATTTCAGTTAGTTGCCAATTTTTAATTTTCATATATTTTTCTTGTCATATTTATATTTTATTTTAATTTTATTTCTTTTAATTACCAAAAACACATTTGAATAGTTGTAGTTAACGGTAACAACACTGATGTGCAATAAAAGACACTGACATGCAAATGCAGTGCTTGATTTAATGACAAGCATGTGGATTCTGGGTAGCCACCTATGTGAGCATGGACTAGCATAAACCTGAATTCTCAGCATAACCCGAATCTATTATTAATGCATCTGCTTGAAGAGCACATCTTTTTCCTCAACATAAAGCTTTGTATGCAACTACAAAGCCTCTACAAAGCCAGAGAAATCCAATCAGAGACACAAACTTGGCAAGTGAAAGAGCATATGTGATCAAGCAAGACACTGAAAGCTAGGACAGCAAAGATGTTCACAGCATCCTTCGTCAGTTGTAAGAAAAATAAGCAAGGGTGTGAAAACTCCAAGTGCTCTCTATTTGTTTCTCGTTTGATCAGTCATTGACAAACACACAATGTTCTCAAGGTGGAAAGGAGCTGCCCTTCGTTTTTGTAATCAACAGAAATTTGTCTCTCCTCATCTTTGATAGCTCAACCATTTATTTTTACTCCTTTCACTCTCCTGCAGATTACCTCCCACAGAGAAAGGCGAGACAGTGGAGAGTGGAGCTAAAACAGGACCTACCCTACAGTTTGCAGCTTTGTTCACTTCAGAGACCTTTTTTCTCCTCCCTGTCATATTATTGTATGTGCTATAATGATGTTGACTTGCCTTTGCCTGCAGTCAGACTGTGGTTCTGAGACTTTGTGCTCCAAATGGCCTTGGAGATTTAATTTACATCTGTTAATGAAAATATCTCTGCTCCTTGTCAGTTCTCGATAAACATCTGACTGGAGATCTGAGAACCTGTGTTGTTCAGTTGAAGGCAAGGCAAAGCTCCAGGACAGGCTGATGACAACAGGTGTTGTAAAATAGCACAATTTGATATATTTTTTTTTTCTTTTGTCATATTTATATATCTATATTTCTACCTGCATATGTGCATGTGATGTTTATTCATACAGGTGCAGCATGTGAGTTAATGTGTATGTTTGTGTGGTTGCTTTACATTATTCCTCTTTAAGACATTATCATTCTCACATATCTGAAATACCACTCTTATCTACCTCAGTAGCTATCGACTGTATATCAAGCAGGCTTACAAATCCCGGAGAGAGCTATGCATTATGATTCTCATCTTCAAATCATATGAGTGTTAAATGCTATGTGACTAATTGCACTAATAGCAGATGGAACAATATTTCTATTTAATGCTTTTAAAAGCCCTCCAAAAATAGCAGGCCCTTACCAAACATGTACTATAATCATAAAGCAATATTGGTAATATACATGCTGTCTGCCAATATATATATATATATTCTACATTTTGTTATGTTACAGCCTTATTCCAAAATGGATTAAATTCATTATTTTCCTCAAAATTCTACAAACAATACCCCATAATGACAATGTGAAAGAAGGTTGTTTGAAAGCTTGGCATATTTATTAAACATACAAAAAACAAAATGTATGCAAGCACTCACAGGCTTTTCTCAATACTTTATAGAAGCACCTTTGGTACAAGTCTGGGCTCTGGTTGGGCCACTCAAGGACATTCAGAGTTGAGCCGTAGCCACTCCATTGTTATCTTGGCTGTGTGTTAGGATCGTTGTCCTGTTGGAAGAAGAACCTTCGCCCCCGTCTGAAGTCCAGAGCGCTCTGGAGCAGGTTTTCATCAAGGATGTCTCTGTACATTGCTGCATTCATCTTTCCCTCGATCCTGACTAGTCTCCCAGTTCCTGCCGCTGAAAAACATCCCCACAGCATGATGCTGCCACCACATGCTTCACTGTAGGGATGGTTTTGGCCAGGTGATGAGCGGTGCCTGGTTTCCTCCAGACATGACGCCTGCTATTCAGGCCAAAGAGTTCAATGTTTGTTTCATCAGACAAGAGAATTTTGTTTTTCGTGGTCTGAGAGCCTTTCAGGTGCCTTTTGGAAAACTCTAGATGGGCTGTCATGTGCCTTTTACTGAGGAGTGGGACAGGTGGACTCCTATCAAGTTGTAGAAAGATGTCAGGAATGATCAGTGGAAACAGGATGCACATGAGCTTTTTGAGTGTCATGTTATTTTGAGTGTCAATGGAAAGTCTGTGAATTGTTTTTTTTTTTTGTTTGTTTTTTTACTTTTAATAAATTTGCAAAGAATTCAAACAAACTTCTTTCACATTGTAATTTTTGATATTGTTTGTAGTGCTGTGAATACATAGCCATAAATATATAGCCATCAGTAGAAAAAGATCCTTTTTGGGCAGCATAATAGTGTCATTCAGCTAACAGCCTAAGCTAACCAGCCAAACATGGATCTATTAGACAGCATCACTAAACCTCAAGTGAAATATTTAAAACACATGACAGTAAAAGAATATTTTTATTTTTATTTTTTTTTAATGGAGTTTATACTTTAATATGCCCACAATACTTAGTCTCAGGAATATTTTCTTCTATACATTTTTGTACTGAAGAAAAGTATACTTTTCATATTGTCCCAGTGTATTTCTGAATTACCATATTTCTGAAAGATGCATTGTTGGCCAAAAATGTGTTAGTTAACTAGAAACATACTGTAATATGCAGCTGACAAAACCTCAATCACCTACGGCATGTCTTATGGAAATAAACTGTGACATCTCAAGATTTAAAAAAAAAAAAAAAATTGCATGAGTCATCTCTCACAAGCTTTTACACATAATGTTAAGATAGAGTATGCCATTGTTACATTATTACCCATACCAGTAAAATTTCTGTCATCTCACCTGTACTATAAAGTGCTGTATTATATTATAGGCGGTACTCCACTTTTGATGTCATTTCTCAACTCCAAACATCAAATTGAGCAATCAGCAAAAGTGTACTTCTACCACAGTCATTAAATGCTACAATATATATATTTAATACATTCATGGCCAAACAACTTCTGTCAGTGGCAATATATGATCTCTCTCTCTCTCTCTCTCTCTCTCTCTCTCTCTCTCCCTCCCTGTCTGTGTGTGTGTGGCCCTGGTATTCCTTATGTAATGGGGACCAACACGTATAGTAATAACAGTAAATATTGACCTTGTGTGGCCATTTTGATTGGTCCAAATGAGGAAACAAGTTTATAAATCATACACAATTATCTTTTTTGAAAATGTAAAAATGCAGAATGTTTTCTGTGATGGGTAGGTTTAGTGTATATTATGAGCACCCTAATGATTGATTCTTTAACAATTATTGGGTTTATTGAAACCATTGTTCAAACCATTGTTACAGTTTGTAAAAACCATTACGTCTATAGAATCTCCCCAAAAAACATGGAAACCCAACCTATTTTATCATGCCCTTATACAACCATTTTCAGGTCTTTGCTTCAGTATAATAAAGATGCAAAGGCAGGTAAAAGAAAATATCTCATCGGGTCAGTGTAAAAGACTGTCAAAAGTCTTTTAGACTTCAGCTCAAATTATTATTGATGGACCAGACTTTAAGGCTGCTCAGACTGGACAAGGCATCTCTACCTGACTTTATTCTGTGTTTGTGTGCATGTGGTTATGTGCCTTGTCACACAGATGAATCAGACCTTGGCCTCTAACATCTACTGGGGAACAATTGCTGAAGGACTGGACATCAAGTAACTTACATTGTAGACAATTAATCTATTTTGCTCTTTTGTTCCATTAATAGGAAATAGTTCCAAGCGAAGCCACAGCAGAATTAAAATTATGCACTTCGGAGTAACACAGAATTCTGGTGTTACCTTCCTGAATAAATCAGTGTTTTTGAAATAATTGTTTGAGTGAATAATTCAATGACTCACTTGTAAAATACAGTCACTTTTTAATTTCTTAATGAATCAGTTAAATGATTGATTCAGTAACTCATTCATTTTGTTCCTGAATAAATCAGTGTTTTGAACAAATGGAACGAACAAATTGAGTAAATTATTGAATGGTTCTCTTTTTTTCACTTATTTCGCTTCTGATAAAATCAGTGTTTTGAATGAATCGGTTGAGCAAATTATTCAATGATTCCATCTTAAAAGCAGTCGGTTATTTCATTCCCTAATGAATCAATGTTTTGAATAAAAAAATAGAATGAAATTGATTCCTTTATAAAAAGTGAATGTAACAGAGAAAAATCTCTGTTTGAAAATAAAATAAAAACACAAAGAATACATTTTATAGTTAGATTCAGTGAAAACGTCACAGTTTACCCTTTGGATTTATCTTCTTTGTTTGTTATAGTATTATCTTTTATGGTTGAATTAATTTTATTCATTTCAATAGTTTTTATTCCCCGTCAGTTTAATTAATTTTATTTAAATCGACAACAAATAAAGGATCCGTTTTACACCACTCAATCAACCAACATAGAAAAGTGAGCTGTGAAAATGCAACATACATGTACGCATATACATGTATTATATTATATAGGTAAGTAGGTAATCTGCATCAGATGGATGGAGAACAAGCAATGCTTCCAAACACCAGAATCATGGCTCCCCCATGAGACTAAATGGGCTCTGTCCTCTCTCCTGAGCCTCCGGTGGTGATTGAATACAGCGTCTGGTCACCATGAGCACATGTTCCAGCCATCTCCAGCAATATGAGCACATCAAATGCTTGAAATACAGACAGAACTTACTCAGTAGTCAAAAATGCTGAATGAATCCTAACCTAGCGTGCCATAGACCCCATATTTTTCCATCTTTTTAGTCTGTGGAAGAGCATTTACATTTTT
Organism: Opsariichthys bidens; assembly: GCA_037194245.1. Taxonomy (NCBI): domain Eukaryota; kingdom Metazoa; phylum Chordata; class Actinopteri; order Cypriniformes; family Xenocyprididae; genus Opsariichthys; species Opsariichthys bidens. The sequence goes on along the minus strand of CM074280.1, from coordinate 16,439,969 downwards.
TTTTTTTTTTTGCCGTGATTTGCAATAAATCTCTCCCTATGAAAAGCAACGAGAATGAAATTCACAGGACAAAACACCACTTGTATTAGGCTCTGTTGAATGACAAGTTGTTGTTTTGTTGGGGGTTTTTTTGTTTTGTTTTTTCATGGCATTAATGAGCTGTTCTAGTGTCTTCTCTGAAGGTGAGATTGACAGACACCTTTTTGACAAGCTATAGCATTTACAGAAATGTAGAGTTTTTGTATGGCTTGTTATTCTTCACTCACTGTCATCCAGGTTGATGAGTTTATTTACCTGAAAATAACACTGTGGTTTCCGAATTCTGGTGTATGATTAAACTAACCTTTGAGTATTTGAATGACATTTGGGGAACTATGGGTTGATCACAGTCACACACTTAGAGAAGCATTGAAACCTGCCTATTGTGGTTCAAGCTGACAAAAGACTGTAGCATGGTAACTGAGTGCTATCACCATGGTGACAAATAAACCTCCTGCTGACGCTTGGATGGTGGGAAGGCAGCTGCATTCATAGTGTTGTTTGTATATTGTCAACTCTATCGAAGCATCACTGCATAGAAGTGAGTGAGAAGTGCTTATGAGTATAGATGAGTGCTGGTCAAAATATCACTGCCTAATGAAAATCAACATTCACTATTCGATTCTATAAAAAACAGAAAACTTGTTTTCTCTATATTTTCCCATAACGTTCCATCAAGTAAATATAATGCTATCAATTACTGTAGCAAAGTAGTTTTCTAGTGGTCTTGCATCCAGATTTCATTTTAAATTCCATGTAGCAAACCAACACAATGCCAACAATCAAAAATATCATGCAAAGGTAAACAAAAATGTCCTTAAAACTGCATAAGCCAGTAAATGTTGTTGTTATTATTTTATTTTTAGATTATTTTATTAATGAGTTATTTGCATTCAGAACACACCTGTGACCTATTTTTGGTTTTTTCTTTTATCTTAAGTGATTTACAGTAGCCCAGTCTTATTACAGTGACACCCGTTTTAAACAAGTACCTCAATAATTTCTCCAACTCGGTTACGTTACTCACGGCAACTCAGTTAATGTCTGTTATTCCCTTGACGGTAATATACACTAACCGTTACTTCACCACGTATTAACTTGGTGTGTTACCAATATTTTCACGTGACAGTCACCTCATGATTCACTCGTATCTCTTCACTCGCATCTCAACATGTCGCAACTTGTCCCAACACTTCTCTCAGACCCCTCCCTCTTTTCCATGATTGGATGTTTCTTACGGGCAGGTATACATTTTTTTTTTCAACTCAATTCTAACACACATATCAACATTATTTTAACATGGTTTCTCATCTTTTACACATTATAAAATATACATTTCAAAGAAAATAAACAAAATACAAACAAGGATTTTCAGGAAAACTCAAATCCCCACAGGGCTACATATGGAATCTGAGTGAGACACTACATAATGTTACTGTGGCATCACCTGACTACAGTACTCGATTAAAACTTACACATGCATCAGGCACCAGCTCTCGCAAAGCATTCCCATAGCATCAATTCCATGATGCAGTGTTAAGTTTCACTTAGAAAGGGAACTCACCTTCTTCTCATGTAAGATGAGCTAAAACAGACAAGAAGCAGTTGCAAGTACAACATCCGGAGCAATAGGCACTGTCGGCTAAATCAGCCACCTCTCCAAATGACCCTAAACAAGTGTCCTTCTATTGATTTTCGCCCTGAAAAGATTTAATCAGATAGTTGGTGAGATTGGAAGAGGACAAAAACCCCTGTTTAACCCTATTGTTGTGTCCTTTAGTTATCATTCAGTCTCATCAGAAGAATTTCACTTGATCTAATCAAAAGGAAATATAGAAGCTGTACATTAGAGAAATAAAAGAAGCATACCATTTTGGAAGAATTAATATTTACAAAATCTTCTATATTTCTGTGGAATCCTGCAATGTCCTCAAGTAACCATTATATTTTAATAGCTAAATGCTCATGTTATATAATACAATATATGCAATGCAGTATATTATACATCATTCACAATAATCAGATCATGGTTGTTTACACTCAGAAACATCACATATAGGGAAGTCAGCCATAGTCAAGGAACAAAGATACTCTCTTCTGCGCAAGAACCATAATATAATACATGCCAAACAGCAGGACAGGATTGTAATCAGCATATGAAATCAGCCAATTATATCAAGCTGCTCTAATTTGTCACATTAAGTTAAACAGATTTAAAGAAAGAGAGAGCCAGAGAGACTTGAATTCTCAAAAGAATTTTGACATGTGGTGTATGTCATATATTAATCAAGAGCAATGCTTCTCTATAACATGGCATCTTGCATATGCTTAAAAACTACAATTTCAAGCCTGTCAGAGAAACTATATTTCACACAACTTAACTGAAACCTCTTCTTATGCTCTTTTACTATTTCACTCCCCACTGAAAAAAGGAAAATTCACAAGAACAAAACAGCTACTATTTTTAATCTAAATAAATAGAGCCTCATACTTTCATAGTAGTGTTTGAGGACCCTTTTGTTACGTTTTTGCTGGGTAAGGAGACGGAAGACAACGGAGAATAACAGAAATCATTGTTAATCATCACCACACAAGACATCTAAACCATATATAACGAACAACAAATGAACAGAAGAAACACAGGGTTTATATAAAGGAAACACAAGACGATAATGAGAATAATTAATGGAATGCAGCTGATGGAAATTAACTAATGATGATGGCGGGAACAAACAGAGAAAAGGAACACGTGATTGAAACTGAAAGCAAACACAAACAGAGTCCATGAAGACATACACGTAACATTACCGCCCCTGTGCCAGGGAGGCCATGCGCAGGAGTGGGTAGGTCTGGTGGCCTCCAGGGTGGAGTCCAGGGCGGCGGCCAGTGCGGAGCCTGGAACACAGGCGTCCCTGGCGGAGTCCAGGGTGGCGGGCAGGGCGGCGGGCAGGGCGGCGTGGCCACGGACATATGGCCCCTCCCCAAAAATTTTAAGGGGCAGAGGCCCCACTGGAGCGGGCTCAGGCGGAGGAAGGTCCGGAGCAGGCTCAGACGGAGGAAGGTCATGGAGCACAGGCGCTGGAGACACATCGGGCAGACAGTGCACTGGAGAGGGCTCATGTGGAGAATGCACTGGAGAGGGCTCAAGGGAAACAGGCACGGTCAAAAGTCTATTAGCCACTCCCCTTCACCCGGTGTGTCCATTTTGAGACTGGAGGTGGCCAGTTGGGGGCGTAGCTCTTGTGCGGCGACCACATTACGTTGCGGCTTGGCAGCGGCGGCCATCTTGCGTCGAGATGTAGGAGTGGCAGCCATCTTGCACCGAGGATCGGGAGCGGCGGCCAAGAAGACTGATGGGCAGAGGATGGTGTTGTATTTCAGAGCGCTGTGGGGACGCACTCGCGAACAGAAATGGCCAAGTTCATTGGACTGGTATGTGTAGGGTATCGGCGTGGGTTGAGTGGGAGAGGCTGCGTGTGTTCCCGATGGGACCGGATGAGAGCCACGACCCGCACAAACCTCCTCTACCTCGAATCCAGAACAGTTTAGGAAGAGAATTAAATTGATGGATTCGACTAGGGACAATTGGCAGAGAGGCTCACAATAACGGATCGTGCGCCCCATCCAGACCAGTACGGAAACACACGTTTAAGACCGTGTCATCCCAGCTCACCCGACGAGCAAGCTCAATAAATTCCTCCACATACCTTTCCAAAGGATGACCACTCTACCGCAATCCCCACAGGCTGCCCTCTGCCACGATCATCTTGACAGACGGTATGTCTGCAAACTGTTTGCGGTCATTTGTTCTGTTACATTCTTGCTGGGTAAGGAGACGGAAGACAACGGAGAATAACAGAAATCACTTTTAATCATCACCACACAAGACATCTAAACCATATATAACGAACGACAAAGGAACAGAAGAAATACAGGGTTTATATAAAGGAAACACAAGACGATAATGAGAATAATTAATGGAATGCAGCTGATGGAAATTAACTAATGATGATGGCGGGAACAAACAGACAAAAGGAACACGTGATTGAAACTGAAAGCAAACATAAACAGAGTCCATGAAGACATACACGTAACACCTTTTATGTCAGCTTAACTTCATACGTAATTTTACTACAACCTGTGCAGACAGGTTGTTTTTATACCAGTAGCTGAGGTAAATACGTGGATTCATTGAAAATCAAATGCAAATGAAATATGAGTTTACAAATTCTGTTTTGTATAATGTATTGGTGGTGACTCAATGAGCTAAATATATATATATATATATATATATATATATATATATATATAATTGATATATGATGTCTTCTGCAGATTAGGTGTGGTTGTAATACAGAAATAAAAGCACATCTGTACACCCGTGTCCCTTCCATTCCAACTCAATGCATAAAATATTTTCAGACACTTATTCAGAGACTGGAAAGAAGGAGATAGAGAGGCCTCAGGCATTTTCTATCATTATAGAGAACATTTTCTCCTTATCTGCAGGGCTAAAGCAATTATCGTACCACAGTTTCTCCTCTGGCCACATTATGTTCAAACAGTAACATAAAAAAGCAAAAATAAAGACAACAACACCAAAAATACAAAAAACACCCAATCACGTAACTACCACGCAACATCCCTTGCTTGTGTTTCTAAGAACAGTATGACCTCATAGATGTCTCTTGGGAGTCTCAGGCCACTTGTTTAATATGGTATGCAGAAGACGTGGGATGCCGGCGATTCGCTCTTGCTTATCCATTCAGCTCCAGAGTTTGCACAGATGACTAATTGCTATGGAAATATGATAATTTTGAGACTGGTAATATCTCCACTGAGCATAGCTGTGTTTGCTGGAAAGTTCCTGAATATGTGGATGTTTTGAATTATTTTCACAAAATCAGGACCACAGTCAACAAATGGTTTCATTATGATGAGATGTTGTTTTCCAGTCTGAGAATTAAATTTCTTTACCTCTCTGTTATCCACCTTCATTATTACTTGGTTAATAATTAGAAAAATAACAAAGTGTACACACTAAAAACTCCTGGGTTAAAAAGGGACCAACTAATTTCTGGGTTATTTCAAATGGGTTATTCTTTTTTACCCAAATTCTGGGTTAAATACCTGACCCAAATGTTGGGTTAAAATAAAAAAGTTGCACCGAAGAAGTCCAGGCCAAAACAGATCGAGTGAAGTGACAGTTACTTCAAATTCCAGAACAATAGCCGGGGGCGGGGCAAGAACCCTGAACATGGGTTACTCTTTGAAAAATAACCCAGAAACCCAAACAACCCAGGAATTGGGTCAAAATATTAGCCCTATAACCCAGAAAATGGTTACTCGCTGAAAAAATAACCCATTATTTTAACCCAACACAAATAACCCAGAAAATGGGTTGAAGAAATAATCCAGGAGTTTTTAGAGTGTGGTAAATTTAAAAGTGCAGTGTTTTTATGATTATGAGAATAAATTAATATAATTTGATAACAACATTTGTAATCAAGTAGCATAATGGATTGTTTTTGTAAAGCTAAATTAGACTCTTAGAATAAAAGGTTCTATTTAGAACCTTAAAGGGTTCTGTAAGGCATTACAACCTTTAAGGTTTCCCATGTGATGATTTTATAGAGTACTTTTTCTGGTCTTTTAACTCTTTTTTTATTATTTTAATTAAATGTTATTATTTAAACAGCTTTTAGCATACAATCCGAAGAGAAAAAAAAAAGGAATATCCTGTTAAACATGAACGTTTTATGCAAGGCATTTCTTCTTGTAGATAATCTTTTTGGCATAATGGTTTCAACTGTATATAGAACTCCACTGATTTTTTTTTTTTTTAAGAGTGCGAAGGCTTGCATGCTCAAGTTAAAAATGGCCCAATCTTAGGTTCTAAAATTAGGTGGATATGTATGTACTCTAAGAGAGCTACATTTGACTGTCGTCATCTGTGCAACAGACATTCAATTCTGAGAAAGGCATGACTGTCTTTTTAGTACATGCTCCAGTAAACTGTGAATCAGCACCTGAGGGCTTAACATATCTATTTAGGACAAGCACAGGGACATTAAGAAAATACTTTTTTCTAGTTTTTACTGTGCTCTGCTCCACTTTGACCCTCCATTTCACAGCACAGAGATCAATTTTCACTTTCACTTTGATTTGTTAGCTGCTAGTTTTCTGAACGGATTGATAAACAGATTCAGGAGAATGCATAAATGAGAGACATTGTTTCTGCCTCTCATGGTGAAGCACTTACTGTCTCCCAGAGGAAAGTGAAATAAGGGCGGTCTATGGGGATTCCTGTCAGTTAGAAGAGCAGCTTTTGAGACATCTGACATATTTTGATGTATCTGACACATTCTGTTCTCTTGCATCAACTTTCTCTCTGAACATTGAATGTTTCTCCTTTTTGCATTCTAAAAGCTGAAGCCAGGTGAAAAAGAGGCACAGAAGTGGTGCCAAATCTGATAACACTATGGCAGATGGCTCTGAGGGACCACAGTGCCAGTTTTTATTTATTTTTTTGTTTTTGTGGGACCCAATGCGCAGAAAATCAATTTTGTGTGCAAAATGACACAGCATGTTGAACATCTGCTGAGAGCAAAAAAATAAAGAATAAATAAATACATAGTAGCATATGATGGTGATGTAGCAGACCAAGTTAATATGACCATCTAGTCTGTTGTCTCACAAACGAAGAGCTAATTTCTGATCAGTTTTTTCACATTGCTGTGTTTAACTTATATTCAGATTTAAGTGAACCTGATTCTCGTACTCACCATTGCTTGCATATGCTCTGTCTGCGTGGGAAAGGCTGGCTCGCTGGTATAAAATAAGGCCTTGCTAAACAGAAAGCACTTGCTGCCTTTGCTTTATCTTGAGAGCACAGAGGGTTTACTAATTAGAGTGTCTTTTGGAGAGAGACGGTGAGCCGAAACAGAGGATTGCGATATGGCCCTTGACGAACGGCCTCATCGGTATTTTGATGATTACCCAGCTGCGTATTGGTTGCATGTCAGGCAGTATGCGAAATCAAAATGACATTTAATTTGCAGTTACATGACTGATATTTTAATTATCTTTCCACATCTGTCAAAGCTCTCTGGCATCTTTATGCTTCCCTGATAAAACAATAATGCACAACCATTCCATAGATGATTGTAATTTGGAGAGGGGCACACACCTCCTTCTGGATTTAGAGAAAGAAGGAAAGAAAGAACCCTTTATCCTCATTAAAATAACATCATACAGAGTTTGATGTTTGCCCTTTGATGGCTGACCTATACAAATCTGTACTTAAAACAAAAATGTACTTAAAATCTGCTTCGTTTTGATGCTTCTCTGGACCTAAGGACCATATTTCAAAGCTGGTGGCAGATGGCACAAGTTATGCTGACACTTTAATATGTGTCATTTAGCAGTGGAGAGTGTACAAAATAAGCCAGAGCAAAGCAACTACATCAGTAAACCCATCAAATGGAGCCCAGGCGCGTCTATTATTAAAGATATATTGGCATGTATTATTCTTTGAAGATATTGCACATTTAAAAAATTTATTTCATCACTTTCAACGAAAACTCTTTATAATAAGCTGGAATGCCAGGAATGTGCTTTTGATATAACACTTGTAAGAATAAAACATTCATCAAGTGGCTGTTCAAATGTCTTTCTGAAGTTGTCATGTCCTTCATTCATCAGAGCTAGAGAGCAGGAAATGCTCACTCTCCATCTTGTTCAATGAATTCTTGAAAGATTAAAAATACGTCTATTGCCTGTGAGAGAGAAAGAGTATGGCCTGGGGACAAATTGGAACTAGGGACAGAGAATTCTTTATGAACCATTTTTGCAAAACAATTTGAAGTTTTCTGTATGATGCCAACTCTGAAGATTTATTTGGTGATTTTAGTAGCATGCATGAGACTCAGTAGTGCACTATTCCCTCAAACACATGGGCTGTAAAATACATATACACAGGGAGACACGTTCCTCCAAGAGGTTAGCCTCTCATTACAGCGGATCTTTCTCTTAAACTTTTGTGATCCAGCAGGAATGTGATGCACTGTTAAATTATTAACAGCTGTGTTACTAGCTACAAAAAAATCTGTTCACTAGTCAAACCAAATTGTTTGAGAAGTGAACACATTCAAAAACAAAAATAAAATAATTTAAAAAATGATTATTTATTTATTAAAATTATATTTTAATTCAATAGTAATTTAAATAAAGCATCTCTGAGGAGTCATAGTTGATGATTCACACAGAAGAGTGTTTAATTTAAATTCATGGCTCTACATTTTCTTACTTTTGCGAAGACAAAGGATTAAATAATTGGCAGTTCAAAAGATGAAGGACAGAAATTTCATAAAATGACTGGGTTAATATGTGTGACTTGAGTGGGCTCATTTAAGCATGTTAGCAGTTGAGGTTGCTTGACATTTTTGATGACACAGACAAGCACTCAGATGATTAGCCACTGTTCTTCAACAACAGACAGATATGGCAAGATTTGCACATGGCAAATGAGGTTTAATAAAGGAGCATTCATTCAAGAAGTGCGTGAAGATTGTATTAGAATAATAATCAGAGTTCAACAGAGAAAGGGGAAGGTTTTTTTTTTCTTTTCTTTTTTACAATCCTATGGAACACATTTAGGTCACTTTTTCAAAACTCTTCACACAATGAGCACAACAACAGTCTGAGCTAAACTGAATATTATTTTTGGCGAAGGGTCAATAGACACAACCCCCACCAAAACACTGTATACCTCATTGATTTATGCTTCGTCACAAAATGCATTCAATGACTAGGCTTTCCACTTGCATGTATATATTTCTCAATTGACCGTTCGCAAAGACGATGTCAGACAAGCCATGCTGCTCTCATATCACATCATATTCTCAGTTAAAAAACACATCCCAGTGACAACATGTCGACAGACAAGACAGAGCAGGTTACTTTTGATATTAAACAAAGTCTAAACATTTTTTTTCTAAAGAAATGTAAACAATAAAGGCCGTTTTGTGGCTCTTTAATGTGGTGTGACAAATTGCTGTAGCGCCTTCCCAGCTAACAGAATTTTGTTATACGAATGTTCTCTAAATATTCAGTGTTGGTTCTGGGAACGTAAAAAAATGTCCAGTTTTCTTGACGTTGGTTAGAGGAATGTTTATATATATATATATATATATATATATATATATATATATATATATATATATATATATATATATATAAAGATATGATGTTCCTCAAACGTTCTATCAACTTAATTTCGAAAATTGTAGGAATGCTGATTTATAACATTCCAAGAACATAACAATGTCCAGTTTCCTTACTGTTAGTAGAATGTTATTTGAAGGTTAGTATGATGTCCCTGAAACATTCTTTCAATCATTCAAACACCTGCTGTGAACAAGCATTGAAAAAATGAGAAATAAGAACACAATACAACTTTCTTCAGCCACAGCCTTCGATGAACTGAAGATCAAAAAAAAAAAAAAATTCAATCTGGTAAAACATTCAAGATCTGATTAAACAACACCACAAAAAGAATTACTAACAGATGTTTAGATGTTGATGTTTTATGTTTATATGCACCATCATGGAAATCAGCGTTTGCTTTAGTTGGGCTCTTGACCATTCACTCTAGTTAAGTGTTCAACTCAACAAAAGTGAAGGGTCAAGAGCCCAACTAAAGCAAACGCTGATCTCCAGGATGGTGACCTCAAACTAAATATTTTCAATAAGACATCAACATCTAAACCTCTATTAGCTCTCAATAAGAACTTCTGTAGACATCTGACAGAAATAATGTCAGTCTGGTTAGTAATAAGAGAAGCTGCTAATGCTGTTTGTGGAGTTGTTTAATCAGATCTTGAATGTTTTTTTTCTTATCTTTAATTGATTTCATCTAAGGCTGCAGCTGAAGAAAATCATAGTTTGTGTTCTTATTTCTCATTTTTTCAGTGTTTGTTCACAGCAGGTCATTCACATCATTCTAACCTTTAAATAACATTCTACTAACATTAAGGAAACTGGACATTTTTATGCTCCTGGAATGTTACAAGTCAGTGTCCTAGAATGTTGAATTTTAAATCAAAATTAAGTTGAAAGAATGTGTATGTATACATATATATGTATATATATATATATGTATATATATATATATATATATATATATATATATATATATATATATATATAAAGTCAAGAAAACTGGACATTTTTTACATTCCCAGGAACAGCTCTGAACATTTAGAGTAAACTTGCTTTGTCAGACATAATGGCAGATTCGGGGTTATGATTGGTTAGTCACCCATCAATCAAACTCCCGGCGAAGGGTCAATAGACACAACCCCCACCAAAACACTGTATACCTCAGCCTGCAGGTATTTGCATATTTACATACTCTTTTCAAAACTATTAAACTTATGTTCAAAACCTAACATAATACATAATTTAATAAGACAGCAATTTGCTAGACATGTCTACATTAATATATTGAAATACAGCAAATTATGAATCTAAAAAAAAATAATCTAAAAAAAATGAAACACTATCAAAACAACTAGATGCAGCTGAACTCCACAACACCTACACAAATGTTACAGTTTTTTTTACAATCACTGGGATATACTTTTCAATACCTAGGCCATTCTTTGTGCTGTTTCAGATCAGACAGACAGACAGACAGACAGACAGACAGACAGACAGATAGACAGATAGATAGATAGATAGATAGATAGATAGATAGATAGATAGATAGATAGATAGATAGATAGATAGATAGATAGATAGATAGATAGATAGATAGATAGATAGATAGATAGATTCTTTCATTACAGCTCTCAAATCTTCACAACCTTGACGTCACACTATACAGCAGCCAATAATGAGATCCAAAATTTGTGTGCATTGTGCCCACCTCCTTTTATGGTGTTGAGTGCACTAAGCTTCCTGGCTGTATATGCAAACATTTTTTTTTTTTTTTGTCTCTCATAGTGAACTGGCAGAAGGAAAAACTTTTGTGTCTTTTCAGGAAGATGCTGAGAATAGCAGTTTTTAGCACTCAGCCTGAAAATATCATATATCTTCTTTATTTTTCTATGTTCTGTGACAGCAAGTCCATACCAGAGGCATTCTTTATGGAAATGTATAGGCAGAAAATGAGAAAAACTCAAGAGAAGGATGTATTAATGTATGTTGGGGAATGAAAAGAAGAAGAGTTTTTATTCCACACATGCACAATATTTGCCCTGTATCCTGCTCTGAGCTTTACACCGTAGTACAGTAAAGGTGAAGCCTTGCCTTGAAAATTGTTCTCAGCTAAACGTAGTCATTTGCTTGAGATCATTGGTAGAAATGTATGCACAAAAAGCATGCACATATATTTTTAAATTTATAAATAGAGTATTGGATGTTTTGCATCTTCTCATTAATTAAATAAAGATAGTATGAAGAATGTTCTGTTTGTTAGGACAGAACAAATCGTTCTACACATATCAACAATGAATGTTCTAGTCAAGTGCATGCATTTTGGTTTCTTCAACAATTTCTTACCGACATGTAGATAAATGACAATTCCATCTCAGTACATATAGAATGAAAATCTGAAAATCATGGCCGAGTCTCAGACCGGGAACATCTCTCTGACTGCAAAGAGCTCTTTGCTCTGTCCCTATGATCTGTTGAACAAACCGGCCCGTCTAAGCACAGGAAAGGAGACGGCCCCTCTTTGTGATGAATCTGTCCGGTTTCTCAGTGAATCATAGGAAGCAGATTGGCCCTGCCAGCCTCCATGCAGGCAGAGATATTTCAGCCTCCTATCATCACTGTAGCACCAGCAGATGCTTGAACCCCTTGGCCTCATTCATCCATCTGCTTATTGCTTATATTTTTCTCTTCATCAATCTCGGATGCTACCTTTTCCTCATGTTAAGAGATACAGGTGTGTATTGTACCATTTCATAAGATTTTAAGGGGTTTGAGTATAGGGAATACTTTTGTTTTTAAAGATTATTAGCATGTGTGAAATTTTAAATGATATTTGCAATGCATGTTGCAGAAAATGAGGCCTCTTTCACATTAATATTGTACAATGTGTAATGTTTGTTTGTGTGCTTAAATGATGAATTGTCATGCATCATAGAGCACAAAACATACATTTTCTTTTCACAAAAACAAAACCTTTAAAAAATTTCAGTGTAATGAAATTTCAATGGCATAAGTTTACGTTGAGCACGGAACTATAAAAGTACACAAAAAAGAGTTGCAAATTCACTTCAGTGCAAATCAGCCAACCATTTAGAACTATTTGGTTGTCCCCTAAAATTATTAGTAATTTAAACTTCTTTATTTTTACAGTACATTCTTAACAAATACATTTTATTTATTTGTTTATTTACAGTAGTTTGCTTTTTTTATTATTATTCATTTGGCAGACGCTTTTTTTTCTGTCGACTTACAAGTGGGGAGCAATTAGGGGTTAGGTGCCTTGCTCAAGGGCACCTTAGTCATGGAATCGAAGATGGAGAGAATGCTGTTTATTCACAATCCCCACCTTTAATTCCTGCTGGAGTGGGACTCAAACTGGCAACCTTCAGGTTACAAGCCTGACTCCCTCACCATCAGGCCACGACTACCCTAGTCTTCCTAAAATTTCATCCTAAAATTTCTCCATTTTTGTTCAAGTAGAAATCTCTCAATTTCAGGTTCCAAATGTAAAGCTTAGTTTGTTTTATTGCATAGAATACAAAAATAAATCTCAAATAGAACTAAATGTAAAATATCATGTAAAAGTGTAGAGCACTGTACAATATGTGTAATAACATATTCCACAATTGGGGGAAAATAATAGATATAATTCTCAAGCAATAGTGCCTTGAAAGTAATTGATCTGAATAGATATGTCTCCTATGGTTTATTTTTGGTGATGTATTTATGCTTTCTGGTCCTCAAATTTGATTAGCTGAGACAGGTTCAAGAGTGCTGATATACAGTCCAACAGCACTGGGACTTTTGGACTGTGTTCATGGCATTGCATACATTACTTAATATTATCTTCCTGTTCTGTTTAAAAGCAATATCACATATTATTCAGAATTGGAAATTCACACTGGGGGAAATGATCCCCTCCAAAAAGGCAGAATTTTGGACTCTGGACTTCTAAAAAGCAGTATACAAAAGACTTTCTCTTTATATCACAGTAGAGGCTCCCGCCAGGCTTTTGGTAATCACATAAATTGGCCCGCCAAATCAGTGCTTCATCCTAAAATTTCTGCATTTTTGTTCAAGTAGATTATGATGAGAGCTTCTTGAAATATATGTACTCGACCCATTGTTTAAGAGCATGTGAGCAGAAAAGGCACACTGTGTTATTTGGTGGAAAGGGAAAGGCAACTAATTGGATATGCCAAATACGATGAGTTCAAAGAAGCGTTAATTACTCTGATATAAACAAGATTATGAAGTCCTGCTGAGAGCCCTGTCCCTATCACTCAAAGCACAGCTTCCTTCTTTCTCCGAGGATAAATATAAAGGGCTAAAAAGCATGGAGGAGAGATGGAATGAGGGCAGAGAGAAAGAGAGTAAATTAGGCAATAAAAGAACAAAATCTTTCACACAAGGGTATGGAGAGAGACAGGGCTGCAGTTTGAGTCCAGCTCTGTTCAGCTCATGCATCATGAGCTAGTAGTGCTACTCGAACAATCAGTGATTCTGTGGTGAAATTTCCCCTTTATGCAGGTAACCTGGTGATCACAGGAAACCAGATCCACCTTCACGCTGGGAAATTCTGCCCTATAACATATTCTACTCTGTGAATACCTTGATTTAAAAATCCGAGCACAAGGAGGGTTTGGTCTGGTAGTGAATGGAAAAGAAAGACATTCCAGACACAATTCTGTATCATAATATGTAGGGGTTGGACAATGAAACTGAAAAACCTGGTTTTAGACAATAATTTGTTAGTATGGTGTGGAGCCTCCTTTTTGGAGTCAATACAGCATCAATTCATCTTGGGAATGACAGATAAAAGTCCTGCACAAGGCCCAGAGGGATTTTGAGCCATTCATCTTTCAGAAGATTGTCATGTCACTCTGTGATGCTGGTGGAGGAAAACATTTTCTGACTTGCTCCTCCAAAATACCTTATCCAAAATATGTGTCACAAGTCTTGCTGTGTGTTTTGGTGCATTATGATTCTGATACACAGCACCACTTTCAGGCTACAATGTTTCCTCCAGAATATTTCGGAAGTCCTTGGCAGTGATGTGCCCATAAAGCACAGTAGGGAATGGTATGATATTCATCACTGATCCATCTTTGGGACTTCTCCACACCACAACTCCAATGGATGTGTTAAAGACAAAGAAGGTGGACTCATCAGAGAACAAAACATGTTTTACATTGTCCACAGCCCAAGATTTAAACTGTTGACACCAATGAAACTGACATTTGGTATCGGCATGAGTGACCAAAGTTTGCCTATAGCAGTCCGTCCATGTATATTGACTGAGGTAGGTGTGGTTTTACGATTTTTTTTTTCTTCTTGCGTTGACAGTTACTTCTGTTGAATGTGCTTCTGTTTCATTGTCTAACCCCTGTACATATTTGAGCCATTAGTTAAAACAAAGAAGAAGAAAAAAACAGAACTGAAAGCGTGACCTGGCAGAATATTTCTGCATAGACAGATGATATAAAGCTGATTGATCACAGTAGAAAGAGTCAGAAACAGACTGTCAAAATGTCTTCAAAAAAGTCTGTGCTCATTGTGACACTGGTTCGGTTCAGACAGAGGCCTGCATTCTCCTTCACTGTAATAAGTTTAGGAAAATAAGAAACAGAAATACTCCAAAAACTCTCAAACTTCATTTTCCAAAACTGTCAGAAAAAGATCAAATGTACATGTTACTGGGGGAGGACAGTCAAGCATCTGTTGCAGCAAAACTCATATTTGAGCTGCACACCTTCAAAAGCAAGTCGTTGCTTTGATCATCATATTCAAGAGTCGTCTGTAAGTATCTGGAGTTCTTATGTTGATGTATTGCTTTATTGTTTTAATTGCTTGCATTTTGTTTTATTTTGTCACTGCTTATCTTGTGTATTAATGTGTATTGAGAGAAGCCAGAGGACAGCTAGTTACTGAAGCACAAGTTCAAGAAAGAGAGCGAGAGGACCAAATCCATAAATGAAGCAAAATCCTGTAAAGACAAAGCCATATAGCAGGGGTGGCTTCTTGAAGCATAAAATGTTAAACTGCCATTTTAAAAAATCAACAAGCACCTAAAATTGAAGTAATCGAACAGAGTGATTGTGCCTTCACAAAGGGAGTGGCCCAAAGGGTGACCCGGGGCGCTGTATTCTGTCTTTCTACTTTTGCCCAGGATGACTCAGCTGCCGTTTGCTGTTGACTGACAGGATTAATGAAGCTCTTCACAGCCCAACCCGTAGATCAGTGGCTGCTTGTGAGAGCACAAAAGCTCCTGGCACACAAGGAGGAAGAAAAGAGACTTTCATTAGAGTTTATTATTCTCTAGTCCCCCACGTCAACCTCGCTCCCCAGCTTCGCTCCAGAGTGAAGAGTCATTTAGGCTCCATTCTTGGCACTCATTGCACATGTGGGCAGAGTGCGTGGTGCCACATGTGGAGGGTGCTTTTTAGAGGGGGCTTGTAAAGCTCCAGCTGCAGGCAACATTGCACTATAGTATGAAAGCAGAGATCAATTTCCCTAATGATACGATGATTTCTATGTGATGTCTCATTTCCACCTATTCACTATCATGCACATAGAAAAAGGGGAGAGAGGACGACAATAGGGCATCTTTTTGAATTTCTCCATTCTCGCTTTTTAAAGCTCCCTGTGAGAATGTACACAGAGCCACTTGCTCAGTCAATCAGTCTGTTTAAAAGACACTGGAGATGAGGAAAAATGCCTTTTTTAATATTTAAATCTAATAAGAGATGTTTTTTTCTCTGTAAGACTAATTTTATTTGAGCAGTCTGCTATACGTTATGCATGCGGCATTCTCTTCCATGAAGGCTTTATTAAATCACAAATTCTTTTCCCAAGGCTATGTTAAGGCAATTTCAGATATTTTGACTGAGGTCAGAGGGTTATGTCAAGAAATTTGATGTACTGATAAACCAGTTATTGCTATTGTTAGTTTAATGGTCCTCAGCAAAGGCAAGGACAATACTAGTATTAGAGGGCCCTATGTGTTAATCTTAAAAGCATGAATAAAAATAAAACTGCATATATGAATAATGCCTATTGATCACTATTGAAGCCCAGGCTTGTTTCATGAGCATTAAACATAATATTTTGTTTGATAAATGACTCTAAAATGTGCACAAATTTAAGTTCCATCATATAAGGGGATGGACTAAACAGTGATTCAGAAACAAGGTTAAAACGTCTGCATCACTTGTGATTATGACACTTTTGGTTCACTAAAAATAAAAGAACATTGTCATGAAGATGGAACAGATTAATAAACAGACTGAATGATATTAGAGGAAAAGATGCATTAGCAGCCATTCTTAATAAAGAAAAGAAAAACTCATTACTATGTAAAGTTATGCAAAACAAGTTCAAATGAATTACGAGGAGTCTAATAAATCTTTCATCGTAATCTGATCACCCCTGAGACGAATGGAGGATTATAACATTAATGTGACACATCAGATAATAGGGAAGCAAATCAGAGAGAATTTTAAGCTAATTGTCTTGGTTTTCTTGTTCCCCCCTCACATTGACATACTTTCTTCAAAGATAATGGAGGTAGCATCTGAATTATCCCACACTTCCTCCATAGGCTTCTAATAGATCAAGTCAAACTATAAAAAATTATCAGCAAGGCAACAGCATTGGTATGAGTACAGAATGCTGTATTTTGGTCTTTGTCCAGCACTTCATTCTATCAGAAAGAAAACAACTAATCTTATTATTTTTTCTAAAAAAAATAACAAATTAAATCTTGAGTCATTTGTCAAAACGAAACAGAATTACCCAATTCTCCCATTGGACTAATTTGTATCATCTCAGGGAAGTTGCAGTCCAATTGTACACACAGATGTGCACCTAGTGGAATTTAATAGAGACAAGTAAAAAAAAAAAATAATAATAATAATAATTAATTGACTGAATAAATAATATTCTACAATACCTCCATCTCCTACACTGGAAAACAACTTGAATTTTTGTTTCACACTGGGGTCTTAATCAGCCTAGATTGACTGATGAACCCTCCTGAGCTGAATTTGCAAAATTTGCATTACAGAGTGAATGCTTGTCCAGAAATTAGCCCAATAAAGTGATTGCTGTTGGATGCTAAACACATATGTTGGAGCCAGGGATCTCTGTGATTTTCAGCTGATACACAATGGTACCCTGACAACCCCTGGGATATCATCATTCTATCAGTGAGGCCTGAATGTCTGCCAAGCTACTGGCAGCAGAATCTGGCAAGAGCTGAGGACTCCAGGACGACTGAGCAGGTTGTATAGAAGTGGTGGATGCACTGTAGAGGAAGGCAGAGAGCATGGTGATCCTTTGCATTAAATGTATTAAAATACATGAATCCTGCCAGAAAATGAAATAAATGAATGTTCAGAAAAGCTACCAAGACACATTCAGAGAAAAGTTCGAAATTTTAAAAGCACTGGCTAATAGAATAACATTACAACTTCAATAGTAAAAGGCATACCTGAATCTGTCGGTTGTTAGGTTATACAAAATACTCCAAATAAAGAAAATGCTTTGTGCCTGTGTCAAGTGCCATCAAGTTTCACCTCAAACATCTTCTGACGCTCTCTGCAACCCAGCTAAGAAGCATGTCGACTCAATTAACCTGCAGACATGTCCAATGTCTTTCTCAGACTTGTGAGACATTCAGACAGAAATGCACCCAGGGAGAAAAGCTACTCTATATGATAATATGGCCCTGAAACATCTATTCAAATAATATCTGAATGAGAGGAATGCTACTGTTTACCTGCCATTGTGTTGCTTACTGCAATTTACTTCATCTGGAAACTCGGTTTCTGAACAACACATTGTGGCAAAAGCATCAGAACATTCACTTTGTATGGACATTCTGATTCAAAAATCCAACATGACCTTCTATGACTCAAAATAATTGTATATATTGTTACAAGCTATAATTCTTCTAAACATGTGACATAAGCATGACCTGCTTTCTTTTATAAAAAAGAATGCAGATGCAATGCATTGAAATAACAAATTTCAATCCATCGTATCAATATGATGTAAAAAAGTAAACTACAAATTGCTGCAACGATTGAAATTTCCATACACCCACATGTTTGTTGGTTTTAAAGTAAACTCACAAAATAACCAAATTATAAAATTGTAAGGGTGGATCACCTCCAGGGGTTCAGGCTGCAGGGTTGCCTAATGACTAAAGAAGCGTTATCGGCAAGATGGTAGAAAACTGTACATTTCTTGTCTATTACACCCACTGCTATACCAACAACTGAAATAGGTCCAGTTACAATAGCAAAATATGTGGGAGAGCGTTGCTATAGTGTGACGATACTGTTTTGCAATAGGTAGCGCTTCAAAGTTAATACCACATCAGTTGTAATGAAAGCGTTCAATAACAATATCTGGTTATGGTTACATTTAAATTGTAACTCATTTGATGTACGAGATGATAAAATCATATACCATTAATCGTACCCAGCATATATGTTGCCTGAGGGATAGAAAGAAAGAGAAAGAAAGCATAGAGAGAAAGAGACAAATAAAAGAGGAGGCAA
Source organism: Opsariichthys bidens (assembly GCA_037194245.1). Classification (NCBI taxonomy): domain Eukaryota; kingdom Metazoa; phylum Chordata; class Actinopteri; order Cypriniformes; family Xenocyprididae; genus Opsariichthys; species Opsariichthys bidens. The sequence goes on along the minus strand of CM074280.1, from coordinate 16,421,145 downwards.
AGAGAGTGCCCCAAGAAAGAGCCAGAGCAAAGAAGAGCCCAAGGAAAAGAAGGTAAAAAAGGGTAAAAAAAGACAGAGCAACAGTTACAATATTCTTTTATCCCTTCCTTGACCATGTGACTGAAACCTAAATGTGAGACATTCAAACTGACCAATCAGAAGATTAAAACCCCAAATGTACACTGCACTAAAGGTGTGACAATTCATAGACCACTGATGTACACACATCTTGGCCTACAGGCCTTTATCACTATCAACACCTTTCTGCCTTGCAAATGACCCTTGTAGCAAGAGAGAGAGAGGGTTGAAACAGCAAAGCAAATGTCTTGTGTTCATTTTAAAATATCTTTGGATATTTTCAATCTTACAAAAGAGAATCAGTTGATCTTTGAAGTGTGAAGATCATGGAATGACCGTCTCTCTAGCCATATCTCTAGAAGTACAGACATTAAGTACTTCTATTTAGAACTGGCTATTATTCAATGATATGTAAGAGTTCCAGACCTGTTGGCTATTTTTTTCTTTCTAAATCACTGCTGTTCATGTTTGCCCCGCCCCCCCTGAGCACTCTGGATGTACATTTGGAACCACTAGTATCACATGATCCATCTTGGATTAATAAACAAGCTATTGCATTTTACAGAAGAAAAGTGTTACTGGTAGCTTAAATCAATTGTTACAAAACTAAGATTTTTTTTTACTGCAGCTGTTAATCATATTGTTGAAAATGCATCCAAATAGAAAATACGCTGCAGGTTACTCAAATTGATTTGTGTTTTAATGGTCAAGTTATAAAAAATGCAATTATTTATTTACAGATTTATCTGCAAGACTAGGAAACCTCATTAAATATGCCCATAATTCCCCAAACATATTTTTCTATAGTTTATTTTGCAGAGCTTCTCTCAAGAGACGAAACTGCACAAGGCAACATCCTTTTCTGAATTAGCAGTTCTTGAACAGATGCGTAGCCACATGAATATATTAGATGAGTAAATGTTAGACTTTTTTTTAAAATAATGATCTTGAGTTTATTATTTGAGACGAGGTTCTAATAACATTTAAGTAACCTTAAAAAGGATTTTAAAAATTCCAAAGACACCATACAGTGACCAGACATTTTTATTTATTTCATATCCCTGTAAGCACATCTTAGCTTCTGTTTATGCACAGATCATTAGAAATAAAAATGCTCTAACAATACCATTTCACATGTTCTCTGTTCTTATCAGCTTCCATACATCATTGCTTGCGTATAATAAATTGCAATTTTTGTATTCACTTACAACCTGCAAACATCACCTGCCTGCCTTTCTGCCCTTTTAGTCTTTATCACTTCAACAATTATGAGTTATGGCAATGTAAAGATCAAATTTGTTCATTATCTGAAAAACTTGTAATGTAAAAAATTAAACAAACCATGCGGTTCTGTATATTGAGATTGAATAAATAGAGCTGAGTGAGTTTTCCATCATAAAATACACTTTATTACTGATAATTAACCTGTTACCCACCAAATCAATGCAGATAATGAAATCAAAAAAGTAAAGCGCATGTTCAGTGTTGATCATAGTTATTATAGTACAGTCCTTTATCCTACAACCACTGTATCATCGTCAGGGAACTCGTAGTAGGGCACCTCCAGATTGAGCGGAGCAGGGCCTTTCCTAATGCGACCAGATGCGTCGTAATGAGAGCCATGGCACGGGCAGTAATAGCCACCATAGTCACCGGCATTAGCGATGGGCACGCAGCCCAGATGGGTACACACACCGATGACGATAACCCAGGTCGGGTTTTGAACGCGGTCTTTGTCGTGCTGTGGGTCCCGGAGCTCAGAGAGATCGACACCGGCCTCAGAAGCAATCTCTTTTTCTGTTCTGTGGCGCACAAACAAGGGCTTCCCTCTCCATTTGAAGGTCATGTTCTTACCTTCAGGGATGTCTGATAGCTTGATTTCAATCTTGGACAGAGCCAACACGTCAGCTGAGGCGCTCATGGACGAGACAAACTGTGTGACAACTGTCTTGGCTGTATAGACTCCAATCACAGCGGAGGAACCCGTGACCAGATAGGAGAAGGCCCGCCGATTATCGCCACTGTCTTGTGAGGACTTCTTTGAGTCCAAAACCTCAGGTCGGCGATAGTCAGTGAAATCAGGGATCTTGATGTCTGTGTGGGCGAAACGTACTGAAGAACGGGCTTTAAAAAAAAAAAAAAAAAAAATTCAACAAGTCAATGAATTGATTTATCAATAAAAATCAAAATGACGCATGAAACACAGTGACAGAACAATATTTTGACCAGGCTGCAATTTCAAATCATATTTGACAACATTTATTTATACTGGAAACAATTTACCAAATTTGGACTTCAGGGTGCACATTTTCTGAATTGAGTAAATTTGACATATATATATCATTATTTACAAAGGGAAAAAAACCCAACCTGATCCCTATATCAACAAATCACTGGTGAAAACACATTTTTGAGTGTAAATTAATCATATATATGCTATGTGGGCTATACAATGTCGGTAACGTTACATAAAACACCCAGAAGACGATTATTAATAACATTTCTAAATTGTTAGCCAAACTACTTTGCACCTTGACAACTAATAATCCATATTGTTAATAAAAGTTAGGATGTTCTAGATGCTGTGATAAATAACATTAAAAAGTAACACTGCTTCCATAAGAGCAAAGTAATTTAACTTCTCGGTCAACAACACATAACAGCGGGCCTATCTTAGTAAGAAACCTTTAGCTAAACGTGTCCTAAAACATACACTTAATGACCCAAATTCAACCATATACTGGGAATTATTGTATTATGTAATAGTAAGCCGATCGTTAAGGACCTTGGAGGAAAATAAAGTTATTGAATCCACGAAAGTCACAGGCTACTTTACTAACCGCTGCAAGGACATTAGCGAGGCCTCAGTAAAGCTAACTGCTTGTAGCACGCGAGCTAATGCTTCTTTATCGTCATACTGTACACGTTCAACTCATCTCAATGATAATAATAACAATAATAATTCAGCACTGCTTACGTACATCACAACAACAAAAAATACATCTTTTCACGATACAAATCAAACATGTGAATTCATTGTGCCCTTGAACGAGCGCCCGCTACACGGCCTCCTCAGACTACACTGAGACCGGGACTCTCGATTTCACTAGGCCGGCAGTGAAACTCACCGTTGAGGCTGGTGGACACGGAGAGTCCGCTCTTAGCGCTCTGACCAGACAAGGACTCACGGCACAGGAACGGTTTCTTCGAGTCCGTCAACAGTTTATCGGTCTTCATGACGACGCCGGGTATGAGAGGTTTTAGTGGACCTGCCACGACATAATTTGTAGCTTGTAAGTAAGGGGAAAAAGTCCCCGAACGAGCAGCAAGGGACATCATGTTTGTCAGCTAACTGAGCTACGATCGACCTTCCCGAATTGGTCTACCGACTGCACTGACGCGCGCGCGCGCTCCCGATGCCAACGTCTCCAGAGACGGGGTGACGTCACGCCTAAAGTCTTGACACAGTTTTACCTTCTTTTGTGTTCATTTGTAATTTCGTGATTGAAATAAATAATTGAAATTGTTAGCAGCACACCTCTATTCCACCACAATGCGGATAAATGTTTCGTTGATTCACAATAACAAACAAGCAAACAAAAATGGTAGGATATATGGTGAACCTGTTTAAAAGAATACACTGGTCTATGCATGAAAGAAAGCAATGAAAAGTAAAAACCCTCCTGGAAATCTTAAGCTGGTTGTTGTGATTTGGAAGAGGGTTTCTGGTTTCTATTACAGCAATAAGACCCAGGAAGCCCGTAGTAAACCATGGATTCATTTGGCCATTTTACATTTAAAAATTTATTGAAAACAAACAATACTTCTTCTGCCAAGCAATAATTCTTAAGCAATGTTTAGCAGAATAGACCCTTTTCACATTTCCGGATTTCTCAGAAGCGGAAGTTGTCATAGTGGGGTAAAATTCTATGGTGGTGAATGAGCGGAATAGAAATAGAAAAAGTTAACAACAGTGTTTTCACAACTTGAACAAATCGAGAGATTGATAACAGCAGTCAGAAGAGAAGATGTAAACTTTACTGCCACTCCAATAAACGCTGTATTAGGAACACCCTCACAGCAGCATTAACTAGTTTTTGTTTGTAATTTGATGAAAATGTAATACAACACTAAGCAGTGTTATAAATGTACATACATTTAAAAACAACTAAAAAAAAAACTGTGCAAGATTAATGATGCTGATGACTGTTAAAATGCGTCATCACAATCCGTGAGAAGGATCCATTATTGCCAAGCATCTCAGATGGTCACAGGTGTTTGTTCATAGAGTATTCTAGGACAGCTTTCAGTGTGGTTTAGTTTGAAGTTACTTTCAAACCAAGTAGCTTTTTGTTGGTCAATGTAAATTTGCACAACCAACTTGAACCTGTTGCATAATATGTTTTGTTAAAACTTTCACCCTCACCCAAAATTCCCGGATTGCATGAATTCCTATTGAAATGCCTGGATTTTGCTATCGAAAATTTGCAGAGCAATGTTAAATATGATCTGTGGCTACATTCGCAAATTTTCAGCAACATTTTGCAGGAAAAAAGGGTCTATTGTCAATAATGTAGATGTAAGAAACAGTGCACATAGAATTCCTTTCAAATCAAACAGAATTCTCTTGTTCAAGGCAGCAAATTAATGTGACCAACTTAAAAATAAGAAAACTCCTGATTATGTGGAATACTTTTTGAATAACTGTATTTCATCCACGAAAATTTGCCAAGCAACAGTAAATGAGACCTTAAGATTTTTCTTTCATTCCATCTTTCACTCACTACCATGGTGTTACCCAAAAATCCCTCTATCGCATTTACAGATTGGATTTGCATACTCTTGGCTATTACAAAAGACTGTTTCCATGAATATTTCCTGAAGCAATCTCATTTGTATGTTCCTGTTTATCTACACTGACTGGGTTACAGCTTGTCAAGTTCTCACAGCCCATTTTAATAAATCCAGTAAGTACGTCTGATTTTACTGCCTGCTGTTGCCACAGCATCAGCTTTGATCAATGTGATGCGGTTTGCCTGCAATTGAGTCTCAGCTATTTGAGGCTGCATTTCCTCCTCTGTCAACTGAAAATAAACTCTATTGACATTTTTAATCTATGAGTATGCAGTTTGACTCGGGTGCTCTCTATACTGTATCGGTTGTGTCACTCTTGACATTTGCTGTTTCCACAAGCCTGCTTATTAGTTTCATTAGAAAGGGACATAGAGTCCCAGCTAGATCTCTAATTCTTCTGGGAGACAGCAATAAATGAAAACTCGTTTTATGTTTATAAAAAGATGCAAGTTTTTTATGCGAAAAAACTGTAATAATGTATCCAGATAGTGGCAATTTAAATAAATGAATAAATACTGTACATAAACTGTGATCAGACATGAAGGATACCATAGGCGGAGCATGCAAGGTTTAATACTAGTATGCTGCTGCTTCTATAGGATCGGTTTTCTCCAAAATAATAGCATATTGGCAAACAATGTAGAGCGTATCTGTGTGTGTGCTCTGGAAAACGTCATAGGTTTCCATATACAATGTGTTTTTCCAGCGTTGAGCAATGTAGCTAATAACAAACATCTGTTGATTTCTTGAACACAAAGGCCAATCAGATGTGTTTAAGTTAGCACTGAACAAAAACTCTGACTTTGGATTCTGCACACTCTCAAGTCCTCTCATTATAATAAACAATTATGCAAATAAGAGATTTATTGTGCAGTCAGCTTCATTGATTGTAACAAAACTTTGTGAGATTGTGATTCTAAGATGAGTGACTGATTTCCAATGGTTATAAAGGGAGCCCTCTTTGGAATGGGCTGTTTGTTTGTTTATGCTGGAATATTAGGTTGTGCAGTCATGCGTAACTTGAAACTATTTTAAGGAAATCTATTGGCTTTACTCTGGAGTTGGTTCACCCTCCTCCTATGAAGAATACCCAATGCTGAAACTTGTATTATTGTATATTTTCAACCCAGGCTTGCAAAAGTGGGCCTAAACATGTTTCTCGCCCCAGGGCCAGACTGAATTTACTGTCCTTTGGTTGTGACATAAAGAGACTCTATCTCTAAGAGAAGTAATCCCAGAGGGAAGGATGGGAGAGCCACATTAAGAGCACAGGCCACTGAGACATATTAAGTCCCTTGCATCCTGCCTCTGCTCCTGCACTGCTAACAGCCCATTAAAAGCTGACAGAGGACCACTGACCCCTTGCATCAGACCCGGCTCTCCACTCATGTATTCTTTTCGCACAGCTGGACACCGGCTCTTTGAGAGGGATTATGTCACAGGCATTTTATGACAAGTGCCATATCTGGTCAGTGGTGGTGTCTACACACACGTTTGAAGCTGTGTACCCAAACTCACCCAGAAAGAGTTTGCAATGATAGCGTCACTGCCAAAGCAATTAATACGCCTGTCTCTGTAGATTCCTAGTGATGTGAGGATTTCCAGTGTTGAACTTCACTTCAAAGCGCTTTACAATGCCTACATGAGGACACTAAGAGGGATATTCCTTTCTCCACAAAATGCTACTGTAGCGGGAATGAAAATGAATGACCCTTGGTTCTCTGTTCACTGGCACTTCAGAGAAAAATGAGAGTGAGAATCAGGTCAATGCTGCTTTAAATATGCAATGAGTATCTTAAGCCTCCTCCATGCGATTCATCGATTTTCTCATTCCCCCATCCTCAGACCTAATGAAGGCCTTTCATTTTTTGATTGTGTAACCTTTCCATCTAAAATACGATGAAGCATATATCTCAGAGGACTAAATACATTTTAATCAATCGACTTTTTCAGTATTGATTAGTAGCTGCAGAAGAAGAAAGTTATTGCGTTTAGGCCAGATATGACATCATATTTGATTAGAGGGAGTTAGTCAGTAGAGATGACATCCTCCTGGACCACTGTGATCAATCCATAATACCTGGAGGGAGTTTTTCCCATAGCATTCTCATTAATCTTAATGGCAATACTGCAGCATGAAGCTCTGGTGGTGCTACCTTTGGTTCATATTTTCTGCATATATAGCATTCAAAAGTTTTAGTTCAGTAGGATGTATGTATGTATGTATGCATGTTTGTTTGTTTGAAAGAAATTAATACTTTTATTCAGCATGGATCTGTTAAATTGATCACAATCAATTTCAAAATCAAAAATCACAATAAAGATTTTTACATGCAAACAAATGTCTGTTTTAAATATATGGTGTTCTTTTTTTATTGTACTTCCTATTCATCAAATAACCCTGGGCGGATCTATTGCTATAAACATCTACTATAATATAATGAAATGTTTCAATTTACATGTTGCTTGGCCATCAATGGTGAAAGTCTGCCCATGTGATGTTGCAGTTACAGCATCTTCTGTAGAGGTAAATGGCCAGACACCTTGTTTCATCCACACCATTCTGCTTTATCAACTGCCTTCCATTGCATTCCCTTGGGCAAGCCAATAAATCCTGAAATGGTTCATGGACACTGGTGTTTTGTTCACATTTTGCTCACATACAACACTTCCAAATCCCGTCAACTCATAGTAACTTTGTACAAGTTGTAAAAAGAAAATGAACTCAGCATTACTTGTCTATGCCTTGAGGTTACAATTGTCATTTGTATTGAGTTGTGTCATTACAATAAGTAATCTCGTCTTCCATCTACTTCAATTTACAGTACGCAGATGAAGAGATTCCACTCCCTGGATGAGGACATGGTATTTGCCTCATACTACATGAATAAGGTAGTGCTATATCACTACGAGCAACAAATGACTGTTTATATACATAAATATATGATGAATATTTTCACAAATGCTTTCCACACTCATTTGTGTTTATATGGGTAATGCCAAAATTTATCAATGGCAAAAATACAGCCCCACAGAACATGCTGACACACATAAAGAAAAAAGTGCATGCTGCTACTTTTAAATAATCTCCTCTCATCTGCTAATATTAAAATGCAGATCTTGTCTTGGTCCCAGATTGTGCTCAAGGGCAATAATGTCCATCTCTCCCTTCAATAGCACATCACCCTCAGACCCAATAATGCATTAACATCCTATTAACTGGGACTTAAAAGTGGCTTTGTAATTGATAAGGAGGTTGGATGGGAGGACTGAGAGTGACAGAAGGCGTGGCGGCAACCAGATGGGATGCTATTATCTAAATGAAAATCTGAAGTGTCAGACTGTGTCTAGTTTTTCAGTGCTTTTTGGAACAAAGTGGCAGGAATAAAACAGTTGAGTTATGGTCAAACTAATTGTGATAGTTTTGATCTGAATTTAAATTACACACTCTCTTTGCAGCTCTATTATACTGATTAATTGCCATATAAGAAAAGAATTGAGTGGCTATACTGGTGCATAAAAGAAATATGCATTTGTATTACATTCATCCAGAATCATGGTTTTCATTCTGAATGTATAATGAAAGTTTCATAAACTATATGAATTTGAGAATTCACCGTTGCTCAGAGGCAAGGCTGTTTTATGAACCTTTTAATTTCTAAAAATTACACAGATTTATCTGATGTTTAGTTATTCTGCTCTGACACTTAGGTTGCTGCTTGTTTAAAGAATTAAGTGGTCCTGGGGTACAAATGCTGCTTATGCCGTCTGATATCTTCTTCCTTGGTTCCCATGGAGCTGATTGGTCTTGTCCTCTGACAATGTCATCATGCAAGGGAAAGCAAGCAGAAACCTTGATAATGTCGTCCCTGGCATTCAACAATTTTGCGCTGAGATGTCGCAGCCCGATAAGCTGTCACTGATGCCAGTTCTCCTAAGTCTTAACCAGATGCTTGGCTGCTCCCTACAGTCCTTCCAGAACGAACTCTGGATGTCTCAAGCAGCACAGTGATAGGGACAAGTCAGTGCTGCCTGTGGGACTGTGTTGATGGCCTTATCTCAGGACAAAGGTCTCTGTCTTCAAGCCAAGGCGGGAACTTTGTTCACTCTATCAGGGGACAGCAAAGAGACAGGGAGAGTTTGGTGAAGGAGAAAGAATAAACCACACATGGATCGCTGTGTTTATGTCCTTGTCAAGATAAACAAGGGCATTTTGGTTCTTTCAAAATGCCTTAATTATTACTTCTTGGGCATGTATATATTTTAGATTACGAATTTTCTTGAATTATTTGCATTAGAAGGACGTGCTTTAAGGACAATTTGCTCAGCAAACATACAGGCAGTAAATTTAATCCTGTAAAACTTGAAAGTAGCAGTAATGAAGAATTATCATACCATATTAGGCAACAGCATGTCATATTATTGGATTAAGAATCTGTTAGTAAATTCATCTAAATTCAATAGCAGATCCCTTCTGCACAGGTAGTGCTTAAACCAGAGGATGTCTTTTAAATCCCTGTTATTATTTGTATATACAGAGAGATAATTAATTACGCCTGTTTATTAAGCACTCAGGGAAGAAGGTTTGTGTGTTTGATCATGCTGACACTAATGCGATGATGGCTCATTGGTATTTGAAGTCATGTTGCCCTACAAAGTATGCCTACAAGGTTATTATTTTGCTAACATTAATTTGATTCTACACACACAAATCACACAAATGGATATTTATATTTTAAGATCTGTGATTGTAAAATGAGAACCTTTACTGTAGAAGCACTAATTAAGAAATTTAGAGGATCTCAGGACTATAGATGTTCTGTCACAGCTTGTGATTCATTGTGTTTGATCAAGTGACTACTCTTGGGCCCAGCAGGAGTCAGAAGGCAATAAGGCCCTTCTCCTCACTGACTATCCAAGATTTTATGTACCATACATCCAGTGCTAATATACAGAAATTTCTTCCACCCTGTCTGGTCATTCATCTTACTTCTGATCTGCGCATTTACCGCTCCTCGCCTGCATATTCTGCCTGATAATTGAATGGAAATGTACACCAATTACTATTTGATTACTGCATAACACCTCTCAAGAGCAGCTCTGTAAATCAAGTGAAATCGCTTTGTTGTATTAGTTTTCCAAATGTAAATCTTCTAATGCTTGTTTACCTATGAGATTTATGGGGTGGTTTATATATTTATACATATATACATGTATGTTATGGATGTATATATAAATATATATATATATATATATAAAATTTGAAATATTTGGCTGTAGCAGTTTTGAAAGCATTCTTACTTTACAGCATTTTTTCACACCTGCCTAAAACTTTTGCACAGTACTGTATATATATATATATATATATATATATATGTTTTAGAGTAAGAAGAGCAAGAAATTAAGAGCATATTGGGAAACAGGGTTAATATTCCTTGCTATATGAACATCTCTGGGAAAACTTCCTTTATTCGCCCCGGAGGGGCAGGTCCTTGGGAGTTGGTTTCCGCATCCGACAGGTGACAAGACATGAAGGCACAAGGTGTAACTTTTCATCCTCATCCCTTTGTAACAGGATGGCCTCTATGCACACCACCGAAGCGTCCACCTCCACCACAAAAGGTCTTTCTGGGTCGTGGATCAAGAGAATGGGAGCAGAAGTGAAGCAGCGCTTGAGCTCCTCGAAGGCCCCCACTGTCTCCGGACCCCAGTGAATCTTGATTCCTCCTCACTTGGTCAGTGCAGTCTTAGGGGGGCCACCACAGAGCTTAAGTTCTTGATGAACCCCCTAAAGCAGGGGTCTTCAACGTTTTTCAGGGCAAGGACCCCTTAGATGAGCGAGACACGCAGCAGGGACCCCCCACATAAAATGTGTCAAACCGCCTCTGATGTTAATAGAAATCAATCATATTACGATAGTAATGTTATGTTGAGACAATATAGATTAGAACTATGTTGTTGTACATTGTCTGTAGGCTATATTTTCATTGTTAAAGAGATTTATGCACCATAACAAACATGTAGCAATTAAAATCACAATTTATTAAGTTCACATTTGTCTTAATCACAATTATTTGAATAAATTTGCAGTTTCATACATTTAAATTTTATTGTCAGGTGGACAATTATACATTTCTCTGAACTTCAACTTAAAGCCCGAAAAACACCAAGCCGACGGTTGTCTGTCGGCCGACTAAGTTTTCTCCGCACCGTCGGCTGAAGTTGGTCCTCGTCGGGTGTTTTTCGGCCGATTCGACTTGTTGAATCGGCGTCGGGCCGTCGGTGAGAGAGAGAACTCTGATTGGCGGTTCAATATAGCAAACGAGTCAGTTCACGAGAATATACAGCAAAAGTTATGAAAGCAAGCAAATAAGTCATGACGGCACTGACAGAAGGTTGGTCTAATTTTACATCTTCTGACCTGAGCATTGAATCCACGAATATTTTCATAATAACACGAGCGGAGTGGAATAAAGCACGTGATCAGCATGATTGATATTCAAAACGGTCAGCAAGCGCTGCTTTGTTTATGGTTTCTATACTTGCAGACTTGGTTTCGCTTTCCCTTTTTGAATGACGAGTATGGACAAATATATCTGCTTAAACAGACAGTTATCTCATTTATATGCAGGCGCAGATCGCGCGCTAGTTGACAGTCGGCTTGAATTCTTTCTGTGTTCAAGCTCATATTTTTCCGCCGACATGAGCGACAGCACCGTCGGCTTCCGTTGCCGCTAGTTCTTGGACGTCGGGTTGGTGTGTCCCGGCCTTTAAGTTTAAACAGAACTTCACATTTTAATTTTACAGTCAGGTGGACGATTATACATTTACCTGAACTTTAAGCTGTGTTACAAACGATCCATTCTGGTGAGCTAAATTGTATATAAATTATTAGCCAGTAGCGTTTTCAAATTATAGCGCTCATAGTCTGCGTTGAGGGTATCATGAGATCACGTGACTGCACGTGGACGGAAGGGTTTTATTAAAGCTGTTAATGTAATACTATTTGTACAATCAAATATATTTTATTTAAATTTGAATCTGTGATGTTTTTACACGTTTTATTTTTTTTTAATTATTTGTGATCAAACATTAATTGACGGACCCCCTGCAATACTGCCGCGGACCCCCTAGGGGTCGCGGACCCCCGGTTGAAGACCCATGCCCTAAAGAACTTTGCAAAGCCAACGAACTGTTGAACTTCAATTGTGGTGGGAATAGGCCAGTTGAGGACAGCTTCAACCTTCTTACGGTCCATCTCCACGCGGCCAGGAGTGAGGATGAACCTAAGAAACTGAGCCTGGGTAAAATGAAACTCACATTTTGCAGGCTTCACATAGAGATGATTGCCAAGGAGTCTCTGGAGAACCTGCTAACGTGCCCCTCGTGCTCCTCCAATGACCTTGAGAAAATGAGGATATCATCCAGATATACAAAGACGAATTGATTTAGCGTGTCCCGGAGAACGTCATTTATCAGAGCTTGGAATACAGGGGGCGTTGGTAAGCCCGAACGTCATCACCAGATACTTATAGTGACCTGTGGGGGTGTTGAAGGCCGTCTTCCATTCATCCCCCTGTTGGATCTGCATGAGATGGTATGTATTGCGTAGATCCAGTTTAGTGAAAATGGAAGCACCTTGTAGTAGCTCGAACGCAGTGGCCATGAGAGGAAGGGTATATATTGATTCAGAACCGTGATCTTGTTGAGATAATTGATACACGGTCTCAGCCCACCATCTTTCTTACCCACAAAGAAGAAGCCCACCCCAGCTGGGGAAGTGAAGGCACGCATGATGCCGGCTGGCAAGGATTCCTTAGTGTATATATCTATAGCTGTGCGCTCAGGGGCATACAAGGAGAAGATCCGAGGAGGATCCCAGGAGCCAGGTAGTAACTCAATGGCACAGTCGTAGAGGTGGTGAGGTGGTAAGGAGGTGGCCCGGGACTTGCTGAATATTGCCTTGAACTGGTGATAAGAACTGGGGACTCAAGACAGGTTGACAGACTCTTGAAACTCGGGACTAGGGGCTGAGGGACTCAGGCAGGTAAGATGGCAAGTGGAACCCCAGCTCAGAATGGTTCCAGCAGACCAGTCGATCCAGGGATTATGTCTGCGCAGCCAGGGGTGGCCCAAGATAAAATGATACTCGGGAGAGTTAATAAGATAAAAGGTTCTCTCTGCTGGTGTTGATGGATAGTAAAGCTCAGGAACTGAGTGGCCTCTGTTACTCTGCCCGATTCCAGGGGTCTGCCAGGGGGATGAGGAAGAAGCTGGGTAGGGATCCCAAGTTCCTTAGCCAAAGACAGATCCAGGAAATCCCCTGCGGTGCCTGAATCGATCATGGCCTGGACCAGATTCTGGTGGCCCTCCCAGGACAGAGTGGCTGGAACAGCCAAAACAGTGTTAATAGCAGGAGCTCTAATTTTCCCCATCACAGTCCTCTTGTAGCTGGGTGGGTATAACCATTTCCCGAGAGCTTGGAACAAGTGGAGCGAAAGTGGCAGGAAGCCCTGCAGTACAGGCAACGTCACTCCCTCATGCGACGTTCCCTCTCGTTGGTAGAGAGCCTGGAACGACCCAACTGTATGTCCTCCAGGGAATCATGGCGCTGTTCAGGGACTGGGGAAGCCCTGGACGCAGGAATGTGAACTGGGGAAACTTAGGACCTGCTCACGGGAACTTAGGACTGGGGCACGGAGACAACACACACAGACACAAACTACATGAGGTAGGATGCTGACACATATTATACACATATACATATATATATATATATATATATATATATATATATATATATATATATAGATATAGATATATACAAATCAGCAGTATTGGAAACAAATCAATACATTCACATGCATCATTACATCATCTTCAAGTCTTTAAGACTTGCCCTGCCCAGCACCACATAATTTAAAGCCTAATCATCACTTTATAAGTTACAATATTTTCATATTAAAACAGAGTTTTAAGGGTTTGGGGTTGTTAAAGGAGATCATTTTGGTCAAGTCTTATCTCACTGTCTCACAAATGTGGTTTTGCTTTGAGATAAAATTTTAAAAAGGTAAGAATGATGAATTTCAGTGGGACATATTTCAAAGAGTCATGCTGTGCTCTGAATGATGCTTTACACCTACTCACACTTACAGATTTCTTCATGTCTCAGTTTACCTAGAAATGCCTCTTGAAGAACACTGCTGATGAGAATGCATTTTTATAGAACTAAGATATGCTGTCTTTTGCTTGGATATGTTGAAATGTTTGCTGGAAATGTAATAACATAGTATATTCTGTAACTAAACTAAACCGAAGAGCATTATCAGAGATATTTCATAGTTTTACCTCAAATAACCTCAAAGCAATAAAACGTTGTGTTGTTTGGTTTATAGTAAAGCCCATAAATGTTGCTCCAAATAGGTGTTTTAATCCAAAATCAAAATGTATTTCTTTGTATTTGCACAAATGTATGATCATTAGAGGTAAAATTAATGTAAAGAATAGAAAGAAAGAAAGAACGAAAGAAAGAAAGAAAGAAAGTCACTAAAGAATGACTGCATTTGATGACACACAGAAACACACACACACAATGTTGGAGATTAACAGATCTAACTACACCTGAGAGACAGTGCTTCGTTATCTGTCATTATGAACATAATGTGCTAACAGCAATTAAAAACAACAACAAAAAAAACAAAAGAAAAAAAACCCACATGATTAACATTCCACTCAGCTTCTTGGTTCTTGTGATATAGCGTTGTTGCAAATAAAGTGCAAAGTGTCTGAAAGAGATAAAGTTTCAAACAGTGAGTGAGAGAGAGAGACAGAATAACAGAGAGAGAAAGAGATGTGATTGGAGGGATGTATGCAGGGATGAACACAAATCCTCTCTCTGTAACTGTGCGAAGACTCCACGCCTCTGTGTTTCTTCTGTCTGTATGCTGTCAGAACAGAGTCCAAAATACTCCTGTCTCCAGTACGTGAATAATTCAATTACATGTTTATGTGCAACTTCCCTCTCCATGTGTGCAGAGAATGTCTGTAGTGAATGCTAGTGTCGCTCTTTCCCACAGGGGAGTAAGGGGAAGGAGAGAGCAACAAAGTGAAAGAGTGAAGAGCTCTGTACAGTGGGCATCAGTGAAAGATCAAACGATTGAAAGGACTGCTAAAGTTCAAGTCTGATATATGCATGTCTACATGATAAACATGAATCCACTGGGCTATCTGTATGGGAAAACTCTCAAAGTTGATTTTAAAGTTAGAGTTTGGGCTCGTGGCTCTCTGCTGTGTTGTGGTTTTTGTGCAGCAGGTTGGTAACTGGAAATTTCTCACTCCCCACATAAAGCGAGCCATGAGCTATCACTATTTGTGCCCTTGAGTAAGACACCAAACCCCAGGATGCTGCGGGGAAACTAGCCCGCTAATAAGTGTCCTTACAGTCACTTTGGACAAAAGTATTTGCTTCATGTCTACTGACTGATTCACTACAGCTTGAATCACAGCACCACAGACAGCTCCCAAGACTTTTCAATAAAAAGTGCAATTAAAAGCGCAAAGTGTTCGTGTTGAATATGAATGCATGTTTAAATAGTTTAAATGTTTGTATATATTTTTTTCCTCCTTTCTGTTTCAAGACATATTTCCAGCCAACCAGTAGTGATTTCAATGGAATAGCTTTTCTTAGTAAATCAATATCCAAGATGTATTCTGCATATAAATGCTTTCTAAGTAACCAGCATGTAGGACTTTGGTATGAATTGTGAATTTTTTTTTTTTTTTTTTTTATCCTAATCTTGTATCAGAAATCTAAACTTGGTAAAACATGTATACTTGTATTGGCTCAAAGTACACCCACATTTACTCTTTTCATTGAACTCTGATATCCTCCTCACTTGTTTTCTCTCTCATGGGTTTAATCTGATCTGGGACAGCTATCTATGCGAGTCTTCATTAAACTGAAGGTCTCCCAGCACACTGATTCATTGTTAAATGGCACTCTCAGCTCCATGTACGTGTAGAGGAAGAATGTAATAGGGGACAATTATAATTCCTAATAAATAAACCCTAAATTTCTTTAAAAAAAAGTTAGAGTTACTCACATAATGGTGCATATTAGTACCTTAGCATACCTATATATATGGTCTATTCAGTATTATTAGCAGCTTTGTTTTGCGTTGCTCAGGAGCAACAAATCACACTGACATTTTCTTGAATTATGTGGTTATATTAAATGATTGTCATTAAAAACATTAATGAGATCTGCAATACAATTATGTTGGTTCGTGTTTATCCTAGGGGGTAATTTGCTGCTCTCCCTGCTATTATCCATGCCAGGTTGCATGGATGGGCAGGTAGTTCTTGCCCAGAACAGAACCATACTGACAATCCAAACTTTATGCTAACTGTCAAGTCATCACTGACGATAGTGGTCCTGACAGAACTGCTTTAAGTTTTCCCTACTGTTCTCTTTAACACAGAGACACATGTGTGCATACACACACGATTTTTGGGGACATGAATCCAAGGCGTAATGGTTTTCATACTGTGCAAAAAATCCATTTCAAGGAGGAAAAGAAGGAAAAAAAAAACTTAGTTTTCAATATATTTGGGGATCTCTGCCCTGGACACAAACATTTTTGACAGCCACACTTGAAATATGACTGAACAATACAATCCGTTGCAGAGCCATTTGGTTAATTTAAGGAAGACATACAGTTGTGTTCAAAATTTTTCACCCCCCCTGAAATTTGATTGTTTTTTGCCGGTTTGACACATTTTTTGATTCATTCAGTCATCCTGCTTACAATTAAATCAAAGAGGCACGTGTAGGGTCAGAAAATATATACATACATATAATTAATGAAATAACACAAAATGTTTTTTTCTCTGCTCATCATTTCATTTTTTTTTTTCCCAAACCCCCAAGTGACATCTTAATCTTTATTACAGTACAACACAATTAGTTACACAGTTACAACAGCTTTTATGAAGCGCGCTTTGCAACAACAAGCGCAAGCGCAGCGACGGGTATCTTCGCCCATGGCATCAATGCCTCCTTCAGAGTCACAGTCACATTCTAGGCTTGCACACTGCACACTCTTTAGCTGCTTTCCACCAGTCTTCTTTCTTATAGATTTAAGTAAGTCTGGACTGCGATGGCCATTTTCAAAAAATGGCCATCCATTTAATACCATGCAATAGTGGAGTGGGTGGACTTGGAGCTTGTTGGGATCATTGTCCTGTTGAAAAACCCAAGCCTCAACCATTGTGGTTTTGAAACGGACAATTGTCTCCAATATCTCCTGGTACCCTGGTACTGTTCTGGTATCATTCCCTGGTACTGAACATCCTGAACATGGTACCTTTCACGCAAAAAACAAAGCATGAAAACCCCCCAAAGCCCCCCCAGCCCCCAACACACACACGACCCCCCGCTTTTCTTTCTTCTGTTCTTCTTGTTCTTTTCTTCCTACAACTCCCCATCCAAAACAAAAACATCTAATTTCAGTTCAAATCACCACACACACACTATCCCAAAAACTCACATTTTTGTCCACCACAGTTTTTTTTTCTTTTGTCATCTTTCTTATCTTTTGGAGTGGAGCAAGGGGGGGTGCCTGGGGATTCTTTGGGAGTTCTGGCATTCATTACGGGGGTGTGGCCCGATTGTCCGAGCCATGGCAGAAACATCAGTACACTTCAATCTCTCAAATCTCAGCTCCAGTTTTTTCTTCAACACTTTTTCAGCAGTACAACGCTTCAGGTCTCCTACCAGCTACTTAGCGCAGAGCCTTCTTTTCTTTCCGAAGTCAGCATGCCACGACCAGTGACCTTTTTGACTTTTTTGCAACCTTGAATGCTGCGAATTTCTTGCGGTATGTGCTTCATCTTTGTCTCTCTTCTTATTTGTTGTGCCCTTTCTTCAAATCTTTTCCACTCCTTCCTTTTGTTTCAGAGTACTTCTCTTTGACTTCACTTGTTTCCTCCATTTCACCAATATCCACACCTTTTTTAAGAGTATCACAGTCATTTTAAAGCTGCCTAATTGGCTTGCTAGTCATTTGCTTGTCTTTTCCCACTGATTCCCTGATTCCTTTTGATTGCTGCTGACTCACTGAAATCCTTCTTTAAAGATGGTAGTCTTTTAGTCACACTTCTTTGAACCTCTGTTCTTTATGCTGAATTAAAAATTGACAAAAGTGAAAATTATTAAATTTGAAATACACAATGATTTTAATTTTAAATTGATGTCATTTTGAATAAGGGTCTTCATTTTTTTTTTTTACAAAATTCACAAAAGAAAAATTTACAAATGATTTAATTCAAGAATCAATTATAAATTTCAATACTCTATATTTACAACATTTCATTTATGAATGGTTGGGTACACCAGCTGTTTATAATCCCAATTCAGATGTCTACAACTCATTAATCTCTTATACAGTAAGTTCATTTTCATTTTACATCTGGGTTGCATTACTGCTTGCTGATACTCAAGTGTGACTGTCTGGCCCAGGTTATTATTGAGCTTTACTGCAACATTGCTTCAACTCACCTGGTCCCCGGGCACATGGAGTTTGAAGTGGGGCCAGATATCTATTAGACCCTAACAGTTCTCAGGCCCCACTCTGGTGTTGAATAACATTGTAAACTGAAATGAAAATAGATGTGTTGCAAAGGCTCATAACTAACTACAAAACAAAAAGCCTTAAGGTATGACATATCAGAAATCTCACTCATGTCAAATCAGAAATATCACTCATGTCAATTCATCAAAGAGAAAAGGAGGGAGGAACAGCACTAGCAGCATTTCTGTTGCTATTCTGAGGTGAAGGGGGGTTTTAGGAACCCAGGTGGCAAGTGATATAACTGCTGTTCAGGGCCAATTACATCTCTCTCTGTTGATCTCTCTCGCCTTGACCCCAGTGCCATGTTTTGTTGTTGTTGTTGTTTTTTTTTGTTTTTTTTTACACCATCCTGATTTTAGACATCATAGCAACTTCTAAACAAGCTTCTAAAATTAAAATCAGAAAGTAATAATAGCACTTTATTTATACTTTCTGGCTATTTTTAAATTGATTCTAAACGGAATGTATCTTTGCTACATTAGAATATGATCAGCTGATCTGTGTGAGAAAATACTTTGTTACACTAACATTTAAATGTTTTTGAAAGAAGACTCATATGCTCAAAAGCTTTAATGGAATTTATTATTCCAGTTGTTAGATACTGATCAGAGACACAAATGTTGAGGATCCAACTGCAGCATTTATTAAAGGGTAATACAGAGACATAGTCCAATAAACAGGCGAGGGGTCATAAATACAGGGTGAACAGTCCAACACAAACACCAGTGGGGTATTCCAGAAAGCAGGTTATGTGACATACCCAGGTATGTTTAAGTTGTAAGTAATAGTTGCATTTACTTTATAAATATAGTTATGTTTAGTTATATATACAATATCTTTTTCTTAGCGTCTGTTTCCATGGTGAATCATCGATTCGTCGCTCTGTTGAGAATGTCTTGTGTGTTAACCAGGAAAATACTCTGGGTTGGCTGAACTTACTCCCTGATGCGTTTTTGGATCCAGCATACCTTGAGTAAGCAAAGTTTGGGTTAATCAACCGAGGGTTCAGGGTATATGTGATGGTAAGTTAACCTTGCTTTCTGGAAAAGTCACCACCGATCATCCCCAACCAAGCTGCACCGTAAAAAGGCCACTCAAGCGTTCCACGAGCCCGCTCCAGCACTTCACGAATCCGCTGCAGCTCTAGACCCTCCGTCGCCTGAGTCAACGGTTCAAGCCACGCCTGCCCAGCAGCCAACGGTTCAAGCCAGGCTTGCCCAGCAGCCAACGGCTCAAGCCAAGCCTGCCCAGCAGCCAACAGTTCAAGCTATGCCTGCCCAGCAGCCAACGGTTCAAGCCACGCCTGCCCAGCAGCCAAAGGTTCAACCCACGCCTGCCCAGCAGCCAAAGGTTCAAGCCATGCCTTCCCAGCAGCCAAAGGTTCAAGACACGCCTACTTCATACCTTCCAGAGTCTCGTCACACCCCAGCGGATCTTCCAGAGCCTCGCCCCGTCAGGGCTACCACTGAGGACTTGCCAATGTCTCTAGCCTTCACGGATGCCTTATCAGAGTCTTCAGCTATCATGGACGTATCAACCGTAGTCTCGAACATTATGAGTGCAGCATATGAAGACAGCAAGGCTTTTCCTAGGCGTTTGAGGCTGATTGCTAGTCTGCAGGACACACACTGATGTCAGTGTGCTTAGCTGGAATCTCTGCTGTGGCAATAGGTCTGGGAGTCCCTGAGATGATACCATTAACAACCAAACTCCCCATTACGGCGATGGCTATCTGGTGTGTCTGGTCCTTGTATTGCTCTTCATTTGAGTCAGTCCCTGAACCTGTTCCAGTAAACCCTGAAAGTATCATTGAACCTGTTCCTGCAGCCCTGGAGGGCATTCCCGAGTCAATATGCAACCACTCACCACTGAAATTATGCTTACCGCCTCTTCCATTTCCATTCCAGTACACGCCCTCATCGACTCTGGGCCGGAACCCTCTGCCACCAGCTCCACCTCCAGACTACGCCCACCACGATCTTATACCAGGTCTTATCAGTGACTGGGAAACCCCTCAGCCGAAAACAAGTATAAGGAGCGCGGGTCCCCTCCAACTACACGTCGGCCTCTTGCATGTAGAAACAGTACATCTAGTTCTGGAGGACGCAACCACTGACGTGATTCTGGGGCACCCATGGCTAGTGCAGCATAATCCTATCCTGTCCTGGAAGACAGGAGAGGTCCTGAAGTGGGGCGAGAGCTGTTTCCCTGACTGCTTCCCAGTTAACCTAGTCTAACCTAAACCATCACCATCAACTCCACGTCCTTTGAGAGCCCTGTCGAGAAACAGTCTACCCAAATTCCATCCTGTTACGCCCCCTTCAGCGATGTCTTTTGTCCCAAGAAGGCCTCCCAGGTGCATCCACACCGCCATGGGACTGTGCCATCGATCTTCTTCCAGGTGAGCCAGTGCCCCATGGGAAAATATATCCTCTCTCACTCCCCGAGCAGAAGGCCATGGAGGAATACGTGAAGGAAGCGTTACATCAAGGCTATATCCGCCCTTCCACCTCCCCTGCTGCTTCGAGCTTCTTCTTCGTGGCAAAAAAGGATGGAGGCTTGAGGCCTTGTATAGACTATCGGGCCCTCGGAAGAATTACGGTAAAGTTCCGATACCCACTTCCCCTCGTCCCAGCGGCTCTGGAACATCTCCGGGGAGCCTCTGTCTTCACCAAATTGGACCTCCGCAGCCCGTTCAACCTCATCCGGATACTTGAGGGGGATGAATGGAAGATGGCATTCACAACACCTACCGGTCACTACGAGTACCTCGTTATGCCGTATGGACTGGTCAACGCCCCCTCCTTATTCCAGGATTTCATGCATGAGGTTCTCCGGGAGTTCCCCCAGAAATTCGTCCTCGTCTACATAGACAACATTTTTATTTACTCCAGGAGTCTGGCCGAACATCGCCAGCACGTTGCAGAGGTCCTCAATTGCCTGAGAGAGTATCATCTTTTCCTGAAGGCAGAGAAGTGTTCATTCCACCAGTCTTCCGTTCAATTCCTTGGGTACATCATTAGCCACAGAGGTATCCAGATGGACGAGGGAAAGGTGGCAGTCATTAAGAACTGGCCCACTCCTACCACCATCAAGGAGCTTCATCGCTTCCTGGGCTTCTCCAATTTTTACCGGCGCTTTATCAAGCTTTACAGCTCCATCTCCAATCCACTCACAAGTTGAAGAAC
Organism: Opsariichthys bidens; assembly: GCA_037194245.1. Lineage (NCBI taxonomy): Eukaryota > Metazoa > Chordata > Actinopteri > Cypriniformes > Xenocyprididae > Opsariichthys > Opsariichthys bidens. The sequence goes on along the minus strand of CM074280.1, from coordinate 16,399,394 downwards.
AAGCCCAAGTCCCTGTCCTCGTCACCATCAGCAACAGAAGCTTTTGATTTACTCCAAGAAGCCTTCACCAGTGCTCCGCTCCTCATCCATCCAGATCCCAACAAGCCCTTTGTCATCGAGGTGGATGCCTCAACCACCGGGGTAGGAGTAGTGCTGTCTCAGCAGCAGGGGAAGCCAACTCGACTCCATCCATGTGCCTTCTTCTCACGCAAGCGCATTCCAGTGGTCCCAGATACATTGGTCCCTTCACCATCACAAAACAAATCAATCCAGTCAACTATCAGCTCCAACTACCACCACACTATAAGATTCACCCTACCTTCCATGTCTCTCTGCTTAAACCTTGTCATCCATCCACTGTCTCCACAGAGCCTGGCTCCAAAGAAGAACCTCCCCTTCTGCTGATCATGGAAGATGGCGCCATCTTTGAGGTAAAGGAGATCTTGAACTCCCAGCGCCGTGGTGGTCGGTTGGAATATCTGGTTGACTGGAAGGGCTACGGCCCAGAAGAAAGGTCTTGGGTCCCCAGGGATGACATCCTCGATCCCATGCTGCTGGAGACCTAACACTCACAATATCCCGATCGTCCTGTGCCACGAGGAAGGGGTAGACCACCACGATATCGGGGTCCTCGGCCCTCAGAAGCGTGCCGTGGAGGGGGTGTGATGTTACAGACCCGCCAGGCTCTGTCACAAACCAATCGCAACGCACGCCATCTCCGGAGTTCTAATCGCACACACCTGCACATCATCTGCACCTCATCATGACAGACTTATAAGCACACACCTCACTCACCTCATTTGTCCGGTCTCGTTTTATCGAAGTGGACTCTATGCTTGTTATTTCTAGTGACGTTCAAGCAATTCTTACTCAACAATCTCCAGCTCCTTCCCTCCTGTGCATCTCCTCTGTGTGTGTGTCTCCAGTTCCCCAATCCAGCTCCCTGTTCTGTTCTCCTGTCCTCTGGTTGTTCGCATTCCCATCCATTACCTGGATTAGAGTGGTGTGTGCTTCATATCCGTCCACTGCCGTAAGATAAAAACTATTTTCATCATCGACTGGTCAAGTTAACATTCCTCCGTGCTGCTTTGTTATCTGTTCTCACCTATCGCTGCAATTAACCTCATTATTGTTGTGTACATCTCTTGTCTGAGTCTCCTTTCATAACACTGACTTCCGCTCATCTGCACTCTGACACAGGTTAAGCCGCACACCTGCACAGCTGTTCCACAATCCAGCCAGCAAGTCTCTTATGACAGCTTTACCAACAGTGAACGCATGCACACACCGTTGGGTGTATGGGAACCTACAACAATGGCCTTTGATTGTGAAATGTATGGGACAGAGGGGCCAGGAGCTATGGAACAAGTTTCCGCTCTTATTGTAATGATGACATTTATGTGAGCATGGGCTACAGTATAAAATCAATAGCCTGCTTTAGACCGGCGTATAGCAGGCAAAATGTTCAATGTGAACACCAGCCATATGCAGCCTTATAGATTCAGGAACAAATTTTATTTTTTGAAGATTTTCTAGCTTCAGTGTCATAGAAGGGCACTGGTGTTAAAAATATACAGAGAGAAATAAGTTCTGGGCTTCCACACTCTCAGAATCAGAATATTTTATTTTATACTTTCATTTATTTTAAAGGCAGAAATATACATTTATACTTCCTTTTGCCACATTTCCTTTATGGATGAATCTTTATCTCTGACAGTGTTGGACAGCTTTCACAGCAGCTGTCAACAGGTGAAGCTGCCATCATGAATTTTTCTGGCTCAAAAATATGTTTATAGTCCGCATAGGCCCTGAGGACTGCCTGAAGTTTCTTACTTCCAGGTGGAATGTATGTCTGTGTGCACTGAAGAGGGTTCCTTTGTAGACATTTAAAACATATATACATATATATATAGTTTTATGTGACAGCAACTTCTTGTCTGCCTCTTCAAATCAAATTCAGTACTGCTCAAAAGTCAGCAAGATTTGTTTTAAAGTAAAAAAAAAAAATAATAAAAGTCATTTAGCAAGTCTCACAAACTCCAATCACCAGCCCAGTCCCCTTAGCACACTACATTTTCCTAGAATCCCTCCCATTCCTCACTTGTTCCTGCTCAGCCATCACTTGCACCTGCACATCATCAGCACACATCACCTCTGGCATTAAAGCACACATCTCAAACACACTCGTCGGCTGTGTCCCAACTCAGAGGCTGTATCCTTCGAAGGACTCAGGCTTCAAAGGCCGTGAAGGTTGGACTGAGCTTTCTTTAGCCTACGGAAGACTGTTTTTGTCGCCTAGCAACTGTGACAGCTGTCATTGATGAGTGGCAGTAATGTTTGTACTGGACTTTTTAAAAATTTTTTAAGTTATATTAAACTGTCCCTGACCCTAACCCTGAAACCAAACAGTGCAATTGTTTTAAAAAAATACATTTGCTCTAGTAGTTTTAGTTTGATCAACTAAAATATTTTTAGCAGGACTATCTAAGAATCATAACTAGAAAATGCTTTTGAATTCATTATATTAATTAATAATTTTATATTAAGGTCAACAAAATTATTAACTGGTGTCAGTGGCGGTTCTAGACAATTTTTACTAGGGGGGCCAAGGGGGGGCCAGTGTTTAACCAGAGGGGCACATTAAAAATGGTAACAAATTATATTTAAAGATTATTAACTTCTTTACTTTACAATCATATAAACATTGTACAACATTTGTACAAGAGTGAGTGCAGGTGCAAAAAAGGTAGGTTTATTAATGTTGATGATTATTATCAATGATTTGTGAAGGATTTGTGAAGGATCATGAGACACTGAAGACTGGAGTAATGATGATAAATTCAGCTTTGATCACAATTACACTTTACTATATATTCACATAAAAAACAGTTATTTTACATTTTAATAATATCTCACAATTTTAGAGCTTTTTTGTATTTATAATAACATAAATGCAGCCTTGGTGAGCAGAAGAGACTTCTTTCAAAAACAACCAAAATAATACCGTTTCCAAACTTTTGATTGGTAGAGCATATCTGCATGTATTGCATGTATTTAAAAAATGTAGGCCTAGAATTTACTTTAAAAAAAGAAACATTAGATCCATATTGAAAATATTGATTTTGTTAACAAAAAAGGACGCTATGTCCTTTCCTCGTTTCAAGATAACTATCGAAAAAAAAAAAAAAACTTGCATTACATTTCGTTGCCTAACCATCCCTCTCTACTTAACACGGACAATAATAACCTGTTGATTACTTTACTCAAATGTATGTTATCGCAGTGCCACAGCCAAGACAGATGAAGTTACGTAATTAACATCACAACATTGTGCAGGAACAACCAGTTACTTACGAGATACGAGTCACTTACGCGGCCGGCGACGCTCTAATTTACCCGTGTAGAACGTTCCGTCACGTTATAGTTCCGCTTTTGACGCTCGCGTGTAAAATCATAATAAAGTCATAATTCATTTTTTTTTTTTTTTTTTTGGTCAGCACAGGGGGGGCCACAGGGGTGGCCATGGAAATTTCTACAGAGGCACGGGCCTCCCTGGGCCTCCGTGTAGAACCGCCACTGACTGGTGTCTACCAATCACACAAAAACACAAATGAAAGTGCATTACTCTTTATTTCACCTTCTGCATTTATACCATTTCAACACAAACTAAACATATAATTACAATGCAATACAACAGCAAAATTCATTTTAAGCATTTAATGAACTAAAGGGTAAACAAGCCTTTAAACCTGTTAGTTCCTTTTAAAACTGAAAAGTGTAAACTCACATAAGTTTTGTGGATCAAGAGTGGTGCAGGTATGACTTCAAATCCCCACCACCTCCAGTATTTTTGTATTATTATTATTATATTAAATATTCTACTCATATTCAATTTATGAGTAGAATAAAGCCTGTCGTGAACAAATATAACTTCACAATAATTTGAGAACTAATTTTTGAAAATGTATGATGGGGTGTGAGTGTATGCAGTTTGCATTCTAGAACAAAACGGCAAAGTATTGTCAAGTTTTGTGTACCACAGGCTTTATTTTACTCAAATTGAGACACCATTTCTAACCCCACAGGAAAATCATGAAGAAACCAGGGGCAAATTAGTCTTCTAGGTTCTGACATGTACCACTCTACTGTAAAGAACTTTAGCAGGCTTCAAGTAACACCTAAGACAGAAGGTCGGTTTAGTGATTTATGATATTCAAAAATATCAAATAGTTTACTGAATTTCCTTGAAATGTCTCTATTTGTTTACAGATATTACTAGAGACAATTAGAGTGATTGTTCACAAAATCTTACTTTTGTCTCATTTTAATTTGTAATTAATTTGTGAACAATCACTACAATTGGCTGTAGTGATATTTGTAAATATAGAGACATTTCATGGAAACACAGTGTATTTAAAATGCCATAAATTATATCAGTGGATTTTTTAGTACTATAACACATGGATATGTTGGTTTTGGACTTGTTTCTATCTCTTAATGTCAGCAAAAATGAACCAGGGTGTACAGTTTTTTTTTATATAAGACATTTAAATGTACTGAATTTCCATGGCATTTCTCTAAATATTTAGTAATATTTCCATGAACTGAAAACAATAAAAGCACATTTTAAATTATAAAAACTACACAAAAACTCAAGTACATTAAAAACAATTTAATAATAATTTAAACTGTTTTAACTGTTAACAATTTCCATATAATGTACCCACCCCACACTGTTTTGTCACTTTGTACAGTAAGATGAGCCGTTCAAATGATCAATGTTTTAAAATATAAATCAATTTTACACATGTATTCTATTTATGTACAGTCATGGCCAAAAGTTTTGAGAATTACATAAATATTGGAAATTGGAAAAGTTGCTGCTTAAGTTTTTATAATAGCAATTTGCATATACTCCAGAATGTTATGAAGAGTGATCAGATGAATTGCATTGTCCTTCTTTGCCATGAAAATTAACTTAATCCCAAAAAAAACCTTTCCACTGCATTTCATTGCTGTCATTAAAGGACCTGCTGAGTTCATTTCAGTAATCGTCTTGTTAACTCAGGTGAGAATGTTGACGAGCACAAGGCTGGAGATCATTATGTCAGGCTGATTGGGTTAGAATGGCAGACTCGACATGTTAAAAGGAGGGTGATGCTTGCAATCATTTTTCTTCCATTGTTAACCATGGTGACCTGCAAAGAAACGTGTGCATTCATCATTGCGTTGCATAAAAATGGCTTCACAGGCAAGGATATTGTGGCTACTAAGATTGCACCTAAATTCAACAATTCATCAGCAACTTCAAGGAAAGAGGTTCAATTCTTGTAAAGAAGGCTTCAGGGCATCCAAGAAAGTTCAGCAAGTGCCAGGATCGTCTCCTAAAGAGGATTCAGCTGCGGGATCAGAGTGCCACCAGTGCAGAGCTTGCTGGAGCTGGAGACATGCAGTGTCAGGGGAAGATGGCCGCCACCATGGTGAAGCTGACAGTGGGAGGGGCCAGGGAGGACGTGCTGGGGCCAATCGATGGCAGCGGAACCATGGCAGTTGGTGGAGGAACTGGGGGAGCTTCTAGGCTGACGGACCTCGGAAGTTTGGCACCTTTTGGCGCCGAGCCGCTGACACGTCGGACGCCGATGCAGGTCTGGCAGATTGGGGTGATGCTGTGGCGAGTGAGGATGACGGCGTAGGGGTGACGGGTGATGGTGTAGCCGCCAACCCGGAAGTCCGTGGCGGAAGCTGAGCGTCGACCCCCGTAGGCCGACCTGGAGAGACGAGTGAGTCCAGCGGAGCTTCCTAGATGACATGTGACAATTGTCAGTATTATGTACTGAACTTTAATATAACCTCAAGACTTTTATTTTCTCTCGCGTTTGATCTCTCACGCTTCTAAAAACTTATGTCGACAAAGTAGTAGCTGCAGATAAAATTCTAATTTTTATTTTTTATTTTTATATAACTGAAATAACTTACATAAAAAACTAGCTCAAAAGCTGTGTGAGTTCGGACACAAATCCATAGAAAAAAAGAGTCATTGTAAAAGAGTTCAAAGATAAGAGTTCAAAAACAAGCTAATATTCCATGGTTATGATTGTGTTATGTCTCTATTGTTAGCACTGTCGGGTAGGTTTAGGGTTTAGTGTAGTTATTAAATGTGATGGAGCATCAAGCTTTTAGTGCCACTTACTCAAATTTCAGGTCATGTTGACACAGGTAAGTTTTTCTAATGAGCCTGGGCTGATTTTAGCATCACCTTTAAAGAAGAATAAATAGTACTTTAGTATTCCTGCCTATCCTCTATTTCGGTTATTAGGCTCGGGGTGGTGAAACTACTCCTGACCTGTCTGCAAAGACTTACTTCATTTCAAGTCATCCACAAGTCAGAATGTGTGTATGCATGTCTGACTATGAAATATTCCAGTCAACAATATCCTTAAGTAATATGAGGACCAACTGTGAAATTAGTATTTAGCAATAATCTAACTTGACCTAATCTGAACCAGAAAATTAGTTGTCCCAAAATTTATCAGCTATACTCATGAATATTAATTACATGACATTTGGCTTGCAGTCCTAAAAGATTTATTGGAAGATGCCAGTAAATAGGTGCTAGTCACTGTGGGATTGCTGCTTAACACTTGCTGCTGATGCAACCGCTACTTGGTCTTTTTTTTCTTTCCAAAGCAAAATTAAATTGAAACATCTACAGATGTAATAATCCCCAAAAGAGTGGGATGGTGCTCGAGAATAGAAAATTCTAAAGATGGTTATTGATGATGGACAATTGTTTGAGAAAATGTTATCGCATGTAAACATTTCTTAATCACTGATCTCTTAGCATTCATTAATCAAGTATGGTTATTCAAAGTCATAAATAATAAATTAATGATGAATAAATAAATGAATTACCTTTATTTGCTGTAGACGGAAAAGAAGGACATGACCATCCTCACTGACATTATACAGAAGGAAGCTGGAGGGAATTTGTGTTATAAATACTCAAACCAGACAAACAATGACATTGTGAACTCACTGATGTTGGACTAAAAAGAAAAAAAAAAAAAAAGCCAAACACTAACTTCAACAAACACGTAAAGCCAAACACAACTTCTTTTCATCAATCAGGAATCAAATTATTTTTAAAACAAAAAAGTAAAAAAAAAAAAAAATAATCAAAACCTTTTACTTGGTTAAAAAATATATTTTTTTATACTAAAACTAACCTGAGAGAAAGACTGATCAAGCACAAAATATTTTCTTCCTCCACGCATAATACATAAACATATATCTGCTCAAGCATTTATTAGTCTTAGCATCTACTGGCTAAAATGACGCATATAGTTGTACGTTATATTTCTTGTACATACTTTATTCCCATAGCAACAAATCTCAGTTTGAGAGGAGAAAACAATCTGACAATGTTTTGCCTTTCCATTTTGTATGGACACAATCTCTGACATCTGATTTCACAGGACAAGAGAAACAAACAATCTTCTCTCGTTCACTCTACAATGACTGCAAAAAGAGGAGCACACAACATAAGCCGCTGGAGTGCTCTTTGTCCTCAATGAGTAAATATATCCAATTTTATATGTCCAGTTGTCACTGGAGAGTTATTGAATATCCTCCTATTCATGTTCAATCAAGTATCATTTTTTAGTGATGGTTTCCTAGAAGCCCAGTATATATTTATAAAAATCCGAGTCTCTCAGAACTGTTCTTTTCTACTTCTGTTACCACCTCTGAAAATGTTGGGAAAGCTAAAGTTTCACTGTAACGTTAGGAGTGTCAGTTAGGTGATTGATGGAACAATGGTAGTCTGCAAAGAAAGAAAACAAACTGTCCGTAGTATCTGTTGATGGTTTTCCTCTGCAAGCACAGCCTTTTCACTCAGTTCATATTTGATTTAAAATTAAAGACAAAGGCAAAACTAAATAAGTTTGGGTAAATTGAGCAGCTACAGCAGTACTGTATGAATACATTTTTATTTATTCAGTTTATTTATTTTTGTAGAAATGTGTACAGAAGAGCTGTAGTCAGTGTCAACAATAAAGCAGGAAAAAAACATGATTTTTTTTGTATGTAAAAAATATTTCCATAGTAAAAAAACAAAAACAAACAAACACATAATCAAAAAAACATTTAGACCAGTCTGGCTTACACTATGACAAAAACACTTTACTGTGGTCGCATTATTCAATTTACTGACAAAAACTAGATTTTAAAGAATGAATTAAATGTTTTGGGTGAGCTATTTTGCAGACATTCAATAGAGATTTCACTTACATTTTAGAAAATGTTAAGATTGTTTCAAAAAATGAGGCAAAGCAATAGACAAAAACTGTAAATGTCGCAGTCAAAATAGACCCAGGCTATTTGGGGAGAAATCAATGGGACTTGGAAGCAAGAAATATACAGTGCATGTAGTTAACAATTTACACATGTATTCTTGCGGCAATGTGAACGGAATACCGGTCTAATTTCTTTCACTACCAAATCAACAGAGCGGAACATATAGTGTGAGTGACCAATATAAACTGATTCTCAAACAATTTATCAGTCCTTTGTAGTGAATCAAAAACTAGCAACGCAAGACGTAAATGAATTACTCTTAAGTGTTGGTTCTTTTCAGTGAATGAAAACATACAACATATATTTAAAAAAAAATAAATAAATAATCCATGGGTTTAGGGGCAGGGGATCTTGTTGTTTGCATAGCACATAACACCCACCTCTCCTTCCCTATTGCTTCCTCCCACACTCTCTTGCCTCTCTATTTGCTCTTTTCATTTTCCCTCAGTGCTCTCAGGAGATGCGAGTCCTTTTCTGTTCTCTTTCTCTCTCTTTCTCATTGTGTCTCCTGCTCTCTCGACCCCTCTCATTCTCTCAATATAACCCCCCCCCCCCTCTCCATATACCTTTATCTTTCTCTCTCTAGAAGCAGCAGTGAAGACCCTGTCTGCCTTGTCAGTTGTCTGTGTCTGCTGTGTTTGGCGACACAAAAGTCACAACAACAGCACTTCCTGTTACCAGCAGGTGACAACATGAAGAAGGAAGTTGATAGTGAGCAATCTAAAACTAAGAGCACTAACACCTAGTAATTTTGTGAGTTGTGCCTTTTTTTCCATATATACAGGCGAAACGGCTTCTCAAACAAGAAAAAAAGTTATAAATTATACAGGGCTTTTTTTGTCCTTTTTTGGTAATTGATTGGCACTATTGTGGTTTGCTATTGGTAGATCTCAAGTGCGTGACAGGTTGTCCCTAGTAAACACAATGAGGTGTCGCTGCAAGAGGTAAGTTAGAATAAAGCAACCATTTTACAAAAGCAATAATCTCTGTGAAGCCATGGTTTACAGTGAATTTATAACAGCTAAGGGGGTTCAGGCACTCCGCTCCTGTTACGTCCCGCTAGTGGCGGTGTTCTCTCTCTCTTCTTTTTCTCTGTCAATTTCTTAGGCCTGCCTACCCGCGACGATCATTGAGTAACGACCTTGACAAATCATGGTTAGGGGCGTGACGTCATGGCTGCGCCTACCATCTAATTGGACTGACACGATTTAAAAGGAAGACTTCTTTGGATCAGGAAGCAGAGCCCTTGTTTCCTGTTTGTTGATTTTGATTCGTTTTGATTTGTATTGTTTCGCTCTGTTTTTGTTTTGTTCTGTTCATCATACACATTAGTGGTATTATGGTCTTTACGAATCTCATTCGAAGAGGACAGGTATTATGTCACGTGACTTACATTTACCAACACCTAGTGAATTCAACTGTCCAGATACACCAGTATAGAAATGCGCACCACTCGTGTATGTTTTATTTATTAGTTTGAGAGTAGGTAAGTCAGGGCGTGCAACACCGAAGACTTGTTTTTCTTGCTTTCTTTTCATCAGTTAGGTTAGAGGACTAATTTAAGTTAGCTTGGTTTGGTTTTGTTCTTTTCTTTTATTTGGTGCCATTTGTGTCCTCCTCCTCCCTCGGTTTATCTTTATTTTTTTATTTATGTAAATATTGTAAATATTCTTTCTTTGTCATTATCTTTATTATGATTTATCACTTACTTTGTTTCTGTAATAAAACACTATCGGTTAATTTGTGTGACGCACTGTCTTTTGCCACCATCTCCACCGCTCAGTCGACCACAAACTCAATGTTGCCTCTTCTCCTTCTAGACTAAATTGGAAGGCGTAACAGCTCCACATTGTACCAAACACGCTGCTTAGATGTTATAAATTCATTGTAAACTACAGCTTCACATGCCTTATTGCTTTTAAATCTGCAAGGATAAATCTTTTTTTAATAAATAATGGAATATTCCATAAAAAATAAGAATAGTCGTTTTTAATTTCATCGTGACTTTAATACATAATATTAAAGAGCTTTTAGATTTATTAACACTAAATGTAAAATTCTTTTATTTATGTATTACAAAGCAAAACATATGTCCTTGTTTTAACAAAATAGTGAGTATGTTTGTATTTTGTATTGTTATTAAACTACTTATTTACTCTAAATTTGGGGTGAGATGTCCAGTTTGGAGCATCTAAATGTAGGTGCAGAATATGGCAAACTGAAATAATAAGCTCTGCAGCATCCTCTGTGTGAGTGAAATGTCCTTGACAGATTTGTCTGCTGTGAGGCCAGGATGAGCTGCATTATGGACAGACACCTGTGCCTCCACGGCATATGCAGCTGCAGTAGAAACAACAACACTACAGCCCACCTGTCATCCACAGCAGACAGAGACAAACAAAGTGTGCTAGAGCGATAGAGAGAGGGAGGGTGGATGGTGAGGCTATTTCTTTATTGTTCATATCAAAAGCAGGCAGTAGCTGCACTAATTATGTTGATTCATGCGGTGTGCTCTCATGAAGCTTCTGTTGACAGCAAACATGCATATGCCCCCCCATGTTTCTGTAATGCCGACATCAGACCTTATTGATGGAAAGCCCCGGTGGATTTGTGCACTTATTATACCAGCAGGGAGCACCTCCTTCATACCTGCTCATCTTAACTGCCAGGGTAAAAAAACTTCCAAGATCACCAAATAGAATTTCAACAAATTATTGTAGAAGAGCTGGACAGTACCATGGACCCCCTCAAATACATCCAATGTCCATACATGAACTTGTGTGGAAGGACATTACTGTTCCTGCAAAGTAAAATAAATAAATAAATAAACAGTTATTTGTGAAATAAAGTTTAGAATAAGAAAAAAAGTCACACTATAAGGTATAAAAACACAGTTGTGAGCCACAGTTGTGAGATATATAGTCACAAATTGAAATATAAACTCACATGAGAGGTCACATGAGATAAATGTAATTTTGCCATACTTTCACACATGGTTGAAGTAAAGATGAGAACAGCTGGATCTATGTGCTGGCAGTAATGAATGTATTATTTAAAAAAAAAAAAAAAAAAAAAAAAAAAACTGAAACAGAACATGAACTGATCAACCGGTATACTGTGATGAGCATGGACAATGAACTGAAAAGAAACACAGAGCTTAATTAAACAAACAAACAAACCGATCAATGAAGCAAGCCACAGGTGCACAGCTTAGTCAATGAGAAACCATAGAAACAAACTGAAAGAAAGGAAATTAAACTAAAACACGTCAAACCCTCCCAGACCAGAAACAGACACAAAATACTGAGATTAGTTTGGCGTTTTATACCATAATGACTTTTCATCTTATAATTTTGACTTTATGTCATAATTTTGACTTTTTGTGTGATAATTATGTTTTATGTCGTAATTATGATTAACCCTCCATAAAAATATTCAGACATTTTATGAACATCATTTATTAAATTGATAAGATAAGGTCAAAACATTGCAAGTTTTCCATCAAAAGTATTGCAGCAACCCACATAATGAATAAGGTGTACATTTATTTTTTATAAAAAAATTTTTTTCTTTGGGCAGGCATGAAATGCTTGATAATGGTTGATCACCAGATCAGATGAGCTCAGCAAACCAATTTAGAAAATATCTTCCTGGAAACGAAATAGCCTCCCTGTTGCTACGGCAGCATCAAGTGCTCTCCACTTCGTCTTCATGCCTAACGACTTATGTGCCCAATTTGAGAGACAGTTTACGCAAACTACATCGATCCTGAATCATCGAGGGAAATGCCAAACAGCACTTTGGTAAAGGGTGCTAATTTTGCCCATAACATACACAGCAGCATACACAACATAACCCTTACTTGGACTCAAGGTTATGCATCTATAAGTGCATATAGCATTTCAAAGATCCAAGCATCTTCGCATTAAACTAGGATGAGACTTTGTTTTACCCTCTCTTGTCACTGGCTATAAACAGGACGTACAGTGACACTAGCAGAGTGCTTTTGGCTCTCAGTTTAAGGAGCTGTGTCATACATGTCATGGTAACAACACACAACCAGATATTTCAAGATTTTATAACCTTCATGGAGTTCATACTGTACCTATCGGTCACCTCTGGTCTCAATAACGTACATGTGTCGCTCACTTTCTCTATAGAATGCCGATGACATGTCAGAGCTTGGCCACAGGTCACAAGGTGAAAGACATGAAATGAGTCGCATCTCATCAGAAGAAGAACTTTCCATCCGTCTTCAACCTCATGCCACATAAGATTCTCTACCTCATCACCAACTCTCCCTTCACCAACATTTCAATAGCTACATTTACATGCCTACATTTAGTTACCCCCCTCCCCAGAAAAAAAAAAAAAAAGATCTATTTATAATCAGATTCATGGCTCAATCAGACTAAAAAGTCTTCATGTAAACAACTCAATCGATCCGACTGTAGTCGATACAAATGAAATTTTGATCTGATTGAAAAGGGTGGTGTAGAACTGAACTAATTAGATCAACATGGAATTAAGCATGTAAATGCTTGAATGCGAGTATTTTTGCATTCTGCTTGATGGAAATTAGTGCATGTAACATACTTAATGTGTAGCAGAAATGATGAGAGAGTGAGAATTATTTTTCAAAGATTCAGACAGTTTGAGTCTTTGCCTCAAGTGCATCTTTTCAGAGCACTAATATTTTATTAAAAATAGACAAAAAATCTAAGACATAAATTGTGTGTTTTAAAGACCAGTTGACTGCAAAACTTTATTCTTGAAAAACACCTCAGCTTAACCTGTAGATGTCTGTGTCTAAGGAAATCACTACAGATGCATGCGGCCTTCCTCATAAAATACTCTAGTGGCCACTTTATGACAAACAAAATACACTCAATCAATAAAGAGCTAGCAAGAGAAGATTGCAGACTAACACATAACCCTTGAGTCTGTTTCGACTGGTAAACACTGCTTTCTCAAGGTGATACCTTATGTTACAAAATCTTATTAAAAATAAATCTGGTAAAACTCAATTATAAGAAAAGTGTTTTATGACTATTTCTGTGAGTAATATAAATTACAACTAACAGAGAATCCAAAATCCCACTTGTAACCCTTGCTATGGAATCTGAGCAGATGGGTTAATTCATGTGAAAGGAACAATAACTCACTTTAGGCTTTATGGATTATTACGAGTCAAATTCGCAACTCGATCTAGGCCAATCAGAAGAAACCTAAGCTCGTGAGAGGCAGGCACACACACACATATGAAATGTAAACACAAATCTTTATATAGAAAATGTAAATTTGGAAAAAGGGAATTCAAAATACACTAATTGAGAATAATTACAACACTATACAAAAAGCAAAATAAACAACATCAACAACAAGAAAAAATAAAGTAACAAACTAAAACGTCAGTTCTTATGTCAATTACACGTCTACAAAATCCACTGTAAACACTCTTTTTTTTCTACAAAACAGGATTTGTATGAATGCGTATCAGTTCAGTGTAATCGATTCACAATTCAACAAATTGGCAATTTGAAAAATGACAAACTGCGGTTTCTCAATTCTCAGTTCTTTAAATCAATAGTCCAATGTTCAAAAAGAAAAGGAAAATCAAAGTGTCAAGAATTTCAAACCTCCAAAACTGATGGAATTACTTTGTAGAAAGCAAAAAAAGTACCGACATCCGCAAAGATGAAGGATAGATGTTCCGTTACTGTTGGCTCGCCATCTTGTAAACTCCGCCCGTCAGCCCAAAGGAGGAGTTAAGTCAAGTCATCTTTATTTATATAGCGCTTTTTACAATGCAGATTGTGGCAAAGCAGCTTTACATTAATAAGAAAATGGTCTTATTGTGCAGCTTACTATATATATTATTGATTCATTCCATTCCAAATATCAGTAGTTATTAGTCTAGTTAATTTATGTATATCAGCACTGCAGAAAACAGTGACGTAACCGTCCGGCTCAGCTCAGTTCGCATACAACGGCGCCAATGCAGGCATATCAAAAACACTGCTGAATATCAAGCAAGTGTCCCCAACGTAAGCAAGCCAAAGGCAACAGCGGCAAGTAACCAAAACTCCAACAAATGGAGAAAAAAACCTCGGGAAAAACCAGGCTTAGTCGGGGGGCCAGTTCTCCTCTGGCCAACAGTGAACACTTGTCCGATACTCAGGCAGAGTTACAGGTCTTTAAACCGATTTGGAATCGCAAGAGTCAAAATATTTAATCTAGTTCCATCTAGTTTAAGATCTTATGATCACACCAGTATGGGACGGTTTGTTTGGATATGTGCCACTGGCTGATGAGTCGGTAAGGTCTTAACAAAGGATGAGCTAGTTAACACAGTCTCCGCCGACACCACAGGGCCACATTGGCACAGGTTCCCCGTCCGACCCGGACACGGCCCAGATGCAGCCAATCACGTTAATTGGTAAACCTCGGGATAAGCAGAGAGACAAAAAATTAGCGTAGACGCCATTCTTCTTCTGATGTAACGAGTACATCTGGTGTTCTAGGAAGTGTTCCCGGTTCCGGCTGACCTGATCTATGCAGCCTAACAATCCTTTAACGGATATGAAGACATGAAGTTTATAGTGCGTCATGTGTATGCCAGGTTAAATAGATGCGTTTTTAGTCTAGATTTAAACTGACAGAGTGTGTCTGCTTCCTGAACAATGCTAGGAAGATTGTTCCAGAGTTTAGGTGCCAAATAGGAAAAGGATCTACCGCCTGCGGTTGATTTTGATATTCTAGGTATTAACAACTGGCCAGAATTCTGAGATCGTAATAAACGTGAAGGACTATAATGCATTAAGAGCTCACTCAGGTACTGGGGAGCTAAGCCATTTAGTGCTTTGTAAGCATTTAGCAAGATCTTAAAATCTATATGATGTTAAATAGGGAGCCAGTGCAGTTTTGATAGAACCGGGCTAATATGTTCATACCTCCTGGTTCTAGTAAGGACTCTAGCTGCTGCGTTTTGGACCAGCTGTAGTTTTTTATCACGCAAGCAGGGCAACCACCCAATAGAGCGTTACAGTAATCTAGTCTCGAGGTCATAAACGCATGAACTAGCTGTTCCGCATTTGTCATTGAGAGCATATGTCGCAATTTAGATATATTTTTAAGATGGAAGAATGCGGTTTTACATATGCTAGAAATGTGGCTTTCAAATGAAAGATTGGTATCAAAGAGCACACCCAGGTTCCTAACTGACGAAGACGACTTAACAGAGCAGCCATCAAGTGTTAGACAGTATTCTAGGTTTTTATGTGCTGAAGTTTTTGGTCCAATAATTAGAATCTCTGTTTTTTCTGAATTTAATAGCAGGAAATTACAAGTCATCCAATTTTTTATATCAGCTACGCATTCTGTTAGTTTTGAGAATTGGTAGGTTTCGTCAGGGCGTGAGGAAATATAGAGCTTAGTATCATCAGCGTAACAGTGAAAGCTAATGCCATGCTTCCTAATGACATCTCCCAAGGGTAGCATGTACAGAGTGAAAAGCAACGGTCCTAGAACTGAGCCTTGTGGTACTCCATATTTAACTTGTGATCGAAATGACATCTCTTCGTTTACTACTACAAACTGATAACGGTCAGACAAGTATGATTTGAACCATGCCAATGCAATTCCACTAATTCCAGCATAATTTTCTAGTCTATTCAAAAGAATATTGTGGTCGATAGTGTCAAAAGCAGCACTGAGGTCTAGTAACACTAATAGAGAGATACAACCATGATCTAATGATAAGAGCAAATCATTCGTAACTCTAATGAGAGCAGTCTCAGTACTATGGTACGGTCTAAATCCTGACTGGAAATCCTCACAGATATCATTTCTTTCCAGGTAGGAACTAAGTTGAGATGATACTGCCTTTTCTATTATTTTTGACAGAAAAGGTAGATTGGAAATCGGTCTGTAATTGACTAATTCACCAGAATCAAGTTGTGTTTTTTTAATAAGAGGTTTGATAATAGCCTGCTTAAATTTTTCGGTACATAACCTAGTGATAAAGATGAATTAATGATCTTAAGAAGATGATCTATGACCTCTGGAAGCATCTCTTTCAATAGCTTAGTCGGTATAGGGTCTAACATACATGTTGTTGATTTTGATGATTTAACAAGTTTAGACAATTCTTCCTTTCCTATAGCAGCGAATGAATGGAATTTTTCCTCAGGGATACAACAATCCACAGTCTGATGTGATTCTGTAGTAGACAGTTGCTAGAAAAACTGAAGCAAAGTTGCAAAGTCCAACGACCCGGTTGAAGAGATTGTGCGTGTAAGTTTTTCTGGCACTTCTGTAAAATCATCTTAATTGAATAAAATTTGGATTCTCAATTCTTATCTGACTCCATTAGTAATTTAATCTGACTCCAATTGTAATCGACCTCTAATGATAATGTTTCTGATGTTACGCTAATCGCTGATCGTGTAATTAGATATGAATTAATTTAGATCTTTGATACTTTAATTTCTCTTAATTTCAATTATCCTTTCATTAGGGTGTCGCATCGCAAAAAGACTTATGTCCAGCTATGACATTTCTTACGTCACAACCTCGTTAGTTTAGAATCAAAACAGAGGAATATAGCGTTTACTAAAAAACACAAATTATGGAATCGCCTCATGCTTATTCACACAAATGTGCCGTTAGTTTTAGTCACGATACTATAACATGTTAAGTCATAATAGTCAGAAATCCAAAATTTCAATAACCGAGCCACATGCTTCGTTTATTGAGGTTTCAGTATGATCTACCCCAACCCTAGAATTGCGGAACTGTCGAAAGCCACGTAATCTACCGGTGACAATGATTTCAGACAAATTCAAATTAAATCAAGATTAAAATTTATTGTTTTTGCCAGGCATGATTACATACTAATTAAAATAATTAACAAAAATACATCACACAACTGATCAGCATAAAATATAAAACAAAGTTACAAATGCAATATAAAAAATAAAGTCTCATAGAGTCAGCATACCTTGCAAATAGAGACACACAGTGATTGTGTGAGCAGTTCTGGATACAGATGCTTCCCTGAGTGGTTTGCCAAGTCCCCTAAAATGCACCAGATCTAACAAAAGGACTGTAAACATTTAGCACCCAAATATTCATGCAGCTTTCGTTGGACCCTTTTCTCGTGCCCCAAAAGGGTCACACACCTAGTTTTAGGGATAGACAGATGGTTAAAATATCTAGCGTCCCACACCAGAAGAACAGATATTGTTTTCTTTATTCTTATCTGTTATGCTGATGTGGGAGAGAAACCATTTTACCAATCGCACCAGAGGTATTTATTTTGATGTCACTTCAAACAGAGCTTTGTGAGGTTGGCATGACAAGTTGAACCCTGAGGGGAGGGAGTGGATGTGAGGAGCGAGAAACTCAGCATGAGGTGAGGAGATGAGACTGGGTCAGCTGTTGTCCTGTACTTTTTCTCGCAGATCTTCTCTTCAGATAGTGAATTTTATTGTTTTATTACAATATACATACATTTCAATAACTTATACATTCTATACATCATTCTATATAACAACGTATACATTTACTGAACACTTTCTGTCTTCAATTACATTAACACACCATTAAATCATTATATTTGAACATATATGATAAACAAACATATAATTTCCTTTAACTTACCGATTCCCTTGTGTAATAACGATATTTCTCTTTGTTCTTTTCCAGGTTTCTCACGGATGATGCAGTGCGGCCTACTCCACGGGAATTCACACGATGACGGATCACAGGATCACGCAATGCAAGTAAGTAATTTCTTAATAAGATATCTATAAGACTTACAAAGCTTTTCTCTCAAAAGGAACTAATCGAGGTCTACGCAGCTTCTAATTCACGATTTCTTCACACTCTGTTCTTTTCTGTTCTGTTCACGTTCTCGTCTCGTCTGAATCAGCCTCTCATCTGATCTGTTCTCGTCTGTTCTATTGCGGTATATATCTCAGGGCGGAGTTATCTTGACCTACTTATATCCGATTGGCTGTTCAGATGCGCAATGCGGAATCTAAGGACCAATCAAAGCTTTTATATCAATTATTTACTTATTATCTTATATTTATATTATATTTAATATTTATTTATTTATTATTATCTCCTCTAGCATTGTCTATCTATTTGCTTGACTATATTTAAACTAACTTAGGCTACAAAGGTTTTTGAGCCCTTTCCAGGTTACCAGCAGCTGCACAATCCTGTGCTGCAGATGGATTCGTATGGGAATAATCTTGCAAAGACTCTGAGAAAGCTTCATTCAGACCTTGAAGGGAGGACTGCACTATGGTTATCAAGGGGTTTCCCAATTTGGGGTAAGTCAAGATTTTAGGCTTCTCTCTTGTTTGAACAGATCTCCTTAACTCATTTCCTGAATGTACTGATTCAGGAGGTTCCGCGTCGGTTTCCAAAATTTCAGCATCATTTGGTTCCTCTTCAACCGAACTGGGCTTCTGTATGGGAGATTCCCTATTAGAACTTGGGTTTTGTTCTTCCGAGGCAGTTGCTTGGGTTAAGTCAGCAACTTCTTCTCTTTCAAGTTCCTTCAGAACTTTCAGGTAAGTCTTCCTCCGGATTTACAGGTAAGTCTTCCTCCATTAACTTTAGCATTTCATTCGGTAAGTCTGCTCCTGAGGATTGGGCAACATCCTCCTTTCCAGGTTGTGCCACTTCGGAAGTGTGGACTTTGAGAGACTCGCCTACAAACTCCAAACGAGGGACTGAATGATAACTTTTGAATAATAACTCTTCCGAATCAGGAGTATCTTCTTCAGGACTTTCATGAATTGTCTTCCTGTGCGTTTTGTGTCTGGGAATTGGACTTTGTGTTTCAGGTTTACTCGTGTCAGAGGAAAGAGTTCCGCAGGGAAGCAACAAGTCATGATGTAGTGTTCGTGTTGGCTCAGTTTGAAACTCAGGGCATACTTTGTAAACAGGTAGATCACTGTAATGGTCTATCACTACTATAGACGGTTTCCTCCCATTTTTCGAAGTTTATTTTCTCCCTCTCAGTCTGTGACATTATTCTCAAGAACTCTGTCACCTTTGTCCAATTCAAATGCTCTCACACGTTTGTCGAAACGAGTTTTATTTTTCTCAGCCATCTTCTTGGAGTGTTCCGCAGCAATTCGAAAGCTTTCCTCAAGACTTGATTTTAGGTTCTTTACGTATTGAGAGTGTGTCACTTCTGCCTTATCTCTGAGAGGTAATCCAAACGCTAAGTCTACTGGAAGTCTGGGTTGTCGGCCGAACATCAACTCGTAGGGACTAAACCCAGTAGTTTCATTTCTGGTGTAGTTGTACGTGTGTACAAGAGGCTTTACAAAGTTCTTCCAGCAGCTTTTCTTCTTAGTTTTCAGAGTTCCGAGCATGTTCAACAAGTTTCAACGGGATTTCCTCTCGGATGGTAGGGGGTTGTTCGCACTCCGGCGATATCACACAATTCTTTGATCAAGCTTGATTCGAAATCATGGCCTTGGTCGCTTTGAAGGCGTTTGGGATAGCCATAATGACAGATGAACTGCTCCCACAGACACTTTGCAACAGTTTTGGCTTTCTGATTCGGGGTTGGGATAGCGAGGGCATATTTGGTGAAATGATCTGTTATTACTAACACATCCTTCGTATTGCTACGATCTGTTTCAAGGGTGAGAAAGTCCATGCAAACCAATTACAAGGGGCGGATGGTTACAATGTTCACGAGTGGTGCTGTTTTTTCAGGTAGGACTTTTCTCTGTATGCATCGAACACAATTTCTTATCTTATGCTCTATGTCTGAAGCCATTTTGGGCCAATAGAATCTGTTACGCACTAAGTCCAAAGTGCGGTCTATGCCCATGTGACCAAGGTCATCGTGCAGATACTTCAGCACATCAGAATTGTATTCTTCAGGTAAGACCAACTGATACGTAACATTATCAGCCACATTTCTCTTTCGGTAAAGGATTCCATCTTGAAACTCCAATCGTTCTCGTTCCCTAAGAAGGTAAGGTAATCTAGGAAGAGCTTCATGGACAGTTCGTGATGGGGTCTCCCCAGTCTGGATTTGGGTTATGATCTTTCTAATACTAGGATCAGCCAGTTGTGCTCTTTGGATTTATGAAGTAGATAGGTGGGGAATGGTTGGTAATCCTCCACATTGACCTTCCTGCATATAAACATCAGGCACTGCAGCAATCTGCATTGTCAGGGAACTGATGAAAGCTGCAGTTAAGTCATTTGAAAACTCAGACCATTGAGTGAGACGACTGTCACAAATGGCTCTTACTACCTCACTACTGATTTCTTGCTTCTCAGCTTCTGCGGTGAGCGGTTAAGCAAAGTCAAGTATTCGATTTTCCTCATTACAAGAGGTGTCATCTTCAAGAGGTTTTGAATGGGGTCGTCGAGACAACCCGTCACCGTCAACGTCCTGTTTCCCACATCTGTACTGAAGCTTGAAATTATAAGTGAAAAGCGCTGCTAACCATCTGTATCCTACGGCTCCTACGCTCTTGATATAGAGCGGCACCTA
Source organism: Opsariichthys bidens (assembly GCA_037194245.1). NCBI lineage: Eukaryota > Metazoa > Chordata > Actinopteri > Cypriniformes > Xenocyprididae > Opsariichthys > Opsariichthys bidens. Next base: position 16,378,498 of record CM074280.1, on the reverse strand, counting down.
ATCCTAGGGTGCTTGCATACGGCAGTTTGGGGTCGGCAAAAGCTAATATGGGAGCAGTGGTAAGTTCCTCGATGATCTGATCAAACGCTCTTTGGCAGGCTGTTGTCCATCTAGCGCCAAAAAAATCCTTCGGGTTTCGATCCTGCTCATTGTCTCTCGGCTTGGTGTTCTGCCGGAAAGGTGGATATCCCGTAGTTAAGTCGTTCAAGGGCTTGACTTTCTTGGAGAAGTCCTTAACGAAACGGCGAAAATAGCCGACGAATCCAAGGAAGAAGTTCTTTTAAGTTTCTGGGAACTGGCCAGGTTTTGACCGCTGCCACTTTGTAAGGATCTGTTTTCACTCCTTTGTCTGACACTACATGTCCAAGATACTTAACCGAGGAAACTTTTCTGGGGCAAGTTTCAGACCGTATTCCTTGAGCCTCTTTAGAACCTTTAGCAACCTTTCCTCGTGTTCCTCCAAATCCTTAGCTACTTGATTTGCTAATTGAGCAGTGACAGAATGTAACTGTGCCACATCATCTCCGATAGCTGTCTGAGACTGTACTACTATGCGCTGCTTAGAACTTCCCAACTGTTGTTTCATCCGTACACTTCTTGAAGCGTGTTTGTTTTCCTCAACCCGTAACATTGTCTTTAGCTCGACAAAGGTTGGAGGCGAGTCCTTTTTCTGCAACAGTTTCAATTCTACAAGTAGGGAGTTTTCCCAACATCCTCTGCAGAACTGTTTGAGCAGGTGCTTGTTGATTTCTGTGCTAAGCACTCCACCATGTCGCATGGTGGTCTGTGAAGCTACATGCAATCGCTGTAAGTAAGCAGACGGCTTTTCACCAGGGTTCTGGAATGTGTTCAGGAATTGAGCAAATAGCTCGTTACCATCTTCGATGGGAGCAAAGACAGGAGGCTCTCACAAATTCTGCGTACTCTGTGGAAATCTGAGACCATTGGGTCTTGAAGGAGAAGTTCAACACTAGTGCGCCAGGTTTCGTAATTGACCTCATTCGGTGGATGGGGAATTCGTCCTTAGAATGCACGCAACGGAGAGTCGCAACGGTGAGTTTCCAGATATTGCAAAGTCATTAGTCCATACTAGATACTCCATTACAACTTTTTGTATTGCAGGTGGACTTAAATCAGTAAAGATGAGTGATGGGGATTCTGGGCATGGTGCTGCAGCTACTGCTGGAACTGTGTGGAATTGTGCAGTATCTGTTAGCACTCAAGACTGTCTAAGAGTGGAATCAATTTGAGGTGGATCTGCTGAGTGGTGAGGTAAAGTGTCATCCACTACAACAGAGGTGGATTCAGCACAGGGTTTTGACGTCACCTTCTCTTGAATATGAGCTAACATGCCCTTAAGAACATCCTCAAAACTTTCTCCACTGCGGTTCGCTAGTGTTCCCAAATCGCTGAGGTAAGTTTGAGTTGTGGTCTTTCCCAGCTTCTGAACATAAGTATCTGACAGGGCTGTAACACAGAAGGATACATCAGGATCATTTTGTGCTCGCTGGACATAGGGAAGCTCTGCCCGTAGGGTTTGCACTGCTAGTCCTGAGTTAAATTCAACTATTAAAAACTTCTCTGTCTCTAAGCTAGGATCAGTTACTAGGATTGTTTGATTTATCGACCCATACCGCTTCACATTATACAATATTTCCTCATCTGTTTCGGTTCCGGTTACACCATTAATTGAAATAGCATTCGGGACTTTTACGCATTCTTTCTCTATAACTTCCATCTTGTTCTATTTGCTCTTTTGTTCTTTTTGTTGTAATATATTCTCAATTGCTAAATCGGTTACTTCTTTCTTCCCAAAGACAAGAACTATAAGTAAATTATAGTAAAAATGTATGTGTGTGGTCTTCTTTTACCTCTCCTGGCTGGCTCACCACTAATGAATGTAACATTCATGTAAGCCTGGGTTACACACTGGTGATATTTCATCTGCCTCTGAACTTCTTGGAGTCATATCTGAAGGCTTTTCACCTATCAGTCTGAGATGTCATTGAACCTCTGAGGTTAAAGGTAAGATTACAGGGCAGCCCAGACCACATAAAAATGGCAGCATAGAAAAACAGTTAAGACTAGATATTTTGGATATGAGAGCCTGGTTGGGTAAACATGGGATGAGTTTCTGGGAGACAGATGCGATAGATGTGTTGGAAAACCTTTTCAGGCCAAATCTTTTCAAACATGCAACAGTTGTCAGGGTTGTAGTTCTTGAAATCTTCACTAGTGTTGTGGGCCTCACTGCATGCTGTGTGATGAATGCAAGTGTTGAGGTGAATGTGCTGCAAAACTTGGAGTTTGGAGAATGAGATAAAACAATATGCAAAGTGATTTCAGGAGTATTCGTATATGTATTTTTATGTTGTGAGGTTCTACCACATGTACATTTACTTTCATTTCCATAGACACTGGAACGTACAATATGTATGTACTGACAGCACTAAAATTTACATCATTTGCATATGAACAACTTTACAGATGTGAAAACACATGATAGATATGTGTATGGTGTGTTTTGGATGATTGTCCTGCTGCAGAACCCAAGTTTGCTTCAGCTTGAGGTCAGAAACAGATGGCTGGCCATTCTCCTTCAGGATATTTTGGTAGTGTCACCGAGACGAACCCTGTGGTTCCCTCTTCTGGCTGCCGGAGGGCACCATCTCCTGAATATTAACTCTCTTCTCTCCCCAGTCAGTTTTCATTACATTACCCATAAGCCCCATACCTAGGTACTGATTGCGACTCAGCTGATTCGCATTAAGACAGGTCCATTTAAGGAACGCTCACCCAGACTTGCATTGCGAGGTCTTGATTCTAGCTGTTTCATTTCTGAGCGTTATTTCCTGTTATTGATATCCTGTTACTGATCTGCCTGTTTCCCATTTTCGACTCTGTTCTGCCTACCCTTATTGGCCTGCCTGGATTATTACCTGTGATCGATATCTGCCTGCCCTGATCTCTGCCTGTCCACTTTCTATGATTTGTCTGCCCTCTGCCACTATTGTTTGCCGGTATTTGACCACTGCCTGTCTGACCACCCTGCTTTACAAAAAAGCCTGCTTATGGATCTTAACTCGAGTGATGATTCATTACAGAAGACCTCGCCACCACCCGATCCAGCGGCTTTCTCCCATCTGTACACAACCATGTCTGCTCAGGCGAGTCAGCTCGCTGCCCATCAACATCAATTGAACCGGCTGACTTCCCTTACCGAGGAGCTTGTCAAGGCGTTACAGAATTTACACACCACTCCGCACTCCACTACAACGCCAACTGCAACCGCCATTTCGCACGCGGCAGAGACGCCATCATCTGTAAGTCCTCGTCTATCTTTCCCTGAACGATTCGATGGAGATCCTACCAAGTGTAAGGGATTTAGCCTACAATGCTCGCTATTTCTTACCCAGCAACCAGCCCTGTATCCCACTGAAGCCAGCAAAATTGCATTTGTTTGTCACCGGGAAGGCATTAGAATGGATTACTGCTGTATGGCGAACGGATGGTACTACTTTTCCCACATATGATAACTTTATGGAGAAATTTCAAGAGGTCTTCGATCATCCTCACGAAGGTAAAGGGGCCACTGACCGTTTGCTCGAACTAACTCAGGGACGTCAAACAGTGGCTGATTATGCTCTGCGATTTCGCACGCTGGATGCCCAAACTAACATGGAGAGTGAGACGCAAAAAACTGTGTTTCGTAGATGATTAAACCCCGAACTTCAATCCGAATTGGCCTGTCGTGATGAGGGTAAAAACCTGGACCAGTTCATAGACTTAGCGATACAGATTGATAATCTCATCCACTCACGAAGAAACACGGCGTGCGTCAATGTGAGTGTCCCTCCACAAACATATACGGATGGAGCAGAACCCATGCAAGTAAACAATTATCACATATCACCTGAAGAACGCGAACGTAGGATGTCTCAATGTCTGTGCTTATACTGTGGTCAGCCTGGTCATCTCCGTCTTTCCTGCCCGTCTCGTCCCCCGTCTGATCATCAGAACTTGGTGAGTCTATCTCTTGATACTCTGAACACTGAAATGTGCATTAATGTTCCTATAATGTTAAAGAAAGATAAACAGTGTATTAAGACTCAGGCTCTATTAGACTTAGGAGCAGCTGGGAATTTCTTGTCACAGGGATTTGCCACAAAGCACAATATAAACCTCATTGAATCTCCATCTTTTCTCACAGTGGAGGCAATAGATGGAAGGCCGCTCGGTTCAGGCTCGGTCTCAGCCTTAACTGAGGAACTGATAATGCAGACAGGCGTTCTCCACTCAGAGACTATTCAATTTTATGTCCTCACAGTCCAAATTTATGTCCTCACAGTCATTCTCGGGCTACCCTGGCTATGAAGGCACAACCCAAGCATTTCATGGAGAGAAGGTCAGATTGCTCAATGGAGTAAAGAATGTTATGATACCTTCCTGTCTAATGCTTCATCACTGTCTCTGAGAAACGTAACTCTAGCCGATACCGATCCTGTGACTAAATTGCCCGAAGAATATAAAGACCTAGCCGAGGATTTTAGCAAGACCAATGCATCTAAATTACCTCCTCACCGTCCCTATGATTGTGCCACTAACCTTCTTCCAGGCACTACACCACCAAAGGGCCATATTTTCCCCCTATCTCAGCCCGAATCTGAGTCAATGAAAGCATATATCGATTAGGAATTATCTAAAGGGTTTATTAGACCATCAACCTCTCCAGCGTCGGCTGGATTCTTCTACGTCCATAAAAAGGATGGAGGTCTCACACCCTGTATTGATAATAGAGGACTACAAGAGATAATGGTAAAATACAGATACCCACTACCTCTAGTTCCCGCAGCCCTCGAACAACTCCGTTCAGCTAAATTCTTCACTAAACTTTACTTATCGTTTATCCTGGTCCCAGCAAGCAATTCAGGCATTCCAGCAGCTCAAAGAACGTTTTGCTTCCATTTCACCGTAACCTACCGACCCAGATCTAAGAACACCAAGGCAGATGCCCTCTCAAGACAATCCAAGCACCAGGAAATTCTCCCGACCCCTGAAACCGTGATTCCCCCCAACTTAGTCGTTGCTCCCATTCAGTGGGACATCAACACGGAGATTGAACAATCCAACGCGCAAAACCCAGTCCCAGACGGCTGTCCATCCGGTAAAGTGTTCGTACCCGAACCTCTCAGAACCCAACTGATCAAGCAGATTCACTGTCTTCCATCTTCTGGCCATCCAGGTATCACAGCCACCATTCACCTCACTCAAAATCACTATTGGTGGCCAACATGCCGATGTCACACAGTTCGTTAAACGTTGTGAAAATTGCAATATGCACAAGGCCTCCCACCAGGCTCCCACTGGACTTCTGCAACCTCTACCTCTACATCCCTGGTCTCACATAGCAATAGACTTCATAACTGACCTCCTACTCTCCAATCATTGCACTACCATTTTGACTGTTATTGACCGTTTCTCTAAGGCCTGTCGTCTTCTTCCCTTACCCAAGTTACCCACCGCCTTCCAGACCGCTGAACATCTCTGCAATTGGGTTTTCCGTCTCTACGGGCTCCCAGATGACATCCTCTCAGATAGAGGGCCCCAATTTACCTCTCGCCTCTGGTCTGCCCTGTTCCAAGCTTTCAATATCAATGTTAGTCTAACGTCCGGGTATCACCCCCAGTCTAATGGACAGGTGGAGAGGCTAAACCAAGAACTCACACGCTTTCTCTGCTCATACTGCAGCCAACACCAGGTGGACTGGTCTCGTTACCTCATGTGGGCCGAATATGCCCAGAACTCCCTAAGAAAAGAATCAACCGGGCTTACTCCTTTCCATTGTGTGTTGGGTTTTCAACCACCTCTAGTCCCCTGGAAAAGCGCTCATGGGTCAACGCCAACGATATCCTAGACCCCAGCCTGGTTACAGGCTTCCACCGAGCCAACCCAGAGAAACCAGCCCCCCGACCACATGGAAGACCCCGACGTCGTCAGCTTCCTCGCGCCAGCGGTGTGTGTGAACCCCATGGACGATTCATTACAGGTAGACAGTAGAATTGAGGATTTTCATTAATTTATCACAGCAGGTCTTCTAGGTCCTGAAGCAGCAAAACAGTCCCAGGCCATCACACTACAAGCACAATATTTTACTGTTGGTATGATTTTACTTTTACGCCACACACCTTCCAAAAAGTTCAACTTTGTCTTTCCCAAAAAAATACTCTGTCAAAAATGAGACATTGCTTAATGTTCTTTTTGCTCAGCATTCGTTTTTGTCTTTGAACTCTGCTATGCAGGCCATATTTTGTGACCCCTTGGATGAGTCGTCGCTGTGCTCTTGGAGTAATTTTGGTTGGCCGGCCACTCCTGGGAAGGTTCACCACTGTTCCATGTTTTCCCCATTTGTAGATAATGGCTCTCACTGTGGCTTGCTGGAGTCCCAAAGCTTTAGAAATGGCTTCATAACCGTTTCCAGACTGATAGATCTCAGTTACATTCTTTCTTTCTTATTTGTTCCTGAATTTCTTTGGATCTTGGCATGATGTTTACCTTTTGAAGATCTTTTGGTCTACTTCACTTGGTAAGGCAGGTCCTATTTAAGTGATGTCTTGATTGAGAACAGATGTGGCAGTAATCAGGCCTGGATGTGGGTAGAGAAATTTAACTCAGGTGTGATAAACCACGGTTAAGTAATGTTTTAACAGGTGGGGCAAAAACTTTTTCACACAGGGCCATGTAGGTTTGAATTTTGTTTTTCATTAATAATAACAACCTTCATTTAAAAACTGTATTTAATTTTGTGTATACTTGTGATATCTTTGATTAATATTTAATTTTTTTTTGATGATCTGAAACATTTAAGTGTGACAAACATGCAAAAAATAAGAAATCAGGAAGGGGGCAAACACCTTTTCACACCACTGAAAAATAATTTCAAAATAATAAATAAAAGCACGTTACAGGACTTTGACATGACCTTGGTTTGCAGTACTTCATCTCACACAATAAAAAAGATGAGAACAAACACTCTTTTTTCACACTTTCTTTTTTAATTTACTGTTTGGATTCCACCGGCAGCACATTAATTCTTAAGAACTACAACACATTTTGCTATTTCACTATTTAGTCAATTTCATTATTATTGACTGGCTGTCAGTGTCTTGCACCATGAACAGCGTATTTTTAAGATGCCGTGTCAACAGGTTCAGCAAGCAGGCAGTACCAGCAGTTTTAGGGCTCTCAGTCAGGGACACTTCTGCTTATTCGCAGTTTTTGGCAGCTGGCTCTTTATTTTGGGTTAAACTTTCCATCTAAGTTGTGCTGTAAATTTCAAGTTATATTTTAAGCGAAAGAGAAGCAATGTTAAAGAAAAAAAAATCTGTGACTGTATAAGATACAGTTAATTAAAAAAAAACAAAAAAAAACTCATTTGCATCTCTGATACTGCGTCATCACAACCCAAGATTAAGAACATGATCATCAGATTACGCTTAGACCTGCCAATCTCAAATAATAAGTTCTCCCTTTAATGTTGCGAAGTCCTTGAATATGGCAAAGTCTTTATAACAGATTGTAAGTAAAAGAAGGATTCCGTAATATTTTCAATAATTGATTGTTGAGGAGAGAGTGGCATCAATGACTGCTGCCACTTTCCTCACTGATATTGCTTTCTGTAATAAATGGCAATTCAACAGATCAGTGATTCAATAACGCTTATACCATTACAGAAAAGATTTTTCAACGGATGTGATTGGCACATGTGCCACCATGATTGCTTTATCAGTTGTCTAGACCAGTTATTTTCTTTTGAGAAACCTTCAACAGAACATGCTGAATGTAATCCTGCAACTGACACAATGACTCATGGTTCAAAGGAGTTCAAATTGAGAGACGGGGTTTTCTGATGCTTGTACGATTAAACAAGCTAGCAAAAATAATCCTGTTAGCATCTCTTGTTTCTCTCTGTGTATCTGATACAGGGCTCTGTTTCCTCTCAGTATCATACTCACTTTCTTTCTCACTTTCTGCCAGCCTAAGGCCTCTCTTGGCTGATGATATATGTCCAGCATTAGTGTGAATTACTCCTGCTGTTATCTATCGCGTGTGCCAGGCTCCTGCTTCTATGAACACACTCATACTACCTCACAGATGCCCACCTCCACTGTATCAATTCATTTGTTTTGGATGTATCATCTTTATCTCGAGTGCATAGCTTATTAAATGGAGACTCACAGGACAAGGACTGCTTTTCTGCTCTATCAGACAACTCAGCCAGTAAAAAAGCAGCTCTTTAGTACAGCCCTATATACAAGGCAACAGTTAAAAAACAGCTAGGTTCAGAAAGTCCATGTTTGGGATGGAAGCGACTATTTTATAACAGGTAGGACAATGATAACTAATCATCAGTTTTGATATACGAGCCATGTCATACAGTGCATCCAGAAAGTATTCACAGTGCTTTGCTTTTTCCACATTTTGTTATGCTAAAGCCTAATTCCAAAAGGGATTCAATTCATTATTTTCCTCAAAATTCTACAAACAATACCCCATAAACCTAAAATTTCAAAGAACGCGATGGTCACTCGGACATAGACGCTTAGGTCTGGAGGAAACCAGGCACCGCTCATCACCTGGCCAATACCATCCATACAGTGAAGCATGTGGTGGCAGCATCATGCTGTGGGGATGTTTTCAGTGGCAGGAACTGGGAGACTAGTCAGGATCGAGGGAAAGATGAATGCATAAATGTACAGAGACCTCCTTGATGAAAACCTGCTCCAGAACGCTCTGGACCCAGATTGGGGAGAAGGTTTATCATCCAATAGGACAACGACCCTAAGCACACAGCCAAGATAACAAAGGAGTTGTTTCAAGACACCTCTGTGAATGTCCTTGAGTGGCCCAGCCAGAGCCTTGACTTGAACCCGATTGAAAATCTCTGGAGAGATCTGAAAATGGCTGTGCACCTACGCTCTCCATCCAACCTGATGGAGCTTGAGAGGTCCTGCAAAGAAGATTTGGAGTAACAGCCCAAAAACAGGTGTGCCAAGCTTGTAGCATCATACTCAAGAGCACCGTGGTGCCAAAGGTGCTTCAACGTACTGAGCATAGGCTGTGAATACTTATGTACATGTGATTTTTTTTGTTTGTTTTTTTATTTTTAATAAATTTGAAAATATTCCAAAGCCTTTTTTTAAAGCTGTCACTGTTGTTTATATCTGAACTGAGTGTGAACTCTAAAACAAGTTTGACATTTGTATTCTGCTGTTGTGTGAACGCAGCCACATTCAGCTTCTAGTTTTGAAAAATCCAACCCAGTGGTACCTTTTTGACTCAAAGCCCTCCACTGTCCACAAAAATAATTAATTTATAGAAATTAGTTGTGTGTTTATGTTAAAATTAAGTAAATATAATGATTACAATTAAAATAGTAATGTCTGGGGGTGAATTAAATTAAGAAATATTTAGAGTTTTAGTTCTTTTAGTGTATTTTAAATCATGGTCTGTCAGTTTGCTGAGGCCCCCTGGTTGAGAACCACTGCTCCAGAGTATGTAGTTTTGTTTTGTGCTGAAAAAAAATGACCCAATTTACTCACCGATGCAAGTTCTTGGTTGTATACTGAATTATGGAACTGTGTATACAATTCCAAAGACTACATAATAATGTATTCAAAATCTTTAATTTGCTCTGGTAACACTTTACAAAACAAGTGCTAATTGACAGATAAGGTATGACTCATGAAGACCCAAACCATGAATTAATGATTACTTAATCTAATTGTCTATATGATTGAATAATAAATTAATTGCTATTAATTAAATGTGTCATTGTGTATTAATTCTTTATTAACTAATATTGTAAATTACTGTGCCAAAGGGTTAGTTCACCCCAAAATGAAAATTATGTCATTAATTACGCACCCTCATGTTGTTTTACACCCGTAAAACCTTTGTTCATCTTCGGAACACAAATTAAGGTATTTTTGATGAAATCTGATGGCTCAGTGAGGCCTCTACTGCTTCGAAGCTTTATGAAACTTTTGTTTCAAATCAGTGGTTCACATTAATTTTCATTATTAGTAAATGCTATAAGTTATTAATGACGTATACATTGACACATTTAATTTATAACAATTCATATATTACTTAATCTATCAATCCTATTGTGGCGAGCAGGGCGGGCGAGAGCCGTGAGGGAACAGCGCGAGACCGGTGATGCGAGAGATAACGAGCTTCAGCTGCTCAGTGCACCGGTCTCGTATCTCTCACGGAGGAGCTCAGGAAGCATAAAAGAGGAGCGATGACAGTGAAGGACGAGAGGACCAGGCCTGGATTTTATGTTGTGTTTTATTTTGTTTGTGTGGGTGGCAGTCGCCGTGAGGAACTGCCGCCCTTCTACTTTGTTTTATTGTTGGTTTATTTATTTATTAAAGTTGTTGAATGTTCGCCGGTTCCCGCCTACTTCTTCCCGTTCTTAAGAACTGTGTTACATCTATTTTTATTAGTTGCTGATGCAGTAATCATTAACCCTTAAATGCATATCTCCAGTCTTTATTGACCCAGGATATTGCCCTGTCCAAATGCAAACACTTGTGGTCTTTGCACTTGACCACTTGTCTACTTACATGACACATTTTCTGTATTTGGCTCAAGTGTTCATGTAGGCATGAAGACTGCAAGTGTGCAAATAACTTTTGATTACCTGATGAGACACACTTATAGTCTTGCAAGAAATTTTACAGAGCTTTTTTTCAATACTTTGCATTTTAAAATAAATTTCTAAATGTCTGTTTAGTAGTTGCTATGTAACAAAAAGAAGACAGATGGTGCTTCTAATTAAAAGATAAAAAGCTGTTGCAAATTTTGTACAAAATAGACATACCCTACCAATATTTGCACTAATAAAATGTGGAACACTTTATGTTTTACTACCAAATTATATGTAATCTATAATTAATTTAACTTACATTGGAATATTTTCCACAACATCTTGTGATTTCGGGGCACGTGAGCTCAAGAACATAATGCCTGATGGGATACAGTTAGCCTTGAATACTGCTCCAAAGCGGTATTTGAGATATTGTGAGTTTAGTGTGCATTTAGTCTTGCGCACTTACTTCCTGCCACGTGCACAAGCTCTCAAGTGGCCAAGATAGCAAGTGTGGGTATTTGGACAGGCCACATTTGACCTTTCGCAAAGACCCCTTTATTACTGTTGCTATGTCCGACAAGTCATGCACTCTCATGCCACACATCATGGTCTCATGAAGTGAAAAATACATTGCGGAGCAAAGAGGACACTGACAACACATCAACAGACAAGACAGAGCAAGTTACTTTTGATATGAAACCGTTTCATTTTTAAAATATTGTATTTTTTTAAAAAAAAAATGTTTAAACAAAACCGTATGTCTTTAATGTGTTGTGAGAGATCGTTGTAGCTCCTTCAAGCAGTTCGGGAACCAACAGTCTCTTCATACTAGTTCACTTATAGCATCAAATAAACATGAATGGACATCAGAAGGAATGTTGTTTCATGTGCGGAAAGATGTGAGTACACACAATTATTACACACAAGTTCAAGTTCACCAACGTTAATCTACTAACTCCCTTGACTGCTTTGTTGGACAAAATGGCGGATGTTTGGTTAGATTGCCCGTCAATCAAACTGCCGGCGAAGGGTCAATTATTTTTAGCCTTTAGCTTTTTTAGCCTTTTAGCTGTTAGCCTTTTTCACAATTCCGGGTTTTTGGCTTCCGAAATGAATCACGCCAGGTAAAAGTTTTCTGGTTACAGTGATGGATAGCCGAGCCTAAGAACCATTTTGGGATTCAAAGTTTTTTTACGAATTAAATGTCATGAAAATGCTTGAACGGTCTTGGTGATTTATTGGTGAGACTACAGAGCTCTCGTTTAGAGCTAAATTTGTGAATTAATTTGAAGTGATGGCGGTTAAATTGGTTATATTCTCGCCTGTGCATTATCACACTCCATGTGCTGTAAAGACATTGCCTGCGTCTCAATGTGCATATTGTCCATCCTAAATAGTATGCTGTGTGACATTAATAATGCTGTTTAGTGTTGATAGTATGTACATCGGGATGCAGGGAGTGTTTTTCACAATGTGCTGGGGAAATGATCATCTGGCAGCTCATCACGCAAACCCTCTGATTCATAATGAGAAGCAGGACTGTCGCACACTTGATATTTCTGGATGCATATAAACACTTTGTCATCACAATGAAATCAATGAAATTTCATCTCATTCACTCATATTTTCCTATTGTCATCATCTTAAAGTCTGTAATATATGTACAGGATTACAAACCCATAGTAGTATTGTTACTGTCGCTATGTTAATGAAAAGACCGATAGTTGTGTAGTGTTGTCTTGGAAATTTATTATGTATAGTTTGATCATTTTAATCGGTCAGGAATAGTTATAACATATGCATGCAGGATGTAATGCCATGAGATTAATACATGCTATATTTAAAACGCAATAAACTCACGACAATATTTAATTAATAAATTGTAGAATTTATTTGTCATTTGGTGATACGAGCAGGGGGATTCATGCGTACCCTACAGTATAACAGCTGGTGAAATAAAACCACCTGCTGGTAAATTCGAGAAATGGTCTGACTGACCGTGTAAGCTACAAAGAAGTAGAAAATAATTTCTTTGTAGTTTATACAACAGCAACAAAACAGAAAAGGTAAGAAGCGATATTTGAGAAAAGAGCACATTAATCTAATCTAATGGAACTAACTTTTACCCCGCGTCACGTGATTTCCGATTCTTGTGAAAAAGGCCTGCCAAATATGAGTATCATTGTCACTTTATTATAGATCTGGTGAAGATGTCAGCGATCAAAATATTGATTTTGAAGATTTTGAAAATGATAGTTTTGAGCAAAACTATCATTTGTTGAACGCTCTGAGCTCTGATGAGGACAGCGATGATGGCATAAAACATCTGCTCAAACTGAACCCTTCCCACCCCCAAAAGGTAACAAAATATGCTTCATTTTATTCTTCTGTAATTGTTATTTTAATATCAGGGGAGTTTTATGTTATAGCGACCATATCCATCTGTGTTAGATATAGATCCGGGTTGCTAAAGACCCGAATATGTAAGAATGATTGGCTAAACATTCATGCATTTAAGGTATTAATAAATGTTTTAGTTCCTCACGAGTCATAAATTAACAACTGATAATCTGTGCATCAGTTAAGCATAAACTAATGCATTAGCGCACCTGTATAAAATGACAACCATACTGTGTTAAAAACATCATTATGCCACATTTGTTTTCACTCAATTATCTTATCACAAAACTTTTTTTTGTCATGTCTACATTATTTGTTACTCTCTTCATCACTAATAAAATAATAAAACCTATTTCAAATGGACATTTTTTTTTTGTAACTGCATGCTTCTAGCTGTTATTATTGCATAAAGTTAGCATAGTAAATACATAGATGGTGATGATATGCATTCCTACCCAGGTGTCATGCATTGTGTGCACAGAAAAACAAAAAAACAAAAAACAAGATCAGAGTGATCAGCAGGAACTCAAAATTTACTGTATTTACTATTTTAAAACATGTGTCTGGTCTAATTGTGTTTAATTTAATCAGTACATGTTATTCTAAAGGGGAAAAATTTGTACATCTTTTATCAAAATACTTTTCACTAATTCTTTTTTTTTCCATTTTATAATAATGTGGGTAGCAAACAGGTTTTACATTGACTATATTCAGAGGTCCATCTGAACATTCAATACAATCAATGCAATGGTAAATATTGAATGCAGTGGAATCTTTCAGCTTCTGTGCTGAAATTATCTGCAATCTGTCAAGCATCTATAATTCTCTCGGTTAATAGGAACTATATGCATGTTGACATAGAAAAAAGAAACACTTATTCACAACAAACGGCTACAGAAAAGACACCTTCAGTGTTCCAACCTACTTTGTTTCTGAGTGAGTGAGAGAGTTAAAAGGATATTTCCAAAAAATGTCAAGAGCAGGCACGTAGTATGTGAAAATCAATGAAGGGTGATTTTAAAGAAAAGATTTTCTTAAGTTAAATGTCATCTGCAAAATCAAAGCACACAATATTTTCAAGACAGCATTTGCATGTGCACAGAATACCGAAAACAATCAAAGAAATTATTAATTAAATTTTGTAAAAAGAAATGGCAGGGGAGAGTTTGTGTAAAGGTTTGTGTTTAGTTTGTGGTTAGTCTTGCTCTGATTGATTGTGGAAGGAGGAAGAGTATAGGCTGGACTGAGTTGTATAAAGAGAAGAGCTTCTTCATGGACACATTCTACTACATAGACACCATTGGTTGCCATGGCACTTCAGGTCAAGAACAAATCTATTGATTGTTTGATATAAGTGAGCAGAACAAGAGGAATACAAGCACATAAAGACAGTCAAGCACAAGCCAGCACACAAAATAAAATACAAGCGGTGGCAATTAATCATGTCATGACTGCAGATTCATGTTTCCATTTTTTTCCTTGTTTGTCTGATTGGGCTTGTGTTTTTGATGGCTTGACTATCAAAATGCAACCAAGCATTTCCCAGTATGCCTTGGATATTTGAGCTGACAACAACCTTGTTTGACCTTTCCAATAAAGTTTTATCAACAACCAGAGATTTACTCCCTACTCACTTCTGTCTCTCTCTACTCAGGCCAGTGGGGAAAAGCAGCAGACTGAAGCATGTTGACACAATTTTGATTAAAAGGCAATTCGGAGACTCCACCGCGCAGATGAAAAGCCTTTATTAATGGGGCAATAAAAATGATTAGCCATTAAAGAGGACACGGTTAATAAAATGGTCTTGTAAATAAGACAAGAGACAGCTCCTCTCCAATGCCCACACCATATTGTCATCTATTTTCCTTTTTTGGGGGTTATTTATTTAAGTGGAAGGTGTTATATTATGTTTACTTAAAATAATGTTTTGGTTTCCAAACGTTTTCTTAAAGTAGTCTCAATATGCTTTTGTAGTGCCTTTATACTTCTCAACTCAAAATATTTCTAGTTTTAGGCTCATATTTGTAGGATTTTGAGTCTTAACCATGTGTGACATTTTGTCTCCTGGGAAAAACAAACAAACAAAACATAATACTCCCACAGGAGGGTTTCTAAAAAGAGGGTCACATCCCTCTGGAAAATCTTCATTTTCTTTCTTTCTTTCTTTCTTTCTTTTTCTTTCTTTCTTTCTTTCTTTCTTTCTTTCTTTCTTTCTTTCTTTCTTTCTTTCTTTCTTTTTCTCTTTCTTTTTCTCTTTCTCATTACAATATGAGGTACTGAGCTGATGCATTGTGGCAAAGCGACACAGCATCTCGTTCCCTTCTCAGGGAACCTGAAATGTTTCTTTTTCGAGGGAACTATAAAATCTGACAAAAAGTGTGTGGAGAGGACCATCCCACATTACACGCCTCCTGGAGACAGAAAAGCCTTAGATGCCACCATACTTCTGGTGGAGTGGGATATCTCAGAGCCTGACATAGTTCAAGTACTTTGCAACCATCTATTTGGCGCATACAATGTAGACTAGAGCTGGGCAAAAAAATAAAAAATTAATTTTTCAATTAAAGGTGCACTATGTAGTTTATTCATCCACTAGAGGTCACCTATTCAAAACAAAGGCGTAGCTTGATGACGCCAAGTTTGAGCGAGGATTCTTGGGACATGTGGTCTTCACCTGACAGCCAGTGGAAAAGAATCGGGATGGGACTTCACAAATCATGTTCATGGATTTGATTATTAACATTACTGTAGTAGCTCTGTTTAGCATATTAGATACATTTGAGGGTGTTGACAATTATGTTATTACATTGCTGTTAGACACTTGTTTCCCAACGTAGTAAGCTTGATCGATATTAGGATATCATATTAAATGCTGGATGGCTTGTGTTGACAAATGGCATGCAATTAACTTTAAAATGTATTTTATGATGGTGAAAGTTCTGTGTTATTGTTAAAATAAAGCTGTATCTGATTATGCTATGTTAGCTACTTGACAAAATAGTTTTTGTCTGAGGCATGGTAAAGCATGGTACTTGCAAAAAATCAAGAAAATTAGATTTAAACAATAAGACTAAATGTGTTGAGCTATATTACAATAATTAGCTTTCTTTCTGTAATGTATCAAAACAGATGTTCCCTTGTCTGTGTTCCCACATGTAATATATATTAAAGCATCTTTGGTGTATTCTTGGTTTCTACAAAATAAAAGCGGAAACCGAAGGTAATGCGAATATAGCTCCATTTACAGGCGACTCCCTCAAACGTCCTGAATCCTTGGTTAAATTGTGTTCCTCAAAACAAGGAACATGTGATTAATGATAGGACTGGGGAACAGAGGAACAGATATAAACAGACATCACTATGACAAACTAGTGGTTTTTGGATATTTTACTACAAAAATTTGACATTTTGCAGCCTTAATCTTTTTTTTTTTTTTTTTTTTAAATGTGGTTGATTTGGATATCGATTCTCAAAAGCCACAAATTGATGTTTTTTTTCCATATTTATGTCTGCAAACATTGAACATACTATCTGATTGACGTGAATCTTAGTAATATTCTTCTACACTAGAAGTCATCCTCTTATTTACCTTGCTTGATGTTGTAGTAGGGACAGTGTCATCCATTCAGGGCTAAACATGGCAGATGTTGGTGCGGAAAAAAAGCAGTAAATAAAGAAGGCATGTGTATCATTATTGTATCCATGAATTAGTCTTCAAGTGACATCAACCTAATATTCCTGCATCTGTCTGTATTTTAATGTTCTCTTTTAAGGGAACTCACGCTGCGTCGAGAGTTTGATGCATTGGGAATGCTCTGCGTGATTGTGTTGTGAAGCACTTGTGAAATCAGTCCAATGGCGTGACGGAAGGAGGGTGATGTCATGACCAAGAAGCTATAAAGCACACCCAGACCAAACAATGTCAGCTTCTGTGTCTTCAGCAAGCACTTATTGTGAATTGTCTCTGTCTGTTTATTGTTGTTTGTCCACAAGCATATTTGTATCTAGACAGGAGTGTATGGCGAGCAAACAGCGACTGAATTGTATGTTCCTCCCTGCACTCGCTACGAATGGGGATACACGTGATTTATGCGTTGCACTTTGGCTGTCTATGGGGCTGACTTGTTCATTCATAAAAAAAATGTTCTTCGAATGTTTTTGGCTCCGCTCCAGTAGGCTTTATTCTCGAGGGAATACAAGTCTAGACTCTGGTGAGGCAGAGTGTGGATAATGGTCGCAATATGTGGCACGGATCATGCGTTTTCTGAGGCAGCACGTAGATTTCTTGTCTGCAATATGTGACTCAGATCTCGCGTTTGCGGAGGCAGCATGTAGATTACGTGTCCGCAATAGACGGGAGTTTCCCTTTCTCTCTTGTCCCTATGATCGCATGCAAACTTTACAAGCTTTAATTCTTTTTGTATCTAATATCTGTTGAATAGTGTATTTTTGTATGCAAATACTCTATTCAGCCTTTCATCCAGACTGTTTAGACTTGTCGGGCTGATCTTTGGCTGCATTTAATTTCTGAAGAATTAGTACTTTCAAAAGTTAGATGCCTGTATTACTACACTATAGTCAACCTCTCATCCAGACCGTTTTTACTTGTATGGTTGATATTTTGCTAGTGTATAATCGAAATCGGGAATGCCACCCAGTTCGGGTCGCGCCTGCCCGCCCAGATTTATGGAGGACCCGCCAGTTGTGGTGGACCCCGAGCAGGCTCTGGTAATGGAACAGGAGGTAAAAACTTTGCTGGAAGGAAGCCACAGAGCATATACCTCCTCCCGACAGGGAATACGAGGCATTAGTGTTCTCAATTACATCGACGACTGGCTAATTCTAGCTCAGTCAAATCGGTTGGTGGTTCGTCACCAAGGTGTCGTTCTCGCTCACATAAGAAAGTTAGGGTTGAGGTTAAACGCAAAGAAAAGTGTGCTTTCTCCAGTACAGAGGACCATTTTTCTAGGCGTGGTTTGGGACTCTGTTGCGATGTGGGCGCAGCTTTCTCCTGCTCGCATAGAACCAATCCTTTCTACTGCAAACCGAATAAAGCTAGGCCAGTCACTCACTGTGAAGCAGTTTCTAAGACTGTTGGGTCTGACGGCAGCAGTGTCCAACGTGATACCTTTTGGCCAATTGTACATGAGACCCCTGCAGTGGTGGCTCGGGACCAGGGGGTTTTCTCCGAGGGGAAATCCATTTCACATGATTAAGGTCATGCAGTGGTGCCTATGTGCCTTGGTTATGTGGAAGAAGCCCTGGTTCCTATGCCATCGCAGAATGCTAACGACGGATGCTTCCCTTATGGGTTGGGGTCCGATTCTGGAGGGTCGTTCGACTTGGGTTATGTGGAAGGAGTACAGTTCTTCTGGTGAGGGACGCCTAATAAAAGATATTTTAACCATCTGTCTATCCCTAAAACTAGGTGTGTGACCCTTTTGGGGCAAGAGAAAAGGTCCAACAAAAGCTGCGTGAATATTTGGGTGCTAAATGTTTACAGTCCTTTTGTTAGATCTGGAATATTTAAGGAGACTTGGTAAGCCACTCAGGGAAGCATCCAAAACTTCCCACACAATTGCTGTGTGTCTCTATTTGCCAGGTATGCTGACTCTATGAAACTTTACTTTTTATATTACATTTATAACTATGTTTTATATTTTATGCTGATCAGTTGTGTGATGTATTTTTGTTAATTCTTTTCATTAGAATGTAATCCTGCCTGGCAAAACAATAAATGTTAATCTTGATTTATTTTGAATTCGTCTGAAATCATTATCACCAGTAGATCAAGAGGTTTTCGACACTTTTGCAATTCTGGATTGCGATAGATCATACTGAAACCCAAATAAATGGAGCATGTGGCACGTATATTGAGATTTCGGATTTCTGACTGTTATGACTTAACATGTTATAGTATTGTGGCTAAACAAACGGCACTTTTGTACGAATAAGCATGCGGCGATTCATCAATTTGTGTTATTAGTAAAAGCTATATCCTCTGTTAAGATTCTAAACTAATGAGGTTGTGACATAAAGTGTATAAACGGCCATATACAGCTTTTGAGTGGTGCAACGCCCTGATGAAAGGATAAGTGAAATTAAGAGAAATTAAAGAATCAAAGATCTAAATTAATTCATATCTAATTACACAATCAGCTATTAAGGTAACATCAGAAACATTATCATTAGAGGTCGATTACAATTGGAGTCAGATTAAATTATTAATGGAGTCAGATAAGAATTGGAAATCAAAATTGGGTCGTTTTTCCTTAATTGGGTCGACGGGCGGAGCTTACAATATCTTAACAGAAAATGTCTTTGGTAGAAATAAAAGTCACTGTTTAGAATATTACTTGAGTAAAAGTTTTAATGTACGTGATTTGTTTTGTACTTAAGTATGAAAAGTATTTTTGATATTAAACATAGTTAAGTATTGAAAGTGAAAGTACAAAGTAAATTCAATTACAAAAGGAGCAGAACATATTATTTATAATTGTTCTATACAGTTTGAGCAGCAATACTGTTTTAACTATTTCTTACATTTTGTTTGCTTTAAATAAAAAAAATGGCAAAATGTTTATTGTAAGTTTTAAATATAAAAAGTATGAATATATTTATTATACATTGATCATTCATGTTAATTCATAGTGCATCTTCGCTGGATAACAAATGCATAAAATCGAATAAATGGATATAAACTTATGCAAATAGAGGGCAACAATCGTGACCTTAAACAGTTGGTGTTTTGGCACATTGTTTTAACCACTTGAGGTGACGCTACTACTAATGTTAGCATCCTCTCAGCCTTGACAGCAAACATACTGCTGTTCTCCACTAATTCAGCATCTAGTCAACAAACTTACTTTAGTGATATGAAAACATATACTGTAGTGTACTGTATAGCATATCGCTTTGTTGTCTGTTTTATATCCATTTTTTATGGAACCTTTGTGAGCAGAGTGCAGAGTAATCCCATTTTAAGGGCTGATCTAACATGGAGACCTCATGAGAGACCTTCATCCATCTGACCAGACTTAAACACTCTAAGACAACCCTATAGACGAGGGTAGTACTAAGCTCGACCTGATAGGTAGACCAGACTGTAGGCTAGAATCAGGAAGCCTCCCAATATGAAAGTGATCTTCTTTTTTGCCACACTAGATACACAAAGTATTTGCCATCAAGGTCTTCTTAGGGGCCATTCACATATTGCGCCTAAAAACACGTGGAAAGCGCAGCCGCGTTGCTTCTTCCTTCTTTTGCAAGCGCTTTTGCAAGCGTTCGGGAGCTTGCGCTTCTGTTCTGTCTGTGGTTGCTATGCAACCATGAACAACACTCTCCACTACTACGCAGAAGTTTAAATGGATTCCCATCACCGAAAAGCCCTTGCAGTAGCTCTTGTACAGGATTTATTTATGGAGAAGAAAAACTCCCGCAGTGTTTGGATGCACCCTATCCTTCAAAAACGTAAAAAACATGGAGAATTTCACAAACTTGTTCAAGAGCTCTTGTCACATGACCTGCGGTGTGCTTGCGGCATTCTGAACAGTTTAGATGTTTTCATCTCGCCACGGCACAGGCACGCATGGAAAAAACGAGCGCGTCAGACCGCATGCGCGTCGCGGCCGCGTCGCTTCCATTTTGCGCGCGGTTACCGCGCGTCTACATAGGATAAAATGAATATGCGCGGGGAAAAGACGCGATATGTGAACGGCCCCTAAGGCTAGCTACCTGATAGCGAGTCTCTGCTGGGAATTTGCCTTCTGGGAGGCCCGCTAAGGCCAGTCACCAGATAGCAAATTTTGTTGGCTGAAAATATCCAAATCATTGGAGACTGGCCCTCAGAGAGGCCTGCTAAGGCCAGCTAACTGATAGAAAGTCAATACTTGCTGCCAAGCATGCAATGTTGGGGACTCACTCACAGGGAGGCCTGCTATGGCCAGCTACCTGATAGCAAGTCTTGCTAGCTGCTAAGACACCAAGGTATTGGTGACTCGCCCTCAGGGAGGCCTGTTAAGGCCAGCTACCTGATTGCAAGTCTTGCTGCTAAAACTACCCACACTGTTGGGGACTCATCTTCAGAGAGGCCTGCTAAGGCCTACCATCTGATAGCAAGTCTTTGCTAGCTGCCAAATGTCTGATTGCTGGGGATTCACTCAAAGGCAGGCCTGCTAAGGCCAGCTACCTGACACCAAGACTTCAGTATCAGAAAAACAGTTTACACTGTGCCTACATTGATCTGGAGTAATGAACCACATTGTCAGAAAGCAGAGTATTCAGAAAAAAAAACACCTTTTTACCCTTTAAGCAAGGGGAGTACAGTCTTATACCACCATGCCCTGGAGGAGGCCCAACCAGGAGCCTAACACTCCAGAAGATCATGGGCGTCAGCTTGTGGCAGTGCTCGGGCTGTAAGGGAGCATACTCAGGAACCCAACCGAAGTGAAAGGAAACTGTTCTGCTCAACCTGAACCGCGATGGTGTTGGGCAAATAAACTCAGAGCTATGAGCAAAGTACTCTAGCAACAGATCCTGATTTAACAGGGGAGTACTATCAGCATGACCCTGAGAAATGCTACAGGGCAGAGGCTAAACTGTGCTAAACCCTAAGGAAATGGAGGCCTTTTATAAAAGAAGCTGCACTCATAACGACCAGCAGCCTCTTCAGAATGATTCTCAGTATTTAGAGGAGGCACAGTCTGTATAAAAGACAGCTAAGGTGGCCTATGTACTGAGCGCCAACACACTACTGCTATTGGAAACATACTCCCTCAGATCCCTCTTCTTCGTGGAGTCCCGGCTTCTCTGTGACCTACTCGGAGGAGGAGGATTTCTAGCCCTGTCTCCAACCCTTGAATCGGGACGGGCCTGGATCTCCTCCCTGTCTGGGCCCAGATTGGCCATTCTCAATCTTATAATGAAGATCAGGAAGGGATGGAAGGCTCACGGAAGCTTGAGGATTATGGCCAGAGAGAAACAGTATGTTGAGCCGACCAGGCACGATTTCTCTCTTAATGGGCTCCCATTGCAACTGCAGTTTGCCAGAGGCGCGTTCCATTACCTCTAACAGCTCAGGGCAGGGCGTTTGTGAGGATTTAGGAGGCTGACCATTTTCATCCTCATCAACCATCTCCTGCTCTACCGGAAGAGCATTTGCTGCTAGATCAGAGGACGTAACAGACAACACATCCTCTCCCCGCAGCTCGTTCTTGTCAACCTCTAAAGTGCGTGAGAAGTTAAAATCCCTCTCAAACTCTCCAGCGAGCTTCATTTGGAGCTCATGATCTGAGTCTCTGCTCTGCCTCGGCACAAGCGGGACCCGAACCACCAGGAACAGATGTCTGTCCCTCTTACCTTGAGAAGAGTGCAAAGTGAGAGCAGAGCTTCCTCAGAGGAAAAAGCTCACAATTGGCACAGGCAGATCTCTCAGGAACTCCCTGTGAATGCTTTTCACCTAGACAATAAGTCGTATGTGTCATCTGGTGTAAAATATCTAGAACATGGATCCACACACTTCTTGAAATGTCTAGTTTTCTCAGTTGCTTTCAGTCCCTGAAGATGAAAAGAGAGAATGACTAAAGAACTAGGCACCTCTTATGGTATATGCATTCGGGTCACACTAGTAGTTATGTCATAGGGTTTTACCGATCAATATGATTGTCTTGATTTGCTAAGCTTTTCAGACATCGGTTCAGAGGTGTTCCCTATAGTGTCACCGATGATTTCCAAAGGGAACTATGGCCACAAAGAGGACCACATATTTCTCACTTCTTATGAAAGTGTAAGACTATGAAAAGAAGAGATGAGCAAGGATATAAAGTACTTGAGCAACTGTACTTCATTACTGTACTTTTTAGTACTTACAATTTGACAGACCTTCATGGTACAAAGAACATTTTTTGCCGGTCATTATGAAATAATTCTTAAATTTTTTTGAACTCACAACCCAAGCTAATCAAACATCACTCCAGGCTGATCTTTTAGAGCCAATCTGATTTCTGATCTCATTGTAAATAGTATTTGAACACAACTATGCTCATTTGTCTTTGTGAAGAGACATCTCATCAGTCTCCACAACACAGTTTTAGACCTCAAGCTAAATGTTTTAATTATAGGCAGTGGTGAAGATGGATGACCTGGTTACAATCAATGATCAGTCTATAAACAGCTATATTCAGGTTTCAACTACAAAAATAACATCTGCTCAAATTAAAGTTTAAAAATGTCACTTCAGAAGTTTCATCTTGACATCTGCAATTGTTGCTTTTGAAAAATGTGACTCTAATGGTACTCTATTGATACTCTAATACTCTATTGATTTTAACAGTCAGCTTTAAAAGCTAAGAAAGATAAAATACATCAATCCCTTATAATGCACTACCATTCAAAAGTTTGAGGTCAGTACAATTTTATTAATTTTGGGTGGAAAGAAATTGATGCTTTTATTCAGCAAGGATGTATTGAATTTATCAAGAGTGACAGTAAAGACATTTATAAAGTTACAAAAGATTTCTATTTCTAATAAAAAGCTGCTTTTAAAACAAAAACATTCTATTCAAAATATTGCTGAATCAGTGAACAATGAACTCTTTGTTCATTGTTTACTTCTTTTTATCCATCAGACCTTGAAATTAATCACACCAGTCTCCCCTATACGCTCTCGTTTGTTTATCACCCTTCCCCCCCACTCTTGCTGAATACATACAGCTCTCAATATAGCCTGATGGCTTACTCTACTGCTCCAGACTGACAAACCCTCAGCATTAGCAAGTGCACTACAGGCGGAGGCCGTCATGCTCTGCTTCCTTCATATCACACAGTCTGCAGGGCAGAGAGTTGCACTAGAGTTTCAAGTTCCATCTACACACAGACTCTCTAGGCCTAAAATAACTCAGGCACATCACCAATCATAATGATTGGATAATTATATTAGGAGATGACTATGGCCCTTTGCTTTGCTGCCTGACTGACCCCAGGCTTCGTTTATTTGCACTCTTCTTCTAACATCCTATGGACAGTGTCAAATGACTAGAGAAGTAAAAAATGGCTCCAGTCTGACAGTGCCTGTCTGGGAGGCCAAATTTATATTCAGGCTTCCCTCTCTCTTGCCCTGTGTCTACAGCTCAGGAGGAATGCTGGACTTACGGATACAGTCCTTCTGGAAACTCCCACAGGACTTTAATTATCTGTGGGCGAAAGGCACTTTGGAGCAGTCGTGTGCATCTGAGGGGTGTTTGCTCTCAGTTTCACTCTTTTTTCTCTCTCTCCTATGCCATCAACCTTGCTCAGACGTTGTGTGACCTGAATGGGCAAAAATGCGGGGTAAATGAAATTGTCCAGGGAGATGGTTACCCTGTCTCTTCAGAAACTGAGATTCACCACATGCATACAGTCTCACTTCCCTACCCACACTTGAAAAATAATTTGCGATCAAAATGCAACAGTATTTAATATTTGTGAAGCAATGTATTTTTCCCCATGTTTTTGTACCTTCTGTTTTACACAAAGATGACACTAGTAATAACTAATTGTGAAGAGTTATGTGACATTGAAGACTAGAGTAATGGCATTTGAAAATTCAGATTTGCCATTACAGAAGAAAATATAAAAATATATTAAAATATAAAGCAATTATTTTAAATTGTAAAAATATTGAAATATACTGTTTCTGTATGTTTGATTAAATAAATGCGGGCTAGGTGAGAATATGGAAATTCTGTTAAAAAATGTTGACAATAATGCAGGGGTCTTCAACATTTTTCAGGGCAAGGACCCCTTAGATGAGAGAGACATGGAGCAGGGACCTCTGACACAAAATGTGTCTAACAGAGCCTCTGATATTAATAGATATCAATCATATTACGATAGTAATATTATGTTGAGACAATATAGATTAGAACTGTGTTGTTGTACATTGTCTGTAGGCTATATTTTCATTGTTGAAAAGATTTATGCATCATAACAAACATGTAGCAATTAAAATTTATTAAGTTCACAGTTGTCTTAACCACAATTATTGTAAAAGATTTGCAGTTTCATTCAATTAAATTTTATAGTCAAGTGGATAATACATTTCTCTGAACTTCAACTTAAAGCCCGGAAAACATCAAGCCGACGGGCGGCCCTCGGGCAGTTTTTGTTGGTCGGCTGTAAGTTTTTTCAGTGTGTATCGCTCCGTCGGTTGGTCCTCGTCTGCTTTTTTTCAGCTGTCGGTGAGAGAGAGAACTCTGATTGGCTGTTCAGTATAGCAAACGAGTCAGTTCACGAGAATATAAAGCAAAACTTATGAAAGCAAGCAAATAAGTCATGACCACACAGACAGAAGCAATTGTTCTAATCTCACGTCATCTTACCTCAGCGCTCGAATGCACAAATATTTTTATAATAACATGACCGGAGCGGAATAAAGAATGTGATCAACATGATTGATATTCAAAACGGTAAGCAAGCGCTGCTTTGTTTATGGTTTGTATACATGCAGTTTTAGTTTCGCGTTCCCTTTTTGAATGACAAATATAGACAAATATATCTGCTTAAATAGAGATATTTCCTTTTTACGCAGGCGCAGAACACGCATGCTAGTTGACAGTCAGTTCATGTTCAAGCAAATATTTTCCCGCCGACGCAGCTGACATGAGGCGACAACACCGTCGGCTTTCGTTGCCGCTAGTTCTTTGAAGTTTAAACAGAACTTCACATTTTAATTTTACTGTCAGGTGAACAATTTTACAATTACATGAACTTCAGATTTAAATTGAAATAAAACTTCACATTTTCACATCGGTGTGTCCCGGCCTTTAAGTTTAAACAGAACTTCATATTGGAATTTTACTGTCAGGAGGATGATTATACTTTTAACTGAACTTTAAGCTGTTGATATTGCAAAGCGATCCATTCTGGCGAGCTAAATTGTATATAAATTATTAGCCAGTAGCTTCAAATTATAGTGGTCATAGTCTGTGTTGACGGCATCATGAGATCACCCGACTGCACGTGGATGGAAGGGTTTTATTAAAGCTATTAATGTAATATTATTTGTAAAATCAAATATATTTTATTTAAATTTGACTTTGTGATGTTTTTACCCATGTTTTAATTTTTAATTTTTTAAAAAATTATTTGTGATCAAACATTAATTGACGGACCCCCAGCAATACTGCCACGGACCCCCGGTTGAAGACCCATGCAATAATGTATACATGCATACATACATAAGAAAGCTGTACCCTAATAAAGAACCCTAATAAAAGCTGCATTATTTAACTTGTACAGAGTCCATGTCATATGCACCCCTATAAGCACAAAGGTTTGGAAACAGATCTGGTTGTTTAAACTGTCTGACTTCTATTCATTAAAAAGGTCAGAACGAAGGCATTTGTATTACATTCACACACTTTCTCATGCCAGAAGGAAAAGGAGAACACCTCTGGCTGAGTCAGGTCAGCTAATATCTGGCTGGATTTGCTCATGTGATCTCTACACTCACTCTCTGGCTTTGAGCAGTGCACTGTGAAGGACTGCTCACATGCAAGTTTTCCTCTCTACCTATACACTATTCTTAATATCCTCTGGCTCGTTTACATGAACAGGACTCCCAACATCTATAATTAATATTTAATATAAACTACATGAATATTTCAGCATACCTGAAGCTTAGTATAATATTTGCTTGCATAGCAAAAAAGAGATATTTTTTCCATCAGAATAGCATCACAATGGCCATATATAAATGTAACTATGCAAAAAGTGCAAAGAGGATTACGAAAGATTAGACAGCACTGCGTCCAGATTAAAGAGGACATCTGTGAGGTTCCTGTCACCAACTCTGATGAAAATGAGAGTTTGTTCAGTGACCTTATATGTAAATGGCTTTCACCAAACGTCTCAGTTAATTTCAACATGATAATGTCATGCTGCTTCCTGGCTTGACAGCATGCAATTACAAAAACAATTAAACGTTATCCAGACCTCGATCATGTTGCGGGACAATAATACATGCATACTGTGATACTGGAGTGGTGTAACCTGTATCTTTTGTGTCATGTTCTCAAAGCTGCTGTTCACTCTCAGATAAGAACCTAAGCCTTTTATGCTTTGATAACAACTTTGCTTTGTGCTTTTAGAGTCAAACAGAGAACAGTCTGTATGTGACATTACACGTAGCTCCCACCTGCTAGGAGACCCGTCAAGGTATAATGTCATTTTATAGAGTTATATTCTTTTGTTTGTTTTCAGTTAAGGAATGCTTTGACATTGAACAACTTCATTTCTGATAAGGCAAAACAATTGTCATTATCTTGCAGAACTACCAGTAATTTTATATACTTTCTTCCTTCATTCATTCATTTAAATTTAACATTCATACGATTTTTGAAGAAAAGACTGGTTCAGTCCAAAGTGATTCAAAAAGAATTCATGATGCCACATTTGTAATTTGAAATATTTTTTCATTTGATTATAGGAATTACCAGAAATTGTACATGCATCATGTGCATGCTTTTTATGCTAAATGTTATAGTAAATTATAGTACTGTAATTCCTATTCATGCAGTTCCTTTTGTACAAAGTGTGTTACTTTGAATTACGCCATACAGAGATTCGGGCATAAACTCATATGTCTATGCTCTAAACTGCTACAATAACCATAGACTTTATAACAGAGCTCATTCAAGCAAATGTAAATGTGCAAAGGTCAGTGGAAATTATAGGCTGGACGCTTGACCTGGAAAATATATAATCATCCCCATTTAGGGGTAGAGCAAGCAGATGAAGGCAAATATGACAATATCTTCTGGAAAAAGAAATGCATATAATAAAATTTACAGTATAAACAACATCACATACAAGGAAAGATTTGCTTGTGTGTTTTCCCTGGTTAAGGTGAATTTAGGTTACTCTTAATTTTGATAGCCCACTTTAGTCATTCTACGAACTATAAGTAATTTTGCAACTACATGTCACCTAACGTCTATGTTACTAATGTAAACCCATACCCAGGCTACTTAAGTCCACCACGTACCATCCTGAAAACACAAGTGGAGGTTCAAGAGGTCTGGATGTGAGTGCCACATGGTGCTCCGTCCCAGAGAAAGCAGGTCCTTCCTCAGGGGAATCCACCAGGGAGGGGCTGTCATGGGGACTCAGTTCTGAAAACCAGGCCTGGGTGGACTAGTAAGGCACAGCCATCAAGAGCTGCTTATTGTGTTTGCAAACCTGATCTTGCGACTGGGCCAGGATGAGCAATGGAAACACAGACTTCCTTTATCAGGGCACTGGTCTGGGGGGACTGGCTGTATTGCCTCCTTCACCAGGACAGGAGCATCCTTGTCTGACAATGAGGTAAACCGATGCCGCTGACCCTGGGGGGATGTCGGGCAAACTGAACTGCATAGCTGAGTATGATCATCTGAGTGAGCCTGGGAAACACTAACCAGGCTCCCAGAGGTTGTGCAAGCAGGGCAACTGGGACTACAGATGTATCCCTAGTGGGGAAGCAAGATGGCCCAACCCTGAAGGAGTGAGGGCCGATTGTGCGGTGCAACACTTACCTGGTTCCACAGTTCCCCGGAGGGAATGTCAGGTGGTGCACGAGATAGCGATGCGTACCTCAAACTGCGGACTGCTCCTTACTGGTGATAGAAGAGGGGATGAAAGTGGCTAGGCATAGTGTCACTTACACTCACCTGAGGCTTCTTGGGACCAGAGATTGAGGAAGCTGCTCTTTTGTTGAGAATGGGCAAAGGAGCAGATAGCACCATCACAGATCTAGAATTCCAACTGCTCCTCCTTCCTTGCTTTATAGAGCGAATAGTACCACAGCTCTATCGAGATATTACATATTAATTCTCCATTGTGCATTCTAACTGTGCCATATTTTTGAATTTGATAAGCCACATTTTGAATGCTGGGGATTTAGGTTCATGCCCGATTTTAAAGATAATCTTTTTGGCCGCAGTTAGAGCAGTGGGAAGGATCCTACGCTGGTAAACATTCAGGATGAGGTCAGCATCATCATTCAACAGACAAAGACTAGGATGGTTAACTCTAACCACGTCACACAGCGCTGTCAACACTTGAAAAACCTTATCCCAAAATTTACCAATATGTTGACAGTCATAAAACATATCCATATACACTACCGGTCAAAAGTTTTAGAACACCCCAATTTTTCCAGTTTTTATTTAAATTTAAGCAGTTCAAGTCCAGTGAATAACCTGAAATAGTACAAAGGTAAGCGGTAAACTACCAGAGGTTAAAAAAAAAAAAAAAAAAACGTTTAGGTTACCAAAAACTGAAAAATAATGTACATTTTAGAGTTATACAAAAAGGTCTTTTTCAGCGAAAAAGTAATGGGTTAACAACTTACTTCCTACAGGTGTCCCGACTTTTGTTGATTACTTACAAACCCTCTGTGTGTATAAAAGCAGTGTTGGAAAAGACTGTGTTACTACACCCTCTTAAGCATTATTTGGACAGTATTGTACCGCAGGAAGTAGTATATTGCTCTCATAATGGCGAGAAAAAGGCAATTAACAAAGGAAGACAGACAGACCATTATAACCCTTAAAAGTGTAGGTCTTTCTTTAGAGAAATTGCAAAGAAAGCCAAGGTGTCAGTGAGTAGAGTTACCTTATACCATCAAAAGGCATTTGGAAACTGGAGGAAACTCTGACAGGAAGAGGTCAGACCCAAAGCCACAACTGAATCAGAAGACAAATTTCTGAGAATCAACAGCTTGCATGATAGGCGGCTCACAGGACAACAGCTTCAAGCACAGCTTAACACTGGTCGAAGTAAGCAAGTCTCAGTTTCAACTGTGAAGAGAAGACTTAGAGCTGCAGGTTTGACAGGTCGAGTGGCAGTAAGAAAGCCATTGCTAAGATGGCAAAATAAGAAAAAGAGGCTTGCCTGGGCCATGAAGCACTGCCAGTGGACTACTGAAGACTGGAAGAAGGTGTTATGGACTGATGAATCGAAATTTGAAATCTTCGGTTCATCACGCAGGGTTTTTGTTCGCCATCGGCGAAAGGATGGTTCCTCGGTGTGTGACACCAACTGTCAAACATGGAGGAGGAAGCGTGATGGTCTGGGGCTCTTTTGCTGGATCCAGAGTCGGCGACTTGCACGGAGTGAGTGGCACCCTGAACCAAAACTGCTACCACAGCATTTTGCAGCCCCATGCAATACCCTCTGGTATACGCCTAGTTGGTCAGGGGTTTATCCTACAGCAAGATAATGACCCAAAACATACCTCCAGGTTATGTCAGAACTACCTTAGAAGAAAAGAACAAGACGGTAGGCTTCAAATCATGGAATGGCCAGCACAGTCTCCAGACTTAAACCCCATCGAGCTGGTTTGGGATGAACTGGACAGAAGGGGGAAAGCAAAGCAACCTACAAGTGCAACACATTTGTGGGATCTTCTGCAACAGTGTTGGGAAGAACTTTCTCAATGATTTCCATTGTAGAAAGAATGCCACGAGTGTGTTCGGCTGTTATATCTGCAAAAGGTGGCTACTTTGATGAGTCAAAAATTTAGATTAAATTTTGTTAAACAAAACGATTCCATGATTTCTTTTTTTATCTCCAATTGTTTATTTGTTTTATGCTTTAATTTCAGAGTACATTGAGACATTAAACTGCATAAATTTCAATAAAAAACGGAAAAATGGAGGCGTTCTAAAACTTTTGACCGGTAGTGTAGGTCACCAAAATATTTGAATAACAGAGTGTGCAAAAATGGGTAGACAAGCATTTCACTTTGTGCAAGACACATGGAGTAGCGTAAGTCTTCTGGATGCATTTGTAGTGTATTAGTTGATGGGCAAGATTTTTGGACATTGTTGGAATACTTTCCCATATCCAGTCTCAGTTTGTTTTGTAATGGGCCAGTTCCTTTTCCAATAGAGTAGCGATGAGGAGTTCTGCCACAGCACTGCTTGAGTAATCTGTTATAAAATGAATGACACTACTCCCTGTGCATGGGAAAAATTCACACAGTCCATCAGAGGATGAGAGTCCAGGTTACAGTTCCATGGTATGCAATATGCGTGCATTGAGCTTCTCAATCTTAAATATAAAAAGTAGCAATGACCAGGAAGATTGTAGAACTCTTTCAGATCTTGAAAGGACCTTAATCCGTGATCATTGAATATATCACCCATAACATGTACACCTTGATCAGGCCACAGCTTGAAAACATCTTGGTTGCGACTGTAACCTTAGTTCTACCAGAAAGACTCAAGAGGCAAGGAAATATTTGAATAATATTTATCTAACAGTCTGTATGTAAATAATATAGAATAGGCAGGGCCGGAGCCTATCCCAAAAGACCTGAGAATGGAAAGAAAATATGCACCAGTTGGAGAATTCTTTGGATAACATTCATAAAATATTTGACCAAAAGAAAGAGATTATGAAATACACAGACATTGATATTAATGTAAAAATACTTAACAGAAAGAATTGTTATGCCATAGCTTAAAGTATGTGGAGATTGCCAAATAGGCTGTAACGTTGCCACGTATGGCCGAGCATGAAAAGCCGTGTTGGCTATAAGACTGCCATGTAAGGCACAGAGGACTGTGTAGGCCATGATAGGTTAGAGTGAATGAATGAGTTGGTCTCAATGGCCGAATGAAAAGCAAGCCATATAGCTGTAAAATAATAGGTCTAGGAACTGCCATTAGCAGGAGTTTGTGTCAATAGTATACTTACCGCAAGAGATTTAAGTATAAGTTTATGTTATCCTCTAAGTGTACCTAATGATTGTTAGAAATATAGCCTTGGTAATCTTAGATTTATCAGAAAAGAATGGCAGTAATGTAACTGTAATTTGTTATTGATGATGAGGATTTGTCATATTTGTCTGAGGTGCTAGAACCCTCATGTGTGGAGCTTTGTGTCCATGGAGTTGGCAGTTTGCTTAACCCTGAGTAGAGTGCATAAGGAATTTTAGTGAGTTATTGAATCAAACGAAAAACACCACTACCAGTAGTCTGGATTAGGATCGTACCTTTGAATTTACTTGAGAGAGCTTGCTGAGCATACTTGATGGTTTGAGCGTCACATCTTGTATAGGATTCGAATGCTGAAGACCATCTGCCAGGAGTTTGATAGAGGATGATGGAATCCCTCGTCCGACTACCGTTGTAGTCGCACTGATCCTAAATGAATGTCCGGTGTACAGATGAGGTGATAGTCTACAGTTCTGTAGAACTGACACTAGATGGGTTCTAAACCATTCTCTTGATATGGGAGAACCGTTAGGAAATCTAAAAAGTGCAAGAGTGATTAGGGGTGCAGGGACGATCTTTGAGATAGCAAACCATAGAATTAAAAGGGCAGTAATTATTGTTCATTCTTAATATTGTGATGGTTATACCTGAGCTTAAGGAGTCGGTCTTAGAATGCTTCAGTAGGTGAAAAACTTAAATCAGAAAACACTGAGCGTCGAGTGGTGTCAAATTTATTAGATTCTGTTGTGAATTCCCCTGGGCACATAAAGCCGAAGAAAGCTGCTTTTTTTTACCAACCTTTCTAAAATTGGCATAGTGATGGGGAAGCGTTGGTTAATAACTTTAGGTGTGGCTTTCGAAAATCATTTAAGTAATAGCTGTATAGATGAAGATGAGAAAAAAAAAAACTGAGAGAATCAGGATCTTGAAGTCTGGCATGAAATTGAATACCAGTGAGCAGTTTGCGTATAGTTGCGCATTAACCACGGAAAGAGCAAAGGTAAGCAGAAGGCTTAAATGCTCTACCTTGAGGAATAATGCTCATAGCAAAATTAAGGTGCCCGAGGAGAGAAAGCATGTCATGTTTAGAGATGGAACACGAAAAGATAAAAGATTCTGTGAAGGATCTGATTCTAAGAAGTCTCTCATTAGGTAGAGAAGCTTGCATTTTGACTGAATCTAGTAAAATGCAGAGAAACTCTAGAGAAATTGATGGACCTAGAGTTTTCTCTTTTGAAAGAGGAATGCCAACGTCACTAAAGATCTGTTTGAGCGTATCTAAAATAGATGTTTGATGAGATGGAAAGTCGATCAGTAAGAAATCATCGAGCAAATGCAAGATGAATGGGAGCTTGCAGACGTTCAGCAGAATCAAACAGAATTTCAAAAAGACAATTGAAGATATGCGGACTACTCTTACACCCAAAAGTGAGCCTAACAGCAAAATAGAATTTGTAATCCCATTTAACGCCAAAAAGGGGCCATTCTGATGGGTGAATAGGTACTTTTTTGAAGGCATCTGTGATATCAGCCTTAGCGAGCCAGCATTCGTTCAAACTCAGTATAATGTTAGAATGTGGCGAGGACATATCAAATATTAACCACATTTTCCCTGAGTATTTGGGAGAGAGAGAAAGGGAGGGGATGTGAATGGACCGATAACGTATCTTTTATTGATTTCTTTCTCAAGCAAAAGAGAAACCATGTCAGGCTCGACTAAAGCAGATAGCAAGTTTTTTGCTACATATGAAGTAGAAAGAGGAGAAAGAATGCCAACCCAAAACCCTTGGGAAAGTCCGGTGATTAAATAATCTACAAATAGGGAATCGGGGTGAGAAGAGAGAATATCAGAGAGTATTCCATACTCAGTGGATGGATGGCCTTTAATATTTTTTTCTGAGAAAGGTGTTTCCCACAGTTCATAGCTCTCAGACGTCGTGGGCAGACATATTTTGGGTGTGGGTCATTGCAAACATTTGAAAATTTACATTTAGAAAACATACAGATAGATTGATTGAAATTATTGTAGAGAGGAACACTACTGAAAAAAAATAATAGATCAAAGTTTAAGATCAAAGTTAACGCTTAAAGATGCAAACTAAACAGTTAAGAGATTTTTGGCCACCAAAATGACAAATCAGCAGTTCGGTGTTGTCACACCATCCACATCACTGGCACGACCAGCTCCACCCACACGATCACAATCACCCGAGTACTAACCATCTACACCTGTCCCCATTCACGTTCACGCCCTATAAAAGACTCACCCAGCCATCAGTCCGTTGTCTGATCTCGTCTTAGATGGACTACAGACTTACCTGCTACCCTTACCTGTCTCCTTCGGATGTTACTTTGTCAGTCTATACTCTTCATCAGGCGTGTACGCGAACCGCTGGACAGTATTCTCACGATCTACAACACAAAGAAAGATACATCACTCTGCAAGCTAAGTCACCTGTTTGTTTCACGGACTTGTAAACTCACCTTACCCAACCGTATACCTGTTTATTCTGCCAAACCGTTGATTTAACTTTACCTTCTGTGTCTGTGTCTGACAGGTGTCAAGAACGGACAAGTAGTCTAGTGTTGGTAAGGGTGATGAAAGACACCAATTTTGTAGAGAAAGATCTGTGATATTCAGAAAATCATGTCTTTGATTCAGATCTGTCATCATTGCTAGGTATATATCGAGTTCTTCTTTGCGCTCAGGAAAAGCTTGGCAAATGACATCTCTGTAAATGCCAAACGCAATAACAAATTCAGAGAACGAGTGGCTGTTTTGCAAACTGGGATCAGAAGACTTTAAGAAAACTGCCACAGTCCACAGTTTTTTGATCAGCGACATGTGAGGGAAGCAGCAAGGTAGCCAAGTTAATGTCCTTACTTTGGATGATGTTTGACAATATTTGTAGAGGGGTAACTGCAGCTGGTGGAATGAAACGCCTACCGAAAGTTTGTGCAGGCACAACAGTTGATAGGTTAAACTGACAAGTTATAGGTGTGTCTGATCCTGGAAACTGAGCCGTAGGAAGAGCCACTGCTGTTGTAACAGAAGATGTAGAAGAAACAGCTGAGAGAGAAATCACATGGTCCAAATCGCAGGGTGAGAGCTGGGGAGGAGCCAGAAGGACATCGGGAGCACTTTTGACAGACACGCTTTCGGTATTATTCAACCTTGAGTTGAGGCTTTTAACTGTTTCTAAAAGTCCATGGATGGCCTGGATGAGTTGGCTGTTAATATCTGCAGATCCATGACAGGGAGAAAAAATAGGTGCAGAAGATTTAATTCGTTTGACCGCTCTGGGAGAAGATGACTTGGCTGTACGTTTCTTACCGGCTAGCTTGGGCTCAGCTAGCGGTGTTGAAGATGTCGGAAGGGGATCTGCAGGTGGGACTGAGGAGCTGCCCAGGGTTTTAGAAGCCAAAAGGAGAAGATCTCAGCTAACTGTTGAGAGGAATCCCTTGGGCCTCTAGTGTGTTGATAATTTTTTTTATCAAAGGCCACTCAACCCATGGATAATCGTGATGCTGAATACGAGAGCTGCGCCATACAGAAGGTACAACTAGATCTTCTTCGGAATCAGTGGGATCAAAATTAACAATTGATTTTGTCATTGTGGTTTGTGAAATATCTGTATTTTCACTAAATGCAAACCTAATAGTGGGTGGGAACAGAACTTATATACTCAGGTGACATGTAATGATTGGTTAGATAATGATGAATGATGTGACATTAGAGTCTTCCAGGTAGAACTTCCACAAAAGCTCCCCTTTCCCTGAAGAAGGAATGAGACTGACACTGTAGGAATGCTCTATGTGATTTGCATTGTGAAACACTTGTGAAATCAGTCCAATGACATGAAGAAAGGTGGGTGACGTCATGACCAGGATCAGTTTAATTCCTCAAAGTTAAACAGCCAAATATCAACCAGAAAAGTAAAAACGGTTTGGATGAAAAGCTGAATAAAGTGTATTAATACAGGCATCCAACTTCTGAAAAGTATTACTCTTTAATTCATCAAAAATTGAATTCAGCCAAAGATCAATCAGATGAGTAAAAATGATCTGGACAAGAGGCTGAATACAGTAGTTTCATACAAAAATACATTTTTCAAAGTAGACATATCAGACAAAAAATAATTATAGCTTGTAACAGTTTGTACGTATTGCGGACAAGTAATCTACACACTGCCTCAGCAAATGTGACATCCGAGCAATTGATCTTCATTGTAGACCGTAATCCATGCGCCGCCTCGGCAAGCGCGAGATCTGAGCTACTACATGCTTCATTGAAGACTAGTAATCTGCAATCTGCATTTGTATAAATGAACGAACACTGTCCGCCCCATTGAGAGCTGACGTGCATGCTCCACTCCCCAAAAAAACAACGCATAAAGCATTCCCACAGTGTCAATTCTCAATGCTGCGCGAGTTCCCTTGAAAGGGAAATGAAAGCTCTAGCACAAGTTCTGCCGGGAAGACTCAAATGTTACGTCACTATTAGTTTAGATCTAACCCGTCATCATCCAACACTTGTAATTTATAAGATCGGTACTTACACATGTCTGAGTTCGTAGATGCTGGCGTCAAAGTTAATTAAGTGCTCAGTTGCAAACCCAAATATGTCTTTAAGCTTGAAATATGAATAAGCTTTTTGTGATTATTCAGATTCCGACGAAGATTTTGTCCCGCCATCTCCTCTTCCAGTGTCGCAGAATGTGCATTCAGTGCTGTGATTCCTCATGGGCTCAATGGTCTTACGAAAAAATTACCAGCACTTTCGAGGCTGCTGGTATACCTATTAGCCAAGGACAGTCAAGAGAAGATCTTCTTCTCCTGGCCCAAAACACCCTGGTAGTCCACCTTCCACTGCTGACATCACTCAAACCACTTCTGCGTCATTAGGTCAGACCAAACTAGCCGGCTGGAAGAGAATGGCCAAGTCGGCTTCACCTCGTCCGGCCAAAAAAGCCATGCTGCCTACACGGATACCCGAACCTGAGGACGTAAATTCCCAGCTCATCCAAGTAGTTCAAAGCCTTTCAGAGACTGTTAAAGGTTTAGAATCAAAATTGAAATTCAAATGAAATTCATTCATACCTTCGCCAATTCTAACCTCTCAACTACTCCTTTTACGCACTCATCAGCATCTTCACCGATCTTCCCAACTCCTCTCAAATCAAGCGATCCCCAGTGCGTCGCTTCGACTTCATCTACTCTTCCAACGTCTCACCATATGATCTCCACTCCAACTGCAACGTCTAATTTTAGGCTCCACTGCTGTACCAGCTCAAGAGTTCGGTAGGCGTTTTTATTCACCTACTGCAGTCACAGTGTCTCCCCAACTCAGATCCAAGGTAAGGACATTAACCTGGCTACCTTATTGCTTCCATCGCCTGCAGTTGACAGGCAAATGGTTGACTGTAGTGACGTGGCAGTTTTTCTCAACCTCCGATCCCAGATTGCAAAAGAACCTACCATTTGCCGAATTAGTCATTGCTTTTAGTATTTTTAGAGACATTCTATGCCAAGTTTTTCCAGATTGGAGGGAAGAGTTAGATCTTTAACCAAAGTTACGGGGCACCTTATTTTATGAGTACCACAAGTACTTTTCAGCAAAATCTGCCTTCATTTCCCTTTTTAATACTAGGATAGACTGGTCTGTCACTGACACCGAACTGCTTGTCCAACATTTTGGTGCTCAAAAGATTTTGGCCTGTGCAATTTGTAGCTCTCACGGACATTCGGTTTCATTTTGCCCTAAAGCATTCACTAGCCAAGTCCCGCCTGCTGTCCGTGGTGCTGAAAATGTAAGGTCTAATCTTAATGGAAGAGGCCACCAATTACTGATTTTAATAGAATTCAATTATGTAATAATTTTAATGAATCTGTTTGTTCTTATTCCCAATGCAAATTTGCTCATGTTTGTAGTTTTTGCGTCTGCCTATGCCGGTACAGGCCTGCAACCCGTGGGAAGGCCCCAATTCGGAAAAAATTCTGAATAGACACCCATTAATGTTTCTGTACTTTCTCACTATCTCTCTTCTCACCCTGATCAAACCTTTGTCGATTACCTAATCACCAGTTTGTCTCAAGGGTTTCGGGTGGGCATCCATTCCCATCTTACTACTTCCTACATTTCTAAAAACTCGCAATCAGCCTTATCAGAGCCTGAAGTCATTTCAACTCTGCTAGAAAAAGAAGTAAATAAAAGTTATATCATTGGCCTGTTTGTTTCTCCCCCTTTCTCTCCTTTTTGAATTAATTCTATTGGCATCGCAACCCATAAATATTCTGGTAAAAACGTCTCATGTTCGATATGTCTTCTCCACATTCTAACCACACTGCTAGTGTTAATGAATGTATTCCTTTAGCCCCTTTTTCTCTGAATTACGCTTCGGTCGATAATGCCATCCAGCTAATTAAGTTAGCTGGTCAAGGCGCTTTGCTGGCTAAAGCTGACATTACTGATTCTTTATTTCGGCATCAAATGGAACTCTAAATTCTATTTTGCAGTGTGGCTCACGTTCGGGTGTAGAAAGAGTCCCCATATTTTCAATTGCTTTTCCGAAGCGCTGTTTTGGATCCTGCTGAACGTCTGTAAGCTTCCTTTTTACACTTGCTTGATGATTTTTTTTGCTAATCGATTTTCCTTCTTCCAATCTTCTATTCTTGACACGCTTAGACAGATTTTTAGTGACAGATTTTTTTTTTTTATCGGCATTCCCCTCTCGGAAGAGAAAACCCTGGGTCCCTCCACTTCACTAGAATTTTTAGGCATTTTACTCTATACTATCAATTTGCAAGCTTCACTCCCTAACGAAAAGCTTCTCAGGATTAGGTTTTTTTTATTCCTTTCTCGCTACGCTTCCCTATCTAAGCGCGATATGCTTTCTCTGCTCGGTCACCTTAATTTCGCTATGAGCATTATTCCTCAAGGCAGGGCTTTTATTTCTCACTTGTTAACAGTGGCTCATTCCATGGAAAAATTAAGCAACCCAGTTCAGCTAAATGAAGGGTGTCTGTCTGATCTCAGATTTTGGACTCAGTTGTTAAATAATTGGAACGGCATTTCTTTTTTATACAATGACATTCCAACAGGAGACCAATGCTCACGGCGTTGAAATGTTGAGCCCTACCGACCAAGGATGAGGGTTAGCGTGGTTTATCAATAACTGACCGCAGGGGCCCACTCAGCTTCCAACGGGGACGACTCCCGGCGAGTGGGCCCCATTGGCCACTGGCGGTGTGAAGGAATTAGAAAAAGCCCTGTCAAGAGAGCACTTGAGGCGACCGATGGGAGACCAATGCTCGGAGGAGACCAATGCTCGGAGGAGACCAATGCTCGGAGGAGACCAATGCTCCGGGGAGACCAATGCTCGGAGGAGACCAATGCTCCGGGGAGACCAATGCTCGTAGGAGACCAATGCTCGGGGAGACCAATGCTCCGGGGAGACCAATGCTCGGTGGAGACCAATGCTCCGGGGAGACCAATGCTCCGGGGAGACCAATGCTCGTAGGAGACCAATGCTCCGGGGAGACCAAATGCTCGGGGGAGACCAATGCTCGGGGGAGACCAATGCTCGGGGGAGACCAATGCTCGGGGGAGACCAATGCTCGTAGGAGACCAATGCTCGTAGGAGACCAATGCTCGTAGGAGACCAATGCTCCGGGGAGACCAATGCTCCGGGGAGACCAATGCTCGTAGGAGACCAATGCTCCGGGGAGACCAATGCTCGGTGGAGACCAATGCTCGGTGGAGACCAATGCTCGGTGGAGACCAATGCTCGGTGGAGACCAATGCTCGGTGGAGACCAATGCTCGTTTTTTTTTTTTTTTTTTTAGCCGATGAGAGCTTGATGGGCTTT
This sequence comes from Opsariichthys bidens, assembly GCA_037194245.1. Taxonomy (NCBI): domain Eukaryota; kingdom Metazoa; phylum Chordata; class Actinopteri; order Cypriniformes; family Xenocyprididae; genus Opsariichthys; species Opsariichthys bidens. The sequence goes on along the minus strand of CM074280.1, from coordinate 16,338,836 downwards.
TTTGATGTGGAGCCGGTTGGTCCTGATGTAGCTTTGGAAAGCATCTGAGGACCATCTCCCTAGAGCTTGGATCTGCTGCTGGGAGAGGCCTTTTTGGGCTGCTGAGGTTTCTGCCCCGATACGAAAGGAATGACTGGAATAATTCTTTGCTGGGATGCCTGACTGTTGGAGGACGGATTTGAGGTGCTTTTGGAACCAAAAGCGTGTGATGGGTTTGTAGGAGTCATCGATGAAAAGAGGTTCGTGAGGAGAGTTAGCCTGGGAACCTCTTAATTGGAGGTACGACAAAACTGACTGGTATGGTTGGATCGGTGATGGGAGGTTGAAAATATATATGAGGTGTCCTTTTTTAGTTTGGTCTGTCTTGCTTTGTTTAATCCTGTAAGAAATTGTTTCATTATCCAGTACCGATAAGTCTTCGATGGTAGGGTGGATGTTTGGGTCAAATTTGGCCGTGATGGCAATTTCGGAGCATCTAAGAAAACCAAAAAAGGCTAGAATAAACATGGCGTCAAGCGTGCGAGCGGTATTAAGGGGCTGATAGCCTGTGCGTAGAGTATAAATGCATTTTGTGAGGATGTCTAGCGTTATGGATTGCCTAGTGTCAGAAGGGGTGGGCTGGGCCTTTTGGATCCCTTTGATCAGGAGGGAGGTTTGAGAATTATTTATCTCCGAGGAGGGAGCGCCATATATCAATTTATGAAAAAATTGTAAGCCACTCAGGTAGCCTTTGATGGACCCGACTTGGAGGCCTTTGACACTGTTAAGGAAGGAGATGAAAGAGGTGATTGAGAGGAGAGAAAAATCGGGGAACGGCATATTATGTAAAAAATGGAATGTTTTAAAACATCTCCACGCAGTTATATATGATTGGATCGTTCTTGGAGAAAGTGCTTGGAGAATATAGTCGAGCGACGCATTGAGGAAGGGTTTTAACGGGTGGGTTAGGGGAATATTAATTCTGAAAAGTGAGGAACTGGAGTTGGGAATTTGTCTGCCTGTGGAGCCAACATCCTGAATTTCTGAAAAAGAAAACGAGAGAGAGAGTCAGCTATTTGGTTTTCAGAACCTGGGACATGTTTAGCGATTATGATGAATTGATCACATGCTGAAATCCAAATTAGGCGTCTTAAAAAAGGCATTAGAGCGGGTGAATTAGAACGGCCTTTATTAATGCAATGGACAGTTGCTTCGTTGTCGCAATGCACTACAATACTGCTCGCAGTCCATTCTTTCCCCCACAGAAAGGCTGCTACTACGAGAGGGTAGAGCTCAAATAGCGCTGAGGACTGAAACGAGTCCTGCAGCTGGGGGGGCCATGGAGACGCGAACCAGCGTCCTTGGTAAAACCCCCCAAAGCCTATTGAAGGGGCTGCATCTGTAAACAGTTGGATATCCACGGGGAACGACACGAGATTGTTATAGAAAAATGATAGGCTATTCCATTGTTTGAGGAATGTTATCCATAACCTAAGTTCATCGCGACACGCCTGAGTTATGGAAATTACCTCCTCTAGCGCGTGAGCCCAAGAAGCAAGTGAGAGGAGATGCGCGATGAAAGGGCGACCTTGTGGAATAATGCGCATGGCGAAGTTTAAGTGGCCGAGCAGGGACAGAAGTTCACGTTTAGAACAATTTGAACGGTCTAGGAGAGAAGAAGATACCAGGATTATCCTGTCGATTTTTTCTTTGGGCAAGGAAGCCTGGTATTTTACTGAATCCAAATTAATTCCGAGGAATTCGATAGATGTGGCGGGACCCATGGTTTTTTCCCGGGCAATGGGAATTCCGAGATCTGAAAAGACGTTTTGAACTGTGAGGAGATGAGCGGCTGGGATGGCGTCGGGAGGAGAAATGATTAAAAAATCGTCTAGCAAGTGAATGAGGTGAGGAATAGCGTAATTATTCGACAAGATCCAGCAGACGGCTTCTGATAACATGTCGAAAATTTTAGGGCTGCTTTTGCATCCGAATGTTAGACGAACAGCAAAATAAAAATTTCTCATGCCAGCACACCCCGAACAGGTGCCACGAACCTGGATGAATGGGCATCACTTTGAAGGCAGACGTGATGTCGACTTTAGCAAGCCACGCGCCCCGCCCCACGATTTTAATCATCTCGATCGCCTGATCTATGTCGTGGTATTTGAGAGAGAATTCATCGAGTGGAATCAAGCTGTTTATGCTTGGGAATGGGGAATTATGTCGAGCTGACAGATCAATTATGAGGCGTTTTTTGCCCGAGAATTTTCTCGTAGCCACTCCAATAGGGCTGATGCGAAAAACTTTGAATGGGGGTTCGTCAAACGGGCCAATCATGAAACCTGACTCGACTTCTTTTGCAATCAGGTTGTTTACGACGTCGGGCTCAGCGAGAGCAGATTGGAGATTATTACAGATGATATTTTCGGAGAGCGGGCATTCTACACCGGGTCTAAAACCGTGTTCGAGGCCAGACAGTAGATAATCGGTGAAATCGATGTCCGGGTGTTGGGCTAGTTCCGAAGAAAGACGAGAAGTATTCACAGGAGTCGATAAATAATTTTTAGGGTTTTTATTAGCAGCTTTAAATACAGGGCATACTGGGCGGGCATGAGCGCCGCCGCAGAAATTACATATGTGCAAGAATCTGCACCGCTGTCTGTTGCAGGTGCCAATATTAAAACTGTTGCACGTCTGTCTGTCAGCGGAGGAAGAAGCTCTGCGTCTGAAGTCATTATTTTGTGGGTTTGAGATCTTGAGATCGTTGCAGGTCTTGGTACGTAGCTGGTTGATTTAAGAGATGCGGTGTCCGAGCCGGGGGTGGTGGAGGAGTTAATTTGTGGGCACGCCACGGTGGAGTGTGTCACTGACCTGCAGACTGCGCATGAGATATTCCTACAGCCTAGGAAAACTCTATTGTGCAAGTCGGGGTCAAGTGCGCCCCAATATGGGCACTGGTTCCACTGAGCAACCCTGACGGCGCATTTTGCGGAGAAAAGTTTATGATAAGTGTAAAAATGTCCTCCCCCATAAGACAGCGCGAGCTCGGCCATAAGTGTTAAATAATCGCTGAGCTCGCGTCGCCTATGGGGGAAGGATGCGCAGATAATTTCTGTGTAACGGCTGAAAGCAATTGTAAATTCTGAAAAAGAAAGTAAACGTGACGAATGTGCGGACTGATTTTTTAGAGTGACTGAAAAAACTCCGCAGTCTATCTGGCGGTTACAATCATTCACCGGAATTTGTGAGAGTAGATTTGCTAGATCAACATCCGCACCTGATAAAATTTGCGCCCGGATGTTGTGGGCCACCGGGGGTGGTTCCGAGGCGACAGCGTTTGTTGGGATGGGCATCGGAGTTGCTGTGAACAGAGAATATGGTGACTTTGCATTTAAAAGAGAGGAATGAGGAAAAGAAGCCGAAGCCACGACTGTCGGCGGAGGCAGCCTCGCGCTAAAGTCGGCATTTGGGGCTTGAGAAGGGAGATTGACAGGCATGCAAGATGGAAATGGAAGGAAGGACTGAAGTGAGGAGGGTTGTGTTGCATGCGGAGGCAGCCTCACGCTTGCTTGCGCTGCAGGAGCTGCAGGCCACGGAAAAGGAAAGGGACTGATGATAGGCGCAGAAAGATGAGATGCCTGAGATGCTAGCGGAGGCAGCCTCACGCTAGCATCTGCTGCGGGAGCTGGAGGCCACTGCAGAAGAAAGGGGTTAGATACAGTAGGAGGAAAATTTTGTGAACTTGAGAGAGGGCCAGCGGGCCCAGCTGTGTATAGTGCTGCGGCAGGAGAAGCCGCGGTAAAAGGCTGCACTGAAGCAGAAAGCGCGTGCGGCCCTGTGGCAGGGGAATCTGGGGCGCGGCCAAGGCTCGCTGAAGGTCTTCCCCTGCGGCCTGATGCTCTTAAGATGCCGGATCTTGTGCGGGAGGACAGTGGTGGTGTTGGGCGAGGAGAATTTGCGGCCCTGCGAGATTTGGTCTGCCTATTGACCCCCTTGGAGGCTGGGGTGGACTTAGGAGTGAGGTTTGCTGATTGCAGAGTGACGTAAAGCTTATATAATTCCGCTTTGTTCATCCTACGCGAAGGCTGAACATCGGAATTAATCAGCGCTTGCCTCAAACTTAAAACGGTCCACTTCCCGATAGGCGGAATCGTTGGCACGGCCGAACGATATGAGGATGCCGGGGAGGAAACTGGAAACCTCGCTGGTGGTGGCGAGGGTAGGCCTCGGCGTCTTGGCGAATGAGTGGCTGCGCGGGCAGGCCGGCGTCCGCGTGGTGAAGCCTGGGGCTCTGTGGCTGTGTCAGGCGGAGAAGGAGTTGTCCTGGGACCGACAGATTGCGGCGGAGGATCCGGAGAGGAGTTGGATTCATCGTCAGAAGGAAAAAGTTGGATTTGAGACATGTTTGCAAAGCCAAATGCTGGTAAACTCTCAGACAAACAGAGGTAAGTCTGCTGTATTTATACCTCCTGTCATTGAATGAGTTGATAAACTGATTGCTCTCCACTTGTGCTGATGAGGTTAATTATCTGCACCTGATCCTCCCGAACTTTGTTAATTAAACATCATTTTGCAAAGATTAATCATTTCCATTCGCAATGGCCTTTTTACCTCTTTTATCAATATCATGCTAGAAACCGTATTTCTATCAGCGTTTTATCCTTAATGCGTCCCGGGGAATTTACTTCGGAATTAAAACATTTTGACCCTACTCGTGGGCAGTCTCTTTCTAATTTACGTTTTTCACCTAATTCCTTTACACTTGATCTTAAGGATCTGGTGTCACTTTAACTTTTTCTAAACTTAATAATAATTTCTGTCCCTTTATTTCCATGATTAAATATCTGAAAGTTCGTCCTAAAACTCCTAATCATTTTCGGTTCCATTTTCATTTTCAGTTTCAACATCAGCTATCAAACTCCTGGGCAGATGGTCTTCTGCATTCGAAACATACATAAGACCAGATTCCAAACCTATCCTTGAAGCTCAGCATGCTCTTTCAAGTTTTGACTAAGAAGAAAAATTTAATTTCAGGCAAATACTGGTGGTGGTGTTACTATCTTACTCAAAAATAATCAATTTGTTTGTTGTTCTATAGTTCCTGTTTCTGAGGCCTATCGTGGCCTTCACAGGTGGTTTCATGTGGCCTCATCACTTCGGCTTGTAGTCTCTGTCTATATTTGTTTGTCAGCATGTTGCCGTTCAAGGCTTTTGTGTCTATGTGGCCTAACGTGGCCTTTGTCGCCGTTCAAGGCTTTTTTGTCTATGTGGCCTAACGTGGCCTCTGTCGCCGTTCAAGGCTTTCGTGTCTGTGGCCTAACGTGGCCTTTGTCGCTGTTCAAGGCTTTCGTGTCTATGTGGCCTTTGTCGCCGTTCAAGGCTTTTGTGTCTATGTGGCCTAACATAGACTATGTCGCCGTTCAAGGCTGTTATGTTTATGTGGCCTATTGTGGCCTAAAGTGTAAAAGTACACTTTTAGGATGAAATCTACGTAAAGATTTATAAATAAGGTAGCTCAAGACGACATCCTCATCGTTCAATCTGTGATAGGTGGAAGGAATTGACCTGCAAAGGCTCAACTATAAATAGCTCAAAAAATAGAATACTCAGGACCGGTATTAGCCACCCCTGTTAAACCAATATAAAACCATCAATTTAGAGCATGTCTTTCAAAGATTTATGCATAGTTAATGTGAACTATTTAAATGAACTGTATATGTACTAAATGGCACCTGTTGTGTGATGTAAAGACTGTGGTTTCCAATAAAATAGCATGAAACATAATATCCAACATTTGTAAAACATTGTATTTTTTGTGGTTATTGTTCCCTCAGTCTAACACAAAGAAATGATATATCTTTAAAAAAAAAAAAAAAATGCTATGGCTATATTCCCTGAAAGTCACCTCCATTTTTGGAACCGAAATTTGAGGTTATCGGCTAACTTACTCTTAAAGATACCTGTGTATGTCACATAACCTGCTTTCTGGAATACCACCCTGATGATTATGCATAAACATGTTCCTAAACTGTTAAGAAATTAGTTGGAAACTAGTAAATGGCACCTGCGGTGTGATGTGAAGGCTGTAGTTTCCAATAATGCACACAACACAAACATTGAGGTCTTGAATAGCCTGAAACTGTCCACATTATATTAGCCCTTGACATGTTTATAAGCGTAATTCACTGAAAAGTCTGTATTTTAGGAATACAGCATGAACAGCATAATATTAATAATTCTAATGTTTAGAAGGTTTCTGCTCCATTTAGAGCCCAGCATTGCACACACTTACTTCATCTGTTAGATGAGGTAGAAGATTAATGAACTCATTCTAAAAATGGAAACAACAGGATCTGTAACTATTAATATTGTTGTAGGTGACTAGGTTATTTTTATATAGCACTTCTTACACTAAAGAAATACTGTTATCCCAGTGTAAAGAGGACAATAGGACAGACAGAGAGAAAGGGAGGAGGAGAGAAGGACAAGATAGTAACTCACGAGTTAGGCATTACAGAAGAAGTCATCATAGGTCTCCGTGATCATGAATTTGACAAGCAGGTCTGAATAATTGAGCATGAGGACATCCAATACCTGATAAATGTGACCCTGCACAAATAGAAGCCAGATAGCACCTGATGAAATATTCATTCCTGCGATGACCCCAGTGCATGGAGCTCTCCTGCCTACGCCACAGCACAAAGAGCATGAGGAGGCTCATGCCACTCTTTGTGATGATATATTGGAGCAAGCTTCAAAGACACAATATCATATTGCGCAATATATTATTCACAATCTCTGAGGCCCATTCTGCAGTCTCTGTCAAAGGTGAGATGTGTTGCACAGTATGAGACCATATACGACATATGATTGCTGTGTGGGGATATAAACACATTTCAAGTGCACACGGTTTGTTTGGATGAAATTTTAAAGGGGAGCTATTATGCCTCTTTTCACAAGATGTAAGTCTATGGTATACCCAGAATGTGTCTGTGTCAGCTGTGTCTATCAGGTCAAAATGCCCCACAGATTATTTATTATAACTTGTCAAATTTTCCCCTATTTGGGTGTGAACAGGCCCCCCTTTCCAGAAGAGGGCAGAGCTTTTGCAGCTTGTGCTTTGGTAGGTCAATAACAACAAAGCTGGAGAATCTCACACAGCCAAAATGACAATTGTCAATAACGGTGTTCAGACTCACATTGTTCAAACAATGGCCTCACCCCCTTTGTCACGTGTTCCCGGGGCCAGCGTTTATGCAAATGTTGGGGTTTGTGATCTCACCAACCCAGGGAGAAGCTTGCTGTAGTCCCAGCCATTTGTTGTAGTCCTTAAAGATTTATATAAAACAAAATATCTCCCTTTGTATTGAACTTTGAGAGTCGTAACTTTTATTTTGACGTGTTTCCACGAACACCGCACATTGTGTAATAGGAAATGGAGAGCTCATGTTTGCAAACGCTCGACATATGTTTGTGTCGCATCTGATTTCATCTAAACCCTGTCGAAACCGATGGCTGTAAGTTTATTTGAATCATTTATCTGTTACGTTTATATTATAAGAGTTTAATGTAATATAATGAAAGGTGTTTGTTATTGGTGATCGACACTAACATATTGATATATATATATATATATATATATATATATATATATATATATATATATATATATATATATATATATATATATATACATATATATATATATACATTTAACTCATTGCACTGTTACTAAGTATGACATAATTTTGATTGTAATAAGTTTTTATTTCTTCTACTTAATTTACAGTTTACTCGGTTCAATGGCTGCTGAGTTTGCCTGTGCAACCCACAACATTAAAGGAGCAAGGCGCTCATAGCAAAAATATCTAAAGAACTGTATAGAAATCATAACCAAGGACCTCTTTACCCTCCAAAGAGATGTGATGTGTGGAATTCTGGATTTGCATCCGATTCGAGCTTAAGTTGTGTGGAAATATTTGAAGTTTTAGTCTCCAGTAATTACAACACATGTACTGCGTCGCATACCTTCTCACTCCCCTGGAATCAGAGTTTGGCAGCTGAAACCTCCAATGGCTCTCCTGACCAGAGAAACAGGGCTAGCTGGAAACTGAGTAGCATTGGAATGTTGTTAGATTGGTGGTGGATTGACAGAGGGAGTTTTGAGCATACTCGCCCCACGGGGTGTAATGGTTCCAGCTGTGCTGTTGACTGTGGCAGTATGACCTTAGGAAGTGACCAATCTCCTAGATATTCTGCTCAGTTTGCCCCTAGGTGTGAAAGGTGTGACCTTTCAAGGAATGGGCAGTGGGAGAATTTTACTCTCAGGTAAGTGCCGTGGTATCTTGGTGATGGTGCAGATGGAACATCCTTGCACATATCAGTGAATGTCCTGAGACATAATGGATTACTAGTAAAGGTCAAATGGATGTTTGGCTCCCTCCATTCAGTGTCTCCAATCTTCAAGAGCCATGGCAGCGATGACCCGCTGGATTCCGGGAACAGATGAGGATGTCGTCGATGTAAATTACGTGTTGATCGATCCACCCTTTTTTTTCCAAAAAGAAGAAGCTCATTCTATCTGTGATAGGTGTAAGGAATTAACCTACATGGGCTCAACTGCTGATGCTGGAGACTACATGGATGGCGAGACATGCAGGGATTGCAGGGTGGCTGATTCGAGATGGCAGGGAGACAGGCATTGAGCTACCCTATGGATCGTTGGCTGAGATTTTCAAGACCCATGAAATTATTTTAAATCCAGTCCATGGGGATAAGCTGTGATAAAAGTTGCCTCATTCCAACAACTCGCTGCATAGTCTGCCAAAGACGTTTTTCCTTATCAGAGATGATATAATTGACCACGCACAGAGATTGAGTTTGCAGCCTGACTGAAAAAATCTCACAAATGAATGATGAAGGCGTCTAGTATGCGTGTAACTGCTCGACCTTGTTCCCAGATAGATTTTGCCCACTGCAAGTAAGATAATATAGGCGATCTTTGCTCTATGAATCGTTGTGGCTGCATCTCGAACTGAAGGGAACACTGGAGAAGAAAACCACTGCAATCCTCCGCTGCACATGAGAATGTCACTGGTGGGGTCATGGGACTGGCGTGAAAGTTGCGGGTGGCAAGAGTGCCTAACAGAATTGATGGACTAAATCTGTGAAGAGATCATTAGAAGGAGAGCTGGAAGCCCCGGAATCCATCAGTAAATCCTCTTGGTTTGGTTTTCTGTCTCAAAACGGAGAGCAGACAACAGGATAACAGAAACTGAGACTTTATTAAACAGAAGAATGTGAACGCACTGGTAAGTAATATTTGGATGCAGACACATCTTAGAACTTAGCTCAAATGTAATAGTCTTTCTTTTTGCAAGTGAAGGACAGGGCATGGAGGTACAGGAAAGGAGGATGATGAAGTCTGAAGAGGAAGACCGCAGTTGATAAGCGAGATGACGTAAGGAGTCAATTAAGACCCTTTTAGGCCCTCCTGTTCTCTGGGCCCCCTCCACACAGTTCACCTTCTCAATCTATGACAAATTTCTCTTTTTTGGGTGAACTACATCTGTAAGCTGCATACAAAATTTGGCGCGCCACAGAATCACTGGGAAATCATGGGAATGTTGCAATCACAGAAAAGAGCAACATAATTCTTTGTCATTGTGCTTCTTTACAAAGGATAGATTCCATAAGGCCAGAATATGCAGCTGGAACATCAATCCATTGTGTCAACTTTGTATGCCGATGACATGACAAGATCTCATCTGTGTTGTTTTCGGCATTGATTGGCTGTTTCCCCTTCCGTTGGCTTCCCATGAACTTGCAATCATCTTGCTCTAAGAGACATATTTGCCCAAGCAAGAAATCAAATTAGAATCTGTTTTGACAGTATCTTCTTATGTACTTATGGTGAATGTGTTTGTCTTTCATTTGGAAACCCTGACTGCTGGTATCAACGCATGATTATATTAACTGATTTTAATCAGCACTTCAAATGGCATGCCAAAACTCTTTGTAAAAAGATTAGATAAAAAGACAGAGACCAAGAGAGCTTATTCAAAGAGAGACTTTCTTTTGAAAATTAGAACGAGATTTGTCAAAATAATTGTATCTATTAAATCTCAAAGATTGTATTAATTTTACATTGCTTTTGTAGTGTACAGTCATGTGTAAAAGGTATGCACATGATGTGGTAGCACCAAAACACTAGTTAGAACAAGAATTAAACGAATATTAAATTATTGATAGAATTAATCACTTAATTTCACACACACACACACACACACACACACACACCCCTGTGGTCAACTAGACCACCTCCTGTGAAGCCTTCACGTGACATTCAGTGGCACAGATCCCCAATAAAACCGTTTCCATACCAGCATGATGAATCCGATCTTCAACCAGATATAACTGGACTAAACACTTTGAATGTTCCAATGCCAATCTCACTAATGACCTGCAATGCTACCTGAAGCATAATCATGCATCAGTGTTTATTGTTGGCCAAAGGAGAACTGGCCCCCCGACTGAGCCTGGTTTCTCCCAAGGATTTTTACTCCATTTTTGTCACCTGATGGAGTTTGCCATCACCTTGCCACTGTTGCCTCTGGCTTGCTTAGTTGGGGAAACGTGATATTCAACAATGTTTTGATCTGTCTGCATTGACACCATTGTATGCCAACTGAACTGAGCTGGACAATGACGTCACTGTTTTCTACAGAGTTGCTGTATAGAAAAATGAACTAAATTAATAACTAATAACTTTTGCAACAGAATGGACCAATACAGAACTTACTTATAACACAATTTTCTTCTAGAGCTGCTGTAGAGCAAAATTATGTTCCTCTATCATTGTAAAGCTGCTTTGACAATCTTCGTGACTTGACTGTGTGTGTGTGTGTGTGTGTGTGTGTGTGTGTGTCATCATTTGCTCACTCTCATGTTATATTTATATAATAGAAGATATTTTGGTAAATGTCATTGTTTTGTTTGTTTGTCCTTATAGTGGAAGTCAATGGTCACCAAAACGCATGCACATTAGGACACAGAGCTGTCCAGTGATTTATCAACAAAATTGATCAGAAACTGAAAGTTATGTAGCATATATGTCTCAATTTTGAAGTAACTTAAACCCAGCTTCACTATTGTTAACTCTCCACAGACTGGTAGGACATTTAGTCATTTTGCAGACGCTTTTATCCAAAGTGACTTTCAAGTCAGGCAATTAGGGGTTTCGTGCCTTGTTCAAGGGCACCTTAGTCATGGTATCGAAGGTGGAGAGAGTGCTGTTTATTCACAATCCCCACTTTCAATTCCTGCCGGGGTGGAAATCAAACCTGCAACCTTCAAGTTAAAAGCCTGACTCCCTCACCATTAGGCCACGACTACACCCAGGACAATTTCATACATGCATTTGTTCTCACTAATGCATTCAAAAACTCATCTGTATCTGATTTACAACAAACAGAAATCGGTACATTTACATTTACATTTAGTCATTTAGCAGACGCTTTTATCCAAAGCGACTTACAAGTGAGGAAAACAAACAAGCGATTCTTCATGAATTGGCAAATAACACAGGAAGTGCTCACAATACAAGTTTCATACATTGCTCAGTACCATAAGCTAGAGTAGGAAGGGATCCCCTTTTTTATGAGGGGATCAAGTGTTCACGGAAGAGGTGAGTTTTCAGCTGTCTCTTGAATATTGCCAGGGATTCTGCGTTCCTGATGAAAGTAGGGAGTTCATTCCACCAGCAGGGAGCAGTGAAGGAGAATGTTCTGGAGAGTGATTTTGTGCCTCTCTGTGACGGTACCACAAGCCTACGCTCCTTTAGTGATCACAGGCTTCTGGTGGGGACATAGCGTTGTAGCAGTGTGTGGAGGTAGGAGGGTGCAGAGCCTGTGGTGGATCTGTAAGCAAGCATCAGCGCTTTGAACTTGATGCGAGCAGCGAGGGGTAGCCAGTGCAGAGAGATGAAGAGGAGCGTGACGTGGGCTCTCTTAGGCTCGTTGAAGACAAGACGAGCAGCAGCGTTCTGGATCATTTGAAGAGGTTTGATTGCACTTGACGGCAGACCAGCCAGAAGAGCATTGCAGTAATCAAGCCTTGAAATGACCAGGACCTGGACAAGCAGTTGTGTTGCGTGCTCAGTCAGGAAGGGACGGATTTTCCTGATGTTGCGAAGTGCAAATCTGCATGACCGCGCCGTCTTTGAGATGTGGTCTCTGAAGGTCAGTTGGTCATCGAAGATAACTCCAAGATTTCTGGCCGACTTAGATGGGGTGATGGTGGTTGTACCAAGCTGTATGTTGATGTCGTGTTGTAGGGTAGGAGTGGCAGGGAAAACTAAAAGCTCAGTCTTTGCCAGGTTGAGCTGCAGGTGGTGTTCTTCCATCCACGTGGAGATATCCGCCAGACAGCTTGAGATCCGTGCAGATTCTGTGGAATCATCTGGTTGGAAGGACAGGTAGAGTTGTGTGTCATCAGCATAGCAGTGGTAGGAGAAACCATGTGCCTGTATGATGGGACCCAGTGATGTAGTATAAATGGAGAATAGGAGGGGACCAAGAACTGAACCTTGAGGGACCCCAGTGATCAGTTCATGAGGTTTGGATACCTCCCCTCCCCAGGCAACTCTGAAAGACCAACCTGTGAGATAGGACTCAAACCACTGAAGTGCAGAACCTGAGATACCCAGTGACGAGAGGGTGGACAGCTTAAGTTGGGGACACTTGCTTGATATTCAGCAGTGTTTTGATATGCCTGCATTGGCGCCGTTGTATACAAACTGATCTGAGCCAGACGATTACGTCACTGTTTTCTCCAGTGCTGATATACCTAAATTAAGTAGACTAATAACTACTGATATTTGCAACGGAATGAATGAATAATATATAGAATAAGCTGCACAATGCCACCATTTTCTTATTAATGTAAAGCTGCTTTGCCACAATTTGCATTGTAAAAAGCGCTATATAAAAAAAAGATGACTTGACTTGACTTGACAGAAGAATTTGATGGTTTACGGTGTCGAAGGCAGCAGATAGATCCAGCAGAATGAGAACAGATGGTTTGGAACCAGCCTTTGCAATTCGCAGGGATTCCGTGACGGACAGTAGCGCAGTCTCTGTGGAATGCCCGCTCTTGAAACCAGATTGGTTGACGTCCAGATGGTTGTTCTGTGTGAGGATGACACCAGAATGACACCTGGTTGAAAACAACTCGTTCAAGTGTTTTTGATATGAATGGTAGGAGAGAGACAGGTCTGTAGTTGTCCACGAGTGATGTGTTTAGCATGGGTTTTTTAAGCAGTGGGGTTACTCGAGCCTGCTTGAATGTGGTAGGAAAAGTGCCTGTGTGGAGAGACGAGTTAATAATGTGTGTAAGTGCTGGTAAGAGAGTGGGAGAGATGGCTTGTAGAAGGTGTGAGGGGATGGGGTCTAGAGGGCAGGTGGTGGGATGAGTGGAGAGGAGAAGTTTTGATACTTCCGCCTCCGTGAGAAGGGAGAAGGAAGAGAGAAGAATAGTGGATGAGGAGGGGATGAGTTCCTGTGTGGGTGGTGCAGAGAACTGGCTCCTGATGGCAGATGTCTTGTCGGTGAAGAAATTGGCGAATTGATCAGCAGTTAAAGACGTGGTGGGTGGTGGTGGAGGGGGACAGAGGAGTGCGTTGAATGTCTTGAAGAGTGAGCGTGTGTTTGTAGCGCCGTTGATCTTATCGTGGAAGTATGAGGACTTAGCTGCATGGACTCCCCCAGAAAAAGATGATAGCAGATCTTGGTACAAACCTAGGTCAGATGGGTCTTGTGATTTGCGCCAATTCCTTTCTGCTGCCCTGAGTTTGGTCCGGTCATCACGAAGCGCATCAGATATCCAGGGGTTGGAGGGAGTTGCTTGAGCTGGTCTGGGTGCCAGAGGACAGATACTGTCTAGAGAAGTAGATAAAGTGGAGCATAACGTGTGTGTTGCAGTATTTACATCCAAAGATGAGAATTGTGTTTGTGTGGGAAGGGAGGATGACACAACAGCGGATAGATGAGAAGGGGAAAGAGAGCGCAGGTTTCTTCTGAAGGAAACATGTGAAGTGGTTGGTGGTGCACAAATAAGTTGCAGATTGAAAGTGATGAAGAAATGGTCAGAGACGTGCAGAGGTGTGACCAGAATGTTGTCAGTGATACAGTTACGTGTGTAGATCAGGTCCAATTGGTTGCCAGATTTGTGGGTGCTTGTGGTGATGAGTCGGTTGAAATCGAATGAAGCTAGGAGAGAGAGGAAGTCAGAAGCATAAGGTTTATCGAGGTGAATGTTGAAGTCGCCCAATAGTACAAGTGGACTACCATCGTCTGGGAATGAGGACAGCAGCATGTCCAATTCCTCGACAAAGGTACCCAATTTACCTGGGGGGCGGTAGATGAGAACAAGATGAATTTTGACAGGGTATGTAATTGTAATGGCATGTGATTCAAACGAATAGTTGCTGTATAGAGCAGGGTGAGCTAAGTATTTCCAATTGTTAGAAATGAGGAAACCTGTGCCCCCTCCTCTTCCTGACTGTCGAGGGGTATGAGTAAAGGTGTAGTTGTTAGAAAGAGCAGCGGGGGTTGAGGAGTCCTCTGGACGAATCCATGTCTCAGTCAAGCCTAAGATATTGAGAAAAGAGTCAGTGGCAAAGGCTGGAATGAAGTCAGCTGTCCTTGCTCGGTGGAGTCGCGCAGGTAGAGTCGCAGGTCTTTACCCAAGTCGGTCTTCACACAAGGAGGCTGAACACAAGGAGGCTGAACGCTTCCGCTAACGCTTCCGCGCAAGCGCGGACACACTGACTAAATAGCTTGCCTAATAACGTATGAGTGAAAACAGCTGTGTCCGCCCCAACAATTAGCTCAGCAAAAGAGTTTCGCCGTGAATGGGCCAAATCGAAACTACTGCAGGAAGCGCACGTACAGCACTTAAGTTCACAGCCCAGCAATGCCAAAAACTAACAACCGCTACAGTTCTTCTAAATGGCAGCGAATACAATTACAAACAGATACAAATCCAAGCGAAAACATACAAATAAGCAAAGAATCGAAACGAATCCTTCCTAGCAGCAAATAATAACTTCGCAATAGAGCCGAAACGGGTATTAGGTAAACACTCACGCGCTCTCGCCGTCTTCAGTGATCTCACGCTTGTCCTTGTATCTTTAGTGTCCTTGTCGGTAAGAAATTTAAAGACTCAGATAACTGATGAAAATAAACTGTTATGCTGAGGGTTCCTCCTAAAGATGGGAGAAGCAAAGCTTTTTGGGTTCTACTGGTCAAGTGACCATGCTTCTTCTTGAAACGGCAGCCCATCAATTCTCTGCATCTTTGAGGGGTCTGTAGTGTGGCGGTTGTCCTTTGCTCTTTTGTTTTTCGGGGGAGTACTCTGGTTCCGGGCCAAAATTCCAAGCTCGGAGCCCTCCCCCTGGACTCCAAATACGCATAACTTTTACTCCATTTGCTTTAGTTATGACTACATTATTAATCAATGATAAATTGGTAAAATGTTTCAAAGCATCAAAGGAATTTTATGTTTTAAAAGATTTGTATACAAATAAGTTAAAATCAGTTAGGAGCTTGTGTACATTGTAAATAAATGGAAACCATGAAAAATGCCTAGTAAAGGCATAATCATAAGCAGTTTGTTATAACAGGGGTTATGAGAAGAGCTCCAAACAACTTGATAATGAAAGTTAAAAACTGAAATAAATACTTTCAAGCTCATTTGGGAACTTGCTCACATTATCTTTAGTGATTCTGCTTGTTAACCATATGTGTCATCACTAATGCTCAATCACTTATAGTGTGAATCTACTTTATTTCCTTTGTTTAACACTGAGGATTTTACTGTGTACCTGTAATCATGTCCCAGCAATATGCATTTTTCTTTATTAAATAATTTATTAAATTAATTTGGAAAAGTGCCTAGGTCTTTATTTAACTACAAATACATACTACGAAAAGTGATATGTAACACACACACACAAGTTTTGTTGTGGTCTTGCTGGGATCATACCAGCACCCAAAAGACAACATATGCTGGCCCACCAATCCAAGCTGGTCCCAGTATGCAAAACATACCTTATGCTGGTCATCCAGGTATCATATGCTGGGATCCAGCAAACCAGCAACCAGCATCCCACGCTCAAACCCAGCAATGCAGGATTTTTTAGCAGGGTTATTATCCGTTTTAACTGTCTTATCTTTCTTTCCCTTGCCACACATATAGTCATAGAGATTTACCACAGATCCCCCGAACTCTAAGATATATAATTTCTTCTTTTTTAACAAAATCCAGTGTTAATAAGGTCGGAGCCTGGCATATTTGATATGGGTGAAACTAACAACCCACATGCGTGATACCTTATATTGCAAGTCCAAGATAAGCCAGAAACAGCCACAACATGGATTTTATCATGATGATGCATCTCTCTTTCCATGACCTCAACTCATACTTAATTTTGCTGTCAGGTCTGAGTTTTGTCTCCCCGTTCTCACACTTATATGTAAAGAACAAAAGCTAACATAAGCTAGAAATATTTCCAGACAGAATACAGTACACACAATGATTACAAAATGTGCCGTCTATCCTGCTGTGAGGTGGTCTGCTATCTCAACACCAGTGCATCACTCAACTACTCTCCTTTGAATCACGCTACAGATTTCAAACGTATGCTAATCTTCTATTAGGTAAAAAAAAAGCCATTATAACTATTTGATGATGTACATTTCATCAAAATCATGCAATTATTTATTAGCACCTTGATGTACTGTACTTAATGTGGATGCCTCTTTCATGCACTCCCTCGAGGTGAGTAAAATGGTACTTTCCCTCATCTCTGTTGTAGTTAAATGCAGACATGTCAAACATATTCCCTCGGCTCTAGGAAAAAAAGTGATCTGCAGTGCCTTCAGTATAATGTTTATTCCAAAGTCCAATATGGAAGAAGAGTCGCTCTGTTCTGTGGGAATTCATGCACAGTTCTTTCAGTACACGGCAGCAGAAGAAACCCATATTCGCTAGCTCCTCTTTATTCTGTGAGAGGGACAGAATGAGACACTCTAATGTTTATTATATTAAAAAGCTCCAACTTGAACAACACTTTAAATGAAATAAAAGTTAGATATCAGCCCCCCCCACACACTTATTTTTTTCATTTCTTCCCCAAAGTCACCTTTAGTTTTTTATTTCTATTTCTTATAGACTTTGATAAAACATTTCATATTGCTGGCAGTGATACAGATGAAGGCTTTTCCAAACACACATTTTACTTCCGAGAGCCAGAACGTTTTATTTATATTATAGTGGAGTATTACATTGGCCCAGTAGGCCCGTCCTCTCAGGCCACCCCAGAGAGAACCAAGGCCAGTGAAAGATGTATGGTAGGCGTAGACAAATGAATCGTAGTGACTCCGAGTCAGTGCTGCTAAACACCTCTATGATCTTTTATTTCTTTTCATTTTACATTTTCTTTCTTTGACAGTTGCTCACAGGCCTGAAGTCAAGAGTGAAAGAGGAGTGGAACGATTCCTCTACAAATTGTCGACACAGATTCAGATCAACCTGCTCTGGAGAACATTACAGTAACAAATACAGACATGTTTCCAAACGCACATTGAGCTCATTTTTTAAATCGAGGTCACATACGTATATGGAAATAAATCAGAGCGGTAGGATTTTGAAATCCCTTCTTCTCTAATGTTATTGGACACATTGCACACCACTTAGGAATACTTCTCACTCTATGAGTGCCGTTTTGAGAGCTGGGACTCATTTGCACTGAATGGGTCCATTAAGTCCCAAGTAACTTTATTTGTGCCTGTTTTAGATTACATAAATCTTCTTCCGTGAGTCCCAGTTGGTACTGTTAATTCCTTATTAAGTGCAGAGGAGCCAGAGGCTGGTGAGTGATTGGAAAGTGTGCAGCCTTTTCCCCTCCTTATAACCATAAAAGTTAAAGTTAAAGAGATAGCACTATGGCAAGAGTTTACAGCTGAAACACATACTAGTCATGGAAAGATGCCACTAAGAACTTGCCTTGAGTGATTAAGGTGTGAGAATGCATATCATTTTGAGGTAAAATTAACTAAACCAGAAGCTTGAGTACAGTGCTATCAATGCAATCCCATCAACAGTTCACTGGAGTACAAAGCAGGCAAATATGCAGCATAGTGATGCTACTTGTGTAAATGGATTAAACTGAGGCTACATACCTTTTAGTTTATGAGTGTTTTACCTCGCCACACAATGATATTACACTGTGATCCATTTGTAATCCCTTGTGGAAAAAAAATAAGTAAAAAAATAAATAATCGAATACACTGCAAAATATATTTTTCATTTCATTTCATTTTTCATCATTTAGCAGATATTTTTATCCAAAGCGACTTACAAGGGGAGCAATTAGGGGCACTTTAGTCATGGTATTGAAGGTGGAGAGTGCTGTTTATTCACAATCCCCACTTTCAATTCCTGCTGGCGTGGGAATCGAACCGGCAACCTTCCGATTACAACATGGCCACGACCACCGCTATTCATTCATAATGCAATATATTACATAATAAATTTCCATATATGGGAAGCTACTAGTTATATTTTTCAATATACTGCAATACATGCATGTATGGCAACATATTGATACATAAAAAAATATTTAGAAATGAAGACAAAAAAGCATTACATGTAATATTCATTAAGTTTTATCCATTAATATGAAAATATATTGCACATACATGTTCCCATCTAAATGTGACTGTGTTGTATACACGTATATATACACACATTCACAGAATGATTTACAATCAGTGGTTAAAACAGATTAGTAGGTCCCAGCATGCTTTGCTTCTGCATGTTAGCTGAGAGTAAATGTTACAATTAACTGTTATTTCACATGTTTTGCTCAGTATTAATTAGGGGTGTGTGATAATATCGTAATTGATGTTTTAGCAATATGCCAATATTGCAAGTATTTCACTCATTTTTAGAAACCAATCAAAACGCTGCACGAAGTGATCACGAATTCATTGCCTGATGTAGCTTAAGTATAGAAATACTATTGCGTGCGCGTGTTCAGAGTGTGGAGTTGGACAGAAGTTAAAATGAGTGAAGAAACTGCGAACCAAACACTAATCATCATCCATGTGAAAGCACTGAGAGTTTGAGTCGCTTGTAATGTACATGAAAAAGCACCGTGCGTCAAACATCTTTCCAGACATGAGAAGCATTTATTAATATTTTGTCCAATAAAAGACAACATTTAATAACATGTTTTTACTGCGAACTCACTTCATAACGACAGTTGAGCATCTTTCTGTGAGATGATGTGATTTCTTACTCATAATAAGGCAGTTTTGTTTCTATTGATCATGTTTTATCAGTCAAAGCGTTTCAATCTTCAGTTTATTCAGCTACAGCGATATGATGCGTTATCTTCTACTGCTGCAGGGCATATTGAGTTCCTGAGCAAGAGCTCCCCCTGGCAGAAGCATTTACTACTGATCACAGACCCATACAGCTCTGGCAAGCTGCGCATTTAATAATTTTTAATAATTTTGGCCTTTGCCAAAATTTGAAGAGATTTGAACGCGATAAATCGTGCAGCCCTAATTTGAGGATTATGAAAAACTCCAGGAGTCAGCTGAACAAGGCCAGTCAGCAGCAGACAGAGCAAAACCAAAAACATACGCAACAAACAAGGCCCAATCATTTAGCAAGAAATTTCCTAATGACAGAAAAAGCAACAGAAAGATATAACAAACGCTGCCACCAATTGCATTGCTGAATAAAACATTTTTGAATGATGCAAAATATTGTCTGATTATCGTTATCGGAACAATCTTGGAAAATATTGAGATATAATGTTTTGTTGCACACATAGGGGGAGATGTGTGAATGTTCTGTTATTTTGGAATTTAAAAGGGTTTCTGGTATGTCTGAGTTTTTGGGGTTACCAATGTGCTGAAGATTAGAGCCTGTTGTTAGGTTGCCTATTGGCCGAAGACCATTAAGACTGTATATTATTATATTTTAAAAAGTAATGGCTTTGTAAAAAGTGCATTTTTAAGCACAGTTATAGCCTCTTGGCTAAATACTTTAGTACAAGCAGGTGTGCTTGTGCTATTGTTAACTAGCCATATTAAACATATATAATGTAAATAATTATAAATGATAAGAAATATACATTATATATTTCTCTCTATGTGTTTATATTGTATGAGTAAATATCATAATATATTTATACACATGCAGTAGCATATCTTACGCCATGTATCTATATATTATGAAGTGTGTTACTGACTATAAAATTACATACATTATGATTATTATATTTGTAAATATATTATATTAATAAATATATTGTCACATATTTTTCAATATGAAAAGCAGCAATTCCTTATGTATTATATATATATATATATATATATATATATATATATATATATATATATATATATATATATATATATATATATTGTAATATATTAACACAACATATTGTTCTGTATATTTTCAAATATACTGTTCAATAAAACAATACACTCAAAAAAATATTTCAGTCTAAACATCAGTTGTATATAATTTAATTACATAGCAATTTTCCATTTGGATTACATAGTTTTAATACAAACAAATTAATAAACTTCATATTTCATATTTGTCATGTATTTGTTCATACATACATGAAATAGGTAAGTTTTATATAATAGTTCACAGAAAAATGGCCAGGTTAATTAACACTGTTTAGTGGTCGTGTGTGCGCACTACTGAGTTAAAGTACCATTGAAGCAGTGTCAGAGTTAATGAGATCATTAAGTAATGATTGAACATTAATGATGAACACCTGCTGTAAACAAGCAGAATTACTGAAGGACAGAGAAACCCAAGAACTACAACTGACTTCAGTCACAGCCTTCAATGAAATCAACTGAAGATAAAAGACATTTAACCAGAGCAAGAGCAAGAGCACGCCCATCAGCATACTTCATTCGGGTTACGGAAGTCATCCGCAGTGCTGCACAGTGTTAAGGAAACAGTGGATGCAGTTTGTTTTTCCAGGGTAGTAACCCCCGGAAACAGTTGTGCAAGGTAGTTTGTTTGTTTGTTCCCTGCTTTTCAGATTTGCAGATTATTTGAAACTGAAAGATGGAATGGTCCCAGCAATAAAAGATGCCGGTCATGAGTCTAAAGCGCAGGCGGTAAGTAAAACTGCATGAAATGTCTTTGTCATCTTGTAAGTGCTGTTTTCAGAAAGAATCGGTATGCTGTCTCTATCTTTTATAAATCTGATAAAGCCAAAGACCCTTCAGAGATATGAAGGATGCAATACTTTTATATAGGTACTCAAGATGAGAAGCTGGTGACGAGCAGAGACAAGACACAATCAATGCCAGGCAACGGAAAGGAGCACAAGGAAGAACTTACATACGCAGTGATAATAACAACTAGTGCTGTCAATTGCTGGATCCTCTTCTACTTCTCCCTCAGCAAAAGAAGATCCGTAAACCCACCAGGCAAAGCTGATGTATTCAGCTACTGTCCAGCGGGAGTTTACCCGTTGCATCACCAGCCAGATCTCGTCATCGATTCCGATTGAAAAACCCTCCATGACCATGATGTCATGACAGGTGGCGAGATGGCTAGGGCTGAGGACCACCTACACATACTCCTCTAAGGGGCCGTTCACATATTGCGAGATGAAAACATCAACTTTTCAGAATGCCGCAAGCGATGCACAGTTCATGTGACAAGAACCATCCAATCAACCCTTTCCCTTACCCTAACTGTAGCCTAATTACCTCAGACAAAGGCAGAGTCGTTGTGCAGGAGAGATGGTTTCACAGCAGAAGCTCTGTTTGGTGATGCTTGGGCCAATTTTTCTTAAAAGATTATCAAACTGGTACTTGTCAACTCTGAAATAGGCTTTGAATCTCTCATTGTCCAGACTGAGCTCTTGGATAAGTTTGTGAAATTCTCCGTGGTGCACCCAAACACTGCGGGAGTTTTTTTTCTTCTTCTCCATAAATAAATCTTACACTAGAGTTTCTGCAAGGGCTTTTCGGTGATGGAAATCCACTGACACTTCCGCGTAGTCATGAGAAAGTACACTTAAATGCACAGTGATAATGACAACACAACGGACAGATGTGATGATTAAATGAGTGTCCATGACAACTGATGACTGGTGTAACTAATAAATGCAAAAAGTCAATAAAAATGAAACTAAACATGAAGACCGTGGTGTATGGACTCTCTATGCGTGTTTTTGATTGCTTTTTGCAAAGTGAGGTACATACTCGATATTGTCAGATTGCACATTGTTAACGCAGCAATTACGATATTATCGTAGACGATAAATAGCACACAGCATGTCATGCCATTTATCATGCCTTCCTTCCATTTTCCTGCTTCTTTCATGTTGGATGTTGCAGATACACAATGTGTAAAGAAAACAATAGATCATAAATCATTGAACTGCATCTCACATCTCTTGGAGTTGTGGAGTCACACACGCTGCCATAAAAGGACAGATTACACAATTATTTATTGTGTTTTCTTTTCTTTTCTTTGACCTAGTTTTTTAGTCTTAGTGTCGTTCTCATTTAGTTCACCTATTGTTAATTATATTAGCTCCTTAGATCCCTTACTTACCTTTCGTATAACTACTTCCTGTTTTGTTCAGTTCAGGGTCATTGTCTCTGTTAGTTGAGTTTGTTTATTGTTATTTCCTTAAGAATATTTAGCGATATTTCCTGTTTAATATTTATATTTAACATTTATATAATATAATATTTATATTTAAGATCTATATTTATGTTTAAAATTTCATCTTAACATGTTTATAAGGCTACCAAGAGTATGTGATTTTTGTGTATGAGTGGTTTCAGTTGATCTTACATTTTTTCATGAATTTAGAATAAATTTTAGAACTTAATTAATGAATCATAATATGTTTGTGTTAAGGTTCGTACACAGATTTCACACAAATTTGTGCATACGGATGCTTAGTGAATGAGACCCATTGATTGTACAAGAAAAGTAGGGTGAGTAAACGATTCATAGCTAAAGTCTAACTACACTGTAATGAATTTTAATAAATTTACAGGTAATTTTTAACAGTGTAGGTTTACTTTATCATAAATTAAAACTAAAATCACCTATTTATCATTAGCACATCTATATGAAAAATAAACAATGAAATTCATTTCAGGAATGAATCAGAACCCTTTTTTTAAACAGAGTGAATGCATGTTTTCTTTTGACATGACAAAATAAATGTATCACTGTTGCTTATTAGTCCCAACTGCATTTATTTATTGATTGATTGATTGATAGGGAGCTACGGCTCAACTTCAACATGTGCCAATGTTGGTGACTGCATTGCACAACAAACACAGTTAGTAACACTTTTTAAAGCAACCATGTTTTTATATTACGTTTTTATGTATGTATTCCAGTGTGTATGTCCCCTGAACTCCCCGAATTTGCAAAATGTCTGTGGTATCACCGTTGCTTATTAGTCCCTATTACATTTCCAAGTTATTATGCATTGCGTATTGACTTTTTTTAGAGGTAGAGAGTAATGTTTTTTTAAGTGTGCTTGCAGGTGTCAAATGTTGCATGAAGTTATGCCATTTTGTTTAGTTATAATCTGATAGGTGGTTGTCTCCAATGGTCTTCTGAGGCAGAACAATGTCTGTTTTGATGAATATTTATTTATTTATTTTTGAATATTTATGGATTTATGAATATTTATGAATAATATTTTTTTGAATATTTATTTTGAATATGACAGTCCATGCAACTACCAATTTGTTGCTTCAAAAAGTTCAAAAAGAGATTGTAAAACTAATCCAAATGCACAAGCTGTTTAGTCCAAGTTTTCCAAAGAGACATAATATATATGATGAGCAGATTTAATTTAGGCTTATACCTCAGCGACCTTGGTCACATATAGTGATTGATTTCATCACAGATCTACCTTCCTCTAACAGCTGTACCACCATACTCACCATTATAGACGTTTCTCTAAAGCTTGTCGTCTTCTGCCTTTACCCAAATTAGCCACTGCCATACAGACTGCCGAACACCTTTGCAACTGGGTATTTCGCCTGTACTGTATACCAGACGACATCATCTCCGACCAAGGACCCCAGCTCACACTCACCTTCAACACGCCATTCATCGTCAGAAGGAACAAGCCGATCGCTACCGTCGCCCCAATCCTGAATACCAGCCCGGTCAGTGGGTCTGGCTTTCGACGCGTGATCTTCGTCTGAAACTTCCATCTAAGAAACTCAGTCCAAGGTACGTTGGTCCTTTTCAGATCACACACCAAGTAACACCAGTTTCATTCCATCTGTCCCTGCCTAATCAGTTTCGTATTTCCCCTACCTTCCATGTCTCACTGCTCAAGCCCGCCGTTGGTCCCAGCGAGGAGGAGGGGGAGGAGAGGTCCAGTGATCAGGGTCCCCTACCTTTCATGGTGGATGGCCATGAAACTGCTGGGTGCACGAACTGCTGGACTCCCGATGCCGGGTAGTGTTCTCCAATATCTGGTCGATTTGGGAGGGCAATGGCCCTGAGGAACAATCATGGGTCAATGCCGAGCACATTCTGGACCCTAATCTGGTGGAGGAATTCCATCGTACTCACCCACAAAGACCAGCCCCCCCGACCAGGTGGAAGACCTTGGCTAAGATTGCCTCCTCGTGCCAGGAGTCGCTTGCAGGGGGGGCTCTGTCACGATGACGAATTCCGTGATCCCCTCCTCTGGCCAGAAGAGGACACCATCACCCAAGTTCTAGCCCTTTCTCTCATTCTATGGACTGCTTCCTTCCATCTGTTTATTGCATAGTCTTGTTTCCAGTTTCGGTGCATTACTAAGCGTATCTCTGTTATTGCCTTTCTGTTACTGACCAGCCTGCCTTGTTTACAATCCTTGCTACCTGCCCTGTTGAACTGTTTGCCTGGATTACCCGTTTACGAACCTGTACTGCCTGCCTCGACCCATGCCTGTCTCATCTTTACAAGTTTGTCTACCCTTTACCATTGTTGTTCACTGTTATTTAATCCTTGCCTGTTTGACCACTCTATTTCATATTAAAAGCCTGCAAATGGATCCCAACTCGTGTGACAAATCATTACAGACCCATATTCCTCTCTTGGTTGGGGTAGGTTTTGGTACTTGGTAGAATGAAGGAAAGATAATTTAGATTTAAAACAACTAATCAGGTGATACATTTTTTTTATATAAATGAAAACAATTCCAAACGTATGTGCCAAATATAAATAAATTAATTAAATTAAAAACTAAATTCCTCTCATTCTTGCCGCCCTGACTGTGCTGCCTTCCTAGGTGGCTGCATAGATCTCCTATAGGCACGTGCTGGCCCTGCTGACCCTCCACACACTCAGGGCAAAAACTCTCTGAATGGACACTTTGAACTTCTTTAGAAAAATTATGACTCATGGTTAGGGGAAGGAGAAGTGGCTACCTGCTGTTCTTAGTGCTGTCTCTTTATCAAAAGATTGAAAATGACCAGCTTTGAGAGCTGTTGATTCCATTATGATTCCAATATAGTTTACTATAGGAGACGTGTCATCACAGTCTTATACACAATGTCTAAATTAAAATGTTTTAATATCAATAATTAATTTAGATTAAAATTGTGATCACTGTATAATGAGAATCCTTCACTTCTTTCTCACATTTTTCTGTAGGAGGTCTGAAGTTCATTAGTTTGATCAGTGGGGTTTAAGAGTTAAGCAATTCTCTTTTAAATCACTGAATCAATCACACCTCATGTCATGATTACATACCAATAAGGCATAACATTAAGACCACCTTCCTAATATTGTGTAGGTCCCGTTTTGCCCGTCGAGGTATGGATTCCAATAGACCCCTGAAGGTGTGCTGTGGTATCTGGCACCAAGATGTTAGCAGCAGATCCTTCAAGTCCTTTCAGTTGTGAGGTGGAGCCTCCATGGATGGGACTTGTTTGTTCAGCACATCCCACAGATGCTCGATTGGATTAAGTTCTGATGTTCACAATGCCCCCCTGGGCACCCTGACTGGTCTGTGGCTATGCAGCCCCATACGCAACAAACCATGATGCACTGTGTTTTCTGACACCTTTCTTTCAGAACCAGCATTTACTTCTTGAACAATTTAAGCTACAGTAGCTCTTCTGTTGGATCAGAGCACACGGGCCAGTCTTCACTCCCTATGTGCATCAATGAGCCTTGGCCCTGTCACCAGTATATATTTATACACGCATATTTTTTTATAGCTATAATTATGACATATAAACATGATAACATTTTAGCATGTGATGTAAACCAATTTAATTTACATATGTTAAAAAATAACATCAATTCAAAAGTCGTGGTCACACCTTTGCTGTTCCTTAACTGTAGATTGTCATCACAGATGCAGAAACACACAAATAATATATAATTAATATAAATTGACACAGTTATCCTCAAAAGCTTCAAAACAAATGCAACTTACACAAACACTAACTCAAACGAGACCAGACAAACTGAAGTATGCATGGTGATTAACTAAATGAAGAGCAGCTGTGATGAAGATTAGTGTCCATGGAAATTGATGAGTGTTGGGAACCTCAAAAGGAATATGTGACTAATGAAAACAAATGTAAAGTCCATGAAAACGAAAGTAAGAACAAACATCTGAATATGTGTATCATAGATACTGTATAGTCAAAGAGTAAGAGAAAAGTAGTTACCTTTCAATGTAACTCGCACTGCGTCATTATGCTGTGGGAAAGCCTCTGCGTGATTGCGTTGTGAAGCACGTTATAAAGCATACTCAGACTAAACAGAGTTAGCTTCTGTGTCTTCAGCAAGTGATATATATTAGGGGTGTGACGAGACCCCTATCCCACGAGACGAGACGAGACACGAGATTGGGTTCACGAGACGAGATTTTTATAGTATTTTTAAGAAATCCTCAATAATGAAACGTATGAAGGGAAAATAGTCTTTTATTCAACTGAAAATCATAAAATGCAAAAATGTTGGTGCATTTTGAAATCAACTTGTAATGCATGTCATTTTACTTCTATTTTAATGAATTATTTGCCGTAAAACAACACGCAAACACTGCTAAATGTTCTGCCACAAAATCAACCAATTGTTTTCTGCCCTGTATAATTCCACATGAGAAATCTCACTGAACTTCTTTCTACAGATTGAACATAAATTAAACAGTATAAATAAAATAAACATATAAATAAAAAATCAAATAACACTTTAAGGGTCACTTTAACTGCAGTACAAAGTTGACCATTTCCCAGCTATTGATTGTGTGGCTGTAACTGTGATATAGCTCTGCGTACACCAAGAAGTCCAACCGTCAGCAGTAATAGCGATGCTCTAATAGATGCTGTCTCTTTAGGGGCTGTTCACACATCGCGCCTAAAAAAGCGTGTAAAGCGAGGCTGCGTCGCTTCCTCCTTCTTTTGCAAGCATTCGGGAGCTCGGGGCGTTCGAGATGTTTTCATCTCGCTGTGGCACAGGCGCGCCAGGAAAAAACGAGCGCGTCGCACCACATGCGCGTCGCAACTGCATCGCTTACATTTTGCGCAAATGAAAATGCGCGCGATATGTGAACGGCCCCTAAGTGTCGGTACAACCTTAGCGAGGTGTACGGCATAGTTTTCTTACAATGTTTACATATTGTTTGTGTCTTGTGTGTTATTCTTTTGCCGTTTATTATTTCTACTGGAAAACCAAAATGTTTCCATACAAACGATTTGTAATTGGCGGGGGCATCTTCAATAATGATTTCACCCTCACACTGATAGCACGACGAGACAAATTTTCACCTCGACGAGAAATGTGGTACGAGATTTCGTCACACCCCTAAAATATATATGTACTATCGTACAATATACTATCGTGAGTTGTAGTTATGCTCCTGATGGCTTTCCTTTCGAGGGAAATAATTGCATTGGCTTGGATAGACTACAAGTCCGCAATGAAGAATCTAGTGAGTCGGATCTTGCGTTTGCCGTGGCAGCGTATATATTATGGGTTTGCAATAAAGAATCTATGGCTCTGCTCTTGTGTTTGCCAAGGCAATCTGTATATTATGGATCCGCAGTTTATTTATAATGGAACAGAGCTGACAGGACTTTCCCTTTCTCTCTTGTTCCTATGATCGCATTGTCATGGAAATTTCAAATACTAATCTGACTTCACCACTGACAATTCAAACAACCTCCAGTTGTCGATATAAAATACAATACTACAGTACCAATATAGTACTACATTACCTTCGAAGTAATCCCAAATATAATTCAATACAATACTATAATACCGATATGGTACAATATTACCTTCAGGGTAATTCCCGTCCTTATTATAGTACAATATAATACTTCAGTATCTCAAGGTAATTCCCTTCTCGAATTCTTCTAATACATTTACAATACTTCGAGGTAATTCCCCTCCCAAAGTCAGGTGACGGCATCCCATAAAGAAGCTACTATCTTTACCTCAATCCCACATGAGCACACAGGTCTTTAGCATCTATACACTCTCACTGTCCTTCTCAGGTGTACGCTGGTCCAACACAGGATCATTAATACTAACTCTGAGTATTACAGCCTCACCCCAAGGGTGACTTTATAGTCTTCCAACATTATCACTGTCTCTGCTGTGGTCTTTTAAATGTGGAATCTTTAATACTTCTATTCCATAGCTGCGCAGCACATACCTGACACGACATCCAAGTTGCTCTTTGCAGAGATGAAGTTTTATTTACGGCCGGGAGGTCACTGTACATACACATTTAAACCTTACAGTTGAGTAAAAATCAATGTCACTCAAGTCTTTTCACTGTGATTTGTTCTGGTGATTGGTTTATGGTTCATGATCTGAGCTAATCACGAGACTCTTAGTTATACTGTTTTATACTGTTAGTTATACATGATCTCTGACCTGAGCGTCCTTAGTCAGCATCTTTTGTAAATTTCATGTTGAAATGACCCTTTTGACCGATTCTAAAACCCACACATAAAACATTTCCATCACAGCATGCAAACCAATGTTTTTTGTAAGCCTTGATTTCATGATTCTTTTTGTATTTTAGATTCTAATATGAATATTCAGCCTGTCATTCAGAATGTGTATGCTTGTCCAATTGTTAATTGGCTGCATTTAATTTTGAGAAATGAAATGAAATATATTTATGGCTTTGAGGAGTTACAAATACTATTGACAAAAATCCATGCTTATGGTCAGAGCATGTGCTGAGCGTTTTGTGCACTTATCTAAATACCATGTTTATGGTAAGGGCATGTGCCTTGTTCTTCGTGCCCTTTCTAAAATCTATGCTTATTGTAAAGGCATGCGCTGAGTGCTTCATGCCCTTTCTAAAATCCATGTTTGTGGTAAGGGTATGCACCGAGTGCTTTGTGCCCTTTCAAAAATCCATGTTTGTGGAAGCTGAGCATTGCTACCCGTACTCCCTCTCACTGTGGATCGGGACAAGGTTCCCTACCAGTGGACCGTTTCAGGGTGCTGTGCTTGCTGTTCGAAATACACCAGAGACAAGACTTGAGAGACTGGTTCCCTTAATAGATTCTCTGGCTGAGTGGAAACTTCTACCAAATATGTCTCGCTCGGTCCTGCAGACAATCAAAAAAGTCTACACCATTCAGTTCAGGTCTCACAATGGTGGACCCCTAGCAGGCTCTGATTATGAAATGGAAATAAAAGCTCTTCTGCGAAAGGAGGCTATAGAACGGGTGCCTCACAGCATGGAGCATTTCTGGATCTACTGCAACTCCAGGGCATCCGCATACTAAACTACAGTATCTCACAGAAGTGAGTACACCCCTCTTATATTTGTAAATATTGTATTATATCTTTTAATGTGACAGCACTGAAGAAATTACACTTTGCTACAATGTCAAGTAGGGAGTCTATAGCTTGTTTAACATTTTAAATTTGTTGTCCCCTCAAAATTACACACAGCCATTAATGTCTAAACCGCTGGCCATAAAAATGTGTACACCCCCAAGTGAAAATGTCCAAATTGGGCCCAAAGTGTCAATATTGTGTGTGACCACCATTATTTCCAGCACTGCCTTAACCCTCTTGGGCATTAAGTTCACCAGATCTTCATAGGTTGCCACTCCTCCATGATGACATCACGGAGCTGGTGAATGTTAGAGACCTTGCGCTCCTCCACCTTCCGTTTGTGGATGCTCCACAGATGCTCAATAGGATTTAGGTCTGGAGACATGCTTGGCCAGCCCATCACCTTTATCCTCAGCTTCTTTAGCAAGGCAATGGTCATCTTGGAGGTGTGTTTAGGGTTGTTATAATGTTGGAATACTACCCTGCGGCCCATACTCTGAAGGGAGGGGATCATGCTCAAATTCAGTATGTCACAGTACATATTGGCGTTCATGGTTCCCTCAAAGAACTGTAGCTCCAATGCAGCCCCAAACCATGACACCCCCGCCACCATGTTTGACTGTAGGCAAGATACACTTGTCTTTGTACTCCTCACCTGGTTGCCACCACACACGCTTGACACCATCTGAACCAAATAAGTTTATATTGGTCTAATAAGACCACAGGACATGGTTCCAGTAATCCACGTCCTTAGTTTGCTTGTCTTCCGCAAACTGTTTGCGGGCTTTTTGTGCATCATCTTTAGAAGAGGGTTCCCTCTGGGAGGACAGCCTTGCAGACCAATTTGATGCAGTGTGCGTTGTATGGTCTGAGCACTGACAGGCTCAGCATTGAGCACTGACGGGGGACAACCCCCACCCCTTCTTCCTCTGCAGCAATGCTGGCAGCACTAATACGTCTATTTCCCAAACACAACCTGTGGATATGACGTTGAGCATGTGCACTCAACTTCTTAGTCGACCATGGCAAGGCCTGTTCTGAGTGGAACCTGTCCTGTTAAACCAATGTTTGGTCTTGGCCACCATGCTGCAGCTCAGTTGCAGGGTCTTAGCAATCTTCTTATAGCCTATGCAATCTTTTTGCGGAGCAACATTTTTTTTCAGATCCTCAGAGAGTTCTTTGTCATGAGGTACCATGTTGAACTTCTCATGACCAGTATGAGAGAGTGAGAGCAATAACACCAAATTTAACACACCTGCTCCTCACTAACAAGTCACATGACACCAGGGAGAGAAAATGGTTAAATTGGCGATTGAGATTGAGGTTGAATGCTAAGAAGAGTTTACTCTCTCCGTCTCAGAGCACTTCCTCCCAGACACTTCCTCTGGCTCTGAGAGGCCATCATTTGCTTATATGAACCGACAACACATCGGTGGTCTTACATAAACCATCAGGGGCGTCTGCAGTTGTACCCCTTATACAAGCTTGCTCACCAGATCCTTCTGTGGGCTCAAGGGAAATCCCGGGGTATCTAAACCAGGTAGAGGACATCCTGCCCAGGCCGAGGCCCGGGGAATGGTGACTGAGGTGGTGGAGCTCCTATGGGAGAACTTCGATCGAGCAGAAGTAGTTCCGTTCTTATCTCTTCAGATGGCATTCTGTCCACTATGGTTCTCCCTCACTTCTTTAGCACCTTTTGGGCTGGATGCTATGGTGCATACCTGGCCGAGGATACGTCTGTGTGCTTTTTCCCCAATCGTTCTGCTCCCGGGAGTTCTGGAGAGAGTTTACTGAGACTGGGTCTGTCTTCTATTAGTAGCCCCATTCTGACCAGCCAGAGTATGGTTCTCGCACCTAGTGTCTCTCATTGATGGCATCCGCTGGAGATTCCATCCAGGAGGAACCTTCTCTTTCAGGAAGATTGGGTCAGTCTTTCACTGTGGGCTTGGCCTCTGAGGGGGCCCAGTACATAAGTTCAGGTCTATCAACCGAGGTTGTTGAGACCCTCCTCCACTCCAGAGCTCCGTCCACAAGGAAACTCTATGCGTTGAAGTGGATATTATTCACTTCATGGTGCAGAAGTCACCAGTTGGACCCAGTTAACTGCCAAGTGAGTGCAGTGCTGGAGTTCCCGCAGGAGTAATTCTCTCCAGGGTTATTCCCCTGCACAATAAAGGTGTACATGGTGGCCTTAGCTGGTTTCCACACTCTTTTGGGTGGTTTGTTTTTGGGGAGACACCCTCTAGTTACCCGTTTCCTTTGTGGCACCTTGAGGCTCAGACATGCAGTCCGCACAAGCCCTCTCGGTCTCTCCCTTGTGCTTGGAATTTGCACCTGGTATGGTAGAGGCTGTTCTTCACCTTAGACCGGGCTATGTTTCTAAGGTTCCTACTAGTACTGTAAAACCTATAATACTGCATGCCTTCTGTCCTCCTCCCTTCTGGATATCAGACCAAGAGAAAATAAATCTGCTCTGTCCAGTTAGGGCTTTAGATGCTTACGTCCATAGAGCTGCATCTAAGCAGAGGATGAGCAAGTGGGTGGATGAGGCCATCTCACTTGCTTATGAGTCAGCTGGTCAGCCTTGACCTTTGGCTGTACGGGCCAACTCTAAAAGGACTTTGGCTGCATCCGAAGCATTACTGTCTGGAGTTTCCCTCCAAGATGTTTGTGATATGGCAGGATGGTCCTCGCCGCACATATTCATGAGGTTTTGACCTTGAATCGCCTTGACCTCGAATCCACTCCAGGAGCTCTCATCTTAGTATGCACATATAATTTCACACTGACAGGTATTTGCTCATACGATGGCGCTCACACAGAGTTTCAACGCAGTGCAAGTTCCCTCGAATGGTTCCCTGAAAAGGGAACAAGATGCTGTGTCGCCCTCATGGCATGCCTATGTTCGACTTGCTTCAATCTATTAGAAGCTAACTCTGTTTGGCCTGGGGATGCTTTATAGTTTCCTGGTTTCCCACCTATGACATTCTGTCACACAATTGGGCTGATTTCATATGTGCTTCATAACGCAATCATAGAGGCATTTTCACAGCGTTTCAACGCAGTGTCTAGTTCCCTTTTCATGGTTCCCTGAATTTTATTTATTTATTTCATTTATTTATATGTATTTATTTTTAATGTTTAACATTAAAACATTATGATTGAATATTAACATTTACAATCATTTTATTTTTTTCAATTTATTTTATGTATTCTTTTGCAATACATCAAGTACAGTGAATCTTTTCTTTTAGTGGTGTCCATCCCAAAGCTATAATTGGCTAAATAAACATTTTCACAACTGACAATGAGAGTGAAACACTTAATAATCTGAAATGTCAGAAAATCATAAAATTGACAACAATTATAATCCGCCAATATTTCTGAAGATGGAAAACAACAAAAAAGTAAGAACAGAATGTTGAAAATGACTACAGATGACTTACAGTACATGGTAAAAAAAAAAATGAGTATTGCGTAAACTTGTACATTTCTGAGAGCTACAATTTGTACCATCTGATCACTACAGATTTAAGGTGTGTTCGACTTGAAGCGGCACTGTGCAAACCGATCTGAGCTTTATTTACGGTTATTACGACATGGTGTGAACGCAGCATAATTTCCTTGGCAGGAGATGTTGTTATTGACGGCTACTTAGTCAATCCACTTAAAAATGCATCTGCAATTAGCTGTTTTTTAATTGGTTCTGGTCCTCCATTGATTTTATGTCCTTCCAAACTTCTTTAATTGAATGAGGTCACCTTATAACTAAAAAGACAATCATGTCTGTGTCCCCAAGCTAAAGAAATATAATAGAAATGCTTGCACATTTCCATTCCTGGGGATTTTTATAATTATGATGATGATGATTTAAAAAGACAGCACTGCTCTTGAGAGACCAAGAGCTTGACTGTCTTGAAAGGTTTATCTATCTATCTATATATCTATCTATCTATATATCTATATATATATATATATATATATATATATATATATATATATATATATATATATATATATATATATATATATATATATATATATATCCATATTCAGTAAACTTATTATAAGACTTCGAAATGATTACTCATAGACATCACCACTCACTTCATTTACTTTTTATGTTTTTGGCTTGAAAAGTGACAACTGTAAAGCAACACATTCTTACAACTTCAGAGGCACAACAATCATGTTCTTTGTTATTGATTTTCTATGGTATCAGTAGCAATTAATATCACTTTGATTTTAAAACATCTCTAGTGGTGTAAATCGGTTTAATACAATTCATTTATTATCATTCATTAATTGTGATCACAATTCAAAACATTGGAGTTTTTAATATTTTTATATTGTAATAAGTTCACAGCTCTACAAATTAATGTATAAAAACAGTATATTTTAAATACTTGTTTAATGGCATCTTTTTATGAATGAAGGCCAGTATCACTGATACTGATGTCTCTATGTTTCTATGAAGAAAAAAAACCTTAATAGACATTCAATGTTACAGTATAACTGAAAGCTATCAACTTCAACATTTATTAAGCGAACCACTTAGTTTGCTATTCTGATTGATAATGCAATTTTTTTTTCATTTTGTCCAATATATTTTTACATGTGTTTTTACATTTTGAAATCACGCTTATTATTTTTTTGATCCATTTATATCCAATTATATAATATATTTGCCTGGAATTTGATCCTATTCATATATGCAGAACCTGATTTCGCCAAGTACCACATGTTCTTGAATCAACAACTTTATTGATGCTGGAACAACATTCCATTCAACCAGTAATACGTGTTTACAGTTTATGTCAAGTTTTGGCTAACAATCAGGGCTGGGTGCTTCTATATCAATGTTATTCACTTTTCATTTCCCTCTGATTTTGGGGATAACTTATGGGTAGGGTTAGGTTTAGGGGTAGGGATATGGTCAGGACTATATATGGTCAGAGTATTATTCCAGGATCAACAAAATATGTGACCTGTGCTGGCAAAAATGAGTCGCAATGAGCAAATTCAAAAAAGAAAATTGTTGTTATTTTCACATTTTCAATTAAAAAACCTTGTTGGAATCTGACCCACATCAATAGCATCATCAAAGTTAATTTTGAGAAAAATCCAGTTATATATAAATATTTCTGAAGTTTCCAAACCAAATTCACCTTGCAACCATACCTTAAAATCACTGGTAGTACCACCAAATTTGGCCACCAAAGTCAAAACCAACAGGTGCTGGTCATATAATTAGTATATCATCAAAAAGTTGATTTATTTCACTAATTACATTCAAAAAGTGAAACTAGTGAAACAAGTATATGATATTCATTCATTACACACAGACTGATATATTTCAAATGTTTATTTCTTTTCATTTTGATAATTATAACTGACAACTAAGGAAAATCAGTATCTCAGATAATTAGAATATTACTTAAGACCAATAGAAAGAAAGGATTTTTTAGAAATCTTGGGCAACTGAAGAGTATGAACATGAAAAGTATGAGCATGTACAGCACTCAAAACTTAGTTGGGGCTCCTTTTGCCTGAATTACAGCAGTAATGTGGCGTGGCATGGAGTCGATCAGTCTGTGGCACAGCTCAGGTGTTATGAGAGCCCAGGTTGCTCTGATAGTGGCCTTCAGCTCTTCTGCATTGTTGGGTCTGGCATATCACATCTTCCTCCTCACAATATACCATAGATCTTCTATGGGGTTAAGGTCAGGCGAGTTCGCTGGCCAATTAAGAACAGAGATACCATGGCCCATAAACTAGGACTGGTTGCTTTGGCACTGTGTACAGGTGCCAAGTCCTGTTGGAAAATGAAATCTGCATCCTCATAAAGTTGGTCAGCAGCAGGAAGCATGAAGTGTTCTAAAACTTCCCGGTATACAGCTGCGTTGACCTTGGACCTCAGACCAGGACCACAGTGGACCAACACCAGCAGATGACGGGGCACCCCAAACCATCACTGACTGTGGAAAATTTACACTGGACCTCAAGCAACGTGGATTGTGTAACTCTCCTCTCTTCCTCCAGACTCCAGAAATGCACCAAAGCGACATGATTCAATGACATGAAAGTGGATTGCATTAAAACATACTTTAGATTTTATATATACTATATTTCACAGGTTCACACTTACAAATAATCAGATAGAGTAATTAGTATGCAAATTTGGTGTGTTGTCCGAGGAGAGGGCTCCGAGCTCGGCATTTGGCCCGAACCCAGAGTACTCCCCCCATATTCTGGTTTAGGAAGTAACCAGGCAAGTGTGAGGAGATGGGGTGGTGGAGGGATGCTGAAAACTGTCCAACTAGGTGAGTCGACTGCATAAATATATATAGGTCTATAGGCTGATGTTGAATGCTAATTACAGTTTTTCTCAGTCACTTTGGTGCATTTCTCACATCACTATTTGCACAACAGTTAATGCAGTTCTCAAAACAATTAATACAAACGGCAAATCCTAGTTGATAACCTGCAAAAGCGTTTCACTTGCTCAAAATGGACAGCTCATTCCTCAAAAGCAAGTATTCATATCAATGAAGTGTCAGTGTCATCAAAATAAAAAGTCCTGACACCATTGTTTATGAATAAGATAGTCAAATGACTTTGTCATGTTTTCATTATGACAGTTTACTCTGTAAATGTTTTCCATTAGACAAAATTCAGATCTTGGTGACACTACCTGAAAATGCTCAAGACATCATTATATACTATTTGAACAGCCATTTGAAAAATACAGTAAAGTTACAAATTACTGTATTTAGTGAGGTAACTGAGTACAAGACACTGAATATGTATGTTTCACATTTTTACGGCATATGCTCTTTGGACCGGCGAACGTTCAACAACTTTAATTAAACAAATAAGCAAACAATAAAACGAAAGTAAAAGACAAACAAAATAAAACACAACATAAATTCCAGGCCTGGTCCTCTCTCGTCCTTCACTGTCGTCGCTCCTCTTTTATGCTTCTGGAGCTCCTCCGTGAGAGATACGAGACCGGTGCGCCGAGCAGCTGAAGCTCATTATCACTCGCGTCACCGGCCTCGCGCCGTTCCCTCACGGCTCTCGCCCACCCTGCTCGTCACAGTTATAAAACAGCAGAGAGTTGTATGAAAGCAATTGATGCATGTCCAAAAGCATTTGCAATTTGTTGGAAGGAATGAGAAACTGCTACTATGATGTGCAAAACTGACTAAATGTTGTGGAGGTTGAACTAACTGTTGTGCAGATGTAAATAGTGATGTAAATAGAAATGCACCAAAGTGACTGAGATAAACTGTAATGACTGCGGGTTGGAGTGATGTGATGATTAGTTAGATTATTTAAATGTGTTCCTCCTGAACTCTGTTAATAAAACATCATATACAGGAAGTGGTCTGGGTCAGTCATTTTAGATGCATTTTAAAACTAATGCAATAAATCAATCGCTCAAAGAAGTGCTGATTGTTCGCACTGATCTAATACAAGGCGGAATTTGAGCCCTTGAAAAAACATTCAACTGTGACAAAATAAACCTGGAGTAATAAGAGGAGGAGGAGATGTGCGGCTGATGTTGGGGTGTGTTAGGAGAGGGAAAAGAATAAACTGACACTGGTGAAATAGAACAAATGGCCCCTGAATGATGGTTTCATTACCACTGTCTCCGGACTCCTCTCAGCATTTCAACTTGCTCCCTTTGCCTCCGTCTCTCCTATATGTCTTTTTATTTGACCCATTTCAGTGGGTAATCAGTTTGCTGTAAGCCGGTGCTTTTCTACTTCTTAGTTTCTAATATTCTAAGTATATTACAATTATACCCGATCAATTTTTGATTTCCATTAATACAACCATGTCTTCCATTGATTAAACTAAAGACATGCGGTATTCAATGGATTTATTGATTTTGACAGGGAAACCTCTTTGGGTGGACACAAATTAAATGAAATTGTTTGATGCTACACAGGAATATGGCTTGTTCGCCTGAATGTGGAAGGCTTTCTTTTCTCCAATTAGTTAAGAGGGGTCACTGACATCCATTCCAATGACGAAAAAAAAAAAAAAAAAAAAAAAACAGTACAGGGCTTATTCTCCAAGCCTCAAAACATATAGCCTGCAGGTACAGTGTAGCAAACCAAAGAAGTGATGAACTCCATCCACACCAGCTGTGCTGTAAAGTGTTTTCGTGCTTGCCTGGCTGTGTGAGGTTTTGTGTTTGCAGTGGTATTATCTTAGATGTGACTATTCACAGCACTACTGAGAATTGCGCAACATCTGTGAGTAGTACTTCAATATTAGTCTACCACTGCCCATCATAATAGAGCCTTGGCCTCCCAATCATGCTATTTGAGTGTTATTTTTCAGTCAAAAACAGAAGCATCTGGACCGCCAGGTGCCTCTGTTCAAGCATTAACTCCAGAAAATCTATTTCAATGTACTGAATAGGTATATGAGCCAACAAAGCATTCAGTCCCAAAGGAGGTGTGAAGCACGATCAGTTCATAAGACGCATATTTAATGCTTGATTTAGCTTGTATCACAGTTTCATAAGACCATTAGCTTGTCATTTGACCTTGAAACAGTATATCAGTAGAATGCTTCATTTATGCAAATTATATTTTTTTTCTGTGTAAACGAATACAGTTGTATTAATCAACATGTAAAAAATAAAGAACAGAGATAAAGTAACGAAAATGGAGAAAGTTGCCTCTTAACAACATGCATTCATGTGCATTTACCTATATATGTCCAGGATGATAATGGACCATCCAAATTATTATTAAGTGGAACAAAATGGAAACATTTGCTAATTTATTTTTTACCAGAGGACAAGAAGCCTCCAAAAGTAAACTGAAACCAGCCGTCATCTGATTTTTCAAAAAATGTAAAAATACCTTTGACATATTTTTGTCATATGTTTTGTTTTGGGTATCATTAATGTAAAATACTAAATCAAATAGTATTACATTTATACATTTTGTCTAATATTATTGAATGGCTGAATAATTAAATAATAGAATCCAGTCCATCAACACCCCAAAAGCTGGCACAGGCATATAAGTCTTTGTGGGTTTGACATTTTTCTCAGTAACATTAGGCACTTTTGATTTATATGCTGTTGAATGTTTGACGATCACGTTAGGTTACTTATGCATAAACAACTTCTATCCACTCCTTTTGGTTTAGAAAAACTTGTCAATGCTAGGCAAGGGTTGTGTCATAAATGATAGAAAATCTTTTCAGTAGCGGGGTTAATAGGCATCAAAGTCATAAAACATTATCTTGTAATCACTGGTGTTCAACAGCTTTCATATTTAGTATTCAAAATTGTGTAAAGTATAAGGCTGATAGCTCCTAGCATGTGTTTTAGCCATTAATTGTTTTTAATGATGTGTAAGGTCTTTTATTGCTTATGCTCACTGTCTCTGTGTCCTGAGGAGCATGAATGAATTGTATGCCTCTTTTCTTTTAGCTACACAGGAAGCTGTTGACCTTGGAGTTACACAATAGACAACATCACTGTGTCTCAGTGGATTCGTGGAAGATTCCAGGACCCTTGAGACAGATAGTTCTATGATTCCACAATAGTATGAAGTGCAATGATTTAATTTGGGACATTTGAATTTCTGCAGGAATTATCTACATATGTACATTTTTATGTCGTTCTAAATATTTTTTGCTGGCTTATTCTTTGGAGAACAGAAAACAGGAATGCTGACTGCATGTTTTATTAATGTTGAGCCGAACAAATTGTATCTTGCCCACAACAGTGTGAAGGACATCACTCCCTGCTGTTTCAGACCATTGCTGCCAATCATTTGCTTTTCAGCACTATCACCTCGGTAATGAACTTCCTTCTTCCTTCCTTCCTTTTATTCTTCTTTCTCTGTTTTCCCTTCTCCAAACCTTTATCCATGACGGCTATGTGGAGAGTCAGCAGAGCATTGCAGAGGTTCAATCTCACAGATGAACAACAGGAGGAAGTCAAGCAGAACATCAGATGAAAGACAAATAATAAAGGAGAGAGAGAAAGACTCACACAGAGAGAGCAAGATAACCCAAAGCCTGCATGAATTTTAGCTCAAATAGATTTCCACCGGCACTTAAGTGACACCTTTGAATCCATGAATCCATCCAGAGACCCACTGCCTGTCAATTCTTAACTTTCTCATAGGGCCACCAAAAAGTGCAAAAGCCCATTCCTGCTTTAATGGTGCAGGGTATTAGTCCTCGACTACCATTTCAAAGAGACAGAAGACTATTACAAGCTTGACACTAATGAGCTGCACATCCATGAAACGAGGCCCAGCACTGCCAACTTCATTATCTGAATGAAGTGCTTATGGAGCAGCAGAGAGCCTCACCAAAGTGAAGGGCCTGTCACAGCAACTTCTTATTACACAGATGAATGATAAGTTGTGGTGCCATACTCAGTTTGGGGGTTTACATGTCTCCTGGAATGACAAAATCCCAGCTTTACTTCTAACAGGTAAGACAATTACAAAAGTGGCTGGATATGATTCCACCACAAAACAGCAGGTTCATGGATAGATATTTCCAATTCTTTTAACTGTTAAGTTTTCTGCTTATGTGAATGAAATTCACTTTTTGAACCACAAAATATGTTACCGCCTTGAGGATAGTTTACTCATCATTTACTTACCCTCTTGTTGTTTCAAATCTGTATGACTTTCTTCTTTCTTTTGAAAAATGTCTCCATCTATACAAGGAAAATAAATGTTATTTTAGACCCTCCTGATTTATTTTACCAGGAAAAAACAGCATTCTTCAGATGATTTTGGATGTTTCAGAAGGGGGAAAAAACAATTACTACAGGTTTGGAATTACATGAGGGTGACTAAATGATGAAATGATTTTAATTTTTGACCGAACTATCCATTTCAGGGTCTGAAGACAATGCTAGTTCTCCATGCTAACTTTACATAAGAAGAAGGAATACACTAAGATGAGCAGAGTTTTGTCTTTTAAAAGTGAGACTGGCCTGGAGGTTTGCGCAGCTGTCTGTTTATACCAACACATATACAGCATTTCAGCAGCCGCTTGGCACATACGTCACTGAGCACAAAGACTACACGTGCGAACTAGACACGTGTGTCAAGACATGTGACACAGGAGAGGTGTGCTGCTGCCTTGGGAATGAAAGCATCTAACAATGCTAATGTATCTTGTCTGTGCTAACAGTCTACAGATTTATAGTTTTTCATTTGCCATTGTGGAATCCAGAAAATATCTCTGTGTCTTTCTCACTTGTAATCCACCATGTAAACAGAAAGAACACAGTAAACAGTAACGTCTTCATAATGAAACAAAAAAAAGCAACAAAAACCCTGTAATTTAAGATGAAAAACAGTATTGGTGTTAAGCCATGCAGGAAAAAAATGAAAGAAATTAATGTGTGCTTTTGGTTTGTGCAAGAGACAAGGAAGGGAGAAGGCAGGAGCTAGTTGTGTCAAACTGTGAAACACCAGCTGTTTTTCAAACAATCCTGTTGATTTGTACAGTAGCCGCCCACAGGGGCTTGGCTTGGTGCTGGTTCCGCTGGTGCGCCAAACATTGTTATTACTTAACCATGTCTGCTGAGAACTTCTGGCCCTGGATTTCTGTTGCATGGTGATCACAAGTGGAGATTTTTAATGCTGAAATCTTTTTTCCATTACTTAAATGGCGCAGACATTTAGTTAATTAGCCAACATGCTCTCTTTCAGCAATCTCACATCTGATTGTATAGAATGCCCCTCTAAAAATAAAGGTACCAATTTTCACCCCACCATGGCCCAAACCAGGCCACAATCATGCTGCCCAATGTTTCATCAGCTACCTACAGAGAGAAATAGAGGCAGGGGGGCTTTCAACACAGCGCAGGATTGGCTTTACATGAAACAATTGCTCAAAAAGTGAGGCCTAAAAGCTACAAATACAGAATATTTCATAACTTTTACGTTCTAAAACTGCATTAAATTAAATGTGATTAGCTGGGTCTCTAACCAAATGTGAAGTGAATCTTTTCAAAGTTTGCAGAAAAAAGAGAGCGAGAATTAGGTGTGTTTCCATCAAGTTGTTTGAGCAGTTGGCGGTGGTATTGGTAACCTAGTAACCAACAGTATTTGGTTTAATGTTTGCTACGTCAGAATTTATTTGGCAAATGTGTTTCCATTTCCCATTAATCGCATTAACTCTTTTATCGCACAAGTCAAAA
Source organism: Opsariichthys bidens (assembly GCA_037194245.1). Taxonomy (NCBI): domain Eukaryota; kingdom Metazoa; phylum Chordata; class Actinopteri; order Cypriniformes; family Xenocyprididae; genus Opsariichthys; species Opsariichthys bidens. The sequence continues at coordinate 16,296,727 of CM074280.1, read as the reverse complement.
ACCACGTTTCTGATGCGATACTTCAAAACACACATAAAAACAGGGTGATGGAAACATAGCTACGTTCTCAGATCTTACGAATGCTACATATTAATTTCTTCTACCTCCTTGCACATGCATTGTAGTTGTTTTTCCCTCATCATATTTTGTTTTATTATAATTTCCATCTTCTTCATTGACTAGCATTTAACAGCGACAACCCAACTGTGAGTGCTGCCACCAAGTGGACCTACCAATTAGTGCAGTTATTTGCAAGCACATGTATGGTCGACGGACTCAGACGATGACATACCTCCAGCTTAATGGTCGCTGTGATGCTGAACCATATCATCCGATAGTAATCATCCACATTGTGATAATGCTGTTTTTCTGTCATTCATTGTTAATAAACATAATTTTAAATCTGTTTGTCCTATAAAGCAGTCGTGTTTCTCTTGTGTTTTATGGTCTTAAATATTATTATTTAGTATCAATATTAATAGTGAGTTTTTGGTCACAAGGTGAGTGTGAGAGTGTCAGATGATTCCTTCTTATTACAGGTCACCAGCCAGGGTATTTCACCTTTCCAGTAAAGAAAAATCATGGAAGATCGTTAATTTTATAAATTAGATGAAGTTTGTTATCTGACCAGTCTGAAGGATTTATGATGTATCGTTAACTTGCATAGCCTCTTACTGTATTATCAACACAAGGCAGACGCAAGTGTAATAAAAGGATTTTATTAACAACACCATAGACAAGAGAAACTAACAACTAATGGATAAAGTGCAAAAAGATTGATTAATGCACGTGAATGAGTTGGATGTTACTATGTCAGTAATGAGTTATAATGGAAAGATGAACTGTAGTTCCTCTGGAAGTAATAAGGTAAACCTTCTTCTGAATTCAACAAATTAATTGAGAGATTATTTGTTAATAACTTACATCAACTGTGCAAAATCTAATGCAAATTAGATAATCATATACTGTCAATATACACTAATGTCAAGGTCTCTGGAAAGAATTTTGGTAAGTGATATTTTTACATTCCACCTGGTGATGTGCTGAGTCTAAGCAGCAACATCTTCCACTTGCTGGGCTGGGCCACGTTGCAGTGGGAAGAAAGGAGTTGGAATCCGAACACGAATACTTGTGAACATATAACTCCTGGAGCACAGAGAAGGTCCTTATTCTGGAACATGCAGATGAAGAAGCCTTGAAGTTGAAGGTTCTAACTTCTGTGCAGACAATCCCTATAATCTGAAACATGCAGATGAAGGATCCCTGAAGAGAAGATTCTAAAGTTTGTGCAGAAGTCACAACCCGCAGCTCTGGAAGATCTCTGAAGAGATTCCGAAGTTGATGCAGAAGACCTTGAAAATGGGTTGCGCTCAGTTTATGGTCATTGATCCTGTTGCTATTTCCAAACTCCCCAAATTCACTTCTTGCAGAATTTCTTTGTTTCTCTCTATCAAGAGGGAGAGAGAAACAACTTGTTCCTTCAACATAGTGCATCTTGGAACTTTCAGTGCATGGACAAAGGATGAGAGAATATTAAAATTATTTCCATTTGTCTTCTGAACATGAACAAAATTACTATGGGTTTGAAATGACATGTTAGTGAGTAAATGACTAATTTCATTTTGTAGGCAACTATCCCTCTCAGAAAAGAAAGCATAATAGATATAAGGTATTATGTACTTGTTGTCAGTATTGTGATGACACTGACTCTAACCTCCCTTGGCTGCTCTCTGAACACATACTCAAAACATCCCCAGACACACACACACACACACACACACACACACACACACACACACACCTACACACACACAGACACATACACGAGTCATGCATCCTCTAAAAGTGACCCAAATCTATCAGTTTCTCTCTTCACTCTCTCAGACAGGTTCTGTACCTCTCACTCACTGTTCTTAGCCAACTTTGTCCATTTCATCAGACTTCTTAAGTATTTTGCATACAGCTGTCAAAAGCTTTCAGTTCTACCTATAGTCAAACTCAGTGTGCTCCATTTCGATTTGTATTAAAATGAATTAATGCCATCACACATATATCTGAATTACAAATGTCACATCATTTTTTATAAAATAGGGGCACAAGCTTTTTAACTTACCGCAAACTCAACCACTGAGTGCAGCCCTTCAAATAGTAAATATTCTTTAGCATAAAATGGATTTTCTTATTCATATGAAATCTATGAAAAGTATCAAATTGCTCAGTAACTTGTGCCTGCAATGTGTATAATTTACTACAATATGTATGACGAAGCACCTCGTGTATCTGACTGCTTGTTTGTATATAAGAAGAATGTGTTGAGTAACTGGCTTTGGATAATTTCATCTCATATGAGCAGCATGAATATCTCTGAACCCTTCTCAGAAGCTCAAGTCAATTCGAACAGCAGATCCATCAGTACCGAGTCAGTACATCCAAATAAATGAACATGATTGCTGTAATCTCAGCTCTTTGTCTCAAAAATCATTTGACATTTGTAGCACACTGTGAATGGATTTTTTTGAATTTATGAACATTGCATTCAAGAGTTGGCGATCATAGTTGAGTTCAAAATGAGACTCTTTTCAAGTTTCAGTTTGACAGATTCCAGCACGAATGAAATTGTGGCCTAGCAGTAGTAAAGTCTATGTTTCACGCATAAAGGGCTCATACTCAAGAACATGCTGATATTGCCTCTTGTAAAGACAAAATGCAAGAATAATACACTAAGCATTTATAAATTTTCTCACCCTTATGTCATTCCTGTAGAAGAGATTAAAGAAGATAACTATTTTTGGAATTTTATTTGTTTGTTGCTTATGAATGCATATTCATTCATTTAAAGTCTTCTAAATCTAATCTAACTTGCTTGAAGGTGTCCCAAACCTTCACCACACGGCCGGTCCACGGGTAGGCAGGGGTGACATCTTGGTCCTCTTGATTATGACTTGATGCCAGATGTTTAGGCACCTCCCTTTAGTAAGTCCATGCCAGAGCAATTTGAGTCTAAGGAACAGGCATGTGCCAGGGGCTGAGAGTGCCAGCAGGTGCATGGGCAGATGGATTGTGAGGTTACCTCTCGTGTCTGCCCTGATTAACGTGAAACTGTTTCTCTTAACTTCTTGTGCTGAGGCTGCAGTCTGCTAAGTAGCACAGCTTGTCCTGTGGATGTGGAGCGGTCTTTCTCTGCAGGACACATGGCTGTTCTTTAAAACAAATTCTTGGACTCACCCTACACCTCATCTAGTATGGTTAAATGGGTCAGCAGCTCTCAAATACACTTTAAATTATGTGTGTTTGGTGCTTTGGGTGTGTTATAAGGAATAGTCACATTTAGAAAAACATAGAGTGTAACATGAAATGCCTGAAAAACAGTGCCAGTTCTAGACAAATTTTACTAGGGGGGCCAAGGAGGGGCCAGTGTTTAACCAGAGGGGCACATTAAAAATGGTTACAAATTATATTTAAAGATTGTAAACTTTATTTTACTTTACAATCATGTAAACATTTATTACAACATTGTACAACATTTGTACAAGAGTGAGTGCAGGTGCAAAAAAAAGGTAGGTTCATCAATGTTGATGATTATTATCAATGATTTGTAAAGGATCATGTGACACCGAAGACTGGAGTAATGATGGTAAATTCAGCTTTGATCACAGGATATAAATTGCACTTTACTATATATTTGTCACGAATGAGGCAAGAGGGAGAGGGAGCCTTCACCCGAGTATTGACATTCATTTCAAACTACGTTTCCCATAAGCCCCATACCTGGGACTGATCACTCGACACCTGCTCTCTATCTTCTCTCTTATTTAAACCCTATCCACTGACTGTTCCACGCAAAGTTTTGATCAGTTCCTTGCTATCAACTCTGAGTATTATTATTCTGGATAGTTTATTCTGTTACGACTTTGGACTGTTACCTCGTTTACGAACCTTAGCTGCCTTCCTGACCCACGCCTGCTATTGGACTCTGTTTGTTTGCCGCCTGCCTCGACTGTTGCCGTGTATTCACCCTTGCCTGTTTGACACTGATCTACGTACTTCAATAAACTGCACATGGATCTTAACTCAGCAGACTCCGCGTCACAATATTCACATAGACTGTCATAAACAGTTATTTTACATTTTAATAATATCTCACAATATTAGAGCTTTTTTTTTTTTTTTTGTATTTTTAATAACATAAATGCAGCCCTGGTGAGCAGAAGAGACTTCTTTCAAAAACAACCAAAATAGTACAGTTTCCAAACTTTTGATTGGTAGTGCATATCTGCATGTACTGCATGTATTTCAAAATGTAGGCCAAGTATTTACTTTAAAAAAAGAAACAGAGCCATATTGACAAAAAATTATTTACAGGAGAAAGCACCATTTTAAGGACATACAGTAGGCCTAGAATGAAATTATAATTGAACTGCTTTGCAAATAGTAATAACCTTCTTCATCACAAACCTGATGGTGCAGTGCTTGATCCACATGGATCTACTTTCTGTCCCTCTGTCTGTGCCTGTATGTTTTCTTCCTCCTCACCCTCTTCTTCATCCTCCTCATCCTCTTTTTCATGCTCCTCCCCCTCTTCCTCATTATCCTCAACCTCTGGAATTTCCCTCTCTGTGTCAGAGTCCTCACTTTCATCACCTCCCCTCTCTCCAACCTCCACTGACTCCTCTGGCTCTCCCTCTTTCTGCTCCTCAACTCTCTCAATACCTTGATTTGTTTCTCTCACTTTTTTGTTTACTGGGGCAAAAAAGGACGCTATATCCCACTTAACACTGGCAGATAGTTACTCAAATGTATGTTGTCGCAATTCAACAGTTATGACAGATGACGTTACATGGTTTACATCACAACATTGTGCAAGAACAAGTCACTTACGAGATACGAGTCACTTACGTGGCTGGTGTGGCTCTAATTTACCCGTGTAGAACGTTCCGTCGTATTAGTTCCGCTTTTGGCGTTCGCGTGTAAAATCATAATAAAGTCATAATTTATTTATTTTTTTTTTGGTCAGCACAGGGGGGGCACAGGGGTGGCCAGGGACATATCTACAGAGGCACGGGCCTCCCTAGGCCTCTGTGTAGATAAAAACTGTGTGTCATAAATAGTCTTTATGAGTTCTGTCAAAGTCAATTCAGAGATTTGAGGTTGAGATGGGGGTGAGGGGGGGGGGGGGGGGTATTTAACTTCACACTTTGAAGTTTGGAATGGGTATTGTTTAGTGGTGCTTAGGAATCAAATGCTTTTCGTCTCTGGGAGCCATTTCCCCAAAGCCCTCAATATTTCCAGTCATGTGTCAGTGTAGACTGGAAAAAGAGGCCCAGCTGCAGCAAACAGTGGTATGGGATCAACAGAAAATCTATCAGCTTTTCACTCAGCAGTATCCATCACACTGTCAGACTGTGCTAGCATCAGCTCTGCTCTGTAGTGCTCAGCTCAGCTGCTTTACCTGACCCAGACTAGGGACCTCTTCTCGTTCACACTGCCTTGGGTCAACAGATAGGCTGTGGGGACTTGTAAATGTGAATGCTGATCGCCTTTTTATTTCTGCATTTTTTTTTTCAAATGCAATATATTGCTACAACATTTAGATCCTTAGGCAATTGTTTCATAGCACTAAATTATGAAACTAAATGATACCATTTGTAATATGATTACATTACAATTATGTTACCACGACCTACATTTGCATTAATACCCTAGATCTTGAGTGAGCTGAGTGTGCATCTGCTTCATTCAGGTACACTGGATACCGGCCTGTTCTTCAGGTCAGATTTAATCAATGGTGGACAGTAAGATCCATCATTATTTTGAGGCTATTCTTTTTAGTGAATCTACTGAAGTGGTCCACAAAGTGACCAGAATGAGTCATTCCGGAATTAAGCCCATCCGATTGATAAATTTCTCGAAGTAAGAAATCTGAAAAGATTTAAGACTGAACAGATTTGAAAACTGATTCAGAACAAGTGTGGAACAAGATAGATAGACATAGATTAGAAATTTTACTAAAACTTGTGTACATTCAATTGTAACAGAAACATTCTTTTACTGTGTCAATATTTCATTAGAGTATCTGTTCTATAACTCAAGTGCAGGATATTTGTTCTTTGCTATTTGCCATTGACCATTTGTAGGTTGTGCAGATCAGTGAATTCACAGTTTAAGAACAAGTATCCTTTATGCAAAGAAAATAGATTTCCTTATTGAATGATCAATATACACTCAAAATATTTCAGTCTAAGAATCAGTTTAATAGAATCACAGTTTTACTGTAATGCACCACCCATTTCAGAATTTAAACTCTGGATTAGATCAGATTACTAAATTGGACTCTCTTCACCACCACTCAACCATCAGCACATGATCGACATTTGCTTGACCTATGCCTCAATAAATCAAGGGTCTTCAACATTTTTCAGGGCAAGGACCCCTTAGATGAGAGAGACATGGAGCAGGGACCTCTGACACAAAATGTGTCGAACAGAGTCTCTGATATTAATAGAAATCAATCATATTACGATAGTAATATTATGTTGAGGCAACATAGATTAGAACTATGTTGTTGTACAATGTCTGTAGGCTATATTTTCATTGCAAAAAAGATTTATGCATCATAACAAACATGCTGCAAATAAAATCACAATTTATTAAGTTAGGGTTAGGGTTAGGGTTAGGGTTAGTCTTGGGTTAGGGTTAGGGTTAGGGTTAGCATTGTTGTCTTGATCACAATTATTTTAATAGATTTGCAGTTTCATACATTTAAATTTTAATGTCAGGTGGACAATTATTAATTTCTCTGAACTTCAACTTAAAGCCCGGAAAACACCAAGTCACCGCCGGCTGAAGTTGGTCCTCGTCGAGAGAGAAATCTGATTGGCTGTTCAGTATAACAAACGAGTCAGTTCACGAGAATATAAAGCAAAAGTTATGAAAGAAAGCAAAGTCATGATGACACCGACAGAAGGTTGTTCCCTTTCGAAAAGGGAACTTCGAGTTGCGTCGGAAACGCTAGGGGAACCGCCTCTGCGGGGACCGGTGTCTGAAACAAATATCCAATCTCGTCAATATCAACTTGACCGGCGACAGCCCATGATGTCATATCGGTGCGCCCCACGTGTATATAAGTTCAGATGAGGCTCGCCGAACAGTTGAGAGGGGTGTGGCGGATCGCGAGAAGGAGCTGGTGGGAGAGGATGCACTGTTTTCTACATCTGCAGTCCAGCGGTGAGTGCTCTTCCAACCAAGCAGGAGATGGGAGAGGGTGAGCAAATACTGATTTCTCTCAGCCACCCTGTGCCGCGTATGCTGAGCTGTTGATTATGGAACGCGCGGCAGGCAGATTACAATTTCCATGGCAGTGCGTCAGGAGACAGGCCCCGCGCATTCAATGAGTGACGATCGGTTTCTTTCTGGCCATTTTTCTACAGCTCTAGTGAGTTTTCCATGCCTTCCTAATACTGAGGTTGAGGGGGCATGGAAGAACCCATATTCTGTATTCCTTAAATATTCCATATGCTTGTATATGTATGTATATATGTATGTATATATGTGTGTATAATATATATATATATATATATATATATATAATATATATATATATATATGTATGTGCGTTATATATATTTGAATTATATTGGCTATAGGGTGGTATGTGTCATGGAGTTAGCTCGCCACCCTGTGGCCGCAGGATGAACTGTTTGGCTAGGTAATATGATACATTTTCATTTACTCATATGTAAATACTGAAGTATTTCTTTTAGACCTCGGTTCCCAGTTTGTTTGTTTGTTTTTTTTAGGATGGAATATGAGTACGTATCGATGCCGGAGGTAGCCAACTAATGATAAACTTTATTGTTTGGCACTTCTTGTATGGATACAGCTCAGACTCTGCCATCTAGGTCCTAAAGTGACATTTCCCTTGGATGGGTAGGGCATACGTGGCAGCGGGGCAGGCTGGTGCTGCTCTGCACACAATGATTGTGTGGCAGGCGTACCAGGCTGTCCTGTGGAGAGACTTAGACCAGCGGCATTCAAGACGTAAATGCTGCTGAGGTCTGAGTCCTCAACCAGACAGATTGCCTGGCCCGTCCCGACCTGAGGGTCGCAGACAGGGCCAGAAGGAGAGTGTCACCTCCCGTGCGCCCCCTCCCGGCAGGAGCAGGTCGCGGGGGAGGCGAGACTCAAGAAACCTGGCAGAGGTGATCCGCCAGGAACGCGGCAAAGATCAGCGTCCCTGGTGGATCCCCTCTCTCTGGTAGAGGGTTAAAATGATTTACCCTCTATGTTCTCTGTAAGCCACAGTTTCTATATCGGGCCAGAGCTGGGCCTATGACATTAATTCTGATGGCCCGCCTTTGGCGTGATAGTGAGACTCCCTTTCAGGCTATAAGGGTGGTAGGATCCACGTTTCCATGGTGGTAGACCACCACCCTGTGGCCGCAGAGTGCATTGTTCCTCTCCTTTTCTTTAAAGCGAGGCATTCAATGGGAAATTACTATGTATTTCTTAGAATGTAGCTCTCCCTGTTTAGGAGGCTGGCAGAGATTTCATGTGTGTGTATGTATGTATATATATATATATATATATATATATATATATATATATATATACACACACATATACGCATGAGGGGTGCGTGTGTGTGTATATATGGATATATATGCAGTTACATTACAAATAAGCAGGGCTATTTGTATATGGGTCCCCTTTTTCAGTAAGGTAGTGCAGTTATATACATATTAGTCCCCTGAGGTCCCCTGTGTGTGTGGCAAAATATGAGGAGAGTGGTGTCTGAGGAGAGAAAAGGCTTTAGGTCCTCTGGCAAACCATCGCTTTAGTATTTATTAATATGCTGGCCTCCCCACTTGAGAGTGTGATTAAGGCTGCTGTTGTGTGTAAGTAGGCCTTGTATATTCAAGACTGGCCATCTTCATGGCCATTTCAGAGCAGGATAGTCTTATGAATTTGACCTTAGGAATGCTGAGCACCGCTGGGGAGGCAGCAGGCCGCGCTGTGGGCGAGCCCCACTGTTGCAGGCCATCGACAGACCAGTAAGTCTTGCCTTAGCAGGCCGCCCTGTCGGCGAGCAGGCCTCCATGTGGGCGAGCCCCAGGGTTGTTGGCCTTCCACAACTGTTAGTCTGACTGGCAGGTAAGCTGGCCTTAGCAGGCCGCCTGTATGCTAATATGCCTCCCTGTGGGTAAGCCCCAGTGGTGCAGGCTATCCACGACTAGTTGTCTTGCTGTCAGGTAAGCTGGCCTTAGCAGGCCGCCCTGTGTGCCAGCAGGCCTCCCTGTGGGCGAGCCCCAGGGTTACAGGCTTTAGGACGACTAGAACACTTAATCCCCTCATAAAAAAAACAAAAACCTTTCCTTCGGTTTTCCCTTCCTAATCTAGCTTATGGTACTGAGCAATGTATGAAACTTGTATTGTGAGCACTTCCTGTGTTATTTGCCAATTCATGAAGAATTGCTTGTTTGTTTTCCTCACTTGTAAGTCGCTTTGGATAAAAGCGTCTGCTAAATGACTAACTGTAAATGTAAATGTACCATGCTGTCAGGTAAGCTGGCCTTACCAGGCCGCCCTGTGTGCTAATAGGCCTCCCTGTGGGCGAGCCCCAGGGTTGCGGGCATGGGATTGCTGCTTAGTCTGAGGCTATCGGGAAAACTGGCCTTAGCAGGCCACCCTATATGCGAACATGCCCACAGCGGGTAAGCCCCTGGGTTGCAGGCATGTGACAACTGGTTAGTCTAAGCTATTAGGTAAGCTGGCCTTAGCAGGCCGCCCTGTGTGCTAGCAGGCCTCCCGGTGGTGGTAGGCCCTAGACAGCAGCTACCAGTTAGCCGGCCACTGTGGTCTCTCTGAAATGAGCCCCAGTGGGTGGACATCGCCAGCCTCAGAGTCAGACATAGAGTTAAAATAGGTACTGTGCTGATCCAAGGATTGAGTAGAATAACTCCCCTATTTGCTAGGGTCGATAGCGCTTCACTGAGTTTTGCTCTCCAGGATACCCGTCTCTAGGGTCCGGTCTGAGTTGGTTTACTGCCCTTCTGCAGTCCCTCTTTCTGGATGTCTCTTTGTGAGACTTCTGTTGGAGACACTGTTTCTGAGGAAACAGTCAGTTTGTTAGCAGACTAGGCTACTAGCACATCTAGAGGCTGGGTCAGCCTCCCTGACGGCCATGGGCTATGTATACTTCCCTCATAAGGTTGAGCAAGGGACTCCCCTTGCTTGCAAGGGTTGATAGCACTTCGCTGAGTCCTGCTCTCCAGGTGCCTGTCTCTAAGATTCGGTCTGAGTTGGTTTACTGCCCTTCTGCAGTCCCTCTTTCTGGACGTCTCTTTGTGAGACTTCTGTTGGAGACACTGTTTCTGAGGAAACAGTCAGGTTATTAGCAGACTAGGCTACTAGCACATCTAGAGGCTGGGTCAGCCTCCCTGACGGCCATGGGCTATGTATACTCCCCTCATAAGGTAGTGGTGAGGGAGTCGGGCTTGTAATCTGAAGGTTGCCGGTTCGATTCCCGTGCCAGCAGGAATTGAAAGTGGGGATTGTGAATAAACAGCACTCTCCACCTTCAATACCATGACTAAAGTGCCCTTGAGCAAGGCACCTAACCCCTAATTGCTCCCCTTGTAAGTCGCTTTGGATAAAAGCGTCTGCTAAATGAGGAAACAGACAGGTGGTTCTGAGGAAGAAGGTAGTAGCTAGGCTGCTAGCACAGCTGGAGGCCGGGCCAGCCTCCATGGTGGTATTCAGGTTTGACCTCATTCCCAAACAAGTGACTGGCTGGGTTGCCTATGGGCCCCAGGTCACGCTCCCTCAAGGGACCCCTTCTGAGGAAGTTGTTGGTCCCAGGCATTGGTGCGGCCTTTGTAGGTCTTCATATGTGTGGTAAGGAGGCCGCCTTAAGGCTTAGTGCTGAGGTGTTGACCGCTGGGAGCGCTGTCACTGACAGCCTAGTGAGACCCGGGGGGTCTGGCATTTCATTGATTGCTTGATTCTGACAGTGTCACTGCCACAACTTGGCATGCACTTCCCTCAGCATGGCGACGTGGGTATACTGTTCCCCTAGCATTTCTGACGCAACTCGAAGTTCCCTTTTCGAAAGGGAATGTCTCGAGGTTACGTATGTAACCTTAGTTCCCTGAGAACAGGGAATGCGAGTTGCGTCTCCCTACCTCGATGTCCGCCTGCTTACAGTCCCGTCAGACGATAAGCGGATGACATGTTATCTGAGCGCCCCTTATATACACGTGGGGCATACCAATATGACGTCATGGGCTGTCGCCGGTCAAGTTGATATTGACGAGATTGGATATTTGTTTCAGGCACCGGTCCCCGCAGAGGCGGTTCCCCTAGCGTTTCCGACATGATGAACTAATATTTTCATAATAACATGAGCAGAGTGGAATAAAGAACATAATCAGCATGATTGATATTCAAAACGGTAAGCAAGCGCTGCTGTGTTTATGGTTTGTATACATGCAGTCTTAGTTTCGCTTTCCCTTCTTGAATGACGAATATAGACAAATATATCTGCCTAAATAGACAGTTAAGCCTATCTCCTTTATACGCAGCAGCAGAACGCGCGTGTTAGTTGACAGTCGGCTCTTCTTTCGGTGTTCAAGCACATTTTTTCCCCCAACGCAGCTGACATGAGGCGACAACACCGGCTTTCGTTACCACTAGTTCTTTGACGTCGGGTTGGTGTCCCGGCCTTTAAGTTTAAACAGAACTTCACATTTTAATTTCACTGTCAGGTGAACGACGATTATACATTTACCTGAAATTTATGCTGTAGCTGTTACAAAGTGATCCATTCTGGCGAGCTAAAAATTATTACCCAGTAGTGTTTTCATATTATAGCAATCATAGTCTGCATTGACTGTATCATGAGATCACGTGACTGCATGTGAATGGAGTTTTATTAAAGCAGTTAATGTAATACTGTTTGTAAAATCAAATGCATTTTATTTAAATTTGACTTTGGGATTTTTTTTACCCATGTTTTAATTTTTTTTTGTGATCAAACATTAATTGATGGACCCCCTGCAATACTGGCGCGGATCCCCGGTTGAAGACCCAATGCAATAAATCTTTAACATCTAAACCTGTTAGTTCTTATACAAACTTCTGTAGACGTTTGACAGAAATAAAGTCAGTGTAGTTAGTAGTGTGTGAAGCTGGCAAGGTTTTGTAGAGTTTGTAAAGTTGTTCAATCAGATCTTGAGAGATTAATGTGTACGTGCGCTCTTCTAGGAGAAGTGGGTAGGCCATGCAAGAAAAGTAATTTTAATGAATCACACATTAACTTAAGCAAATCAATTATTGCTTTATAATATCCACTGGGTCTGATTCCCAAAAAACTGTTTAGTTTCTAAAACCTCTTAGAATGCCGTGGACTCCTGTTGCCTACAAGTGAAGATGAAATTATCGTAACCTTGCAATTATCGTAAGGTATGAAAACTTCATGTTTTACTTCCAGAAACATTCAAACTCTCCCATCAAAAAGCTTTTTGAGTAATTTACGACATTACTGTTGCAAAATAAAATATGAAAGCAGGTTAACACTTTATATTTATGGTCCAATTTAGACATTCTACTAAACTAATATTGCAACTACATGTCATCTACCAGTCATGAGAGCATTAGTAGATGGTCTGCTTAATATCTTCTAACACTGCTCTCCCAGCTGACATTCTACAGCAACTACGTTTCTTATTCTACTAACCCGCAACATCTAATCTTAACTTAACAGTCTACTATTAGTCAAATAATACTCTAATGAGAGTTAGCTGACATGTAGTTGTAAACTTAAATATAGTTAGTAGAATGTCAAAAGGGAACCATAACTGAAAGCAGCAAGTCAAGAAAGCAAATCAATCAATCAATCAATAAAACTTCAGAGAAACAGAAACGGGAAGTAAAATTTCTCAAAGATTCCACATAAACTTAATTTGAAATATGATTTGGATGATGGATGATTTAACTTTAATTACAACGGAAAGATGAACATTGTTTTGTTCCATACATCCCAACTATTGAAAAAATGTATTAGAAAATTGCCATCTAAATATATTATGGAATGTTTCATCTCTTTTCCTAAATGATACATGTAAAAAGAAGAATCAGAGATTCTTAGACTCCAAAACTACCAGTGAATAAAAGATTATTAAACCATTCGTGTTTATTATTATTATTATTATTATTATTATTATTATAATTATTTATTTTAATACAGGGCAAAGTATTATTCAGTTTTATCCAGACATTTTGTAATCTAATATCTAAAATGGTAACTCCATTTCCAACACACTCTCAATTGCTAAGAATCATACATTTCCAAACGAAAATCGCAGTGTACAAACTCCTACGAAATTGCCACCTCGTAAAATAGCTGCATTTTCAGATGAGTTCGGGTTTCTCTTCCATATGTGTAGCAACAGTGGAAATCATTGTGTCACCTGCAGTATCATATATATCAGCTAGTCTCTAAATTTATGTAAACTGGTACTGCCCAAACTCTACCTATGATTTTGACATCCTTTACCTCATCTGCTTGCCTGATATTATCAGTTAATGATTTAATTTTGCATGTTTTCAGTACTGAGTGTGGTGTTCATAACCCTTGGCAGAGGTGAACAGCCTGCAACAATGCAGATATGGACCTGAGGTGCGCAAGGTCACAGTCTAGCAAGGAAGCAGACAGCAATGAACAATCTTGTTACCATTCAGTACTGTCATCATTCGCCACTTGGCCTAAATATATGACACATCCTAAGACGTATACAGGATAGAATGAGGACGGTGCATAATTAGAAACAGGCAACAGATACAGCTCACTGAGGAGGTGCATTAAAAATCCCACAGAGAGGGGAAGGGTGGGAGGGAGTGAGAGGTAAACACCACTAACATAGTCATGGTGACTCCAACATTTCACCTGCTGATTACACTACATTTTAAAGTGTGGAAGATGCTACATTTACAATCTGTCTGGGATTTCACTACAGTCGCAAAGCAATTCAAGTGAGTTAAGGATCACAACGAGCAAATCAGATCAGAAGACTCAGGGCGAGAGGGATGGAGAGAGAGAGAAAGAGGAGAAGGAAATCAAAGCAGGTAAAGCATTGAAAGGAGATATAAATGAGATGGGATTACTTTATCGAGGTTGGCAGGGGAAGAGCCTTTTGTGCACTGGGCTTCATCAGATCTGTGTGCCCTAAAGCCTCACTTAGGTTACAAAGCTCCAGCACTTCAGGGACTTTCTACTTTACTTTGCATCCCTGAGAAATTTTCCCTCTGCTTTTCCTGGGAAGATGGAAAGTTGACACTTATGGTGGTTGGAGTTTTTTAAAATGCCACAGATTTACAACAATTTTACTTTCTTCCAGGGTTCACCATGTAGGTGTTCTCTGATGTGGTTTTAATGTTCTGCCTCCTTTAGGCAATGTGATGCCGTGCCAAATATAATCCATCCATGAGAAATCCATATGCACCCCAACACACCTATGACTGTCTGCAGCCTGAAAGCATGTTTTGCTACGTGTTGCAGACCATTAGTGGTTCCATAGTGTGACCCTGGAGGATGTGCAGCAGGACAGATCCATAACTTTTCATGATGCTAATGATAGCTGCCACTATCAGTGCTGTTGCATGCTCAAACAAGAATGAATCAAGCGCTCTGGTTCAGTTTTTGGCCTCAGAATCACGGTTGCATGGCATAGAGAGAGAGAGAGAGAGAGAGAGAGAGAGAGAGGTTAAAAATAAAACTGAAAAACCGGAACTAGAATACATTTCATGACTCAAAACTCTACAATAAATATGGCCACAATTTAATTGTAGTTTTAATTCTTGGTATTCAAACATCATTTTATAAGCTCACCATTCCCTCACTTCCACATCTGGTCTTGTCTCTTATGGACACTACAGACTCTCCAGAATTACTTGCCATCCTGTCCTGATCCTGTCAACATCATCATCATCATCATCATCATCTTCCTGTCTGCCTGACCTTCATCATGCGGAACATCACTTCAATATTCATCTCCAGCGTCTATCTGCAACATACCAGTAAATCAATTGCCTTCAGTTAAGTCTCTCTTCAAATTATCAGTGATTGTTCTACTAACCTGCATCACTCTGTTTTCTCCACTGTACTATAAACCTGCAATAAAACTGTTACGTTGTTAGTTACTTACCTCATCTGTTCTTGTCTGTGTCTGACAATAAGTCCTATGTTATAAATATTATTTATATTATGATATATTACTATAATATTATTAGCTTTTAAACAAGACTGCAGTAGACATAAATGCCACAGAACAGTGAAATTAATTACATGAAATGAGATTGTTTTACTCAAATAATAATGAAAGTTCATTGTACTTAATAGAAAAAAAAATTGTGTAAGCTTAAAATTTGATTGCAGTAAGCTGAACATAAAATGATTGAGTTGCAAGAGATTTCTAGTTCCCAGCATGCCTTGCTCCGCTCCCCCCCCCTCCACACACTTGTCACAAAATTTAAGTTCTACTAACTTAATTTATGTTTTGAGGTAATAAGGTTCTTAGTCGAAAAAGGGTGGCTTGTCCTCTTCAGGTTGGTGGAGAGCTCTTGCCTCAAGTGGAGGAGTTCAAGTATCTTGGGGTTTTGTTCACGAGTGAGGGAAGGAAGGAGCGTGAGGTTGACAGACGGATCGGTGCAGCTTCTGCAGTAATGCGGTCGATGTACCGGTCTGTCGTGGTGAAGAAGGAGCTGAGCTGCGAGGCGAAGCTCTCGATTTACCGGTCAATCTACGTTCCTACTCTCACCTATGGTCATGAGCTTTGGGTCATGACCGAAAGAATGAGATCCCGGATACAGGCGGCCGAAATGAGCTTTCTCCGCAGGGTGGCAGGGCGCTCCCTTAGAGATAGGGTGAGGAGCTCGGTCACTCGGGAGGAGCTCAAAGTAGTTCCGTTGCTCCTTCACATCGAGAGGAGTCAGCTGAGGTGGCTCGGGCATCTGTTTCGGATGCCTCCTGGACGCCTCCCTAGGGAGGTGTTCCGGGCATGTCCCACCGGGAGAAGGCCCCGGGGAAGACCTAGGACACGCTGGAGAGACTATGTCTCTCGGCTGGCCTGGGAACGCCTCGGTGTCCCCCCGGAAGAGCTGGAGGAAGTGTCTGGGGAGAGGGAAGTCTGGGAGTCTCTGCTCAGACTGCTGCCCCCGCGACCCGGCCCCGGATAAGCGGTGGAAGATGAATGAATGAATGAAAGATTCCTCAAATGTTTTGATAGTTCTGAACTTATTGAGTATATAGTGTATTTACTGCTAGAGATCGGTCAGGCTCACTCACCACCCAATCACGACGCACCCCTTCACCAGAATACTGATCATCATCACCTGTTCACAATTACCTCATCACCAGCTCCCCTTCATAAGCACACACTTCACATCAGCACTTTGTCCGGTCTCAACTTTGGATTACGGACTCACTTACCTGCTCTTCATGCTGGACTCTATTGTTCACCTGTCGCCGCTGGTTACCTTCCATGGGTTACGCCATTCCCTATCTTCGTCTGCGTCTGCCCGTTGGTACTCACCTGTCTCGTCATCTCTGTCCTGAAGTGCGTGCTTTGTTCTCCGTGATCTTCGTCTACCATCTGCACGTAACAAACAGACTGTCAATATCACTGCTAACCATAACCTGCTCTATTACTCTCTCAGTATTGCTTACCATTGTTCTCCATATCCGTTGTGTTCAAATAAAAGACAAACTACTAACCTGATCTTATTCCATAACATTTACATATATATAGTGTGTATATACAGTACATGTATATGTTTGAGTTTGTGTATATAAATGTATCTGTTTCATTTATTTCACTTGTTAGTGCATTCATTTTGACAGCCCTAAACAAACAGCACCCCCCCCCCACAGAAAATAAACAAAAAATAAACTAACCTAGCTGAAAAAAAAACATAATGATATACATAATTAACTAATGAACTAAATCAAAAATACAATAATATAATAATACTATTATTATTAATAATAATTAGCTTTCATGTATCTTCAAAGACTCCTGGGTCTATGATTCCCTGCCTTGCCTTTATAGTAAATTAATTTAAAAAAAGGCTTCAGACGTCTTAGTAACGAAAAAAAAAAAACACTTTTAAGTGATTTAGATGGAAGTGTGTTTGAGAGTAAGATTAAGGGCAGTTAAGATAATATACAGCTAATAATAAATATGATTGGCTGATTTACCAATTGTCCTTAAGTGTCTTTGAACATTGGGAGGCTTTTCAAATGTATTTTATTATGAATATGATAATGGCTTAAAATTGAAATGGCTAACCAATGACTGGGCTGGAAATGTTCTAAATGGCGTTTTAAAGCCATATTTTATACAGTCCTGACATTTTGGAAAAAGAAAGAGAAACAAAGTAAGGCTGAACAATATATCCTAAAAAAGTTTAATGAAAGAAAGTCTGCCAAAAATCAGTCAGTGCTACTACAGACAAACAGATATACTAAATCCAGCTATCTGCTATAGGTGTCCATGGGCCAACAATGATGTACTCAACAGAGTGTGGAGTGATGTGGGTGTTTCCAGGAGAAGATTATGTCATCAATGCTAGACAAAAACTTGATGAAAGGTGCCTTAATAGAGAGGTCATAATAATAATAATAATAATGATAATAATAATAATAATAATAATAAAGTTTAAACAGTTTAAAAATAGATATATGTTGAATGATACTCATGTGCCAGTTTGACAGGTTTCAAAAGTGCTGTTTAATGAATTAAGTGGATAGAAATACAAAGATCTTAAAATTACTTAAACAGGTACTATTTTTACAAATTACTCTAGTCATAAATTTACATATTATCCTTAATATTTTTATAGAATTTTGTCACCAATTATTGAGTCCTGTTGAGTTCATTATTACTCACTCTGCTATGTGATGCCTTCACATTTTCAGCAATAAAAAGTATAAAATAGCTTTAATCATTTGTGTGGACACAAGCATATGGAAAACTGGCTGTTGGAAACAATGCATCAAAACACTGTTGCTTAATTATTTACAACCAATTGCAGTAACATTTTTCTATTTTTTTTTCTAAATCAACATTTTTATAAAATATTTTATTTTTCATACATGATTATTTAAGTGAAGTAGGGACAAAAGTAGTCAAATTAAAAGAAGTTATTAAATACACTGGCATGAAGCGAAAGTTGTGGTAGTCTTAACACTTTACAATAAGGTTCAATAGTTAAACATTAGTTAATGTATTAAATAACATGAACTAACCATGAGCAATACATTTGTTACTGTATTTACTAATCTTCGTAAACGTTTAATGAAAATACAATTGTTCATTGCTTGTTTATGTTAGTTCACATTGCATTAACTAATGTTAACAATAATTTAATAATGTATTAGTAAATGCTGAAATAATATTAACAAAAATTAATAAATGCTCTGTAAGTACAGTTCATTATTAGTTCATGTTAACTAATGTTAACTAATGAACCTTACTGTAAAGTGATACATCTTTTCTTTATTGTAACATAGATCTGAGTGAAATGGCTTCTCAAACAAGAGAAAATGTTGATTATGATGTTGAACATTGATTATGGCCATCAGGAATTGATTGGATCGTTATGGCTTGCTATTACTGCAATCTCATGTGAGCGGCAGATTGATGACATGTTTTTTAGTGTGAACAGAGTAAAAATACAAATGGTTTATTTTGATTTGATGACTTTATGAAATGGTGACCTGTCCACATCATGTTACAATTCTGTGTAATTTGAGTTCCATCCATTTTAATTCAGGCATAATCGTTAAATGTCAAACAGTGACAATATTCTGGATAATAATAGTTATGAACCAATGCATGGTGCCATTTCATAAATCCAATCTGAAATTGAATAATGCAGTTATAGGACATTGAAAAGTAGGAAATCAGAGAGGCATTGTTTTCTGTCAGTAGGCAGCATTTTTCTTTCTTCTTTGACCAAGTCCACCAGTATCCAGCTGTCCAGTGATTGCAGATGCAAAATGTGAGCAGTCTTAAAACAGATCAAATCAGGGCTCCCATTGAAACCCAAAGCCACTTCACAGCTGAAACACCGCAACGTTAGCCTGCTCTCCTGCTAAAACATGCTGGCAAAAAAAAAAAAAAAAAATCATGCTACTCTAACAGGCCAAATTCACTAAGGAACTGTGGCGCTCCAGCTAAATCCCTGTTCCTGCTCTGGTATCTGTAACGGTCTGCCGGTAATGACGACAGTGGAAATCAATTGGCAAAATCCCTCTCTGCTGCCTTGATCTCTTAAACCACCCATATTGAAAATGCAAATATGATGGAGGACGAGAAAGACAAGACTTTTTGATAGCATTCAACTGCACTCAGAATTATGAGTGACCGGCTGATAAGGATAGACAGCTGCTTGGCCAATGGAAGATATGCTGATTGATTCAAATGATTTATGTGGAACAAAAAAAAAAAAAAAAAAAAAAATGAAAGTTGCTTTGTAGCTTCTTCTATCTCCAATTTCCAGCAAAAAAGGAACCTTTCAGATCATAAAAACAGCACAAAGGAGATTCTGAAGCATGCCAAGAATAACTCGCCCTTCACCTCATCCACATGAAAATAGTAAAAAGCTTGTATATGTGTATTTGTGTTGACATTAATTGTATGGACAAAAACAGGAAGGATCCTGTCAATTTAGAATGTAGTTTCAGCTCACGTTGACATGAGTATAATTACATACATTTTTGGAGCTGTCCAAGGCAGTGAAGAAGCATGATAAATGTGTCATTTTATATATGTCAGTTGTCCATACTATATTTTGAAAGGGGACATTAACATATAATGAAAAAGCTCTCTGTAATGAAGTTGATGGACTCCACTCACTCTCAGCAAGAATGTTTTTTTAAATATATTGTTGTGTGCTCTATGATGGCAAACAACATTTTTCTGGATGAACTATCCCTTTAAGATAGAGGGAGAGAGAGAGAGAGAGAGAGAGAGAGAGAGAGAGAGAGAGAGAGAGAGAGAGAGAGAGAGAGAGAGAGTGAGAGTGTGAGAGAAACTAAAATCCTTTCACACTTAAGAGAAAAATTAATGGTCAGTATTATTACGATGATCATGCCCTTGAAGGCAAAATCCCAGAACAGAGCATTTGTCAGTTACAATACCAATCCCACATGACTATTCTCTTTAAGGTGAATGTGTTATCATGCATTCATATGTGTGTGTGCAATGGCACATCAAAATGTTTCTTCAAGCAAGCACCTTGGGGCCACGCATGCTTTCACGTGCCTCCGCGGCATTGCCACCATTACAGTAAGCTCCCTGAGTTCATTTATCACCATCCTCTCAGTGACAGCACAGTGGCATAGACACATTCCCTTGTGCATTTGTCCTCTTTCTTGTTTGGGAACTCTCCTGCACAATCTTTCTCTAAAGTGCTGTGGCCCAATCCAAGACAGTTAAAGTCTTTACGATCAGCCCTGGTTTTAAGAGCCTTCTCAAATAGATATGTGCACGGCTCCAATTTCCCTTGTGGTTAATAAAGCATCATTCTGTGGTGGGCTGCATTTGAAGTTCTACACTCCATATATATTGAACCACTTGTAAGTAGTAAGAGAAAAGCATACCCTCCTTCAATCTTATGTGAAGGTTAGCAGGCTTTATGAGGGACAGCCTTACCCTTGTGAGTGTATTTTACTATTTGCCTTTGGATTTTACCCAAACACTTTCAAGTTCAGGTTCTGCATGTATATTCCAGTAGTCCATTGATAAAAACATAATTAATTAATAAAGAATTAAACTGCTCTTCTGTTAAAGGAATAGTCACATATGCTAATCATGTCTTTGCTTGATCCTTCAACATCATAAATGTAAGTTTGGATGGACAGAATTATCATAACATCACCTCTTTGCATATAGGATTTGAGAATAAAGCGAAGACTAACTGCAAGGTTGAAAATTATTACAGAAAATGCCTTCAGATCTTGAAATGTAGATGGTGATGCATTATTCAGCAGAAGGTATTTGCAGTCACTCCACCGCATTAGAATTTCAGTGGCTCTGTTATAGGTGATCAAGCATGACCTGTCGAGGTGTTTATGAAGGAATCTATATATGGGAACACTGAGCTTAATTTAAACAGGTTAGGAGGAGTCAATGAACCTCATCTGGCTCAGAAAATGAAACATGGTGTTTTACACAAAAATAATTTAGTCAAATACTTGTCATGCAGGTTTTAATTTTGAAAGGTGGCAAAGTTGCATTTAACCTTTTGAATGTGAGTGATGACTTGAAAAACATACCATAATTATAAGAGATAATCACAAAGCAGGTCATAAAGAAATAAAATTTACATTTCTGATAAAACTCACAAAATAAAATAGCCACCAAGACTTAATAAATACAGCGCACAGCAGGTATTTGCTTAAAGTAGAGTTAGGTCACCACATGTAGCGGCCTGTATCAAAGTTTGATTTTATTTGGCAGATTATTACTGGAAATGAAAACGTCAGACATCATGCCACAGGTTTAAATTTGCCTGTTGAATGTGATTCTGTGGCTATTATGAAGATTTGCTTTAATACCTTGTGCATTGCACAGTATATTATGAGTTTCATTACCATGATTAGGAATTTAGCCTTATTATTTAGCTTACTTTTAATAGTGGCCCTCTTCAGTTTAAATTAATTTTTAAATGATTTGATTGCTTAACATCTGGTGGTTATGCATCACTAATTATAAATGAGAGGTTGGCGCCCGTAGATTTAGCATTTTATAAAACAATCTACACTACCATTCTTTTGAACTTCAAAGAACTTAATCAAAAAATCCTTTAAAAGTGCATCACAGTTTCCACAAAAATAAAAAATAAATATTAAGCAGCATAAATGTTTTCAGCATTGGTAATAAGATGTATGTTTTTTTAAGCATTTATTCAGCATTAGCATAATTTCTAAAGGACCATGTGATACTGAAGACTGGAGCAGTGGCTGAAATCGTACCGCCCCCAAATTTTTGAACAGTAGTGCATGTCTATGAAAGGTCATGTCTGGTAGTATTTCATGTGAAGCAGCTGGACGTATATCTGTTTTTTTTTTTTAACTCTTTTGCCACCAAGCTGAGTAAGTCCATCACTTACATGATGTTTTACATTTATGCAACATTCGAACATTATGAACTTGCAGTATACGCCTGTACAAAACAGGCAGTGGGAAGGCAGGACACTATTTGTCAGTTACCAACTATGCTTTTACCAGACATACTGAATGCCACTTACTTTCTAGAAGTTATTCTCTATTCAAGGGGCTTGTGCACTTGAAGACTCAACACTTTTTAAAAAAACAATGGTTTTGGCATTTCTGTCCCCTCATGTTCAGAAGTGCTATACCTACTAAACGATATTGGCTTATATATCTGACCTGTTCTCTGATCTTTTTGTATCATGACACCAAAGGGATTGGGGGTTCAGAATGCCCTAATGGGAAGTATCAAAGACGCTTTAAAAATGGTACACCCAGCCTTCTGACCGGACACTTAGCATTACTAAGATGGATTAGGGTAACAGCAGAGGTTATAGCAGCCTTTTGTCCCCATCAGCAAGTCGGGCTACACTCCAGCCTAGAGTGCCTGCACTCCTCAACACACTTTCTATGCTATTTACAACCTAAAATTACAATGGCTCCTTTTGCACATAGGTAGTACTTAATCTCTATGGCACATTTTCCAAACCCATCGTTAACCAAATAACTTTTAAAAATGTTCATAAATTAAAGAGAGCCTTGGACCACTCATTCTGTAAATGCAACACATACAACTTAAACAGATCTATCTTCTTGCTTATACAGTTTATCATAGACAAAGTGACATTTCTTACATACAGCAAGGCTATGTCACTTTGTATCTAACACAGGACGTGTGTGTAGAAACAGCAGCCAAAACGATGGTGAACAATGAAGGCAGGATTTAATAACAAAAACTGGGAGTATACACTTTCACATCAAACACAGACGAGATCGGACAACAGCTGAGGGAGAACACACAGAATATATACAGGTGCAAACAAAAGGGGAAACAAGGTAATGGCAAGACACATCTCATGATGATGATGATGATGAATAATGAGTGGTGGGAAAAAACAAAACAAAGAGCACATGTGACACAATGAAACCAAACACAGTCCAGAACATGAAGGCATGTAACAGTAACAGAGATTAAAGTAATTTTAGTTAAAAAAAAGAAAATGTTTTAAAATTTTTCTTGTGCATGCCATGTGACAGGCCTAAATTTACATGTCAGTCAATAAGGCATAACTTTATGTAGGCATACTTTAATAACCATATAATTTCAATAGAAAATGATCTATGCTTTATAATGATAGATGCTTCAAAAGAAAACATGCAGATATTTCTGACATATTAGGGGCACATCAATTTTTACAAACAAACAAATAAATACCTAATAAATTACCTATTTCTGGCATGAAGCTCTAACAACGCAGGCTGATGGGTCTTTAACTCTATTGTGATCGCACCATTATCTACACAGCGCAGCTGACTGGTTGCTGTTGCATCAGCAGCCGATGAGCTTGCTGCTCGAACATTCAAATATTTGGCATTGTTTTGGCAAGTGTTTATAATTTTTTTTTTTTTTTTTTACTATTCTACCTTTAATGGTAAAATTGCTGGAAGTGGTGGAAATGACAGCAAATTTGCTTTTGAAATGTCAGCAAATATATTATTTTATTATATTTTATTATCAATTGAACAAAACCCAATAAAGAGAAGAGAAACAATACATTTCTGATATTTCAACAAATATATTTAAAGGAAAGCGGATTTTAAATGCTTACATTCCCCTTGTTGACTTCATCAGGTCTAACGGCTCCTAGCATTTGTGAATGTCTTCATCCTGCCCCATGTTAGTTCAATGTGACATCTGGATTTAAGCATTGATAGTCTTCTTAAGCCTTCAAATAGATAGCCATCCATTTCTCCAGAAGAGAACAAGGCATTTACTTTTTTCTTGCCTTTTTTACAGTTCACTTAACTGCAATATCGGCTCTGGTCCAGCCTATTGCTAAGGGATCAATACTCATGGACGCTGTTACTGTATCAGCTCATCTGACAAATCCAATTCAATTACCTGCAGCTGAAGGAGAAAAACAGATCCATCCACAGCTTTGAGGACCTGAGGAGCATTTTATTTTTGAGAGAGACCAGTGAGGATGTGCATTCTACTTCACCCTTGGGATTGATTGTACTTTCACAAAAGAATGAGCAAGGAGCAACCTATCTGATAAAAGAATTGGACAGACATGCCATCTGACATGCTTGCAGTCATGTGACCACAAGCAAATGTCTCCCTCGGGACTTTTTTGTTTGTTTCTTTTATCCCTGTAGAGATCCCTGTATTTGATTTTACATTTTATGATCTAGATATTATACTGTATGTAAAAACTACATACTGATTTCCTGACTGATAATTTCACAGGTTGTTTATCCAGAACCCCTTGAAATGAAGTCATGTACAGAAGATAGCCTTGATATAGCATGAGAGGAAAAACTAACTGAAAACAACATAATCTGGTTGGCCAATAAGATGCTTATTTTAAAAACAGATTTTTTCTTAAACGTTAGGTTATGCAAAACTACACAACACATATCTCATTGTTTCCAGCAGGGATGGTAGGATGGAACAGAGAAAAGAAGCAGATAAACAGATGTTGGCTGTTATGCAATTCTTAAGATATTTTTTAGTTGAAGCCGTCATCACTGCTAATTAAAAAGCTTAAGTAAAACCAAAGCTGTCAGAAGCAATAGATTTCAAAGTACAGAAAGGTGAGTGTGAATTATAGGTCACCCCTCATGAGAAACAGGCTCAATAACATATCGGCTTTGACATCTGCTGGCAGAGACACAGCAGGATGCACCTCATCCTCTGTGACACCCACAGAGTGACCTGCTCCCCCACTGACAACCCACTAACTCTCTTCACTCTCTCTCTGATGCAGGCACACGAGCGGAATGACAGCTCATCTCACATGGACAGTGAGAATGAAAATGTTGGCTCTTTTCACACAAATGTGGCAGCTCTTTTTCGCAGATAAAAGTGCTGTCATCCTAGCAACCATCTTCAAGTTTCAGGGTTAACTAAGCATGGCTCTGCACTAACATACCATTTAGCAACGCATTAAGGAATGAGAGATAAATTCATCTGAAATAATAATTGTCAAATTATAAAAGTACACTTTTTATACTGGGGTGTTTCTTCAACTTTGGGCATGTGGCATGTTTTTGTACCTTAATTGTATAAGCATTCATGTTCCATCTTCCATCATAAATACAATCATTGAATGTTTAAAACATGTTTTATGTTTTCCTTTTTTAAAATCTGATTTGTTTTCACAAAAGTACAGTGTACAATGAAGAGCTTGCGTGACATGAAATATGAGACAAGACACATTTCTAACTGTAATTTTGTCAAATCATGCAATATAAAGCCCAATCCATCTAGGAGGACATCACACCCAAGTGGGAGGGACTTATGCCACCAGTAGTCTGGACTTCACAAACGGATGGGGCTTATGCGGAAAGTCAGAAGAGCTCTGAATGAAGATTCACGAATAATAACAATAATAATAATAATAATAATAATAATAATAATAAAACACTAATTCATTGCATTGTATTTTCTCCATGTACACTATAACACTACTCATTAGTATATTTGGAATTCATTCATGGCAAGCATTGCAAAAAGCCCAAGCCTAAAATGGCAAAACGTTTAGCTATTAATGGTCTTGACCACAAATCCCAAAAAATTAGCAAGAATTGCACAAATATAAAGCCAATTTGTATGGGCTAGCTTTTCCCTTTGTTTTCTTTAAACATCTGAGCCTTGTGGGTAAATCTGCAAACAGCTTTTCACAGGAAGAAGAGTAAATGTTCCACTCAATGTTCATGGCTTCAAACCGTTCATGACTGAAAAATGGTCTCCCAGTTAGTTTGAACTTAATGCGAAACCAAATATTCTCTATAGGGTCCAAATCTGGACTCTGACCAGGCCAAAACATGAGTCTGATGGACTTGTTCTCAAGCCACTTCTTGGTTGTCTTTACAGTGTGGGCAGGAGCATTGTCTTGTTGAAAAAATAACATCTGATCATTCCTCTTTAGATAACAACTTTTCATTTGTGGGAAGAAAGCCATTCTGCAATATTCCCCTCTACTCCAAAGCATTAATTGATTTTTCAAGTATCTAACCTACCAGGAGCTAAAAAGGCTTCCCACACCATTCCACCTCTTCCTCCATGCGCAGCTCATTGCTCTTTCCACACAGGCATTTTGATGCACCACTGCATGTTTCTCTTATTTTAGATTGAACTAATAAAGAGTTAAATGAATCATTTATCGTATTTTCCAGTTCATTTTAATTTTAGTAAAAATAAATTAAGTTAAATTAAAAGTAAATTTAGGATCAAATCCAAAATCAAACCTATGCATATATCAAATCAAAATTCAATTAAAAACTGTGAATTCTCACCTCTAATTCTAAAGCATTAGAAGACTACCACAGCTCCTTTAATTCATTATGCATTTATACTTATTAAAAGGACAATCCCAGGGGCAAACAGTGATTAAATAATTCTGCCACTGTTAGTTATAGAAGAGCATAATGTCTGGGCTACAGATAGCGAAGATTGACTTTTGTATTAGCAAGCATTGGGCCTTAACTAGTGGGCTTCTCCAACTGCCTCTCTAAAGCCATTGCCAGTGCCTAAATCAATCACTTATTGCAAAGAAAGAGTTAAAGAGCAGCTAGTGGGTAAAAGCTAATTTAAGAATAATATCTGACTTTCACAAACCTGTGACCTAACCATCACTATTTGTATTTGCAACTTTGTTCCTATCCAACGGCACAATGCTACCACAACACCTACGCTGCATGCCCCGTACTTGTGTTCAGTGCAAGGACTGTGCTGTAATGCAGCTGAATCTCTCTCAGGCAAATGTGAAATCAGTGTGTTGTTAACATATTCTATATCATCTGATACAGCATATCTGACAACACAAACAAAGCTATATTAACCAGTTTTTCTTGAATAAAACTGCCGCCTCTACCGTTTCATTTCCAGTAAGTGGCTTGCATCCAAACTGAAGATGTGTTTCACTATCTCTCTTTCACACACATACAAACAAACAATGACACACAATGACAGATATACTTCTGATTGCTTTCACACACACAGATATTTTCACTGTGCGTTCTTTTCGTGTGTGCGCTGTACGGACACTTGGAAACACATCAGTTGATATGAGTATACTCGTATTGACATACTGACAGCCGTACAATCACACACTCACATATATACACAGAGACACACACAGACACAGCTGCCTTAGTAAAAGAATGTAAACAGAACACAAAAGCAGCCTGCTTCCATCCCACCTCCCACCCATCCACCCACACACAAACACAGCAATGTCGCATATTAGCCTGAGTGGCTGGCAGCAGCCAAGGGTGAATCATGGTCTTGCCTGCAGCTGAGGATTATGGGGGAGAGATGCCAGCGTTCTTGCATTGCACAGAGGCAGGAGGGCGGACACAATGCCAGCAGGCCTTGAGGCTCCTTCCACACATTCAACACACCCACTCCATAAGTCCTGGAAATACAAACATACAACTTAGCGACAAACAAAAAAGGGACAGCATAAATTAAATCTTCACTGATACACAAACTCAACAGCGTTGCACACATTAATCAGTGCTATATACATACCTCAACAAAAAATGGTCTTAAATGTGACCAAATTTACAAATACTAGCCCATGAGGCCACAGGAGAGGAGTTGTGAATGGCAGTGAAGTAACGCAACCAAAGACGGTGCACTCATATTAATATGAATGGGATCAATATGGCGGAATAAGTCCTGCCTTTGAAATAAAACAGCCAATCACCAATTGGTAAAGACATCGCGCCACTGCAGCTGCTGTTAGAATATAGAAAGAGTCAATAGCTCCACAGCACAACTCTAAACATGTCTCCATACAACAACATCACACAACAATTTCACCAACATGGAGCTAGCTGACTAAAATCTAGCAAAATGAACATGACATTTGGTCTTTACTTAAATATGCAAGACTCCAGCATTGATATTTGACCCATGATTTATGTTACAGAGAAAAAAAGTTGCAGTGACAGTAATTCATTTATTTGTGTTAGAATTGCACAACGTTAATGCTGAATGAAACACAATTTATTTGTGATCACAAAAATGCACAAAACAACTCAGTTAAGGCTTTTAATTCCAAAGGCTTACATATTTAGAAAAAGAAATCATAAAAATATGTTTGCTTCACATTTATTTAGAAATAATACGCATTTTCATTAATTTTCCAAGGATTATATGATCTGAGGATGTTTGAGCAATCTCTCCCGTTTCACTATACTGCTACTGTATAGCAGGGGTCTTCAACCCTGCTTCTTGAGGGCTACCATCCTGCAGATTTACGATCCAACCCCAATCAAACAAACCTGAACAAGTTAATCAAGGTTACTAGAACTGGGAAGTATGTCCATATTAGTCCAGTTTTTTTCAATACTGCATTGGCTCCATATTAATTCTTTCTAATTACTTTCTAATTACAAAGCAATAAATGGTTCAGCTCCCACTTGAGTGAGCTCATAATGCATTATAGTCCTTTGTGTCTATTGCGATCTCAAAATTCTGGCCAGTTGATAATACCTAGAATATTAAAATCAACCGCAGGTGGTAGATCCTTTTTCCTATGTAGCACCTTTGTCTTCCTAGCATTATTCTGGAAGCAGGCACACTCTGTCAGTTTAAATCTAGCCTAAAAGCACATCTCTTTAACTTGGCATATACACTCATTCTCAATTTCTATTATTCAAATCAATTAAAAGATTGTTAGGCTGCATAAATTAGATCAGTCGAAACCGGGAACAAATCCCTTATCACCTGATATACTTGTTTCATCATAAGAAGAATGGCATTGTGTTGCCCTTTAAGAAAGTTAACTTTCAAATATCTTGCTTCATTTTTGTTGGTACATATTCTCAGCAAATATGTGAAGTCCTTAATTACTTTTCTGTTTATCTACCTCATTTTTAAAAATGAATACTATTATTTGTTCTGATGTCACTGCCTGTTTAGTCACTTCCTCTTAGTTCTTCCTGGTTTGCATGAAAACCATGAGACAGACATGGTGTGCTCTCACTAGCAATCCATTGCATCCACTACAAATAATCATAGAGGCAATGCCGTAAGTTCATCTATGTGACATTAAACATGTTAAGGAATAAGAATTTGTTAATAAATGTGATGTTTAATAAGTTGTAAGAACAAGCTAACAGTAATGCTAATAGCCGTTATAGTTATTACAGTGAGAACAGCAGTGATTGCTTGTTGCAGACATTTATTATTAGATAATTAATCATGACATAGACATTGAATATTGTTGTATTGTTTTATTACAGTTTTCACCGCAACATGTTGATGATGAAGAGTGACAATAAATGAGCAAAAGTTACTACGACTCTGTCTTCATTGGCTACGGTTTAACTTGGTGTTTAGTCAGAGTTTCAACACACTGCACGAGAACACTACAGGCATCTATACTAATATTAGTCTCTCTGTTTATCCCGAGGTTTACCTTAGTCAGCTGGATCCGGGCTGAATCCAGATCAAATGGAGGACCTGCGTATAGACACAAACACAATGCATCCCTGAAGTGTCAGCAGAGATTGTGTCAGCTAGACTATCCCCTGTGAAGGCCTTCTCGACATGACAGTCAGTGGCACAGATTCTCAACAAACCCATCTCCACACCAGTTTAATGAATCTTATCTTCAACCAGATGGAACTGGATTAAATATTTTGAATGTTCCGATCCCAAAATATTTAGAATGTTCTGATCCCAAAATATTTTGAATATTCTGATCTCAATCTGACTTCTGACCTGTAATGTTGCCTGAATCATAATCATGCACTGTTCGTTTTGGGGCCTCTTGATGGCCCCCGACTGAGCCTGGTTTCCCCAAAGGTTTTTTTTTTTCTTCTTCTTATTCTTTTCTTCTTTACTTTTTTTTCCATCATTCTTTGACCTGATAGAGTTTGGGTTCCTTGCCACTGGCACCTCTGGCTTGCTTACTCGGGGGCACTTAATATTAATTACTGATCTGCCTGAATTTACAATTGCTACCAAAGGTCTCTACGATCAGCTTAGGCTCACCATGCTTTTGGGAAATGCAGCCATGGACGATGACAACACTATTTTCTCCAGAGCTGCTGTATAGATAAATTAACTAAATTATAATACTAATGATTTTTACAACAGAAATGAATCAACACTCAAGCTGGGCAATGAAACTATTTTCTTCTAGAGCAGCCAAAACAAACGTTGTTGCATTATTTTCCAGTTATCACTGTAAAGCTGCTTTGAAACAATCTGCATTATAAAAAAAAATGTATATAAATAAAGGCTTAAAAGTGACTTGACCCCCCCAACTTAGAGTTGTAGCCAAGACTGTCTAAACCGAGACCAAGTCGAGACCAATACAAGACCAGACTAGCACTCATCTAATTCATCTGAAAGATTCACAATTACTGCCTGAGAAATGTCTTATTCTTAGCCTATAATTAAAATTAGAATAATAAGGCATTATGTTACAAATAACTTGAAATCAATAACAACTAAATTATTCTTTACACTGCAGGAGTGGAATAGAAGATGCATCTGATTTGGTACATTTACAAATGCATAAACAATGTTGAAATAAATCTATATCACATTTGCAATTGTGCTCATATTTGTGAAAACAGTCCTCTTTGCTGTGATATTGCATAATTACATCATATGTTATAATATAAATATCAAGATTTTATCCAAGTTCTTTTTGTTGTCATATCTTGAATTTTGTGGGCATTTGTATTAATTTTGGTGACATTTTTGTCACAATCCTTTATACCGGCACAACAGTAACAAAATAAATGTATAAAAATAAGTTATTTATTGCATTTCAAGTCAAGTCAAGTCATCTTTATTTATATAGCGCTTTTTACAATGCAAATTGTGGCAAAGCAACTTTACATTAATAAGAAAATGGTGTCATTGTGCAGCTTATTCTATATATTATTGATTCATTCCGTTGAAAATATCAGTAGTTATTAGTCTAGTTAATTCAGGTATACCAGCACTGCAGAAAACAGTGACGTAATCGTCCGGCTCAGCTGAGTTTGCATACAATGGCGCCAATGCAGGCATATCAAAAACACTGCTGAATATCAAGCAAGTGTCCCCAACGTAAGCAAGCCAAAGGCAACAGCGACAAGGAACCAAAACTCCAACAAATGGAGAAAAAAACCTCGGGAGAAACCAGGCTTAGTCGGGGGGCCAGTTCTCCTCTGGCCAACAGTGAACACTTGTCCGATACTCAGGCAGAGTTACGGGTCATTAAACCGATTTGGAATCGCAACAGTCAAAATATTTAATCTAGTTCCATCTAGTTTAAGATCTTTTTGATCACACCGGTATGGGACGGTTTGTTGGGATATGTGCCACTGGCTGATGAGTCGGTAAGGTCTTAACAAAGGATGAGCTAGTTAACACAGTCTCCTGCCGACACCACAGGCCACATTGCTGCCGCACACAGGCGCAGGTTCCCCGTCCGACCCGGACACGGCCCAGATCCAGCCAATCACGTTAATTGGTAAACCTCGGGATAAGCAGAGAGACAAAAAATTAGCGTAGACGCCATTCTTCTTCTGATGTACCGAGTACATCTGGTGTTATAGGAAGTGTTCCCGGTTCCGGCTGACCTGATCTATGCAGCCTAACAATCCTTTAACAGATATGAAGACAAAAGTTTATAGTGCGTCATGTGTATGCCAGGTTAAATAGATGCGTTTTTAGTCTAGATTTAAACTGACAGAGTGTGTCTGCTTCGCGAACAATGCTAGGAAGATTGTTCCAGAGTTTAGGTGCCAAATAGGAAAAGGATCTACCGCCTGCGGTTGATTTTGATATTCTTGGTATTAACAACTGGCCAGAATTCTGAGATCGTAATAGACGCGAAGGACTATAATGCATTAAGAGCTCTCTCAGGTACTGGGGAGCTAAGCCATTTAGTGCTTTGTAAGTAATTAGAAAGATTTAAGATTCAAGGTCATAAACGCACGAACTAGCTGTTCCGCATTTGTCATTGAGAGCATATGTCGCAATTTAGATATATTTTTAAGATTGAAGAATGCGGTTTTACATATGCTAGAAATGTGGCTTTCAAATGAAAGATCGGTATCAAAGAGCACACCCAGGTTCCTAACTGACGAAGACGACTTAACAGAGCAGCCATTAAGTGTTAGACAGTATTCTAGGTTTTTATGTGCTGAAGTTTTTGGTCCAATAATTAGAATCTCTGTTTTTTCTGAATTTAGTAGTAGGAATTACTAGTCATCCAATTTTTTATATCAGCTACGCATTCTGTTAATTTTGACAATTGGTAGGTTTCGTCAGGGCGCGAGGAAATATAGAGCTGAGTATCATCAGCGTAACAGTGAAAGCTAATGCCATGCTTCCTAATGACATCTCCCAAGGGTAGCATGTACAGAGTGAAAAGCAACGGTCCTAGAACTGAGCCTTGTGGTACTCCATATTTAACTTGTGATCGAAATGACATCTCTTCGTTTACTACTACAAACTGATAATGGTCAGATAAGTATGATTTGAACCATGCCAATGCAATTCCACTAATTCCAGCATAATTTTCTTGTCTATTCAAAAGAATATTGTGGTCGATAGTGTCAAAAGCAGCACTGAGGTCTAGTAACACTAATAGAGAGATACAACCATGATCTAATGATAAGAGCAAATCATTCGTAACTCTAATGAGAGCAGTCTCAGTACTATGGTACGGTCTAAATCCTGACTGTAAATCCTCACAGATACCATTTCTTTCCAGGTAGGAACTAAGCTGAGATGATACTGCCTTTTCTAGTATTTTTGGCAGAAAAGGTAGATTGGAAATCGGTCTGTAATTGACTAATTCACCAAGATCAAGTTGTGGTTTTTTAATAAGAGGTTTGATAATAGCCTGCTTAAAATTTTTCGGTACGTAACCTAGTGATAAAGATGAATTAATGATATTAAGAAGAGGATCTATGACCTCTGGAAGCATCTCTTTCAATAGCTTAGGCGGTATATGGTCTAACATACATGTTGTTGATTTTGATGATTTAACAAGTTTAGACAATTCTTCCTTTCCTATAGCAGCGAATGAATGGAATTTTTCCTCAGGGATACAACAACCCACTGTCTGATGTGATACTGTAGTAGACAGTTGCATGGCTATAATTTCTCTCTAATGTTGTCAATCTTGCAAGTAAAGAAGTTCATAAAGTCATTACTGCTGTGCTGTTTGGAAACATCAGAAGTTGAGGCTGTATTTCTTGTTAATTTAGCCACTGTATTAAATAAATACTTAGGGTTGTGTTTATTTTCTTCTAAAAGATTTGAAAAATAAGCAGATCTAGCGGTTTTTACAGCCTTTCTGTACTCCATCATTTTCTCTCTCTCCATGAAATCCGAAAAACTTCTAGTTTTGAATTCTTCCAGCTGCACTCCATTTTTCTTGCTGCTCTCTTAAGGGCCCGAGTGTGCTCGTTATACCATGGCGTTGGACTAATATCCTTAATCTTTTTTCAGCGCAAAGGAGCGACAGAGTCTAGAGTGTTCGAAAAGAGAGCGTCAATAGTTTCTATTGCAACATCGAGTTCTTCTGTCTGTCTGTCTGGTTTGCTAAGTTGAAGAAACTGATCAGGAAGATTATTTATAAAGCAATTTTTAGTGGTAGAAGTGATGGTTCTAACATATTTATGGCAGAAAGGCGGTTTTCCAGCCTTGGATAAATGTAGCACGCATGAGACTAGATAATGATCTGAGACGTCATCGCTCTGCTGCAGAATTTCAACGGCATCAATATCGATTCCATGTGACAATATTAGATCTAGAGTATGATTACGACAATGAGTTGGTCCTGACACGTGTTGTCTAACTCCAATAGAGCTTAGAATATCTGTTAATGCCAATCCCAAAGCGTCTTTTTCATTATCTACATGTATATTAAAATCACCAACAATAAGGACTTTATCCACAGCCAGTACTAACTCCGATAGAAAATCAGCAAATTCTTTGATAAAATCTGTATGGCGCCCTGCTGGCCTGTATAAAGTAGCCAACACAAATTTCAAATGAGAGTTGTCAGTTACATTATATAAACTTACATAGAGCACCATCACTTCAAAAGAGATATATTTGAAAGACTTTTGAGTAATACTGAAGATATTACTATAGATTACAGCAACACCTCCCCCTTTACCTTTCTGACGAGGTTCGTGTCGATAATAGTAACCTTGAGGGCTAGACTCATTTAAAGTAATGTAATCGTCTGGTTTTAGCCAGGTTTCTGTCAAACACAGCACATCTAGGTTATTTTCTGTGATAATATCATTTACAATAAGTGCTTTTGAAGAAAGGGATCGAATATTCAGCAACCCAAGCTTTATCATTTTGTTATCTTTATAATCTCTGTTTCCTACTTGTTGAACATCAATTAAATTATCACCCGTAAATGGGCTTGGAAGTTTTCTGTATTTATTAGTTCGGGGTACAGACACAGTCTCTATCTGATGATATCTACAGTTGTGTTCAAAATTATTCAACCCCCCAATGCTGTAAATGGTTTTAGAGAATTTAGAGTACATTTGTAATTGAATTCAGAATGAAATCCTACAAGGACTTCTTAAAGAAGCATATGCAACTAAAATAACATCAATTGGTTTTGTAATACAGTAGTAAATGTTTCTTTTGTGAATTCTTCATTGACACAATTATTCAACCCCTTAAAGACTACCACTCTGAAGAACAGAGGTCCATTGAAGTGTTTTCAATCAGGTATTGAAAGCACCTGTGGATGTCAGGGAGCAGCAATAAAGCCTAATAAGCACCAATTAGGCAGCTTTAAAATGACTGTGATACTCAGCTCCTTCTAGACATTTACTGGTGTGGTTACAAACATGGTGAAGTCAAGAGAATGGTCCAGGAAGACAAGAGAAGAGGTGATTACTCTTCACAGGAAGGGCAATGGCTATAAGAAGATTGCAAAGATGTTAAACATACCAAGAGACACCATAGGAAGCATCATTCGCAAATTCAAGGCAAAGGGCACTGTTGAAACGCTACCTGGTCGTGGCAGAAAGAAGATGCTGACTTCGACTGCTGTGCGCTACCTGAAGCGTAGAGTGGAGAAAAGTCCCCGTGTGACTGCTGAGGAACTGAGAAAAGATTTGTCAGATGTAGGTACTGAAGTTTCTGCTCAGACAATACGGCGCACCCTGCGTAATGAAGGCCTCCATGCCAGAACTCCCAGGCACCCCCTTGCTGTCTCCAAAGAATAAGAAGAGTCGACTGCAGTATGCCAAAAGTCATGTGGACAAACCACAGAAGTTTTGGGATAGTGTTCTGTGGACTGATGAAACAAAATTAGAACTGTTTGGGCCCATGGATCAATGCTATGTTTGGAGGAGGAAGAACAAGGCCTATGAAGAAAAGAACACCTTGCCTACTGTGAAGCATGGCGGGGGGTCAATCATGCTTTGGGGCTGTTTTGCTTCTGCAGGTACTGGGAAGCTTCAGCGTGTGCAAGGTACCATGAATTCTCTTCAGTACCAGGAGATATTGGAGGACAATGTGATGCAGTCCGTCACAAACCTGAGGCTTGGGAGACGTTGGACCTTTCAACAGGACAATGATCCCAAGCATACCTCCAAGTCCACTAGAGCATGGTTGCAGATTAAAGGCTGGAACATTTTGAAATGGCCATCGCAGTCACCAGACTTAAATCCGATTGAGAACCTCTGGTGGGACTTAAAGAAAGCAGTTGCAGTGTGCAAGCCTAAGAATGTGACTGAACTGGAGGCTTTTGCCCATGATGAATGGGCGAAGATACCCGTAGCTCGCTGCAAGACACTTGTGTCAAGCTATGCTTCACGTTTAAAAGCTGTTGTAACTGTAAAAGGATGTTGTACTAAGTATTAAGATTGAATGTCACTTGGGGGTTGAATAAAACTGATAATGATGTGAGCAGAGAAAAGACATTTGTGGTTATTTCATTATAAATGTTATGTTATATTTGTCTGACCTACACGTGCCTCTTTGATTTAATTGTAAGCAGGATGACTGAATGATCAAAATCAATGTCAAACCGGCCAAAACAATCAATTTCAGTGGGGGTTGAATAATTTTGAACACAACTGTAGGTGAAAGAGTCTCTATGTGTTGGGATTTATCTGAATTCTGTGACATGAGACAGCTAGCAGACGGTCGGTTTAGCCAGTCTGTCTGCTTCCTGACCTGGGCCCCAGTTAGTCAAGGTTGAGCTCTAAGACTATGTGCCATATTACTAGAGAGAAGAGCGGCACCACCCCAGGAGGGATGAATACCATCTCTTTTCAACAGGTCAGGTCTGCCCCAAAAACTTTTCCAATTGTCTATGAAACCTATATTATTCTATGGACACCACTTAGACAGCCAGCCATTGAGTGATGATAGTCTGCTAATTATCTCATCACTCCTACGAGCAGGAAGGGGTCCAGAAAAAATTACAGTGTCTGACATCATACGTGCGATTTCACACACCTCTTTAATGTTAATTTTGGTGATCTCCGACTGGCGAAGTTGGACATCATTAGCGCCGACGTGAATAACAATCTTAGAGTATTTACGATTAGCATTAGCCAGCACTTTTAAATTTGCTTTGATGTCAGGCGCTCTGGCTCCCGGCAAACATGTGACTATGGTGGCTGGTGTCTCTATTTTCACGTTCCGTGTAATAGAATCGCCAATAACTAGGCTACTTTCAACAGGATTCTCAGTGGGTGCGTGTAGAGCCCGTGCAGCCGGAACCGAACAATGTACGGAGTTCGCTAGGCTAGTCGCATCCAAAACAGTATCTGAAGCCCTTGCATTCTTACTATCCTCAATTAAAGTTTGGATGCGTGTCTCTAATTCTAAGATTTTCTCTGTCAGCCTGACTATTTCCCTACATTTATGACATGTGAATCCATCATCGCTGACAGAAAAAGCTAAACTATGCATGTGACAGGCAGTGCAAGTAACAATGAAAGGAGAAGATGACATAGCTCACCGTGTTTGTCGACTGATCCGACTTACCAGATGTTTGATGAACTTGTAGAAAAGGAGAGCGCGACAGAAATGACGGTGGGCACGGATAACACAAACTAGCGTAGTGCTAACGCGTTGTGATGGTGATTTAGATTAAAAGATTAAAAACTAGCGATGTCAGATTAATGTGATAGGCATATCAGAAGACAATATCAGATATATAGTGAAGATAAAGTAGACAGCAAACAATGACAATAAATAGATTCAAATAAAGCTATATGGAGCAACAGACTCAAACAATTCAGTAGCGAGGCAGACAGGAGCAATCGATTCAAGTCTCCCGTTCAAGCATTTGAAGCAAGAAGCTTTACATCTAATTAAATTAATGATGTTAACAAAGAAATCCAGCAATGCAACGGAAATTTAGCGATATCCCTGCAGTTGAAGTTTTGACCGGTCTTGAAATAAAGTCCATTTAGCCTGAGACTTTAGTCTGCCTTTGGGAAATGCACCCCAGTAATTCATGTATATAGAACATGAAGTAATTACCTATTTAAAAGAAGTACTCGAAGAGTATTCAATTTTAGATGCCTATATATCATCTCTTGAAGTGGAGTTTGTTAATTGCATCAAAACACAATGTCTCCAGATGTCTTAAGCCTTGTTCACACTTCAGGAGCTTGCGTTTCCTGTCTCACAATCTTAGAAACGTGGCTCTCACGTGCAAAGTGTGCTCTAACATTTTTCTTCGGTTTTTGGTTGCGTAAAAGATTTATTATAAAATACGTTCAAAAGCAAAACACTACTGCATGGAACCTGTTTGATTTACAGAAACATGTTATAATTATAAGTTTCAGAGAGTGGGTTTAAATTAAGCCAGGCCTTAGTTCAAGTAGAACATTTAGTATCTTTTATAAACATGCTTTAGAAGAAAAAAACATTACATTACTTGAGACAAAACAATGGCAGTGACACATTTTAAAGTGCCCTATAATGCTATTTAAAGGTTCCAAATTTTGTTTAGGAGGTCCCCCACAGCAGGTCTACATGCATCAGATGTCAAAAAAAGACTTTAATTTTCTCATAACTTACATTGGAGATTACAACATTATTCACTGATGCTCACTCGACTCATCTGATGCTTCTGTCTCTCTAAATCCCTCCTTTGTGCAAGCTTGCTCTACTCTGATTGGCCAGATGGCACATTCTGTTGTGATTGGTCTACCGCTTATAGACAGCAAAACACCCCGCGATTGTACTCACTGTAAAAACAGTATTGTCAATTTTACCATATCAATCTGACTGCAAGCCCAATGATGAAACATTAGAAGGACTAGTTATTCAACCCACACCTCTATCGGACGACTTCTCAGGACATTAGTCAGTGATAGCCTACACTACTCAGTATAATATGAGGTGTACAGTTGTGTTCAAAATTATTCAACCCCCCAATGCTGTAAATGGTTTTAGAGAATTTAGAGTACATTTGTAATTGAATTCAGAATGAAATCCTACAAGGACTTCTTAAAGAAGCATATGCAACTAAAATGACATCAATTGGTTTTGTAATACAGTAGTAAATGTTTCTTTTGTGAATTCTTCATTGACACAATTATTCAACCCCTTAAAGACTACCACTCTGAAGAACAGAGGTCCATTGAAGTGTTTTCAATCAGGTATTGAAAGCACCTGTGGATGTCAGGGAGCAGCAATAAAGCCTAATAAGCACCAATTAGGCAGCTTTAAAATGACTGTGATACTCAGCTCCTTCTAGACATTTACTGGTGTGGTTACAAACATGGTGAAGTCAAGAGAATGGTCCAGGAAGACAAGAGAAGAGGTGATTACTCTTCACAGGAAGGGCAATGGCTATAAGAAGATTGCAAAGATGTTAAACATACCAAGAGACACCATAGGAAGCATCATTCGCAAATTCAAGGCAAAGGGCACTGTTGAAACGCTACCTGGTCGTGGCAGAAAGAAGATGCTGACTTCGACTGCTGTGCGCTACCTGAAGCATAGAGTGGAGAAAAGTCCCCGTGTGACTGCTGAGGAACTGAGAAAAGATTTGTCAGATGTAGGTACTGAAGTTTCTGCTCAGACAATACGGCGCACCCTGCGTAATGAAGGCCTCCATGCCAGAACTCCCAGGCGCACCCCCTTGCTGTCTCCAAAGAATAAGAAGAGTCGACTGCAGTATGCAAAAAGTCATGTGGACAAACCACAGAAGTTTTGGGATAGTGTTCTGTGGACTGATGAAACAAAATTAGAACTGTTTGGGCCCATGGATCAACGCTATGTTTGGAGGAGGAAGAACAAGGCCTATGAAGAAAAGAACACCTTGCCTACTGTGAAGCATGGCGGGGGGTCAATCATGCTTTGGGGCTGTTTTGCTTCTGCAGGTACTGGGAAGCTTCAGCGTGTGCAAGGTACCATGAATTCTCTTCAGTACCAGGAGATATTGGAGGACAATGTGATGCAGTCCGTCACAAACCTGAGGCTTGGGAGACGTTGGACCTTTCAACAGGACAATGATCCCAAGCATACCTCCAAGTCCACTAGAGCATGGTTGCAGATTAAAGGCTGGAACATTTTGAAATGGCCATCGCAGTCACCAGACTTAAATCCGATTGAGAACCTCTGGTGGGACTTAAAGAAAGCAGTTGCAGTGCGCAAGCCTAAGAATGTGACTGAACTGGAGGCTTTTGCCCATGATGAATGGGCGAAGATACCCGTAGCTCGCTGCAAGACACTTGTGTCAAGCTATGCTTCACGTTTAAAAGCTGTTATAACTGTAAAAGGATGTTGTACTAAGTATTAAGATTGAATGTCACTTGGGGGCCAAAACAATCAATTTCAGTGGGGGTTGAATAATTTTGAACACAACTGTATGTAATATACAAGTGTATGTCCATCAACAAACTGAAATTTATATATTTTTTAATTTATTGCGTTGTACATGTGAGAACTGTATTATAAATAGTATCATTATAGCCAACGTTAGCTGAGCACTAACTCGAATGACTGATGTTATATTAAAGTTAGTAAAACAAATCTTGCTCCATCCTTTATGATTACTCAAAGTAAGAACGAAAGAAAATCTGCATTAATAGACACAGTTTTAGGTAATAGTGGCCCACAGCTGATTTGCAGAAGTTAACAATAATTGGTTAACAGAAGTTAACAGAAGACAATAAAAATGTAATTTATAATTTTTTTCTCATAATAGATTCAACACGGTCACTAAAAAGCGGTCCCTTAATTTCAGCTGATGACATGTTCAAAACTGTAATTAGTTTATTTTCCTTTAATTCTGAAAATAGACACAAAAAGCAAAAAAATCCCTTAAATAATTGTGAAAAGAGAAACCGCATGATCCCTATAAGTTGAGTATGAATAAGAAGCTAAAAACGTGGAAGCATCAAGTTTTTTAAGGTGGACCAGATAGTGTCAGTAAGAAGCTGTGAATAAGCTGGATTCAGCCTCGTCAATAATAGTTAACCGGTTAGCTGGAGACATAGGCTACACAATATAAAACACATTTTGAACAGTCTGTAGAGAATACATCAATAATTAATTGTACTTACAGACTGTGATTCTGAGGAGCAAGTTGGTCCATATAGGCCCACAAAGATTTGAGAAGCCATCATCAAGAGGTTATACTCCTGTTATATTGCTCTGGTAATTTTAACCACTAACTCTTCACATTCTCTTCCTTTGGAAGTGTTTACAAAAAGAATTTGCTTTTGAAGAGCAGAAAACGTCTCGGTTACGACTGTAACCTTAGTTCCCTGAAGAGGGAACGAGACGCTGCGTCGAGAGTTTGACGCAATGGGAACGCTCTGCTTGATTTCGTCGCGAAGCACTTGTGAAATCAGTCCAATGGCGTGACGGAAGGAGGGTGACGTCATGACCAGGAAGCTATAAAGCACACCCAGACCAAACAATGTCAGCTTCTGATATGCCGAAGCAAGTCGATCCCAGGCATGCCGGAAGTATGGAGGGCTACGCAGCGTCTCGTTCCCTCTTCAGGGAACTAAGGTTACAGTCGTAACCGAGACGTTCCCTTTCAAGGAGTTTGATGCAATAGGAATGACTATACCCATGCAGCCATACTGACCAGTGCCTGTCTTGTGTGAATTCAGCGAGCACACCTAAGACAAACAACTGGGCCATACTCCTCCTGATCAGACACACCCCGAAGGAAACACCAGTGGAGTTCTCCCCAAAGACATCACATCACTCTCTTCTCTTGGTTTCTCTCAGAGGCCACATTACACAACGCCGCTCTCCAGACCTTCCAGGAGTAAAACAATCAGGGAAAAATGTACAGACACAGCCTCAGCCACATCTGCACCTCCATATGAGCTCCACCACCTCAAGGTGGAGTCTCCATTCCCCGGGCCTCAGCCCCTGCCTCGACAGGATGTCTGCTCCCAAATTCTGGACCCCAGGGATATAAGCTGCCCTGAGTAAAAGCAGCTTCCCCTGGGACCACAGGAGGATTTGGTGCGCTAGTTGCAGAGTGGACGCGAACGCAGACCCCCCTGGTGACTCATGTAGGCGAACACTGATGTGTTGTCTAACCAGACGAGCACATGATGACCCTTGAGGTCTGGGAGGAAATTCTTGAGAGCAAGAAAGACAGCCAACATGTAGGCACGTAGGCACTGATGCATGACCTTGATCATGTGAACTGGATTTCCCCTCGGAGGTCTCATGTACAACAGGCCAAATGTATCACGTTGGATGCTGCTGCCATCAGACCCAACAGTCTTAGAACCGCTTCACAGTGAGTGACTGGCCTAACTTTATTTAGTTTACGGTAGAAAAGA
Source organism: Opsariichthys bidens (assembly GCA_037194245.1). Taxonomy (NCBI): domain Eukaryota; kingdom Metazoa; phylum Chordata; class Actinopteri; order Cypriniformes; family Xenocyprididae; genus Opsariichthys; species Opsariichthys bidens. The sequence continues at coordinate 16,254,663 of CM074280.1, read as the reverse complement.
TAGGTTCTACCAGAAAGACTCGGGAGGTAAATTAACTTGCAATGAAATTTATTAACAATCAGCAAGCAAACATTGTAAGATAAAGTTCTTTGGCGTAGGCCCCGTCCGTAGCTTAGATCCTGAGGGTTGCGGACTCTGCATTTCCTGCCTGAAGATGAAGGCAGGGGCGTAGCCGACCCCCGGGAGGTATGGACAGGGACCATCCTGGTGGTGGTGGGGAGGATGGAGGTTAGGTTTCGCGTCAGCATCTGCGAACTCAGACAGGTGTGATGAGTACCGATCTTATATACTACATGTGTTGGATAATGATTGGTTAGATCTAAATTAGTAGTGACGTAACATTTGAGTCTTCCTGACAGAACTTGCGCTAGAGCTTTCATTTCTACCAGAAAGACTCGGGAGGTAAATTAACTTGCAATGAAATTTATTAACAATCAGCAAGCAAACATTGTAAGATAAAGTTCTTTGGCGTAGGCCCCGTCCGTAGCTTAGATCCTGAGGGTTGCGGACTCTGCATTTCCTGCCTGAAGATGAAGGCAGGGGCGTAGCCGACCCCCAAAAATGGTGAAGGATAATTTATCCTGTGACGGAGCCTACCCCCCAAAGAACTGTGAAAGGAACGGAATTATGCCAGTACTGATTCTTGTAGTTCCTAGGCAGAAAAACATAAATTGACTTAGAGACTTGTACTTACCAGTGGAGAAGCCGCTAACCGTGGCGCAAGAGGCAGGGAAGGATGAATACCACTGAGTGGTGAGAGAGAAAGCGAAGAAAAGGAAGGAGAAAAGAGAAGAGGTGACACAGGTTGACACAGGCCACGTTAGGCCGCAGACACAACACCCTTGAACGGCGACACAGGCCACGTTAGGCCGCATAGACGACTCCTTGGACGGCGACACAGGCCACGTTAGGCCGCATAGACACAACACCCTTGAACGGTGACACAGGCCACGTTAGGCCACATAGACACAACGCCTTGAACGGCGACACAGGCCACGTTAGGCCATTGTTTTGTTTTTTTTTTTTGTTTTTTTTGTTTGTTTTTTTTTTTTTTTTTTTTTTTTTTTTGAACGGTGACACAGGCCACGTTAGGCCGCATAGACACAACACCCTTGAACGGCGACACAGGCCACGTTAGGCCTTATAGACACAACACCCTTGAACGGTGACACAGGCCACGTTAGGCCACATAGACACAACGCCTTGAACGGCGACACAGGCCACGTTAGGCCATTTTTTTTTTTTTTTTTTTTTTTTTTGAACGGTGACACAGGCCACGTTAGGCCACATAGACACAACGCCTTGAACGGCGACGCAGGCCACGTTAGGCCTTATAGACACAACACCCTTGAACGGTGACACAGGCCACGTTAGGCCACATAGACACAACGCCTTGAACGGCGACACAGGCCACGTTAGGCCATTTTTTTTTTTTTTTTTTTTTTTTTGAACGGTGACACAGGCCACGTTAGGCCACATAGACACAACGCCTTGAACGGCGACGCAGGCCACGTTAGGCCATTTTTTTTTTTTTTTTTTTTTTTTTTTTTTTGAACGGTGACACAGGCCACGTTAGGCCACATAGACACAACGCCTTGAACGGCGACACAGGCCACGTTAGGCCACATAGACACAACGCCTTGAACGGCGACAAGTGACAATTGGATTATAAGTGAGTAAGATAGTAACACCACCACCAGTATTTGCATGAATTACCTTGATTGTAACTTGAGAGAGCTTGCTGAGCTTTTTGGAATCTGGTCTTATGTATGATTCGATAGCAGAGGAAGACAGTCTTCCCGGGGGCTTGATGGCTGATGATGAAAATCCTCGGCTGCGGTGGTTGCTACCCCGCTTCTGAATGATGGCCATTCCCCAGTAGAAGGGGAAAAATTGAGGGATCCTGGAACAGAAGCTAATTGAGTCCTGAACAAAGCTTTACCAACTGTTCTCCATTAGAGAGAAGTTGACAGTAGTCCTAAGTGAACTTAGATATTTAATCATGGAATCATTTTAATCATGGAGGGACGGAATTTGTTATTAACTTAGAAAAGTTAAAGTGACACCAGACCTTTGGAGTCACACGGAGTGTTTAAGGAAAAGAGTTAAGAAATTAGGTGAACGCCCACGAGCAAGACTGATGTTTAAAATCTGTGATAAATTCCCAGGGACACGTGAAGCCGTAAACATGGCCTCTAGCATTGTAGTGATACTTTGCAGAAGATGAATGATTGGCAGGCGTTAACAGAAGGTTTACAGGAGGATTTGGCTATGCCTTTGGGTGGCCGCCAAATAGATGAAATGAAAGACTTTGGCATTTAGGATTAAAATACAATGCATAAAATATTTCCTGTTAGCAATCTATGGATGGGTGAAATATAAAGATTACGGTTATCGTGATTAGAATGACAAGGAACGTGGTCGTGATCGAGGTGGGAATACCGGAGTGATAAAACCGTAATAATCTGTGGTGTAAGCGTTGAGTGTGGAGGGAGCAAGCCTTTTGCTTAAATCGGCAAGGCATTTTATGTAATTCAACACAAGATCTGATCAGGGTGAAGTTGATTTTTTTTTTTTTTTTTTTTTTTTTTAAATATATATAAATTGTGTATACTCATGTCTTTCCGTGTTTGAACGACATTCCCTCCGATGTTCACTTGACGCCACAATGAACCGGCATGAAGAGATAATCGGTTCACGAGCCGCTGAAGGATCTGTCACGACAATTAAAGAGCCCCTCTGAGTATTTAGTGTTTAACAGCTAAGAATTACAGTATATTACATATGAAAAAGTTTTTCAGTGTCCTCTTGGCTCCACGATGTATTCTCGCCCCGTGAGAACATGATGTGTGGCGCGAGAGAGCGGGCCGTCGGGCATTGCAAAGTGGCGGGTCTTGCGAATTGCACGGGCTAAAATCTTTTGGCTACCAAAATGACGGACGGCAGTTCAGCGTCAGTGACAGACCAGACTATACTCGTGTTAGGAAGGAGAAGGAGGGGGCAGAGTGACTAGTTATTTTAAGGATACCGCGAACTCAGTAAAAACCCCGTATCGTTGGTTAAAGTCTGCCATCTTTGATAGGTACGACCCAACTCATCCCTCCAATCTAGAGCTTGACGCAGAATGACTCTGTAATGCTAAGGATGACAAATTCGGCAAATGAGAGGTTCGTAGCTAACTGGGATCGGAAGTTGAGAAGAACTGCCTCGTGATCGCGGTCAACCATGAGTCTGTCACTGTAAGCGATGGAAGCAGTAAAGTAGCCAGGTTAGCCCCTTTAACCCGAACTGTTCCGCCAACGGGCAAACCCCCCCCCACGAGAAAAAAAAAAAAAAAAAAAAAAAAAGTTCTTCTTGAGTTAGAACTCAACTTTTTAAAGCGACCAGTCATTGCTTTCAACTCTTAACGAGTGCTGAGTTAACCTCTAAGACGGAGTGTACCGCCCACGGGCAAATCATACCTATAAAAATATTAATAATCGAAATTTTCAAAACTCCAGCCTTCTTCATCACAAAATAGGTGTCATTGAAAGCTAGAGTCTGAATTTTACAATGAATGTAAGCACTTTGAATAAATCCGAGTACTGCAAAGTTATTTACTGAAAAGAATTTTTTTTTTTTTTTTGAAACTCCACGAGACCCAATGTAAAAAATAAACTAATGCAGCATTTATGTCACGTTTTGGCTCCTAACGTCATGAAACATGCACCGATTGTGGTAAAATGGGCATCATTATTTATGGCTGATTCTCATGATTAAAATTAGTCCAACATAGTCATAATCCAATGAAGCGATCACTATATCAATCGCGCAATTATGACACATAAACCCCCACGGCGCACAGCTGCTATAGCTAAACTAAATGTAGCTATCAAGTGGCATTTCAGCATAAAACTTCATGAAACCGGCATAGATTGTGGAAATAGCACATCATTACTTACAGTTGATGCTCCCGATTGAAATGACGCCAAGATCAACGGATTCCCATGTGTGGATCACATGCTACTCCACGTGAAAGTGCAATTTTAAAAATACCCACTAGGGGGTGATGAGGGCTAAACAAAAGGCCACCTTGATTCCAAATGCTCCAACTTTTGGTACTTCGTGGGATCACCACAAATTAGAATCCAGATGCAGGTATGAAATGAGAAGGGTTTTTTTTTTTTTTTTTTTTTTTTTATGTTTCCTTCAAACTATAGCAAGGAGAGTCTGGTGGGTATCGTTTGAGAGTTATGAGTTTTTACTTTTGTGTGTCACTCAGAAAAAGAACTCTGAAAATACCCTAAGGTTTTAAGGGTTAATGACCTTACCTAGGATAAAAGATCTGAGTTGGGGTGACATCATAACTGCAGCAGGTGGGACAAAACACCTACCGAACTCTTGAACTGATGCGGCAGTGGAGTGACTAAGATTTGACGTTGCAGTTGTAGCAGGATGTCTAGAAATGGCGTCTGGTTGTGTGATGAGAATTTAGAAGGGTAGATGAGGTCGAAGCCACGCGCTGTTGATTGCTTGATCCGAGAGGAGCAGGGAAAATCTTTTTGTTTAATGCAATTTGGAAGAATGAATGCTATAAATCCAACGGTGCGATTCTCGGAGCTGTGCGCGAACTAGCATGGCGGCGCGTAACGCGATCATTATGAGTGATTAAACAGCAAAACACGTCCACTTGCGCGTATTTGACGATCAGAATGACAGGTATGTCCAGCTATAGACCTCAATTTGTTAATATTTAACGGAAAATGAATAATCAGATCTTTAGTCATACAGCACTGTTTTGCTGCCTTGTGTCACATAACGAGCACCGTAAAACAATAAGTAATACGTTCTGAAAGACGGTCGCTTTGAAAGAACTCGCGCTGAGCGTTCAGCCGGAATATTTTAAACTTACGTGCGAAAGGGTTAGCTGGCTCTGAAAGCCATTGAACAACTTTGATGAGCTGTGAATTTACATCCTCCGGTTCAGATATCCATGCAGCAGCGGCACTGAATGCGTGTACTGCAAACACACGGAAGAGGAGATGCAGGACAATATTTTCGTCGGAATCTGAATAATCGCAAGCAGCGAGATTATTCAGGGACGAGGTTGAGTTTGCAAATGAATGCTAACAATTAGGTTTCACGTCAGCATCTGCGAACTCAGACAGGTGTGATGAGTACCGATCTTATATACTACATGTGTTGGATAATGATTGGTTAGATCTAAATTAGTAGTGACGTAACATTTGAGTCTTCCTGACAGAACTTGCGCTAGAGCTTTCATTTCTGTGTAAGCAGGCGAAAGCTGCGCCCGCATTGCAACAGTGTCCCAAACCACACCCAGAAAAATGGTCCTCTGTACTGGAGAAAGCACACTTTTCTTGGCGTTCAACCTCAACCCCAACTTTCTTATGTGAGCGAGAACGACATCTCGATGACGAACCGCCAACTGACGTAACTGAGCTAGAATTAGCATTCGTCGATGTAATTGAGAACACGAATGACCTGCAGACGCAGCGGAGCCAGCGCTGCGTCCATACATTTGGTGAAAGTGCAGGATGATAGAGCTAGACTAAATGGAAGAAACCACTATTGGTACACTTCGCACCCAAAAGCAAACCCCAGGTACTTCCTGTGTTTGCGGATGGATGGATAAATGGATGTCCTACTCTAGCTTATGGTACTGAGCAATGTATGAAACTTGTATTGTGAGCACTTCCTGTGTTATTTGCCAATTCATGAAGAATCGCTTGTTTGTTTTCCTCACTTGTAAGTCGCTTTGGATAAAAGCGTCTGCTAAATGACTAAATGTAAATGTAAATGTGGATGTATGCATCCTTGAGATCTATTGTGACAAGCCAGTCCTCGGACTTGATCTGTGACATGATCTGTCTCCAGGTTAACATTTTGAATCTGAGCTTCATAACTGACTGGTTCAGAAGACGCAGATCCAAAATGGGACGCAACCACCCATCCTTCTTTGGAACGATAAAATACCGGCTGTAGAACCCGGACCCCCTGTCGGGCGGAAGTAAATGCTCTAAGGCTTCCTTCTCCAACAAAGTTTTTACCTCCTGTTCCATTACCAGAGCCTGCCTGAGGTCCACCACCACTGGCGGGGCCCCCATAAATCGGGCGTGCGGGCGCGACCTGAACTGGGTGGCAATTCCGCTTCCGATTGTATGCAGGACCCAATGAGAAATATCTGGCAGTAGCTTCACGCTGCCAGAAATTCTACTAAGGGAACCAGCCTCTCGAGGCTGGCCTCTGGTGCTCCCCGAATGATCAATTCGGTGTCCTGTAACGGCGAACCGGCAGGAAAAAACCGAGCTGACTGCTCCGGGACCCTCCTGAGAGGGAGCGAGCATCCCAGCACTGCTATCAGGCGGACACTGAGATATGGGCTCACTGGAGACCCCTGCACCCTGAAGCACACGAGGTGGCATGGTTGGCAGAACGGCCCCACTGAGTGCACCGAGGAAAAAATGGGCACCGTATGATGAGGTGTTGACCACTTCTCCCCGGAGAGGACTGCCCTCATGCAGCCTTCTTAGAGGTAAACATGGCCCTCGGGTCCATCTTACCCCAGAAGACTATTGTACCCAAGAGTAAAAGCCTCTCAAGACTGGTCTCCTACACAACTTGTGTAGCCAATACATGGAACCCTCAACAGAGGCCAAGAGAGAGCCTCTCGAGACTGGTCTCTGGTAATGCTCAAGCAACCAATTTGGTGCCCTGAAGTGGTGAACTGGCAGGGAACAGCCGAACTAATTGCTTTGAGACCCTCCTCAGAGGGGCGAGCATCCGAATCCCGCTACATTTCTGGCCGGACACTGAGATATGGGCTCGCTGGAGACCACTGCGTCCTGTGGGTGGCAGGGTTGGCAGAATGGCCCCCTGAGGGCACTGAAGGGAGATGGGCACCATAAATGAGATGGAATCCATTTCCCCCCAGAAAGGAGGATGTCAAATGATGACACCAGTGATGTCAAAGCCTTTTCACCGAAGCTGCCTTTGCAGTAACGACGGTCCTCAGAACCGTCTTACAAAAAGAGACCTCAGCTAATAACGCCGAAGGAAAAAAGGGCACCGTATTATGAGGTGTTATCCATTTCTTCCCGGGAATTCACCATTCAATTTCTCAGAATTGAATTCAGCCAAAATCAACCAGACAAGTAGAATGGTCTGAAAGAAAAGGCTGACTATAGTGAATAAAACAGGCATCCAAAAATCAGATGAGTTTAATTCTTCTGACATGAGATACAAAAAATAAAGCTGGTATAGTCTGCATGCAATCATAGGGAAAAGAGAGAAAGGGAAAGTCCCGTCTGCTCAGTTCCCTCCAAATATAAATATATATGTATATACATGAATTGCGGGTACATAATCTGCACGCTGCCTCAGCAAATGCGAGATCCGAGCCACATATTATTGCAGACAAGAAATTTATGCGCTGCATCATCAAACGCGAAATCCGAGCCACATATTATTGCAGATAAGAAATCTACGCGCTGCCTCAGTAAACATGAGATCCCAGCTACTATTCTTTATTGATTTTTATTGCAGACCATAATCCACGTGTTGCCTCGGCAAACACAAGATCAGAGCCTTGCTTTAGATTTATATTCCCTCGAGAATAAAGCCAACCGGAGCGGAGCCAATAACACCCGAAGATAGAAAACACTTCGGGACATTTTTATGAATGAACATGTCAGCCCATAGAGAGTCAACATGCATGCTCCACTCCCAACAAACAACGCATAAATCCTGTGTATCCCCACTCGTAGCAAGTGCAGGGAGAAACACGCGATTCCGTTGCGGTTTGCTCGCCATTAAACTCCTGTCTAGATACAAATATGCTTGTGGACAAACAACAATAAATAGACAGAGACAATTCACATAGAGCGCTTGCTGAAGACACAGAAGCTGACATTGTTTGGTCTGGGTGTGCTTTATAGCTTCTTGGTCATGACGTCACCCTCCTTCCGTCACGCCATTGGACTGATTTCACAAGTGCTTCACGACGCAATCACACAGAGCGTTCCCATAGCATCAAACTCTCGACGCAGCACAAGTTCCCTTGAAAGGGAACAGCGTCTTCTCGACATGTATACAAACCAGGCAGCTTCAGTGTTTGAGGCCAGGTCGTATGCAGATAACGTAGGCAAATGTGTTACTTTGCGACATATGGCCGTCAGTGGGATTCGAATTCCTAACGACTCGTTTAAGCAATTCTGAGTCGACTCTTTCTTTTGAGAGACAATAACTTTATATTTTCTTGCTCTTTCAGCTTCACAAAGTTAAAACAGGTCAAACATGTATTTCCGTCTGGGTCTAGGCTTAATCCTTGTCTGTGAAACCAGGGGTAAATGTTTCAAAATGTGTAAAAGAAAAGAAAATTGGTATATCTTATTTAATGTTACAAGAAGACAAGGAGAATGTGTGCATTTTCATTCATTAAGTTTAGTTTTATTAATACTGTATAGTGTACACAGTTCACATTGTGTTGATTAAAAATGTCAAATGAATCTGTAACAAACTTACTTTCTTTGTATAATTTGGTAGAATTTGTTATTCGTTATTCCTTAGTGCCTTCCTGAAGAAGTCTGATGCCATGTCATCATACACAACCATCATCCATGATGAGATTTACAGGTAAGTAGTTACATCGTACACTGAACAGGTTCCTCAACAGATACTGAATTTAAAAAAAAAAAAACTTAACATTATTAGATATTTTTCTTTATTCTTTTCTTTTGCTATCCCTCTAGTTACTGCTGTCCTTGCATACACGTATACAAATGGCAATATGTAATTTTCCGCAGCTTTCTAAAGGCTGCTACTCTTACCTTTGAGACTTCACAAATGATATAAATTATAAACAGCCTGCCCGAGTGTGTGGGAGAGGATAAGATGTGCCCTTTTATTTAGCTATCTGAAAAGCCTGCGATATTCCATAGCCACTGCACTCATATCTCATCATTTTGTGAGGGGAGTCTCCACTGGCTCAGGTTAACGTTTTTGTACCTGCTTGTTTAGTTTTTTTTTATTGTTGTGACATTACCTGACCCCCCAACCAAAAGCCAGTGTAAAGCCAGTGTACTTCAGGTTTCTGTCGCAGAGTTGCTTTTAATGTGTCTTACTGCCTCACCCCCAGGCCAAGGTTGGAATGAGGTCATAAATGTCGTCCGCATTCCCCCATACAATGCTGCTCATGTCCCATAAAGACCTGTAATGAAGGTGCCCAGCCTTCATGAACTGCCCATAACTCTTCAGACACCAGCATGCATTAAAACTGGAGTCTAAGAATAAAAGCAAATTGTTCACCAAACTAAGTGACTGGCTTGTCATCATGGCCAAAATTCTAAGTGGTCATGTCAAAAACCAAATCCTCTGCTTTTACTCTCCTCACCACAGATTTTGTTTCTTTTGTAATTTAGTCTAGTTTCACCAGAAATAGGTTGTGTTAGTGTAAATAGTTTTTGCAAATAAAACAGACTATTTGCATTTAGTTTAAATATACCTGATAAAGCTAAGCGAATGACAGATGAACTGAGATTTCACACTGGACGTGGAACTATTGATTGCCTTCAGCTAATTCACGCCTGCACTATAAGTGGCGCTGACCAAGAATATATTTTTCCTCATGTATGTATCTTGAACCTCGTCCACTGCACAACGTTCAACAGTAAATTAAAACAAATAAACTTTTGTACTACACAGAAACCATCATGCATGAAACCACGACGTGCATTATTTGTGGTGTTTTATGATAAAGATTTTATAATAACGCTACCTGCTTAGCATTTTTCAAATAGGCATGTCTTTATTGTTATAAATATTCAAGTTATTGTTATAAGGATTTTCACATATTCCAAAATAGTAACTTTTTGCCAGTTTGTTCAAAAGTAATGTGATCGGAGTTTGGCTATCGGATTGGATCAAATCTTGAAAATGGGTTGTTCAAAAGGAAAAAAAAGGTTCTGAAATCAGATTAGATGACAAAATCCAATCTTGGTTTTGATCTGGATAAACTCATCAGTTTGTGTTGTTCAAAACTTTTTAGTAAGATTGGGATATCTTTGATTAAAAAAAATCTGGATTTCAGGAGCAAAAATGTAATAAAACTTACACACTTTTTTTTTTTTGCTCTTTTTTTGCATATTTACATATTTAACCTTTCGGTAACCTACTGTAAAGTAAAAATGAGATTCAATTTCTAGGGAACTTCGAGCTGCGTCGTAAGGGTTGGGGGGGTGGGGGGTGGGGGGGGTGCAGGGTTGCCGAATGACTTAAGAAATATTATCAGCAAGATGGTAGAAAACTGTACATTTCTTGTCTCTTACCACCCACTGCTACTTATACCAACGACGGAAATAAGTGCAGTTATAATAGCTAAATATGTGGGAGAGCATTGCTATAATGTGACAATATTATATTGCAATAGGTAACATATCAATGTTAATACCAAATCAAACTAGTTAGCACATAATTTGTAGAGAAAGAGTTTAATGACAATATATTGGTTTATGGTTAATCTTAAAATGGTTACAAAATAGATGAGATGATAAAAAACATATACCATTAATCGTACCCAGCATGTATGTAAAAAGTTACCTGAGAGAAAGAAAGAAAGGGAAAGACAAAGGGACAGAGAGTGTCCAAGACAAATGGCAGAGAGCAAGAGAGCAGAGCGTAGGAAAAGAAGAGAGCGTAAAAGAAAGAGACAGCAAGAAAGCAGAGCGTAAAAGAAGAAGAGAGAGAGCAATAGTTGCAATCTTCTTTTATCCTTTTCCTTGACCATGTGACTGAAACCCAAATGTTAGACATTCAAACTGACCAATCAGAAGTAAAACTTCCCCCACTGTACTGAAGGTGTGACAATTCATAGACCCCCGATGCACACACATCTTGGCCTATAGGCCTTGATCACTATCAGCTCCTTTGTGTCTTCCCAAATGGCTCTTGTAGCATGAAAGAGAACACTGAAACAGCAAAGCCAATGTCTTTGTTCATTTTTTTGTTCAGTTTTACAGCATCACGAAGCACATGTGAAATCCGTCCAATGGCGTGACTCGACGTCAGAGGCGGGTGATGTCACGACCAGGAAACTATAAAGCACGCTGAAATCGCCGAAAAGCCAGCTTCTGTGTCTTCAGTCGCGCTTTATGTGAAATGTTTGTCCCATTTGGTGTTGTCTTGTCTCATACATACATATATATATATATATAGAGAGAGAGAGAGAGAGAGAGAGAGAGAGAGAGAGAGAGAGAGAGAGAGAGAGAGTGTGTTCCTCCCTGCCTCGTTTCAATATATAGGGATGTGTTGTTTGTTTAGGTGCGGAGCATGCACAGTCAGCATTTGAGGATGCTGGCTGTGTACATTGTGAGCAGTTGCCGCTGCGCACGCTGCGCACGCTCCGCACTCGCCTGGCAGTTTTTGAGGAAGCTGCCCAGGCTCACGGTCCTCTTGGTGCGGGTCCCGCTGCTACTGAGGCACAGCGGCGATCTAAGTCTTGGGGATCGCAAATGGACCTAACAGAGGGGTTTGAGACGGGCCCAGCTCTATCTCAGCCCTCAACTGCTAGAACCGAGGTGTGGAGATCATGGAAGAAACCAGCCTCCTATAGAGTTCATAGTCCTCAGTCATCACACTATGCATCTATAGTGGGTCTTAAAGAGCATGGTTATTAGTCCATGCCTAAGGTGGAGGAGACGCTCGCAAGCTATATCTCTCCCCAGTCAGCATCGACCCTGAAGGCCCCGACATTGCCCACCAAGCCTTCGAGGCTAAAATCTTCTCTTGTGGGCAAGGCTTATGCAGCGTTTGGTCAGGCTGCAGCCATCTCGACACTATGGGCATGCTGCAGGCCTACCAGGCTGAGCTGTTGGGAGAATTGGATGAAGGCGGGGGTATTGGGGCTGAGGCGGTCAGTGAGCTTCGGCGAGCCACAGATTTGTCACTCTGGGCCACCAAGGAGACGGCCAGATCTATCAGCCGCTCTATGGCAGCCCTGGTGGCCACGGAGAGGCATCTGTGGCTGAATTTGTGTGAAATTAAGGAAAAAGAGAAAAATTTCCTTATGGACGCCCCAGTGTCGCATCCTGGCCTTTTCGGCGACGCCGTTAATAACGTCATTGAGAGGTTCCAGGAAGCTAGAAAACAAGCGGCGGCATTTCAGAAGCTCCTCCCCTGCTTGTGACAGCCTGGTTGAAGAATAAAGGATTTAACTCGTGCACTGATATTGTACTGTCTTCCTTACTATGTTTATTGTCCTTATAGACTTCACAACATCGTAAGAGCTAGAACAGATGAATAAACAATATTGGAAATTGTAATAAATTCACATCCATAAAAATAATTCAAAAACAATCAACCTTACAGCAACAGAATTATTAAATTAATACTAACATTCATACTAAAGAATATAAGATTACTTGTAAATAAAACAAACATATAAAACAGGTGTAGAGACACCATACGCTATATATATATATATATATATATATATATATATATATATATATATATATATATATATATATTAGGGGTGTGACGAGACCACTATCCCACGAGACGAGACACGAGATTGGGTTCACGAGACAAGATTTTTATAGTATTTTTAAGAAATCCTCAATAATGAAACGTATGAAGGGAAAACAGTCTTTTATTCAACTGAAAATCATAAAATGCAAAAATGTTGGTGCATTTTGAAATCAACTTGTAATGCATGTCATTTTACTTCTATTTTAATGAATTATTTGCAGTAAAACAACATGCAAACACTGCTAAATGTTCTGCCACAAAATCAACCAATTGTTTTCTGCCCTGTATAATTTCACATGAGAAATCTCACTGAACTTCTTTCTACAGATTGAACATAAATTAAACAGTATAAATAAAATAAACATATAAATAAAAAATTCAAATAACACTTTAAGTGTCACTTTAACTGCAGTACAAAGTTGACCATTTCCCAGTCACTATTGATTGTGTGGGCTGTAACTGTTTTATAGTTAGTATGTTCACAAAGAAGTCCAACCGTCAGCAGTAATAGCGATGCTTTCTGCCTCTTTAGGGGTCGTTCACATATCGCGCTTAATAAAGCGTGTAAAGCACGGCCGCGTCGCTTCCTCCTACTTTTGCAAGCGTTCGTGAGCTCGCGCTTCTGTAGCGTCTGTCGTTGCTATGCAACCATGAACTGTGCTCTCCACGTCCATCGCTTGGTTCTTGCGGCATTCTGAAATGTTGAGATGTTTTCATCTCGCCGCTGTACAGGGGCGCCAGGAAAAACGAGCGCGCTGCACCGCATGCGCATTGCGACCGCGTTGCTTCCACTTTGCGAGAATGAAAATGCGCCCGATATGTGAACGGCGAAGAGTCTGTACAACCGAGGTGTACGGCATAGTTTTCTTGCAATGTTTACACATTGTTTGTGTCTTGTGTGTTATTCTTGCACCAAAAACCAAAATGTTTCCACACAAATGATTTGAAAGCGGCGGGGGCATCTTGAATAATAATTTCACCCTCACACTGATAGCACGACGAGACAATTTCTCACCTCGACGAGAAATCTCGTCACGTTTTAGTCTCGCGTGGTACGAGATCTCGTCACACCCCTAATATATATATATATATATATATATATATATATATATATATATATATATATATATATACACGTGTATGTAAAGCACATAAATGTTCCTTGTTCTCCTTTCCAACCAGGTGCCAAACAACAAAGTCAAAACAAAACAAAACACTGCAAAATAAATCAACAAACGGTGACCAAATTCACTAGAAAGTGTCCTTGATCCGTTAACCTAACTCCGTGATCCGTCTTCTGTGCGCTTTCTCCATCTCCGTTTTCTGCACGCTCTCTCCGTCTTCGCGATTTCCGTGTAGTGAGCGGACTCTTGACATTTCCGTCAAGCCGCCTTTCAAAATAAAAGTCTCTATCGGTTAAATAACTTAAAAGGAGCGCGAAATAGTATTCCAAATATAATAAACGCATCACTAATATAACGAAAGGACAGAATTTAATAATGTAAGTAAATATATTAATCCTGGAAACTTATTCTAATAACTGAGGGTTATTTACACCGCCGACCTCAGTTCTCCGGGGCTGCCGCTCAGCAGCCCCATTCTTCTAAAGCCAGCTCCTCACACCGTGCCACACAAAAACAAAGCATGGCTTCTCGGGCTCCCCCACAGAGAGAAAGGGGACCAGGGAAGCGCGCTCAGCCCCAACCTCCTAAAAGTAAGACGGACCTGAGGGCCGTCATTACCACTAGGAAGGCTGCGGGGAAGAGGTCCTGACGCCAGCAGTGTCAGGCCCCCGAGGGCAGGCCCCTCCAGAGAAAAGTGGTGTTCACCTCTGCCTACGGTGCCCACTTCTCTTCGGTGCCCTCAGGGGGCTGTTCTGCCAACCCTGCCACCTCTGGTGCTCCAAGGCGCAGCAGTCCTCACCAGGCTTGTAGCTCAGTGTCCGCCCGGAAACGTAGCGGCACTGGGTTGCACGCCCCCTCTAAGGAGGGTCTCAAGGCATTCAGTTCAGGTGTCCCCTGCCGATTCCTTGTTACAGGGCACCGAATTGGGTGTGCAGAGAATACCAGAGGCCAGTCTCGAGATATTGGTTCCCCTAGTGGAATATTTGTAATATTTAATATCTGTGTCACAGATCAGGTCCAAGTACTGGTTTGTCACGATAGACCTCAAGGACACATATTTCTATATTTCCATCCTTCCTCAACACAGGAAGTTTCAGGAACTTCGCTTTTGGGGGCGAAGCTTACCAGTATCGGGTTCTTCCGTGGCGCTATCACCCCACATTTTCACCAAATGTGTAGGTGCAGCACTGGCACCGCTGCGTCTAGAGGGTATCCGCGTACTGAACTACATCGACGTTCCCCAAGGGGAAATCCTTTTTGCATGATCAAAGTCAGGCGGCGTTGCTTACGGGCTCTGGTTATGTGGAAGAAACCTTGGTTTCTGTCCCAAGAGCCCGTGCTGGGAGCTCCGTGCCGTCGCAAGTTGCTAACGACGGATGCTTCCCTCACGGGTTAGGGTGTGGTCCTAGAGGGCCTCTCAACTCAGGGTCTGTGGAGGGGACACCATCTCTCCTGGCATATCAATCACCTGGAGATGTTGGGCCAAATCTCAGGGGCCACCATGTGCTTGTCCAGTCAGACAACACATCGGTGGTCGCCTATATAAATTATCGGGGGGTCTGCGTTCACGTCCACTCTGCAGACTGGTGCACCAGGTCCTCCTGTGGGCCCAAGGGAAACTGCTCTCTCTCAGGGCAGCTTATTTCCCTGGGGCCCAAAATGTGGGGGCAGACGTGCTGTCGAGGCAGGGGCTGAGGCCCGGGGAATGGAGGCTCCACCCCGAGGTGGTAGAGCAGATATGGAGTGTGTTCGGCCAGGTACAAGTGGATCTGTTTGTGTCTCGAGAGACATCTCACTGTCCACTCTGGTTTTCCCTCATGCATCCGGCTCCACTGGGGCTGGATGCTATGGTACAGACGTGGCCGAGGCTTCGCCTGTACGCCTTTCCTCTGATCTCTCTGCTCCCAGGAGTTTTGGAGAGAGTTCGCCGGGACTGAGTTCGGCTCATACTAGTAGCCCCGTGCTGGCCGGGCAGGGTATGGTTCTCCGATATTGTGGCTCTCCTAGACGGCTCTCCTCGGGAGATTCCCGTCAGGAGGGATCTTCTGTCCCTCCATCTTTCACCCCCGCCCAGAATTGTGGAAACTGTGGGCTTGGCCTCTGAGGGGGCCCAGCTCATAGGTGTTAGTTTCTCAACCGAGGTCGTGAGTACCATCCTCCACTCCAGAGCTCTTACCACGAGGAAACTGTATGCCTTGAAGTGGAGACTCAACACGTCTTGGTGCAGTGACTGCCAGCTTAACCCAGTTAACTGCCCGGTTGGTACAGTACTGGAGTTCTTGCAGGATCGGTTCACTGCAGGGTTATCCCCGTCCACATTGAAGGGTTAGGGTGGGTTTTTGTGGGTTATCTGTGGGGAGAGACTCACTTGTTACATGTTTTCTTTGTGGCACTGTGAGGACTTGTCTTTGGTCCTCCAAGGCTTGACCCAGGCACCGTTCGAACCCATTGAGGAGGTGCCTATCAAGTTTTTGACTTTAAAAACGTTGTTCCTCTTGGCAATTACATCTCTAAAGAGGATAGGAGATTTGCAAGCTTTTGTGGCCCCATCATGCTTGGAGTTTGCGCCCGGGATGGTGAAAGCTTTTCTCCACCTGAGGCCAGGCTATATTCTTAAGGTGCCCGCCAATGTGGCTAGATCGATAGTGCTGCAGGCTTTCTGTCCTCCTCCCTTTCGGGATCCTGACCAGGAACGAAATAATTTGCTATGCCCTGTCGGGCATTGGATGCGTATGTCCACAGAGCTGCCTTATGGCATAAAACAGAACAGCTGTTTGTTTGTTTTGGGGCCCCTAGCTAAGGGTTCCCAGCATCTAAGTAGAAGATGAGTAAGTGGATAGTCGAGGCTATTTCACTTTCCTATGAATCGGCCGGACTTCCGTCCCCTCTGGCAGTTCGAGCCCATTCTACCCGAAGTATGGCAGCCTCTAAAGCTCTTCTCTCCGGAGTATCTTTGTTAGGCGTTTATGATGCGGCCGGCTGGTCCTCGCTGCACACATTACGTTCTATGATCTTGACCTGAGCTCCACTGGAGCTCGGGTACTCTCTTCCTAGTGCTTTACATTTCACACTGGTTAGGCATTTGTCACTATGGCGACGTGGGTATTAGCGTTCCCATTGCGTCAAACTTTTGACGCAGCTCGAAGTTCCCTAGAAAGGGAACGTCTCGGTTACGACTGTAACCTGGGTTCCCTGAGAGGGAACGAGGCGCTGCGTCACCCTGCCATACTTCCTACATGCCTATCAGCGTCAATTTCAGACTTTGCGAAGCTGGGGTTTCACCGATTTCAGCGTGCTTTATAGTTTCCTGGTCGTGACGTCACCCGCCTCTGACGTCGAGTCACGTCATTGGACGGATTTCACATGTGCTTCATGACGCACTCACACGAAGCGTTCCCATTGCGTCAAACTTTCGACGCAGCGTCTCGTTCCAACCAAGACGTTTTGGTGCCAAACAGCTGTAAATATCAAACAAATATATTATATTGAATTCAAAGTGTTTTTTTATCACTGTTTGTAAACTACATTGGCACAATCAAAAGAGATAAACCAGTCAAATGTTCTTTGCAAGTGAACGCAAAGATTCTCAGGTGAACGCTATGCAGAATTTTTATGAGAGAATGCATTGAATCCCCCCCCCCCCCATCTCAAATTCCTTCTATAACCATGTCTCTTTAGGGACTTTGTAGACCACTAGTAATCCAGATTTGGTAATCTAAAAAAGTGAGTATCTGTATCGGTGATCCTTCACAAGCCAGCACAAAAGTAAGATGGTTTACCTGATCCTGGATAGCAATAGATGGAATTTCCATATCCAGATAATTCCGATCCAGATAAACTTTTTGAACAACTGGCCCTAAAAGCAATAACAATTTAACCCTCTATGATATATGATATGATATGATATGATATGATATGATATGATATGATATGATATGATATGATATGATATGATATGAGGAGAAAATTATTTGTGGTGTTTTTTTCCTGCTTCAAATTGAACACTATTACAATATCAGTTCATGAGTTCATGTGCCCATATAATCTTAGCGTAAGTGGTAAACATATTTGACTTGCTGTCTGCTAATGAAGGGCTTGGAGAGGAGCTCTGATCGAGCTGGTTTTATACCTTAGTATTAATTGGAAGATTAGATTGGCATACTCCTCCCAAAATTACGTTTAATATCACTAAACATTTTCAGTAATTTTTCATTTAGAAATAGACTATATTCCTGGAGGCAACACCATTCCATAGAATGGTAAACAATATATTTTATTTGTGTATTGATTTTTAGCTGTTATAGTCAACTTATTTTGGATCATCAGTCATGCTCAGTAAACACTCACAGAAAGACTTTACCAGTACAGATACAAATATGCTGTTCACACAAGCAATGGCGTTCTGTTTTTTTTTTTCAAACAGAGAGAGAGACCATTTACACATAAGCACCAAAATACTGGTAAATTCTTTGATGTCGGACATTGTAAATTATCTTTAAACATTGCGGCATTGTCCTCATTCATCTGCATGAGGAGAAGCACTTTAGCTTCACTCTCTGTTCAATTTGACAACATTTTTTGAAAGGGGATGATCACGTTTGTTCTAAAGAACACAAGACATAATAGTATCCAACTCCGAGAGCTGCAGTGCTGATCAATGTAAAAGAATGTACAGGGTCTCAAGCGTTACACACTGAAAAAGCTGTGAGACAAAGCACAACGGTCAAAGATGTCCATCCAGGGAATGCTTAAAAACTATTAAAAAGCAATGGAGTTAATTGTAAACAGAGTAGAGTAATCATGTCATCTCCATAAGAACTTTATGATTGGCCCAAAGCAGACTTCTCATGTCACCATGTTCTGACTTTGAACATGCCCATACCCGGTAATCTTCATTCTTTGTTCTCACGCAGCATCATACCGGTAATTGTCTGGTAATGTTACAACTTCTCATACTGGTAAAGTGCTCAAACTGATTTATGGTGCTTTTGAAAAAGGTCCTGTTCACACATGATCTCTGGTAATTTACCTGTAAAGACTGTGTGTGAAAGACAGTGTGCTGTGAGCTAAAAGCTAAAGAGGAGAATCAATCTTGCTGGGGAATTGAACAATGGCTCTTTTAAATACAGCACTATGAATCATGAAGCTGGGAAAAGATAGAAATCTTCAGTTGGTGCCAATCCATTATAAATTTCATTTTGAACTGAATTTTTTTAGATTTAACTTTAGTAACCCTGGTGTACAGAAGGTTTGTCTAACCCTCCAATTACTGTAGGCTCATATTTGTATTATGTAAACACTGATGTGTATTATGCAGCTAGCCTAGAGTGAAGCTGTAACAACCTCTGGAAGAGGAAATAATTATAGCCTACCTGACAGTGCTAGACTAGATTTAAAGACGCCAAATCAAAGGGGTTTAAAAACAGACTAATTACTATATATTTAATTAAGAGAGGTTGTTTTATCCAACATCAGCAGGAACTAATGGTGTTTGTTTGTCTTGATTGGAATGAAATCTTCAAAAGAAGACATTTGTTAAATTTTCTTTTATCTCTAGCAAGGTAATTTAATTACTTCAACTATCCAGTCTGTTTTTACCACCTAAAAAAAAAAAAAAAGAAAAAAAAGAAAAGAAAATGCTAAATGATTTAGTGTGACCACTCTTTGGTGTTACTTTTAGGATGGCTTCTATTACTCTGTCAGAGCCAATAAAATCTCCTGCACATTGTTTAACCCTTTCCTTTTGACAGTCCTCGTAAATATACAAGGCTTGCTTGGCAAAGACTGTGATTTACATCTGGTGTAACAAGCTGTAGGATGGCCTCTTAAAGTATTCTGTAGCAGCTCATAAAATGATTCAAATGAGCTCTTTTGGGCATCATGAGTAACATCAGTTATGGCAAAAGTAATCTCCAGGACTATAGAACAGTATTTATTGTAAGTGTGTTATGGGTCCCTGCACTTGTAGTGTCAGAGGATGAATGTTGGCATTTGCATTTGATACTATTTTTATGCAGCTATAATAATGCTGGTAATCAGACCGTGTGTTTGATGGAACAGTTTATGTTGCACAGACACATCTACATTTACATGTATGCATTTAAAAGACATTTCTATCCAAAAAGACTTGCATTCAAGGTATACAGTACATTTTTCTCAGCTCATGCATTTCATGGGAACCAAACAACAATCTTTGCATTGTTAGCACCACATGAGTTAGCACCACATCAGTTTGAGCTATATTTTCTTTCAAAATGAATGTCTGACCATCTCTGATAATCATACATTAAAGACACATTTTACTCTAAAATGTAATCATCACAGCATTAACTGTATGAAGTGTATGTAGTTTTGCACTTAGTGCTCTAGGATTACTCAGTCCTGGATTTACAGTGATTTTCAAGAGCTAAATTTAATTTTAAGGTAATTATGCTATCATGAAACTGTCCATAATTGAAAGATGGTTTATATTATGGTTTACATTCATAATAATTTAGTGAAACAGGTCCAAATTAGAACAATAGAGGAAAATGGAAAAAAAGATAACTACGGTTATAACTAGTCTATGGCATTTTAAGTGACTGACTTATTATGGAATTATGAAAAGGAAAGACAAGTACCAATTGTTTGCTTCTAGTACACTAATTATATGCTCTCAATCATCTAGTTTGCATAATTGCATTTTAAAACTCACAAGCTTACTTTTCAATCTGCTAGAGTTGACTTCAGTGTCAAATGATATTGGGTATAAAGTAAGGTAAGAATTGAAATGTTCCTTTAAACATCATTGTTGGCAGCTAAATGAATCTGTGTAATATAAAGGTGAAAACTATACAGTAATATATCATGTATCGGGCAATAATTATTACCAATTTAAATAGCTAACCCCAAACCACTGTTACAGTCGCTGCTCCAACTGTAATTTCTTATCCTGTATAAAATTCAAATTCAAAGTCTTCCTTAATGTAAATATACTGAGAACACTAATATATGGCAGGTGTAGATTTGCAGTAAGGTTGTAGTAGGGGTATCCAATCCTGCTCCTAGATTGAGTTTGAAATAAAAGAAATGAATAAACTCGTCCCCTATAAAATGAGTAGTTGGTGAAGTCAGACTTTTGTTTTCTAACAATGTTCAAGCAGATGTCACCTAATTTTGGCAAAGCTTCTTGTAAATGTGACTCATTGGCCCTGATCATGGTGTAGCCTCCCTGTAAACATTAGTAATGTTGTTTTTAATGTCCAATCAATAAAATTAGAAAGCACAGCACCGTAAAATATTAATTAGTAAGCAAGACACAGAAGCACTGATGAATGGTAATAAGGCATCGGCTTGATTTTGCAAGCCAAACATTTCTGTAATCCCCTCACGGTTCAAAGCTTTGCAGTGTCATGGAGCACAGAGACCTTAGCCCTTCACTTCACCCTGAGTTCATCACGAGGAGGTGTCAACTGACTCCCCTTCTCATCTTACTATCACTGTGACACCGGACAGAGCTGTACACACAGAGCCATCCTCCTTTAGCCTTGCAATGTTAAATGTCACTGTAGATTTAGCAGCACATTACTGTAAAACCTACAGTACAATACTGTATTTTATAATACAGTACAATACTGTAATTTGCATTGCATTCTGGGTAATTTTGTTTGAGCAGGAACATTTTACAGTACATTTTAGTGTTGCTGTAACCTAGCTGTAACTTGGCTGTGATATGCCATGTAATAATACAGCATTGCTGTAAACAGCGCCCCATACTGACGTCAGAGCACAACTGCAGCAGCTCACTCACGGATAGCTGGACGTCTCACTCGGTGGGTATCTGGAAGTTTGGTAAGTTCATTTTAAATTTTATAATTAGGTTTTAGTATTTTACACTATAGTGTATGTAGCTTTTAGTGTGAAATGACAGTGGAAGTAAACTTAGGTGTTTTTCACTGTTTCCCGCTTGTTCCGACATTTTCAATTTCAATCAAAACTCTGTGAATTACTCGTTTATTTCGACCAAACCACACCTGGTGATTGTTAAAACGGTGAAAAGATTCATTCAAGATGGTTTGTGTGAGTTTTATTTTGTTTCTGTCTAGTTTGAATATATTTTTTTACGATGGTCTGCGAAGTAAATTTACTGCGTTTGCTAATGGAGTCTGGTAACGTTATGTTTGAAGGATCATATGATAACAAAAATGTCTATCTCTCTGGGAATCCTTTCCATAATGTTCGATCCGAGCCTGTCAGCAAAAACTGATATAAACTGATTATAATAGACGTACATTGACTGTTCTCACACCTAAAAACATTTCCAGTCAGTTTCCCGGATGACGGCTGCCACGGTCGCATTCAAAACTGGACCCGTTTGAACAAGTCGTTTAGACACAAAAATTCGTGAAAACAAGGCTAATATACTTTCCTTTGCAACGTAAACGGGTGATTTGGGCTCAGAGAGATTGGCTATTCGTACCAGTGTCACATTTTACTTTGTTTGATTTAACTTAGACGGAAGACCCAGTTTTACGTTGTGATTGTAATGACAAATATTGATTAATTAAAATATGAATAAAGGTATAAATTACCGTTATCATTGTTAATAATGATCTATTACTTAACAAAGACCGATGCATGCCAAAAAAAAAGTAAGTTAGAATTTTTAGAAGCAGAAGCTTATCATTTTTTACTATAGATGTGTGGTTGGTGTGTATGAAATACAGTGATGTGTAGCTTATACATCCACAACAAGCAACACATAACTGAATAAAATGTATTTTGGTTTCTTACAGCTCTACAGTGTGAGACGGTTATCTTTGCAGTCTGGAAATTAGTTTTCTGTAAGTATTAGCCATTTTAATACAATGTTTTAAAAGGTTAGTTCACCCAAAAATGAAAATATATTAATTGACTGGTATGATATTGCTAACAGGTTCCTGGTCAACCCTGACGATGGAAATGCCAGACAGAAGAAGTGTACTGCCAGACAGGTGAGTCCAAGAGAGAAAGAGGACCAAGAGGGTGGTGCAGAGGAAGGTGAAGGCCATCAAACCACATGCCAATAGTTTTATTCGGTCCTTGATGGAGTTTGAATGGAAAACTTCAAACTGAAGCCTGGACCCACCGTTAGTGGGACACTTGGTTTTTTTTTAGTGGTTGTTGTTCCCTTGTCATTCTTTCACCCAACCCAATCCTCAAGTACTCATTTCTCATATGTTTTTTGTTTTATTTGCAGATTTGTGCACACTTAAAGGGATAGTTGACCCAAAAATACAAATTCTGTCATCTACTTATCTTCAAGTTATTCCAAACCTGTACAAGTTTCTTTCTTCTGCTCAACACAAAATAAGATATTTTAAAGAATGTTTGTAACCAGACAGTTGATGTTTTTTTTCCCCCTACTATGTAAGTCAATGGCTACAGTCAACTGTCGTCTGGTTACCAGAATTCTTCAAAATATCTTGTGTTCAGCAGAAGGAAGAAATTCATACAGGTTTGGAACTGTTTAGCGGTGAATAAATGATGACAGAATTTTAATTTTGGGGTCAACCATCCCTTTAACAGTCCTTAATATCTGTATGCTGATTCACTGAACATGTAAATAAAATGGTTTTAAGTGATTGAATAAAACATATTTTTGACAAGAACATTGATTGGATTGGATTGTGTTTTGATTTGCAGTTATTCTGAGATAGCATTATAATATTATGTCATATAAATATATATATTGTAATAACTACATATATAATTATAATATTAACATTATTAGTAATTATTTTGAATATTATAGTAATATTCTGCAGTAATGGATCAATATAGTTATTACAGTACAATACTGTATTATTAATTACATTAGAAGCAGACTAAAATTAGAAAATGCTGTAAAAATACAGTAAAATACAGTTTTGTAGAATTACAGCACTCTTCTTGTGTACTGTAAACTAAATTACAGTACATTTACTGTATATGAAAATACAGAAACTTGCTGGCAACTGTGCTGCCAGTACTGTACTGTAAAAATATAGGAAAATTGTTAACAGTGTACCATAACACCTCACAGATACTGCAAATCACAATTCCCCCATGAAACCATTCCACTTCACCTCAGGTTAGGTTTTAATTTCATCTACGGAATCAAAACATTAGCACAGGTGAATTTTAAAGGGCATTACAATGCATTATGGTAATTGGACCATGTACTTTTGAATGAACAAATTTACATTACATTACAGCCTGCTCAGATTTTATTGAAAGATGTTTGTGGATCACTTATTACCAGATTTTTTTTTAACTCCCCTTAGTAGAAGCTTTTAATAAAATGCAGACATTCACCTCTGACTCTGGCTGAACTTCTTTTAATATTTCATGTGTTGTAAGGCAAAGGAGCAACAACAAGCAGAAATATCTTTGATTAGACCAATCACTGCTAAATCAATTAGAGCAAAAAGGGTTTTATGTTACGTGGTTGCAATTAGAGACAAACAGATTGAGATTTCAACAGAATTATGATTTGACATGAAGGCTTACATCTAATGAGATATTCATCAGGAAGCAAACACAACTTCTTGAATGTCTTGACCTTATAAGGTAGAAGTCTATTTGAGGCAAAGCTTTGCATGGGTGCAGTTTCCAAATGCCAGCAAGAGTCCACAGTTTGGTTCGCTGTCACAACTGAGTTTAAGGAAAACCAGCCTTTCACAAACAACCTGTAAACATCCTATCTGTCACCTGGGGGAAGAGTAGGTTTTCTGCTTCAGAGCATTCATAATGAATCAGGCTGATCAAGGCAAAGGGATGGAAGGAGGCTTTGGTTTGCTGCATAGCCTGTAGTTAAACAAACAAGAAATTGTGTTTAAAGTGCCAACCTTTTGTGAGGCAGTCTGTGTGGAACTTGTCCCCCAGGCATATTTGAATTTCTCATGCAGTAATTTGGAGGGAGGTGAAGAGAATAAAAGCAATGCCTGGGTGCTTAAGTGGTGGGGTTGTGGGGGGAGGCGTAGGAGAATGCAAAGTGATGTAATGTTGCTCACAAAAGGGTGTTTTGTTTTGAACCTTTTGAACAGTCGTTTCCAAAATACATAATGTTTTAATCATTTCCTTTCATTTCATTCATCTTTCTGCATACTCGATGAACCAATAAAAAGGGGAAAAAAAGTAGAATATAAATCTCAAACTGGAAAATAGTATTTTTAGGGGTTTTTTTTGGAAGAGTGCTGTCTCTATAAATCCTTTGGAATGTGGAGCCTGATTTTGAATAGATACTGTAGTTTTCTCTCAAATTAAGAAACTGCACTTGACTAAAGAATGGCCTTTTAAAAACTGTAGAACGGCCTTTCAAAACATGACTTTGCATCTATCTGATTCATTTGCTGGAACAAAATGATCGGCTTGGTGACCAGAGGGATCAAAAAGAATCATTAACATATTTTTGATACTTTTGCAGTAGCCAAGTCAATTAAGTGCATAATTATGAAGACACAGCAGTACTTTCTAGCTCCCCTGTGTTTCTTTGAGTTCAGTGAACGCTAGTGTCCAATGTCAAACTCTCAGAGGCCTTCTGTAGTAGCAAATGAAGAGGCGAAGGATGTATTGTGTGCGTAGTGTGAGTGTGTGTTGACTGCAAGGAAAAATCAGGAGAAAAAACAGATTTTGTACTAGCTGATAATTACCAATACCATTATACAGATTTCCTTTGACCCTAAAGCACAATAGAATGCAATAAGCAATTCAAAATCTGGGTAAAAAAAAAAAAAAAAACTTTTGAGGGGACTGTGCTGTGCTTAAAAGCGACGTGATCTTGTGAGTATTTGTATGTATGTATGTAAGTAAAGTGTGGTTCAACCACATGTACATAGTGCAAACTCGTTTCAAATGATTTTTGCTGCTACCACCACAAATGAAAGGGTTAAAAAAATGGTTATTTGATTGGATCAATACAATGTTATGTAGAGTATCACATAGCGTGTCACAATTCTCATAAGACACTATCAGATCCAGTCAGCTCGCTTTGTTTCACCTCATTCGTCAAAATAGTGCCACGTCATTTACCCTTTGAATTATAATTTATCAATAATTCATTACCCATGAATTATTCCTACAAATTAGAACCATGGAAATCATCTCATTATTAAATTCATGAGTGTGTCACCTGTCATGGCTACATTATTATCAACCAAATGTGAGCCATATTTGTCTGAAAGAATGTTGTTTAGGGAAAAGAGAGATGTCAATAATGCATGAATATAAATGTTAATTCATACGTGATCGTTTATGAAAAAATGTCTCAAGTTACGTCTGTAACCTTTGTTTCCTGACAACAGTTGCGTCGTAACGCTAGGGGAACCACCTCTGCGGGAACCGGTGTCTGAAACTAATATCCAGTCTCGTCAATACCAACTTGACCGGCGACAGCCCATGACGTCATATCGACGTGCCCCACGTGTATATAAGGGGCGCAAAGATAACATGTTATCTGCTTATCGTCTGAAGGGACTGTAAGGAGGCGGGCCCTGAGGCATGGCAGGGAGACGCAACGTCTCGTTCCCTGTTCTCAGGGAACAAAGGTTACAGATATAACCTGAGACGTTCCCTTTCGAAAGGGAACTTCGAGTTGCGTCATAATGCTAGGGGAACGATATACCCACGCCGCCATGCTGAGGGAAGTGCGTGCCAAATTATGGCAGTGAACACTGTCAGAATCTGGCAATCAAATGAAATGCCAGACCCACTTACCCCTGGGGTCCCTCTGGGCTGTCAGTGACCGCGCTCCCAGCGGTCAAAGCCATCAGTACTGAGCCTCAAAGCGGCCTCCATATCCCATGTATGGAAGTCCGCCAAGGCCACACCAAGGCCTGGGACCAACAACTTCGACAGAAGGGGTCCCCTTGAGGGAGCGTGGCCTAGGGCCCGAAGGCGGCCCGGCCAGTCACTTGTCAGAGGAACGAATTCACCCTGAATGCCACCAGTGAGGCTGAACCGGCCTCTAGCTGTGCTAGTAGCCTAGTCTGCCAACAACCTGGCTGTTTCCTCGGAAACAGCGTCTCAAACAGGAGTCTCACCGAGAGACATCCAGAAAGAGGGACTGCAGAAGGGCAGTAGACCAACTCAGACCGGATTTAGAGATGGGCATTCCCGGAGAGCAGAACTCAGCGAAGTCCTAACGACCCTTGCAAGCGAGGGGAGTCACTCTGCTCAATCCTAGGATCTACACAGTACCTACAATTTTGAGGCGCTATGGAGGCCGTGCACTCTACCAGAGAACCCTCGTAAGGGGAGTGCTCACAACCTAAGGGCTGACCTAACTGAGGAGGCCTTCGAACTCTGATCAGACTCAGGGAGCTCAGTACTAAGAGAGAGTACGTGCTCGACCTAATACTGATACCAATCGCTGGGGACTGGCATCAGGGAGGCCTTTCGTGGCCAGCAACCTGGCCTCAAGTCTTCATTGGCTATACCTGATGGCTAGCTGCCAAGGGTCTGCAATGCTGGGGCTCGCCCCCAGGGAGGCCTGCTAACACACAGGACAGCCTGCTAAGGCCCGCTACCTGATAGCTTTAGACTAACCAGCTGTCTAATGCCTGCAACACTAGGGCTCGCCCACAGGGAAGCATGTTAGCATACAGGGCGGCCTGCTAAGGCCAGCTACCTACCAGCAGACTACTAGCTGTCAGGGGCCTGCAACTAAGGGCCCACAACTGAAAAAGAGCCAATGCTACCAGCTACCAGCTACCATTGTGACTATCCGCCTGTCGGCCCAATGAAGGTGTCTGTCAGCCCGGGTGAAGGGAATGTGCGTGTAAGTCTTTTCAGCGCCCGCGTTAAATTCACATTAATTTTTATGATTTTAGTTTAAGTTTAACTTTAGCTGCTCGCTCAATCTGACTCCAATTGTAAACGATCCCTAATGGGTAATGTTCCTGATATAACATTAATAGCTGATCGCGCAATTAAATGTGAATTAATTTAGATCTTAGATTTTTTGATTTCTCTTAATTTCAATTGTCCTTTCATTCGGGTGTTCTCGTCACTTATGGACTATGTCCAGCTGTGACACATCCAACGACACAAGATGGCCAGTTTAGAATCAAAACAGAGGAATTATAGGAATTATAATTTACTAAAAAACACAATTATGGAATCGCCAACCTGCTTATTCTCATAAAAGCGCCATTCGATTTAGTCACAATACTATAACATGTTAAGTCATGATAGTCAGAAATCTGAAACCTTAATATTGTGCTTCCCAGCTCCATATACTACGATTTCAGTATGACTTATCCTGACAACTAATCATTGCGGAAACGAGAGGACCTCATAAAATCTACCGGTAACAAATGATTTCAGACGAATTCGAAATAAATCAAGATGTAACAATTTATTTATCAGGTAAAAATGTTTCAATGCCAATTACATAATTACACAATTCAAATATAATAAATGCATAACATTAATCACTCAAAAGATTTCTCTAAGAGTATTTAAAAGTTATGCATACACACAGAGATGGTGGATGGAGGTTTTAAAGACATTCACCATCTCTATGTGGGGGTTCTCTTACAGAATGTCCCGTCTTACTGCTTTGTCTTTTCCCTTAAATACCAAGACCAGAACAAAACAGTTGTAAATATTTATTGCCCCCACACCTGGCTTTGGGGGAGAGGAGGTGGTTTGCTTGAAGAGAACAGAATTCTCCTAAGTTTTCAAACTTTCTCATAATACTAGTGACTGCTGTGAAACTGAGACCATTTTACCAATCGCACTGAGACATTTAAAATGATACTAAACATGAAATTGGAAAATAATAGATTCACAAGATACATAATACATAGTACATATGCATTCTTGGAGACTTCAGTGATTTGAATCAGGGGGGAGAAGGGAGAGGGGAGAGAGGGGGGGGCTGGTCACATAGCTGAGGGAGGACAGTTAGGGGCAAGGCGTTGTCCTATTCCTTTGAAGTCTTCTCTCCAGATGAGTTTTATTGCTTTATTGCAGGATGCCTGATCTCAGATTTATCTTAGCAGGAAAATCAAACCTCACAATTGTAATCTTTAAGGAATACAGAGTATGGGTTCTTCCATGCCCCTCAATCTTAGTACTAGGAAGGCATGGAAAGCTCACGTTCCATAATCAACAGCTCAGCATACGCTGTACAGGGTGGCTGAGAAAAATCTGTCATTAACTCACCCTCTCCAGCCATCTCCTGCTCGGCTGGAAGAGCACTCACCGCTGGACTGCAGATGTAGAAAACAGCGCATCCTCTCCCAACAGCTCCTTCTCCCGATCTGCCACAACACTCTCAACTGTTCAGTGAGCTCCATCTGAACGCCGCATGATCTGAGTCTCCGCTCTGCCTCAGCGCAAGCAGGACCCGAACCACCAGGCGCAGATGCTGAACTCTCTTCCCTCGAGAAGAGACTCAGACGAGAATGGAACATTCACAGTTTGCACCAGCAGCTCCCTCGAGAACTGCCCATGCGTGCTCTTCACGCAGACAGAGAGCGCACAGCTCGTGTGTGTAATCTGGTGTCAGATAACGAGTACAGTTTTTCTCAATTGCTAAAACACTAAACCCTATTGTCTGAACCAAATTCTCAGTTGCCTGAACCCACTGATTGAATCAATCACTCTTTTGGCAAAACCATAAGCACTTTTCACCTGTTTAGACACAACTTGCCAACACATTTTCATTGTGATGCACCCGTGCTGCATAATGGTGAGCACAGGTGACAAAAGTCAAACACAATTAAAGCACACAAGTCACCACTTGAACACAAAAACTCAAAATTGATCACACTTGTGGCTAATGATGTGAAGGAACATATAAAGTAAGCCAGTTCAGAGAGCACTGGTTTGTGAGGCCCTACAATGGATAGAAATCTGAGAGGAAGAGTTCGTGTGAGAGTTGGTCGAGGTGGTCAGCGAAGACCAAGAACAATAATATCTGATGAAATCAGAGCTACTGTGATTGACCATGTTCTTGTCCATAGTATGAGCATGAAGGAGGCTGGACAAAGGGTACAACCAAACATCAGTAGATTCACTTTGTCCACCATAATCCAAAGATTTAGAGAAGAGAACAGGTAATTACCTTTTTTTGACATTATAGTACAGTATGTAAATGTTGACAGCAATTACTGTATGACATACTATATACTGTACCACAGTATACTGTAAGTAAATATATGTTTCAGTACATCACTGTACCAATATACTGTAGTATTGTAATGGAGGGTTGGTCTAACTGTTTGTAGGCCTAGTATTCCATGTATATATTTTGTAACTCCATGTTCTCTTTTTGTAGAATTGAAAGACTGCCACATGGGGGTGGGAGGACAGGTATGTTCTCCCCACACCAAGAGACCCTAATTGTTGATTTGGTCCGTTAGAACAATGCCATTAAACTGAATGAAATTCAGCAGAAGATCATTGAGGACCATGTAAATTTTGAGGGTATCAACAGTGTCAGCCTCTCTACTGTTGATCGTGTCCTCAAGCGCAACAGACTGCGCATGAAACAGTTATACAGAGTGCCCTTTGATCGCAACTCAGACAGAGTCAAAGAGCAAAGATTCCAGTATGTGCAGGTTGGCATATATCCAGACACATTCAATGTTGATTACTCTAAGTAGTGATTTACTGTAGTGGCCTAAATCACTTTTTCCGTATCACTTACAAAACTATATCTATATGTACAGAGGGTTTTTCAGCTGGATGCAATGGAAAGACCCCATGAATACATTTACATGGATGAAGCTGGGTTTAATCTCACCAAAAGGAGAAGGAGAGGCCGTAATGTGATTGGCCATCGGGCCATTGTTGGTGTTCCTGGGCAGCGTGGTGGCAATGTCACATTATGTGCTGCCATCAGCAATCATGGGGTTGTCCACCATCATGCCAATCTGGGGCCCTACAACACTCACTAGCTCCTCATTTTCCTCAATCACATGCGAGATGCTCTGTTAGGGCAGCAGGATGAGCATCCCATTTATGTTGTTGTTTGGGACAATGTGAGTTTTCACAGAGCCCTCCAGGTTAGAGAGTGGTTCAATATGAACCACGGTTTTATCAATCTTTGCCTTCCACCGTACTCCCCTTTCCTAAACCCCATTGAGGAATTATTCTCCTCATGGCGGTGGAAGGTATATGAAAGCCAACCTTACACCAGGGTAAATCTCCTGCAAGCCATGGGTCTTGCCTGTGGTGACATAGGTGTGGAGGCATGCCAAGCCTGGATACGGCATGCCAGGGGGTTTTTCCCCCGTTGCAGACAAAATGTGGCCTGTGATGTGGATGAAGTCCTGTGGCCTGACCCAGTACGGAGACATGATGCTGTGGCTGAGTAATGCACTTATTTGTATATTTTTGTACTTTATTTTTACATGGGCTTACTGTACACAAGTGGCAAATGCATAAGATTTCTGTTATGTCTTTTTGTACAAGTGCTAAATGCACAGGTTTTTTTGGTTTTGCAACATGCATTTAGCCTTCAGTGAACAATAAACATTTATTTCTCCAGCTTCATGTCCTGAGCATTGTGTTTTCTATTTTTCTACGTAGTGTTTAGTGACTGTTCAGTAGTGTTTTTCATTTTGATTGACTCGGGGCACGATTTGACAACATAGTTCACTTTTGAGCACAGATTGAACTGTTTTGAGGTGAAAGTTTGGTTTTGCAAGAAGAGTCTGAGGTTTTGTGAATGTAGCTTGAAAATTGGGTTTTGTGTTCACAGTTTAGAGAAAAGGAGAGCAGCTTTCAAGAAATGTGTCTTAGCAATCGAGAAAAACTGTAACACGGATCCACACACTTAGTTTGCATGTGCATTTCATAATGCCACGATAGTGTTTCAAACATAACAGTCCCTGAAGACGAAAAGAGGATGACACGTTATCTGAGCGCCCCTTATAT
Organism: Opsariichthys bidens; assembly: GCA_037194245.1. Lineage (NCBI taxonomy): Eukaryota > Metazoa > Chordata > Actinopteri > Cypriniformes > Xenocyprididae > Opsariichthys > Opsariichthys bidens. Next base: position 16,223,125 of record CM074280.1, on the reverse strand, counting down.
ACACGTGGGGGCGCGTCGATATGACGTCATGGGCTGTCGCCGGTCAAGTTGGTATTGACAAGATTGTATATTAGTTTCAGACACCGGTTCCTGCAGAGGTAGTTCCCCTAGCGTTACGACGCAACGTCTCGTTCCCTTTCGAAAGGGAACATAAAATGTTTGCAAATCGTTATTATCTCTTTTGTCATTGTAGCCAAAGACACTTGGATTGAATTACATTAAATACAGCATCCAGACACCCATTTCTCTGGGCCATCTGACCACAACAAAAACTAGTTCACAATATTGATAATGAGTAATGGATGAGTTTCAGTTTAATGAGGGTGTTCTTTTGTCCTGATTGGGATTGACTGGGACATCCACACCCAGAGCTTAAGTGTGTCTTACTGAAATTGTCATTACTTCTGGCAACCAGCTGTCCATCAAACTTCAAATTACTTTTCATAGATACCTCAGACCCTCGTTTAAAAACCATTGGATACACATTTACCTCAGGATACCATTTCTGATTAGCATTTTTTTTCTACAACAGATGTGAAAACCGACAAGCAGATCAGTGGGGGGAATGCTAGATAAATCTGACATTACAGCTTATGTTGTTAAGGAAAACACCTATTTACACTGCTAAGATAAAATAATGATAATCATTTTGTTGTTACCCCAAAGTCATTTCAACTCTGAAAACCAATTCCTCTGTCACTGTTTCTAATATCCCAAGGGCTGCTTTTTAAAACATGAACTAGTCTAATAGTTTGGTAGATATGAGATCTGTTGGCTCAAAACCCATTCTGCTCAAAGGCAGTTTTAAAGCCAGGGAAAATATCCACAAACCTGTCCAATTCGCTGCTTCAAATGACCTCAGAATGCCTTTATCAACATCTTTCTTTTTGAGTTTGAGTGAATTATATATTTGTTGTTTTGTAACCAGCGATGAGTCTCTAGGGATGAGTCTGTCCATCTGTCAAGCACACAGGAAATGACTTGGTGAATATTCATTACTTGTATTTCTCTCTCTTTTTCTACAACCGCTATTTGTCACTGCGAAACTATAAAACAATGACCTTCCAAAGCTAATGTCAATGTAATATTTCCCTCCTGAAATTACCACTCAGATGATTTCCTACTATTCCTCAATTCTCCTCTGTATCTCCAATTTTCTGCTACATCATCCATGTTCAGTCTACAGATAAGTGCACTGGCTATTCAAACAAATCTGGTTACTCTTTTCATCACTTGTAGTCAGGAAATGTATCTCTCCCCACCTTCCACTGTGCCCCGTCACTGGGTTAAGATTAGCAAATGTGTCTGACTTTGAATGTCACCAAATGTTTAAGACAAATTCTGTGAGCTAATATTATTCAGAGAAAAATATGGAGATCTGATCCATTGTGACCCACATAAAGACACATTACCCAACTGCTAAGCAGCAAATATGCATAAATTTATCATTAGCCATGCAGAACAATGTTTTTCCTGAACAGTACTGTGTGTGATTATTTAGAGGTCTTAAGGGTGAACAAATACATGAGGCGAAGATGTTAATGCCAGTCTGGTTTGCACTGCATAAACAAAATAACAGAGCATCATTATCATACTGAGTATTCTAGATAATCAAGTCTCATTTTGCAGTTGCTTATCTTTAGGGGTGAGTGGGGTAATTTTAACACAAATCTTTCTGTCATTTAAATAAGTCAATTATTCAAAGTCCTAATAATGTTTTCCATAAAGTAAATATGAGTTCATTAGTGTCAGCAGTCCTGCGAGGTATAAACCTGATGCAGACAACAGTTGAAATGCAGGAAAACATACTTTAAAATGCTTAATTCATGTAAATGTAGATTAAAAAGAATTATTCATTTTTGCTGCAACAAGCTTTTTTTGAGGATTGTTCCTTCCTTGATTTCTTTGTGTGACATTAGTATTCCACATGTCTTCCCTTTGGCATGATGATTGTGTATGTGTGTGGGGTAGCTTTTACATGAATACAGATGAAATAAAAGCAAAAGAAATTCTTTTCAGTCAAAGTTGCAGAGGCGACTTTGATGAAGTTTAATGTTGGGTTTGCCATATTCTGGAGAACAGTGTCCATAGCCTCCAGGCACCAAGGCTGATGTTCAGACTTCATAAATCCATTGTAGATGGAAGTCTGAGGTTTTAAGATATTTAAAAGAAGTATGGCCTCATTCAAAGCTCACATATTGGAGCTCATTTGCAAAGGTCTCTCTGTTCATTCTGATCTACAGTAGATGACTCCCTCACAAGTGTGTGAGAGTGTGTATGCATGTGTGCATTTTTCATAAGCACAGGGAAATTATGTCCAGAGACTCCATTCTAGATAAATGACGCAGACTTTAATTACAATTAATTGAGTATCCTTCAGATCATTAAAAGAAATGAGTTTTACTGAAAGAGCTGACTTTTTATGAGTTCATGGTGACCTAGTACAGACACAGAAAGAGAGTGTGTGTATGTCTGATCTGTGTATTTTAATATTTGTGAAAGAGGGTTGGGCCATCTGCCATTTTTCTACCTCATGTTTACATGCAGCCAAATAATATGGTTTATAGCACAAGTGGAATGGAAAAAGAAACATGATTCAATAGAGCTTAATCCCAATGAAATTTCTAGAATGAGGTGGTGCTGATCTAAAACAAAAACAAACAAACAAACAAAAAAAACAATATAACTGGAATAACCTTAGAATCAGACTATGAAAATCAGATTCAAAAATTCATTGTGCAGTGCCATGTTCACATTTGCATCACAGTAATAAACATGGCAAAAGCAGTGAAATACTAGTTGGTGGGGAGACTACCTGTCTTCTTGACATTTGAGGGATAAAAAGATTGTTGAGAGACACAAGCTGTGAAAAAATAAAAAAACACAATAAGCTGATATATTTTTAGATATGTCAGAGTGCACAATTACAGACTGTGGAGCCATGCTTACACACTTTCTCTGACAGCAATGCTGACAGTTTCTCATAACGTTGACATTAGTGTGACAACAATTAGTGTGACATTAGTGGCATTCACATGTTCAGAACTTTTGTTTGGAATGTATAGGTGATATGCAAATGTATCTTGGTATTTCATTCGGATTACAGAGTTTAGAAAACATTGTAAACACAGTTATAGTGTCTTATACATTGACACTGGAGAATCCGGTCCAGCAGTCTTCATCAGAAGCAAAAGTAATAGAGTCTAAATGGAGAACAATAACTCTCAGAGATTATTATATAGATAATACGATCTTGGACCATTAGTGCTTCCATTAGTAGAACATTAGTTCATGCTCAGCATCAGCATCCTTTATGGTCTTATTGCATGAAAGTTAAAAGGTGAAGTGTGTAATTTTAATAACACTAGCAGGACCAAATGGAATTGGAAAAAAAAAGGTGTTCCACTCTAAATTCACAGCACTAGATGTGCCAGATAAAAGGGACACAAAGCCACAATGTTTGCACTTTTTTTCAGGACGTCAACCTTTTTTCAAAATGATCATGACCACTATCAGAAAGCTTTTGCGCTGCTTTTGCAGATGTGGTCATTTGTGTAGTCATTTCAGCAAAACAGTGAATTTTCTAAAATGATTTCAAATGTTTAAAGGTGTTTAACATAGTGCTGCACTCTTATAGGTAGCTAAAAGCAAAAAAAAAAAAAAAAAAAGATCAATTAAATATAATTTCAAAATTTTCAACTTTGTTAAATATTAAAAATTAAGGTAACATTTTAGTATGGGGAATAATTCTTACTCTTAACTAGTTGCTTATTAGCTTGAATATTGGCTGCTCATTAGTACTTAGAAGTACTTAAAGCACATATAAGTGCCTTATTCTGCTTGACCATATTCTACATTCCTAAATCTTTCCCCATACTTGTCAGGAAACATAGACTAGAGAGATGGGTAAGTATAAATAAAGAAAGTTTTATTGAACAGTGGTAAAGCAATGGAATTGGATGATATATATGGAAGAGTCGGAAGCAGATGGAGAACAACAGGATGGTAAATTGCAATACACATACACACATATTCAGTCACTGAAGATAATATGTTAATAACTTTCATTTTCTTTCTTTGTAGGATGAGCAAACAGAGCTTGGAATGAGACACGGAACTGGAGACTGGAGATCAAATGTCAAATGTCTCCACAACGTAAGTAAAACCAGTAAATCTTGACATTGTGAGGACCTTGAGTTTGTGTGTGTGTCAGAGAGAGAGAGAGATAGTGACAGTAAGTGAGTGTGAGAGTGTGTGTGTGTTTGTTAGTGAGAGTGTGAAGCATAAGGAGGGATGATGGGAAATATAGTTCGTAGCAGGTGACGTCATAGTGAATTTTTGTTCAGTCTACCAAAGTGTTTCCAAATTTAATATTCACACAGTTTGCCAATGACGAGTTGAAATCTAAATGATGGGTGTTCGAATTCTGTGAAAATCTTCCTGCAGAGTTCTGCAGGTCCAGGTTCTAAGTTGGCCTGGATATAAAACATTCTTTTAAAAATGCAGAAAATGATGACATCAGAGATTATGCATATTTGGGCTTCATTGGTTACATCACCTTGTGTGTGTTTCTTTGCATGTGTGTGCATTTCTGCACAAATGTCTATGATTTCTCTGGATGTTTTATTCATTTTTTTTTCCACCAATATGTTTTGCTGCAGAAATGTGCAAAAAAGCAGGTTTATCATGTAGACATAATTATGTGCCCTCGTAGCCAGTTTAGGAAGTGAATTAAATAATGACCCCCTTTTTCCCCTTTGTTTGAAGGTAGATTTGTCTGTGCTGTCTCTGAATCCTGTCGGTTTCTTTTTTTCTTTTTTGTGTAGTCGTTCTGTGGAAGACACACACACACACACACACAGAAAGACACACTCACACACACACAGAAAGACACACAGCTTTAGTGTATGAATCTGTGTAGGTCTTGTTCTCGAAATAACTTACATTAAAACAAAAGCTGTTGGATTTAAACTAATATCTTGTTTGATCTGTTGGCACATGCTTAGAAAGAGCTCCAAGGCGCTTTCTTTCTTGTTCTCTCTCTTCTTTCACAGTCTCTCCTGCTCCAAACCCCTGCTAAACACAATGAGAAAAAACACTTCCAGTGCTCCATTAGGGTTTGATATCATATCCCCCCCAGGCTGTTAGCTTACTTAGACACATCACTATATTGCTGTCTGGGTATTTTTCTTGTGGCTGAATTTTTTATTAAGCCTTTTCTTAAACAGAGTTTTGTAACTTTCTGCCCCTCATAACACAAGTACAGACAAACACTTTGCTAAATAGAGGGAGAGGGAGAGGGAGAAGGAGGGGGGGGGGGGGTGTAAATGCAAGATAAATGTTTTTGAGACATGTTTTTTGAGAGTTTTTTGGGGTGTCACAAGGCTGTTGAAATAAGGGTCTAGCTTTCGGGCAGAAAAAATTGTGGCACTCAGGACATAAAAGAGAGAGCAAAAAGATGCACAGAGGAATTGAAGAGCCTTTGGTCTGTGGAAAGTCTGATTCTGCATCTTTTGGACTTGGGAGTGTTCAGAGGTTGAACAGTCAGAAACAGTGCTGCCTCTTGAAGTCACCATGAAATAAAAATGGACATTTCTTGTTTGTTAGTTTGTTTTAATGAAACAGAAACAGAAACTTTCAAGGGAATCTCAACACTGCGTCGGAATTGACGCATTGTGGGGAACGCCTCTAAGTCAATTATTAAGGGTTAGGGCTACTGATTTATCTCTCCGGGCTACCAAGGAGACGGCCAAATGGCAGCCTTAGTAGCTATGGAGAGACACCTATGGCTTAACTTCTCAAGCATAAAAGACAAAGATAAGAGCTTTTGATGGACGCCCCGATCTCTCCTCCTGGCCTCCTCGGCGATTCTGTAAATAACGTCGTCGAGAGGTTTCAGGAGGCCAAGAAACAATCGGTGGCGTTCCACAAAATACTTCCTCGCCACTCTCAAGTCCCGGGGCCTGCTCAAAGCAAAAGAGAGCAGCCCCAGCCGAGTGCGAGCTCCTCATATAGGGCTCAACAGAAGGCGAGCGTTGCGTCCCGTACTCCCCCACAGAGAGACTGTGCAGCCAAATCCTTCGAGGGATAGAGCGGATCTGAGGACCATTCTTATCGCCAAGAAGGCTTCGGCGAAACCTGGCGTCTGAGGGCAGTCCCCTCCTTGGAGAACCGGTGTTCACCTCAGTATACAGTGCCTGTGTCTCCTCGGAGCCCTCAGGGGGCCGTTCTGCCAACCCTGCCACCTCGTGTGCTTCAGGCCTCTGAGGAGGGTCTCAAAGCAATCAGTTCAGCAGTTCCCTGCCGGTTCGCTGCTACAGGGCACCAGAGCTGGTCGCTCGGGTGTCACCAGAGGCTAGTCTCGAGAGACTGGTTCCCCTAGTAGAATTTTTGACAGCGTGGAAACTTCTGCCAAATATCTCTCGGTGGGTCCTGCAAACAGTTCAGTATGGGTACAGAATTCAGTTTGGTTCTCATCCGCCCAGGTTCAACAGGGTTGTTTTTACTGTGGTCAACCCAGAGCAGGCTCTGGTTATGGAACAGGAGGTACAGACACTTCTGCGAAAGGAGGCTATACAAAGGGTTCCCTCCCCCAGCAGAGAGTCAGGGTTTCACAGCCGGTTCTTCATAGTTCCAAAGAAGGATGGAGGGTTGCGTCCTATTCTAGATCTGCGACAACTAAATCGTTCTGTCAGAAAGCTCAAGTTCAGGATGCTTACGCTGAAGCAAATCGTGTCTCAAATCATGTCCGAGGACTGGTTTGTCACGATAGATCTGAAGGATGCATATTTCCACGTTTCCATCCTTCCTCAACACAGGAAGTTCCTCCGGTTTGCTTTCGGGGGCGAAGCATACCAGTACTGTGTTCTTACGTTCAGCCTAGCTTTATCTCCCCGCACCTTCACTAAATGCGTGGATGCAGCTCTGGCTCCATTGAGACTGAGATTTGCCAGGTGTTTGCGTCTCGAGAGACGTCTCACTGTCCACTTTTCTTCTCCCTCACATACCCTCTGGGGCTGGATGCGATGTAACACATGTGGCCGAGGCTGCGGTTATACGCTTTTTCCCCGATTGCGCTGCTCCCAGGAGTTCTGGAGAGAATACGCCAGGACGGGTTGCCCCGTTGTGGCCGGGCCAAGTCTGGTTCACGGACATTGTGTCCCTTATCGACGGCCCTCCCTGGGAGATTCCAGTCAGGAGGGACCTTCTTTCTCAGGTGGCAGGGTCAATCTTTCACCCCCACCCAGAGTTGTGGAAACTGTGGGCCTGGCCTCTGAGGGGGCCCAGCTCATAAATTCAGGTCTCTCTACTGAGGTGGTAGAGACCATACTCCAATCCAGAGCTCCCTCCACAAGGAAGTTATATGCCTTAAAATGATCCAATCAATTTCAGATGAACAAAATCAAGTCCCGTGCACATTTTTTTCCCATAAAGGTACTCCATACATAAACATACAGACTTTCACGAAGACACAAGAAACTTTTTGTGTGCAAACAGGAATTTTTTGCATCCTCATACATAACAATTTTTGTTTTCTGTATGTTAGAACCTATTTCCTTTGTGCATCACTGCAATTTTACTATAAAAAAAAAAAACGAGAGGATGGATGCATGTGCATGAATTAATATTTTCTCAAAATGTAGCTTTTTTTAGGGCAGTCTATCCAATTATATTGGCCTCATGTCCACTTTAAGGTATCCTCTGTGGCAGAAAGTGTGCCTTGAAATGGGCTGATGGCACAATACGGCTGTGTGCATTAGGCAGATAACAAGTGCTCAAATTTTGGATTTCGTTAGAGTAGTTCACCTAGTATGAGGCTGAATCCAGCTACTTATTTTGTTTGTCAAGCGTGAGCCTTCCCTTTATATAATGCTATGCTGTCTAAAGTCCTTCATGTCTATGGCTCTGCTCACAATAAAAGCTGTTAGAATTAAGAAAATTTGAAATTATTATTTCTCCACCACCTCTAAGGATATCTTCAATCTGAAAAAAGTGTTTAAATAAAGGGTGTTTTGCGAAACATGAAATTCTTGTACATTTTACTGTAGCTAGCAATATTTTTTAATTGGCCGTCAATGAAATCCTATTTTCTTTTCAATTTTACTGTACCAATATTTGTTATGAACCACTAAACAGCATATAGGACAGTGCACACTTACCAATTGCACCATCAGCCCATTTCACAGAGAGGTTTCTTGGCCACCAAAGAGATTAAATCGTTAAAGCAGACATAAGACAGTGATATTAGAGGTAAACTGTCCTAATAAAAGCCACATTTTCAGCAAAAAGATAGTCAGCATGCATAAACCGTAAATTGTAATGGGTGAGCAGGTGATAATTTTCTCTTGTGCAATAGTTTCTCCTGAGCATGCAAAAGTAAGTTTTTATTTATTTATTTATTTTTGCAAAGGTCCCAATAGGGGCTCCATTCACTCAGATATACATCACAATAGAGTAGAAATATCGCAATATTAAACTGAATAACTAACAACTGAATTATTAAAGCAACCTCTTATTTACATGAGGTAAACATTTGACTTGGCTACTTGTTCGACTAGAAAAATGGTTAGTTCTACTGTAGCCCTAATTTATATTAATATATATACACATTGCAAAATTCCATTGCATGTCTGTTGCTTCCATAATAATGGCCCATTTGCAAAAGTTTTTCCCCCTTCTTCTTAATAGTTACCACTCACTGTAGTAGCGCATGAAGTAATATTATTCTAAATCTAGAATTTTAGAAATAAAATGCATGCACATTACTCAAAGCGCAAAAGCTTGGCAGCGGTCAAAGAGCAATTATAAAACAACTTTTCAATTGATCCCTTCTTGTAAACTAAAAGATTCAGACGAATTAAAGATTAAATCACAATATCATTTTTGTTTGTCAAAAAAAACCAAACAAACAAAAAACAGGTAATTCGGCATGGAATTTTTATGTTCTGGTTTTGGATGGCAATACAAATCATAGACTAGCCCTTGTAGATGTTGAAATTACCTTCATCCCTGTGAGAAACAAGTATTGTCCGCACAGGGCTAAAAAGAACAAATATCATCACTCACTGACAGCTCTGGAGCATATTGCTTAACTCCAAAGTTCAGCATTTTATGGTCTATTAGTCTCACACAGCCAGGCTTGCATCAAAGTCTGGTCCACTATGCAGCTTATTCTGGCCAACCATCCATGTAGACCGTCTGACCCTCAATCCAAGCAACCACATTTCGTTTTGTTTATACACGTTTAGGGCTGAGTAAAGCTGAAATAGACATATCAATAACAGGCTACATTCACACTGTCAGTCTCAAAATGTCCCGTTTACACAGTAGCTAGAATACTTTCTGTATGAATGAGTAACGGAAGTCAAACCTGTATCATATTTGCAGGGTTGGGGAGTAACGAAATACAAGTAACTTAGTTACGTATTTAAAATAATTGTAACTGTATTTCATTACAGTTATATTTTAATGGGTGGTAATCAGATTACAGTTACATCTGAAAAATATTTTAGATTACGAAAGGGATTACTTTGAATTTTAATGTCATTTAAACAGCAATTGGTGATTCTCTGACTCTGACAGTCTGAAAAAGCGGAGTTAAGTTTCATCAACATTTTAATACTTTTAAGAGGGATCATTATGTTATTTTTATTTATTACCGTCCTGAACAAGACAAAATGACTGAATTTATGAAAATAAATGTCAACAGTCAGCTTAACTGTCCTGTCATGACCTGAGGATCCACCACTGTTTTCACGTTTTGTGATAGTTGTTTGTGAGTCATTTTATAATTTTTAATTTTTATAATTTATAAAGGTTACAGCAACTTTATCAGTTTGTTTTTTTCTCCCTCACAATTGTGAGTTTGCATTTCAAAATTATGACTTCTTTTTCTCAGAATTGCGAGATTTAAACTCACAACTACAAGTTATAAAGTCAGATTTTTTTCTTGCAATTGTGAATTTAGTATGTGAGTTTATATCTCATAATTCGGACTTTTCTCAATACTGTCAGTTTATATCATATTTTTGACTTTTCTCAATATTGCGAGTTTATTTCTCATAATTCTGACTTTATAACTCGCAATTGCAACTTTATATCACGCAATTCTGAGGGAAAAAGTCAAAAGTGCAATTACCTTTTTTGCGTTTGTTCCACACTTATTAGTACTCCAAAGTATTCTGAAGTATTTAGATTAAGTTACTAAACTCGAGTAATGTAACGAAATACGTTACAAATTACGTTTTAAAGCATGTATTTTGTAGTCTGTAGTGAAACACATTTTAAAAGTAACCTACCCAGCCCTGTATATTTGTGACTATCAACTGTAACTATAGTGACAGCGACTAAAATAGTTACAAAGATAATAGTATCAAATGTCCAGTTTGGTTTTCTTCACTCAGCAGGGGTCTGTCAAAAATGCAATTGTGAATCCCAAAAATGTACCCGATGTAAGTTTGAGTATCGAATGTGTCACACCCTTGAACTGTTTTGTTGAGTTTAGTCCTGTCTAGTTCTGTCATTTCTGTTCATATGCCCTCCATGTGTTTACCTGTCTAGTTAATTACCCGCACCTGTTTCTGTTTACCCTGATTAGGTTATCCCTCATTATCTCCCCTATATATTCTCCTTGTGTTTGTTCAGTCTTGGTCGGTTCTCATCTTTGAATGGTGTGTGTTTCCTGCCCGTCTGATGTCCTGTTGCCAGTATTGGTATTAAAACCCTTTTGATATATCTCCGTCGTACTCGTCCTGTTTACCTGCACCACAGCCTGACAGAAGAACCAATCCACAAATTGTGATATATTAGCTGCGTGTTCTCCGTTTGTTTTGCCATTTGTTAGTTTCGTTTTTGTTTGTTGTTTTCCCTGTCTTTCATGGATTTCCCCGGCTTTCATCTCCTGTTGTTGGAGCAGGGGGAACAAACATTGGAGGACCACATGCGGACCTTCTTGGACATTGCATATTTAACACACTACCTGGACGACTGCCTCTGCACGTTGCAGAGCGCAGTTGTCCAGAGAGGGTCCGTGTGTGGATTTTGCTGCCTTTGTGGAGTGGGTGCTGGTGAGTTGCAACTCGTTATTCACCGTCTGCCTGGGAGAAGAGATTCTCGCCAGCCCCACTCTGGACCAAGAGCAAGACCAGCCACCATCTCGCGGCACAGAACGCCAGCACGAGCCATCGCTGAGTGGAGCGACTGAGCCGAGGTTCGCCACGGAGTCAGATAAACGGAGCGAGTTTGACCAAGTGCGTGAGCCGGCGACAGCGCTCGTGAGGGAGCCTACGTTGAAGAGCGAGGGTAAGAAGGAAGGCCCCGCCCACTGCACCACTGCTGAGGGTGAGCTTGGACTGTGCTCAGAGGATTCTTTAATTTCAATACCTTCTGAATTACCTGCCTGTTCCGAATTATCTGCCCGTTCTGAACTGCCTGCCTGCCCGGAATTTTCTGCCTGCCTGGAATTATCTGCCTTCTCAGAAATCCCACCCAACCTCCCTCTCCCACCTCCTCTCATCCACCTACCATCATCTCCGCTGCATCCTGCCAGCCCCTCTGCTCACCCTCAGCCCACCATATGTGGCGTGCGGTGGGCCTGCCAATCTGCAGCTCCATTGGGGGCAGTGGATCCCCGGTCTTCGCCTCCCACCTCAACCAGGACTCCTCCCCGGCCCGTCAGTCCGCAAGCTCCTCGTTGGCTCCAACCTCCCTCGTCTTCACCGTGGCCCTTCTGTCCACCAGTTACGCCAGGCTCCCTCATCCCTCCGGCTTCGCCTTGGTCGTTTGTCTACCTGCCCTCGCCGTGGGACTGCACTCCTCTGGCTCCGCCTCGTCCCTTCATCCCTCTGGCTCCGTTGGCGTCCTCACTCCCTCTGACGTCACCTTGGTCCTCTGTCGCTCCGGCTCCACCGCGGCCTTCAGGATCCCCGCCTGCGCCTCGGTCGCTAGAGCCGCCAGCGTCGCCGTGTCCCGCCGGATCCTCAGTGTCGTCCTGGCTCGTCGGTGTTCCGGCTACACCCTGGTCTCCTCTGCCACCTGCTCTGCCACCTGCTCTGCCACAGTCAGTCGCCAGCCCTTCCTCCACCATGGCTGCTTCCTCCTGCGGCTCCACCGTGGGCGTGACTGTGGCCTGGGTCCAACCATCCTCCTCCTGCTCCAAGTCCCGTCTGTCTCCTCCCTGGCTCCTCCCACCATCTATTCCTCCCTGGTTCCTCCTATCGTCTACCACGTTGTCTGCCTGTTGTCCCATCCACCTTCCGTCTTCTCGTCCTCCTCCAGTTGGTCCATCTACGGCGCAAGGACGCGCCTTCCAGGGAGGGGTGTACTGTCACACCCATGAACTGCTGTGTTGAGTTTAGTCCTGTCTAGTTCTGTCATTCTGTTCATTTGCCCTCCATGTATTTACCTGTCTAGTTAATTACCCGCACCTGTTTCTGTTCACCCTGATTAGGTTATCCCTCATTATCTCCCCTATATATTCTCCTTGTTTGTTCAGTCTCTGTCGGTTCTCGTCTTTGTATGGTGTGTGTTTCCTGCCCGTATGATGTCCTGTTGCCAGTATTGGAATTAAAACCCTTTTAATATATCTCTGTCGTACTCGTCCTGTTTACCTGCACCACAGCCTGACAGAATGCAGTTGTCGCTTAATGCAGTTGTTGTTGTTCTACTGTGTGTAAATGAAACCATATTAAGAACTCAAACAAAGGAGTGACAACTGTATTTTGCTGCTGTTTGAATGTAAAATTAAAGTTGTATGACTGTCTGTGCAGTCCCACAAATAAATAAATAAATAAAACAAAAAGAAAGAAAAACAGTGGAAAAGTGTGTAGACATTTTCTTTTCTGTTCATCTAAAAAGTAACAAGCACAGGTTATTTCCCCGACAAAAAAAAAACAAAGTGGAAAATACAGTTCCTGTGACGCTTGTTACCGTCTGTTGTAAACTGTCTATTTCTGTAAGACAGAACTGTTATTTTTTGTTGTTGTTCAGTTGGAGTGTTTTTGTTGATCAGTATTTCAGAGCGATGAGACATGTACATGTTCAAAACAAAGTGCATGTGGGAAGTTTAAGTGTGTGTGTTGCAGTTCTGGATGCATGTGTGAGTGAATTTCACAACCCTCAGCACGACGTGGCAGAGGCACAAATGAAGGCCGTTTATCTGGTCTCTCCAGAGCCAGTTATTTTTCATTCCCAGCTTATTGGAGAGATAATAAGACATGTTCAATTTATGTCAACTGACAGAAAGCTTCCCCTTTTAACAGACATGCCCCCAAAATATTGCCTGGAAACCTAGAAGCACGCTCTCCACCTGCACACGCTCAATTTATTCTGCATCAGCCACCCCAACATGCGTGTTTGATTAGTCTCCTGACCCAAAAGCCTGTGGTGCATGAACTCCTCCAGTTCCTTATTCTCGGCAGAGTTCAGTTCCACCTGTCTTGGAGGCAAATGAAGCGATACATGAGTGATGAGGTTTGGGCAGAACATCAGATAGCATTATCACGAGGGGGTGTGCGTGTAGAGGAACGAACAAAAGATAACAGGATACATGATAGTGAACCGTGGGGTGTTGCCATCACTAATGTGGAGGAGTCAAAGATCTTAGTTCTGGCACAATGAATTGCAACCCTATAGTTTAGATATTATTGCCTTGTCTTTTTCTTAAGATTGCTGCTGAACTAAGTTGCTTGAGGGTTAGCGTTAAGTCATTTTTACAGATTTCCACATAGGCTTTTGAAAAAACAATAATAACAACAACAACAAGTGTGACACTTGAAGACTGGGGTAATGGCTGCTGAGAATTTAGCTTTGCCATCACAGAAATCAATTAGGTTTAAAATATATTCAAATAGAAAATAGTTATTTAAAATTTCAATAATATTTCACAATATTACTAGTTATGTTGTTTTTTTTTTTTTTTTTTTTTAAGCAGCCTATGGACTTCTTTAAAAAAACATTGAAAATCTTACCAACCCCAAACAAACGTATCAAACACATTTTTTTTAGATTACCTGAATTCCCAAAATAACATTTAAATGAGTTCACTATTACCTACTTCTGACATGGAACTCTAGATGGCGCAAGCTGATTGGTTGCTGTTGCATCAGAGGCCAATGGGCTGTAGCGCAACATTCAAACAAATACCAGTCTTACTGTGAGCAATCTGCAGTGCACTTTGAGATATCCTCCACTTTTCCTAGCTCCACCTGTATAGATCTGTTACCGGAGTACATTCATGTATATTACATATGCAGCAGCAGAAGCATGTCTTACATGCTCACAGCAATGTCTGTGAATGTATTGGCAGTAGCAAGTCTCAGTACTTGCTCTGCAGCAGTGTAGCAGAAGAGTCACCCAAGAGTTGTAATGATAGAATTGTATGCTTATTGTTTAGTTGTTCACTTTGTGTGATTTGAAGTGTGTAATGAAAAGAGGATATTCAGAGTCTGACTTACCTACACTTTCTGACAAGCACATAACTTCATACTTCACGTGTATTCGCATAATTTTATGCATATGCAAGTTGTAACATTATATTTATGTTATGTATATCTAATCACATAATGTAAAGGATTCATTGGAATACGTTAATTAACCTGTTAGCAAAGCACATGAGTTTAGTGGTATTTATCCACTGTTTAACTTCAGCTCACACAGCTAAATTGTGATATTATTGTCTATGATTGCATTATTTGAAACAATTATCTCCCTTCATAATTTTTCTTCAAAACATTATAAGAACATTTTTAATTTTCCTATGGTGTTGTTTTTATCATAAAATTTGTCAACAGTATATTTTCATTCAAATTAATTAAGATATTGTCACGATACCAATTTTTATGTAATCACTAACAGAAATAATAATAATAATAATTAATTAATTAATTAATTAATTAATTAATTAATTTATAAACACATTTAACCTGATTAAGAAACATAACAAACAGGATTAACAAAGCCAGAGTCTCCTCAAATTCACTGAGGATGTCAGTGCAACATTGTAGGTTGCCAAACTTCTTTTTGCCAAACAAGAGCTCCGAAATCTTTAGCACTGGCTGTTCGGCAAAGATAAAGCCTCATCAGCACCAAATCATCTTTCGACAACATTTTTCTCATACAGAAGGGATCTTTACACACAGAAGGGATATTTACTCAAGAAACTACAGAGACAAACAAGGAAATAAGAAGTAAGAAGTAAATAATCATGGTGTGTCCTTGACAGAGAAAAAGAAAAAGAATATAATGTCAGAAAGAATTCAAAAGTTTGGAGGAATGGTTTACATAGTTTTACACTAAGTGCTTGCATATTGATATGGAGAACTGCAACTAGGTATACAGACAAATGAGGTCTAATTTGTCTGAGGATCTTTTTATTTGCTCTTCAACAGCTCTTCTGGACCAAAAGGCAATCGTTGACCTAGACAGACAGTAGATAAAGCCAAAGCCTGAAAAAGATTTATACGCTTAAAAATTGCTTTTTTTGTGGCGATGCCATGGCCTTAATTAAAAAATGTTTTGTTAATATGTCATACACTAAGGGCTTTTCAGCATGTCTCCTGCAATCAGCCAACCAAATAATCAAAACAATGCACTTCAAGGTGTTTTTTGTGTGTGTGTGTGTGTGTGTGTGTGTGTGCATTTAAAGCTAGACTCTGTTTGTGTTATTGAATGAGCCCTTTAATTGTAATTATAGGCACACCATTGAGCACCCGAGCAGAAAATGAGGGATTTTTCTTTCTTCTGGAATAGTCATTTGAAAGTTTTAAAAGCAGTATTAATTGCTCATCTGTTTTTCCTAAGGAAAGGGTAATTAGAAGCATGATACTAGGAAAGTCCTCACCCTCACTTCATCCCTGATGCAATCCTGCACTCTGCATGAAACCTACGCAATGCCACAACATGTAATTAACAACACAGTGATTTCTAACCTTTGACACAACAAATTTGCATTGATGGTGTATTTATGGCACACTGTGTACTCTGACACATAGGGGTTGAAATACACAGAAGTAATTGGATTGTCGTTACATGTGTAAAATTAACATTTATGGTTCATTTGCAAATGGTCAAATATCAAAAATTAAAGTGTTAATATCCTAATAAAATTCCGAATGAATGAACTAGGCATATTAAAGGTCTCTGAAAGGCCTGACACTATTAGTGTGGGTTGTAACATGACTATAGGTTACTTTTATATTATATGAATATAGATATTACTTCAGGCAGATAGAAATAAGATTTGATGTAAATGATTGCAGTATAGTACAATTAATATTTCTAAGTAAATTGTGCATTGGTTTGCAACAGACCAACTTTTGATGCATTAAGAAATGAAAGCTCTAGCGCAAGTTCTGCCAGGAAGACTCAAATGTTACGTCACTGAGTTTAGATCTAACCAATCATTATCCAACACTTGTAGTATATAAGATCGGTACTAATACACGTCTGAGTTCGCAGATGCTGCCGTCAACTTTTTTGTTAGCGTTCAGTTGCAAACCCAACCATGTCTCTGAATAAGCTTGCCACTTGTGATTATTCAGATTCCGACGAAGATTTTGTCCTGCATCTCCTCTTCCGTGCGTCTGCAGTACACTCATTCAGTGCCGCTGCAGCACGGATATCTGAACCTGAGGACGTAATTTCACAGCTCATCCAAGTTGTTCAATGCCTTTCAGAGTCTGCTAACCCTTTCGCACGTAAATTTAAAATATTCTGGCTGAGCGTGAGTTTTTCTAAGCGACCGTCTTTCAGAACGTGTTACTTTATTGTTCTATGGTGACGCGTCATTGCTTGTTACGTGACACACGGCAGCACAACAGCGCTGTATGACTAATGATCTGATTCATTTTCCTTTAAAATATTAACAAATTTGAGGTCTATAGCATGAAATATCTGTCATTCTGATCGTCAAATGCGTGCAAGTGGATGTGTTTTGCTGTTTAAACTTTTATAATGATCGCGTTAGTTGAGCTCCACGCGCTGCCATGTTAGTTTGCGCACAGCTCAGAGAATCGCATCGTTGGCTTAACAGCATGTGAATTCATCATTCTTCCTAATTGCATTAAACAAAACAAAGATTTTCCCTACTCCTCTCGGATCAAGCAATCAACAGCGTGTGGCTTCGACCTCATCTACTCTTCTAAATTCTCCTCACACAATCCAGACAACATTTCAAGACGTCTCTGCGCCAACTGCAACGTCAAACCTTAGTCTCTCCACTGCCGCACCAGCTCAAGAGTTTGGTACGTGTTTTGTCACCCCAACTCAGATGTATTATCTTAGGTAAGGTCATTAACCTGGCTACTTTACTGCTTCCATCGGCTGCAGTTGACAGACGTATGGTTGACTGCGGTGTCGAGGCAGTTTTTCTCAACTTCCAGTCCCAGTTTGCTATGAACCTCTCATTCGCCGAATTTGTCATCCTTTTAGCTTTTACAGAGACATTTCGTGTAAAGCTTTTTAGATCGGAGGGATGAGTTCGGTCGTACCTATCAAAGATGGCAGACTTTAACCAACGATACAGGGTTTTTACTGAGATCGTGGTATTCTTAAAATAACAAGCCATTCTGCCCCCTCCTTCCCCTTTTTAATACGAGTATAGTCTGGGCTGTTACTGACACTGAACTGCTGTCCGTCACTTTGGTAGCCAAAAGATTTTAGCCCGTGCGATTCGCAAAACCCGCCCCCTGTTGCATGGCCAACAACATGCTCTCTCACGCCACACATCATGCTCTCACGGAGTGAAAATGCATCGCGGAGCTAAGAGGACACTGACAATGTATGAAACCGTTTCATATTAACATACTGTAATTCTAAGCTGTTAAACACTAAATGCTTATAGGGGCTCTTTAATTGTCGTGACAGATCCTTCAGCGGCTCGTGAACCGATTATATCTTCATGCTGGTTCATTCGTGGCATCAAGTGAACATGAATGAACATCGGAAGGAATGTTGCTCAAGCGTGGAAAGACATGAGTACACTCAATTTGTTAAAAAAAAAGAAAAAAAATGAACCATCAATTCCCATTAATGTTTCAGTGCTATCTCTCTTTTCACCCTGATCAGATTTTGTTGCCGAATTACATATAATGTCTAGCCGAATTAAGTAAAAGGCTTGCTCCCTCCACACTCAACGCTTACACTACAGATTTCCCGTTATTCCCATCTCGATCACGACCGCTGTTCCTCGTTCTAATTATGATAACCGTAATCGTTAAATTTCATCTATCCATAGATTGCTAGCAGGCATCATTTTTATGTAAGGTATTTTAATCCTAAATACCAAAGTCTTTTTCATTCCATCTATTTGTTGGCCGCCCAAAGGCATTGCCGAATCCTCCTGTAAACCTTCTTTTAACGCCTGCCAATCATTTCGTCTTTCTGCAAAGTATCAATACTATGCTAGAGGCCATGCTTTACGGCTTTATGTGTCCCGGGGAATTTACCACAGAATTTAAACATTCAGTCTTGTTTGTGGGCATTCACCTAATTTCTTAACTCTTTTCCTTAAACACTCCAGTGTGACAAAGGATCTGGTGTCACTTTAACTTTTTCTAAAGTTAATAAATTCTGTCCCTCCTTCCATGATTAAATATCTAAAGTTCATTTAGAACTACTGTCAACTTCTCTCTAATGGAGAACCCTTTGGTAAAGCTATATTGTCTACGTGGCCTTTGTCGCCGTTCAAGCCTATATTGTCTACGTGGCCTAATGTGGCCTTCGTCACCGTTCAAGCCTAGAGTGTCTTTGTAGTCTAACGTGGGCTTTGTCACCGTTCAAGGCTGTCATGTCTATGTGGCCTAACGTGGCCTTCATTGCGGTTCAAGCCTATATTGTCTATGTGGCCTCCGTCGCTGTTCAAGGCTGTCATGTCTATGTGGCCTTCGTCGCCGTTCAAGCCTATACTGTCTTTGTGGCCTAACGTGGCCTTATGTGGCCTTCGTCGCCGTTCAAGCCTATCGTGTCTATGTGGCCTTTGTCACCTTTCAAGGCTTTGTGTATATGTGGCCTATTGCGGCCTTTGTCTTTGTTTGTTATTGTTACCTCTTCTCTTTTCTCCTTCCTTTTCTTTGCTTTCTCTCTCACCACTCAGTGGTATCCATCCTTCCTTGCCTCTACTTGCGCTATGGTTAGTGGCTTTTCCACTGATAAGTACAAGTCTCTATAAGTCAATTTGTTTTTCTGTTTCAGGAACTACAAGAATCACTACTGGCATATTTCCGTTCCTCTCACAGTTCTTTGGGGGGCAGGCTCCGTCACAGGATAAATTATCCTTCTCCATTTCTGGGGGTCAGCTACGCCCCTGCCTTCATCTTCAGGCAGGAAATGCAGAGTCCGCAACCCTCAGGATCTAAGCTACGGACGGGGCCTACGCCAAAGAACTTTCTTACTATATTTGCTTGCTGATTGTTAATAAATATCATTGTTACGTTATCTTACCTCCCGAGTCTTTTCGGTCGAACTTTTGTTACATGCTGGATAAAAAAAAAAAAACATCGAAAACTTTTCATTTCTATAGAGAAAGTGGGGAGAGAAAATGCAGGGTCACATGCTTGTCACTTTATGTCTGCTATTCAATTATAGGACAATTATAGTAATGAGTGTTTAGTAAACACCCACTCAACTGACATCACAATGACATTTTTTACACGCTACAGAAAATTTGCCATTATTTAATGGCTAATTTTCCTCATTGACTGACTCCTTATAAAAGGGAAATAAAGGCCTGTATATTGTGTGGAAGGAAGGGTGAACAAAGTGGAATTATCAGCAAATTTCTGAGTGTTATAATAAAGGGTAAATATGACTACTGTTCTTTCAGTCTGTGTCTTTCAGCAGGTTATTGCACCTTGCCACACTGCACGTTGTTCAAGAATGGTTTGAGGAACATGATAAAAACTTCAAGATGTTGCCTTGACCTCCAAATTCCCCAGATCTCAACCCAGTTGAGCATCTGTGGGATGTACTGCACAAATAAGTTCGATCCACGGCGGCTCCACTTCACAACCTACAGGACTTGAAGGATCTGCTGCTATTGTCTTGGTGCCAGATACCACAGCACACCTTCAGGGGTCTTGTAGAGTCCATGTCTCTACGGGTCCAACAGCATATTAGGCAGGTGCTCATAATGTTTTGGCTCATCTGTGCATATGGAAACGGTCCTGATGGTATGACATGTTAAACTATTTGTTTAAAATGCATTTGGCTCATTATAATTAATAAAACATTCATGTTCATGTTATTGAACAGTTAATTAACTAATGTTAAGAAATAGAACTTTAAACAGTGAAACTTTTTAACTTTTTTCCCCCAGAAACATATTTGATTTTTTTTTTTCTCTTGAGTGAAAGTACACCAATGGATTAGCTCAGAGTAGTCTTCAGAATAGTTAATGACAACCAATGGATGTAATGTACTGTGAAGGGAATCTGGATTACTGGCCAGATAGAGGCAATGCAGCGGAACAGAGAGTGTTTAATCCTTTTGTCTGAATTGGTGTTTAACATAGTCTTCAATTAAGAGTCAGTTCAGATTTTAACAGACATTAATGTGCTCAAACATGAGCCAAGGTTTTAAAAGCTGGACAGATTCAATCACACTAATGCAAAGATGATTTGACTCTGAGTCAATGAACATATTAGCCACAAAGAGTGAGCTCTACGCTGTCTCATAGCTAGTTGTAAACAAAGCTACGGTATGTTATTAGATACACTGTCAGTAACATCTTGTTTATGACTCCTTATAGAGCAAAATGATTACAGTGCTTGGCTGCTAAAATGTTTGAAACGGTCACAATGTGTGTTGATATCATTTAAAGAAGTACCAGTTTGCAGTATGAAAACAGCCCACAAATGTCTGCAAATTCTCAAAAAAAAAAAAAATGCATTATGGATCATGGATTATACTGTGCATTATGAATTATAAAGCATTATGAATTATATACAGGGCCGCTCAGGAAATGTCCAAAAGGTTAATTTATGGTGCACTAACCTGACATACTCCCACTAAATTGCACAGAACATCACTTTACACACAGGTAGCATTTTAAAAAAGTATACGGTAGTAATTTAGCTCCTTTTATGGCCCCAGGCTCAGTGCTTGCAGTAATAAACTAATCAGGTTCTGGTTCATGCCCATTGTCTTTTAGCTGTTGCTTCCGGGCTCACAGTCATGAGGCCTCGCTCAGATAGATGAGTGGAGATGTAGATTGGTTCAGCACTGATATACTAATGATCGATGCTATTTTATGAGATACCTATAGTGCTTTGCTATACCATCTCCACTAAATGTGCTATAGTCTAACAGAAGATGCAAGAAGAAAAAAAGGTCGAGCATAAAACTCTAATCTATCTATTAGGGGTGTATTCATGTATTCATCCCGAACCATCATGGTACGGATATCACATTTTGGTGTATACAGTCAGACAATGAATGCAGTCAGTCACAGGTCACAGGCCATCCACACTCCACTCCAGAAGTAGGGGGTGGGGGGAGGTGCAAAACAAGAATGGCAACTCATCAACGTCGAGTTCAAGAGCTTGCTAGCAGCCTATACGCTGAATTTTTTTAAGGAAACCGGATGGGTCAGGACGGGTTTGTTTTCTTTATTTTACAACGGCACAATGTTTTGTTTTTATTATGGGGGTACACAAATAAAAATAAATAAATATATCCTTTACAATTTTGAATACAACAAATTTGAATTACACTTATCTGTATGATCATAAATGACGCCCTATGGATTGGAATATGACTAAAACGTCATTTCTGTTGTTATAATGAGACACAATCCTTTGGCATTGTGCCAATTTGACAGTCCAGTGATGAAATATGTGTGTCCTGGAAATGGGAAGCCTTAGGTTCGCTTCACTGTCTCCTCGGGGAAAGGTTAAGGCTCTTTTTCACCTTCTCCCTCATCTTTCCATGATTTCTTGAAAAGCGTAATACTGAATTTGCCATTGTCAGCGCATGTAAATTAACTCTTACACGCAAAGTTTTATTTTTCATTATTCGATTTATTTTGTACTTTTATTAAAGACAATATATGCTTTTCTGTTTTGTAGCTGATTGTGACCAAATACCTTTTTGTTTTTTTATCAACCCTATACAGTCAAATCTGTTTACGGCTTAATACTTTTTGTGAAAAAAAAAAAAAAATACATAAATAAATAAGTCATTGAAATAAGGCTATAAACCTCATACTGAATATTTGTTCAGAAAACTTTTGAAAAATTTATGTTGTAACCTAGAATTTTTACCTCAAAGTGATGTGAAAATCATATTGCCCTATCATTCACATAAAACAATATATTCAGTTCAAATTTGTAAGACATGTTTTGTTTCAGAAGGCTGTATACAGGTGGTTTCACATCTACGAAGACAAAGACCCTCCCTTAAATGCCCTTTTAGGTGGGACTGTGATGGAACTAGAACAAAGAATAAGAGGAGATTTAAAAGAATTTTGATTGATTTTATTTTATTTAAAACACAACATAATACAAATATACAAAGGCCGAAAAGGCACATTATTGAGCACACTGATCTAAAGATTTGAACAGTCACACACCTTTTGTGCCACTCCTGAAACAGTTCTTGTTCAACATACCTGTCCTTTCCAAGGTGTTTGCTTTTTTCATTTTGCCATGTTCATGTCTGCAGGTTGAAGCAACCCCAATTACGTTATATCGTGCCCCAGGAATTCAAATTTTACCGGGGGAACCCAGCCAAAACCTGTGGAGTTTACCCAATGGGATGCAATTTTTACCGGTGGATGAGTCTGAGTTGCAGACATGTCAGAATATTTAGCAGGCTATATTTAGACGCATCGGCTCTTCTGTCATATCTTTGATAACTCTACGCGATTGGCTAAAATCATGCATTAAAGACAATATAAACAGTTTGCAACCTCACAGTCACGTTCTATTTTTAGATTCTTCGGTCAATATTCTCTTTGGTCTCTTAGCCTCTTGCATAATGGTGGTAAAATGCTCCTTTACTAAAGCTATGTTGGTGTGATGTGTTGTATGACGTACTTCCGTAAAGCGGTCGGCCAATTTTTCACAGAAATTTGTACATGCTCACCAAACTTACATACTTCCATACATTGTTACAGACATTTGGGAGGGGATCGTGGGAGAAAAAAAAAAAAAAACCCAAAGCCAATCGCCTTATAGAAGTGGTTTGCAGTGTGTAGCAATTCAGTTCATGCAAATATGGCAGATCATGGCTTCTGCTGTATCTTCCTAGCACACACAACCAATCTGCAAGTTAGATTCCTCCATGTAAATTTCATTCTGCATCATTTTTTTTTTTTCAAATTACATAATTATTAGTGAATCTATCACTAAAACAATGTAGACAGCTGGTGCAAATATACAAATATGTCAGTGTGTGCAATTCATTCTCAGTGAATTCCACTCACAAACAGATCAACTTCCTACTCGGAGCATCTGTTTAGCAAAGCCTTTGTGTCTTATTCGGCAGGGCCCAAGGCATATCGTCTTGCTCCCAAGACCATCTATTCAGCAGAAGAGGCTGTTCCATCTCCATCCACCCCATGGGACTTGATTCCTGGCAATTCTTCAAACATCAGGAAAGCAGACCCAGGCAACAATCAGTCCCCCATGTCTTTATGCCTAGAGTGAAAAGTAGGACATTGTTTTCATTGGATAACAAAGTTAAAGAGTGCTTGAGGAATAATGCTTGCTGAATAATGCATATGTAGTCATTTGCAATGAATACAATCATGCATTTACATTGATTTCAACATCCCACACAAGTTAAAACCAGCTTGTGTTCATTTTTGTCTCTACAATTAAATTTATGTTTTCTATAATTTAAATGTTATATTTATTATATAAACAGATGAAATAACCTTTTTGATATTTATTTAAAAATATACATCAAAATACTATGACTCCCTGTTCCCACTCAGTCGGTCACTTCGACGTACGTCAGACTGACTGGCGAATAGGAATCTCACCAGAGAGGCCAATCTACTTTGAGTGTAACTAAAATGAGCCAATGCACATTGACATGCAATCATATGCATCAGCTGCTCACCTTGCAGTGCGGGTATATAATGAGCAGCAGGTGCGTTGCATCTTCAGCTTTTCGCTTCGGAGTCAAACCTTCTAGCGAGTGTGGTGAAGAACTAGTCAGCGCTTTTCGGGGACTGCTCTTCATTTCGGTGCAGGCGGACAACACGGCAGCGGGGTCCATCTCTCTGTGTTTTTTGTTTTGTCTTTTCTTTGTCAGAGTGAGTGAGGCTGCTTCCAGCTCAGTTGGTGATGGTGCACTGATATATATTGCGCTTAAAAGCTGTTCTCACTGCTGATAGAGCGGCAGCAAGAGAGAGTGCACACGACAGGCTGCATATTTCCCTGTCTGTGTGCAGCGACCATTCCCCTGTGTGCTTCAGGCGCTTAAAGAGCAAGTCCCTAAAAGAGCTTGCATGAGTAGTTTCTCATCTTTTTGAAGATGTCGTACTACTTGTCTGTTTCTGGATGTGGTCATTACCTGGCGCCTCGGGATGGTCACCAGCGCTGCATTTTGTGTTTGGGCTTAAGGTACGCTGAGGCAGCATTTGTGGATGAGTCATGCACCCACTGTGGGAAGATAACCATTGCAGAGTTGTGGTCTAAACTCCAGTTCCTGCAAGGTGGCAGAGTCCCAGTACCGCTGCCTCGAGCCAATCCTCCTCAGAGTGTTTATCCTTTCCCAGGCGGTTCTCAGCCCCCCACCCTGGTTCCCTTCTTCCCAGAGGTGCATGAAGAACTCACTGGCACGTGGACGGCACCTTTTACTGCCCGAAACCATGTCGGTGGGTCCACCTCCCTCACCACCATTGATGGCGGGGAGGCTAAGGGTTATATGCGCATACCCCCTGTGGAACGGGCCGTTGCAACTGTGCCCTAACTCCACCTGGCGGGGGGAGCTATTTGTCCCTTCCCGGGCCTGTGAGTACTCGTGGGAGCTAAGCTTACCAGGCCTGTGGTAACCACACTGGTGGTTCAGGAATAACGACAAAGTCAGGTTAATGCCCCCGTGTCCCAGACCGGCCTCTTCAGCGACGCGGTCGAGAACTTTGCCCAACAGTTCTCTGCTGTACAAAAGCAGTCTGAGGCCATCAGTCATATCCTGCCGAGGCGGTCAGCTGCTGCACCTCCACCTCCCGCAGCGCCTCAGTCTGCTCGTCACCGTACCCCAGCCATATGATTCAGTTCGCCCGGCATCCCCCGAGGTTCAGGGTGGGTTCAAGGCTGCCAATGCAGGATGCGATAGAGCCGGTCCCTCCAGGCAATATGGTCAGGGTTCCACAGTCCTTACTTCATTGTACCCAAGAAAAGCAGTGGGTTACGACCGATCTTGGACCTGCGAGTTTTGAATCGGAGCCTTCACAAGCTACCGTTCAAAATGCTCACGCAGAGACGCATTTCCGAGTGCATCCGTCCCCGAGATTGGTTTGCAGCAATCGACCTGAACTTTCATGTCTCGATCCTTCTGCGGCACAGGCCATTCCTGCGATTTGCCTTCGAAGGTTGAGCATATCAGTACAGAGTCTTACCCTTCGGGCTAGCCCTGTCTCCCCGTGTCTTCACGAAAGTCATGGAGGGAGCCCTTGTTCCCTTGAGAGAACAGGGTGTCCGCATCCTCAACTATCTAGACGACTGGCTCATTCTAGCTCAGTCGCAGGATCACTTGTGCAAACACTGGGATTTGGTGTTTAGACACCTCAGCCAGTTGGGTCTTCTGTGCAGAGGATCTCTTTTCTCAGTATGGTTAGACTGGAGCAGACAGCACGCCTCACAGAGGAACGTGCTCAGTCAGTGTTGAACTGCCTGAATACGTTCAACGGCAGGACAGCGGTCCCACTGAAATTCTTTCAGAGGCTCCTGGGGCATATGGCAGCCGCAGCGGCAGGTAACCCTGCTCAGTCTGCTTCATATGAGACCGCTTTAACACTGGCTCCGCGGCCGAGTCCCGAGATGGGCGTAGCAATGCTGCACTTTCCGGGTGGCAATCACTCCAGAGTGCCGCCATTCCTTCAGCCCATGGTCGGACCCCTTGTTTCTTCAGGCTGGAGTGCCCCTAAAACAGGTGTCCTGGGACTTGACTCTGGTGCTAAGAGCACTCCAGAATGCTCCCTTTTAGCCTTTGCAGTCAGCAGACTTAAAGATTCTATCAATGAAAACTTTGCTGCTGGCTGCATTGGCCTACATCAAGAGGGTAGGGAACCTGCAGTCATTTTCGGTCAACGAATCAGGCCTAGAGTTCGGGCCGGGTGACAGCCATGTGGTACTGAGACCCTGACCTGGCTATGTGCCCAAGGTTCCTACCACTCCCTTCAGGGACCAGGTAGTGAGCCTGCAAGTGCTGCACTTGGAGGAGGCAGACCCAGCCTGGCTTTGCTCTGTCCAGTTTGCGTTTTGCAACTATACATAGGCAGAACTCAAAGCTTCAGGACCTCAGACCAGCTCTTTGTCTGTTACAGAGGCAGAGGGGAAAGGCTGTCTCCAAGCAGAGGATGGCCCACTGGATAGTGGATTCCATCGCTCTGGTTTACCAAGCTCGGGGTGTGCCCTGCCCGCTCAGGTTGCATGCTATGTTATCCAATAGTCTCACTGGATGGGTTTTTGGGGGACAGCAGTGATCGACACTCTCTCTGTTAGCCCTGTCCCACCGTCCTCAGACAAGGGGGTTCAGGTGGCTTACATCAAAGCGTTGGAATAGGGTAGCTCCTGTGGCGCTTTGGTAGGGATTCCTACGTCGAAGTGGCCGATTGAAAGGGAAAGTCTTGGTTACAAAGGTAACCCTTGTTCCCGTTGCCACAGTCGCTGTCCCCTGCTGATGCTGCCGGCTATTCAGTTCGGCTCCTCAGCGAAATCCTGAAGATGCAACGCACCTGCTTCTCATTATATACCTGTGCTGTGAGGTGAGCAGCTGATGCATATGATTGCATACCAATGTGCACTGGCTCGTTTTAGTTACACCCAACGTAGATTGGCCTCTCTGGCGAGATTCCTATTCGTTGGTCAGTCCGACGTACATCTCCATTCGCTCCTACAGGAAACGAGGGTTACCTTTGTAACCGAGATGTTTTCTGAAAAACCGGTATTGGAATCAAAACTACATGATTCATGTGACATCATTCACTTCCCTTGCTACAAGTTAATATAGACTTTGAAGAAAAAAGAAAAATAAACTTTCAGGACTTTTTACCTTGTCAATACTTGTCAAAGAATTCATTTTTAATGGGCTTCTTAAAGAGAACCTATTGTGACCCTTTTCAAAAGATGCAATATAAGTCTCTGGTGTTGCCGGAATGTGTCTATGTCATTTCAGCTCAAAACCCCACCGATCATTTATTATAGCTTAAATTTGTCTCTATTTGGGTAAGAGCAAAACACACCATTTTTGTTTGTGTCCCTTTAAATGCACATGAGCTGCTGCTCTCGACCCCCTTTCCAGAAGAGGGCGTAGCTTTAACAGCTTGTGCTGCCGTTGCTCAATAGCAACAAATAAATTTTTCAAAATAATGATTGTCAGTAAAGGTGTTCACCCTTAAATTGTTCAAACCGGAATGAAACACTGATGGAGACACTCATGAAAGAAGTTACAACTTTTAGAATGCAACAGTGGTGTATAAAGTACTTGAAAGCCATACTTGAGTAAAAGTACAGATATCTTACCAGAAAATGACTTTGGTAGAAGTTAAAGTCACTGTTTAGAATATTACCTGAGTAAAAATTTTAAAGTATGTGATATTTTTTGTACTTAAGTATGAAAAGTATTTTTTTGATATAAAACATACTTAAGTATTGAAAGTAAAACTAAAAGTAAATGCAAAATACGAAAGGAGCAGAAAATATTATTAAAAATGGTTCTATACACAGTTTGAACACCAAGATT
This sequence comes from Opsariichthys bidens, assembly GCA_037194245.1. Lineage (NCBI taxonomy): Eukaryota > Metazoa > Chordata > Actinopteri > Cypriniformes > Xenocyprididae > Opsariichthys > Opsariichthys bidens. The sequence goes on along the minus strand of CM074280.1, from coordinate 16,195,216 downwards.
GTTTTAACTCTATTTCTTACATTTTGTTTATTAAAAAATGGCAAAAAATTATGGCTTGATCATTCATGTTAATTTATAGTGCATTATAATTAATGTAAGAGGCAACTTTAAAATGTTAAAATGTAAATGTTTAAATTAACAATGAACAACACTTTCAGTAACCTTTAATGTTACAAATGGTATTGTAAAGTGTTACCATTTCATTTAAATCCAACAATCAAGCTTAAAATGGCCATCTTTACACACAAAGGCATTTTATAGGCTCTGTATACTTTCACCAGGGGCAAATTTAGAGATTTGAGGGCCCCAGGCAAAATACAGGAATGGGGACCTAATTGACCCTTGCAAACAGTTTGATTGACAGGCCCCAAATCCGCCATTTTGTCCACCAAAGCAGTCAGGGGAGTTAGCAGATTAACGTTTGTGAACTTGAACTTGAAAAATTGTGTGTACTCACGTCTTTCTGCACTTTAAACAACATTCCTTCTGATGTTCATTCATGTTTATTTGATGCTATTAATGAACTAGTATGAAGAGATGATCGCTTCATGAGGAGCCACAGCGATCTGTCACGACACATTAAAGACACACAAGACGCTATTTATTGATTAAACCTCTTTAAAAATTACAATATTTGAAATATGAAACTGTTTCATACGTTGTCAGTGTCCTCTTTGCTCCGCAATGTATTTTTCACTCCGTGAGAACATGATGTGTGGCGTTAGAGCGCATGGCTTGTTGAACATAGCAAGAGGGCGGGTTTTTGCGAACAGTCAATTACACCTTGAGGTTTCTGTCACTATTGTGATGCTGGACGGCTGCTCCCATAGTTGTGTCTTTTTTTTTATTTATAGATTTTTCTTGTGTATATATATATATATATATATATATATATATATATACACTTTTATTTATTTTAATTACAAGTTTAAATTAAACTGAAGGAAATCGTACATTTACAAGATAAAGAATTATTTCAACCAAAACTGAAGTGTGCCTTTGTAGAAATGTATATTATTTGTTTTAAATGAAGAAATAAAACATTTATATTTTATTCCAATGTAAATTTAAAAAAAAAAAAAAAAAAAAAATATATATATATATATATATATATATATATATATATATATATATATATATTTGTACATACAGAGGTTTACTGCTGAAATTAGACATACATTATACTGTTAAAGAGTATAACCAAACTTTCAATTTGACGGGTTGCCTTAAAGACCCTTTTTTCTCTCTCTGTGTGTGTGTGTGTGTGTGTGTGTGTGTGTGTGTGTGGGTGTGTGTGGTGTGATGTAGTTTCACACAAATGAAACAGTAAAATGTTCACTAAGGGCCGTGATTTCCGCATTGCAGAAAACGCAGACAGAATCGCGGAATTCATTCATAATAAAAGGAATTTATTGTTTTGGGGGGGAATTTTTTCAAAGTTTGGATGAATACATCAAATACAAGTTGGTACACAATTAAATCGCGATATGGAGTAGTATATGTTAACGGGAAAAAATACTACTCAAATATGAATCCTGCATGTTTTGTGTCTCTGAATGAATTGTTCAGCAGTAAACCGCGTGCCTGCACCATTAATCCTGATAATCCCAGTTACACAGTAAATTCCCTTTTTATGAATGGATTCTGTCCGCGTTATCTGCATCGCGGAAATCATATCCCTGCATTTTCTACAAAAAGCACGTTCAACACGGACACGCAGACACCCACTAATACAGCATTTAGTCAACAAACTACTTTAGTGATATGAAAACATATACTGTAGTGTACTGTATAACATACCGCTTTGTTGTCCGTTTTTGAAGCACGCGGTTCTGTGGAGCGCAGTCTCACGAACGAGGCACGAGTGATACTTTTTATTTGGCCTCTAGAGGTCGCTCTCGTGCCGCACTGTTCTCAGCCGCTCCGCCAACTGACGCAACCCGGAAAATGAAATCAAGCGCGGTTGTGCGAGCACTTGTTTGCACATGTTTGCTTGCAGTCTGTATTCTTCCAACTTTATTTTGTAGTAAGTAACGAAGATGCTTTGGGGAAATGTATCAGAGTAAAAGTATACATTTTATTGAGGAAATGTAGTGGAGTAAAAGTAAAAACTGACAGAAAAATAAATACTCAAGAAAGTATAGATTTTCCCAAAAAATACTCAAGTACTGTAACGGAGTATTATTACTTCGTTACATTACACCTCTGGAATGCAAATTCATTTGCTGTGGAGTTGAATAAATTTATCGAGTAGCATGCACCGTCATGGTAATCTTTTGTGCTGATCCAGCATTGAATTGATCCTTGTTTGTGAAGCAGTTGGCATGGCAACAACACTCTACAACAACTCTTCCTTAGTCCAATATGGCCTCAGCCCCTTTGTTGCATGTTCCCTGGGGGCACGGTTTATGTAAATTTTGGGGTATGTAATGTCACCAACCCGTGAAGAAGCTTGTTGCAGTCCCTACCAAGCATTTGTTAAAAAGCGATTTCTATAAAAGAAAAAAAAAAAATCAAATGAATGACAGCACAGAAAGGAAGAAATGAAGGAAGTAAGTCATAAGACAGACAAGACATAAGCTCATTATGTTTTAAAAGACTCTGTCACAGGTTAAAAATGGCTGAGTAATCTCTGTATGGAGTTCTACCATCACGCTAAAGATCCATTTTCATTTCCTTTAGATGTGTGAAGCACATCAGGCAGCATCAGCTGCTGGACGATGCCTCTGACACGTGGTGATTTGAGATTGATAAATTCTCTCACCGAGTCCATACTCTCTGAGCTGATCAGATCAGCACACTTGTTGTTCAATTCAAATACAATTCAATGTAGGGTTATTATTACACTTAAAAAAAGATCTCCATGGTCAAGAATTAGAGGACAAGTAGCAGTTGCCACGACAAAGAAAAACAGTAAACAAAACAACAAATATATGAGCAGTAGTAGTAGTAACAACAATACAAGTGTTAATGGTTTAGAAAAAAATATGTTCCACTGCTAAACTTTAAATTACTCCTAAATTTAAAATAATAACAGAGCCCACACCAGCACAGAGGAACGATATCATTGTGATCACTTTCAAAACTACTTTTTTTTTCAGCTGATGAACAATAAAAAAAAATTGATGGTCAATCCTTGAAAATGCATCCTGGTTTAAAGAGTTGGAGCATTTCGTAACTAATCCACTGGAGGCAAGTCTTAGAGAACCCAAGTGCAGCTTTATTTTTTATTAAATTCCAAACGGTTCAGTTCGGTTTGGCTCGGCTCAGCTGAAACATATAACTCTCCAACAGTGGAACACGGGCAATACTTGACAAAGAACAAGGCAAAAATGGGGGCTTAAATGAACAAGGACTAATGACTAAACAAGGCACAGCTCTGCAAAACCAAACCAATGAACGAATGACAACATAGCATGACAAGGGGATCACATGGCAGGATCACATGACTGGAACATGACAAACAAGGAAGATGTTGAATCTTTGTTGAAACAATGAGACATGACTAAACTTCAAAATAAAACATGAACATGAAACAAAACCAAAACTACACGTGACAGAATCACCACATGACAACGATCACGTTTGTTTTGTGTTTAGATAAGAGAATCTGTTGAATCCGAAAATGCACATGTAGTCATTAACTATACATTGAATTGATCTCAAATCAAATTATAAACCAAAAAAGTAAGGTTTTACATGAAATCTTCCCACTTTAATGGTATCCTCATGAGGGTAGTGGTGTACTGTATGTAGCTCATTTCATATTGGTAAGGCCAAAAGGGTTACATACAGTATATTGTTGTTCAGGAGCCATAATGGAGTTGTTACATTTTGCTGCATTAACAGAATCAGCACTGGTATACAGAATGTGTGAGCTCATCAAATTCATCAAATTGTTCCTATGTATGAGTGAGATAAACTGTGTGCTGCAGCAGATTAAAACATTTACACTTTACAGCATGCACTCATTCAATATCTTCATGTCAATGGTATGATATAATAGCATTACACTTGCAAAGCATAAAAAGATCAGCTAACTGTATATTATCCAAAATTCTTACATAGCTACTTACCAAATAAATAAATAAATGGATATAAAAATTGATTTCAGTTTAATGTACTTTACATGTAAAGAAAGAGATCACAGTGACACGAGAGACATGAAACTAATACAGCTATTTAGGATTTTATTTTTTGGGGCACATTGGTCAGTTTTACAGTTTAATGGTCATTATTCAAAAATGTCTGACAACAGAATTAAGTGAATGATCAAAGTATATCAGAGAGCCATCTGTCTGGAAAATCACACGGGCACATACTGTATAGCTGTCTGTGAGTAAGATTTGCGTTGTGAGCCACTCTTCAGAACTCGATTGCAGTAAAGTCAATAAACATGCTGGGTCATATTCCTTATCTCCAGTCCAGTTTCATCTGGGTGTGTACTTATTTTTATTTCTTTCCTGTGCTTGAGGCCCAAAAAGCTCTGCCTCAGACGTGGTTTTCATATTTATTACATCTCCATGAATTTTTATCTCACACCAACTGTCAGATCAGAGCCACACTGTATTTTCACTGGACAGTAATAACAGCTAACAGGGTTGGTGTGTGTTTGAATATGTTCTTTCTTTTCCCTAAATAAAAGCTACACATTGTGTTGTGGATAATACTTTTATTTCTCTTTAATTAGTTTCCTAACAGATTGTGATGATGTAAAGCTTTCTTTATTATGAGAGCTGGAAAACACTTTCTCAATCTATTAAGATATAATCTGACTGGCTGGTTTTATGCCACTTCCAATAGTAAAGATGATTCTCTATTAGTACGTCTGCAAATAAGGTTCTTAATAAGCTACAATGAAATATGTCACCATATGTCATCCAGTGACTTGAAATAGTCACTGGATTTTCTCAAGTTTGCAAGGTTAGCAAGAAGACATATAGTGAGAATAAAAATGAATTTTTTCAGGAAAAAGTATTGGCTAAACTCGGAAAATGTTACTTTTCCTGTATCTTAAACGTAAACATCTCTTTTAAAACTTTGCTATCAAAGAGTACTCTAAAATATAAATATAAATCATTAATATAGTTTTTCAAAGTGTATATGGGTAATGTTACATAGCTTTAAATTGAACTTATTGCCTCAAATGAAATACTTGAATGTCTTGAAAATTTATAAACCACGAGTTTCACAATTTTTATTTATTTATTTGTTTATTTTATATCCAGTATTCAGAACAGTCTCAGAACTTGTTAACACAGATTCCTTGTTTCCTGGTGGATCATTAAAGGCTGCAACTATATGTAGCCACACGTCATAAGGTCTGTACCATATCGTAATATATTCTGGTCAAGAATTGCCATTCGTTTTTTTTTCTCAGATATGCATTACCGCACTACAACATAAATAATGGTGTGGCGGTCACAGACAAAACTCTAAATAACTTTCAAAGATTTGTTATTCCCTTGTGGCATAATCTAGACTCTCAATCACTATCAGGTAAGATTCATGCACGCAGGTGGTTTTAAGACCAAATATCAAATAACCAGATCCTTCACTGTCAAATAACAGAGGTTTATATTAGAAACATCAATGATAAAGAGAAGAGTATAACTATAATAAGTATACACTACCATTCAAATTTGTTTGGAAGAAATTGATACTTTTATTTAGCAAGGATGATTGATCTAAAGTGACAGTAAAGACATTTTTTATGTTACAAAAGAACTTTATTTCAAGTAAATAGAATCATACATTATCATTTTCCTCACAGTTGATCCACTCAACCTCTGCATGATCTATTTGTTACATAATAAAATGCAGCTAATTAATTGGATGTATGAAACGTATAATGGCTGCAGCTCTACATTCGCTAACTGAGACTTCTTTAAAGATTTTCAGGGCAAAGTGAAGAAGCATTTTGATGAATCTTAGTAGAATTGAAATGCAGTGCAACTTCATTGATGAACCTGATTTGTGCACTATACTAATCCATCAACTGGACATCCTTTTTTTTAATCCTGTTTTTGTTATTCTGCCATTCTACTGTGTCTCCCTTTCATCACCACAACATTGTAATCAGGCCTCTTTAAATTTACAGGTAACCCCGTCAAGACAGCCTCCAAGTTCCAGTTGTTTAAAGACCATTAAAAAACAAAACAGCTCATTACACTGTCTTCACTGTGGTAATGAAAACACTGCATGGCAGCTTCGTTTTTTTTTTGAAAAGATGTCTATAATAGCCTTTTAACATTTTTATTATTTACATTAAAGATGTAACGTGCAGTGTGGGGCCACTTCCTTATGCTGACATGCCTTACAGTATTCTAGCTCAGGTTTGCTAATGTTAATTAGTGCAGAGAGCCCCATCAATCAGCCCCACCAGCAGTCTCTCACACTCACTCTCTCTCTCTCTCTCTCTCTTGCTCTTTTTCTTTCCAGGAGAAGATTGGATTTTTTATGAGTAGCAATTGCAATGCAACAATCCAGACTCTAGTGTATCTATAGGAGGAGCTAGTTGTGTTTGTATGAGAATAAGAAATAATGAGAAAGACAGATAAATAGGAAGTAAAGTGAAAGAGAGTTTCAGAGATGGATGGGTCTGAATCTGAGGACAAAAATAGACAAAGACAATACTAATAAGACAAATAAGACTATGTTTTATGTTTTGAAAAGTGTCTTAGTTGAAGATCTTCTAAATGGGTTGATTTAAATCCCACATGCCTCGTTTATTGACTTATTTTGTCAAAACTAATAATGTCAAGAAATAAACATACAATAAGACAGAATAGAAGAAAAAAAATCTAATTTATTGTGCAGCCTCCATCTCTCGCTCTGCCTCTCACACTCACAGAGAAAGAAAATGAGGTAAAGCACTTTTTCTCTTTGGGAACTTCTCCACTCTTTACTGAGGAAAACCCTGATGATTAATCACATAATCCCTGGAAAGTGCTATATAAGATGTTTACACCATCAAACATCACATTCAATTTTCATGGTCAGCAACCATGTCACTATTGTAATGACGGAGATAAATCAGACACAAGTATTTGTTATATTTATCAAATATTCTTAAAACCCCTTTCTGACTGCAAACCAAAGGGTCCACCCAAGCCCCCGAGGTCAGCCCAGTAGGGTTAATAATCAACACTGAGTGTTCACAGGATGAACATATTGATTGATTGTAATTTGAAGGTAGCTACATTAAGTTAACCTGATTAACTGGTTGAAATATTCATAATTAATCATAATTCATTATCATAATGAGTTATAAATAATGGTTAATATTTCCCCTTTGAGCTAATTTGCTGCACTATATTATCACTAGATTCCCCCTATCGACTAACCATAAAAATCCTCCACTCTCCCAATCCTCAGAAAGCCAGATGAGGGTTAAATGAATGGGTATTGTTGTGAAATGGGTGAAATGTGTATGTTGTGAGCTGACTGTCAGTTGTCATAAACATACATAAACATTCCTTCATATGCATGACATGTGTCATGTCATGATTATGAATGTGTCATGTCAGTCTTATGCACACCCCTTCAAGTAAAGTGTTACCAAACATTTTTTATATATATTTACGATAGGACTTTTACAAAATATCATCATAGAATATGAGCTTTACCTAATATTCTAATGATTTTTTTTGTATAAAAGAAAAATCTGTTATTTTATCCCATACAATGTGCTGTTGGCTCTTGCTACAAATATATCCACGCTACCTATGACTGATTTGTGGTCCAGGGTCACATTTGAGCAACTTTTTGAAGTGATTATTGTTCAATTGAACCAATTTATATAGTGCTGAGTGGACTGGGAGTTTACACAGACCTGGGAATACTGACAGCTCAAGTAAATGAGAGCACTGGACAAGCGAATCAAAGGGTGATGAATGGAACATTTGCTTTTTAAATAACCTGTTAGTGTGGCAACTCTATCCATTTGCGGCAATTACGTAAGCCATAAAGATCTACAAATGAGATGTGGTCAATAGCTATATTGATTTGACTCTCTCTTTGTCCTTAGATATCTTGCCTTACATTACCTCCAAAGTTATGTTTGGAGGTTATGTAAGGCAAGCTTGTTGGACTACGTTTCTGGCCACTTCTATAACATCGTTTACTTGGTATTAATTCCCACAGGAACAGAGAGAGATTTTCACAGGAACAGAGAAGTATTATTGTACTAATATAGTTCTGTTCTTTTATCAGTTGTCCCATTGACTGTGTACTGGTCATACTGTTAACAAAGTGTCTGAATTAAATCTGTGAATTTGCATTCTGGCCCTTAGAGAGACTGTAAATGTCCTTTTTACTCAAATGAAGTAGAAGGAGAAGAAAAAGAAGAGAGAAAAGAGCGTTCCATGTGTGTCTCAGAGGTATTATTTCATCCAGCAAGCAAATTTTGTCAAAACCTAAGCATGCTTCTTGTTTCCTCCAAGGCGTAAAGATCTCAGATCAAGGTCTGCTTTAGTTCTGCTCCTATAGTTATCTGTTTTAGGTGCACATTAGTTGTGTTTTATTGGGGATTTTAAAAATTAACTGCTCTATCAGCAGAATTTTATATGGAGTGAAACAGTGTCGCTTTTTTCCCCCATAGTAATATTGCCTTAATCTGCTCTGCCGTCTGGTCACATCTCTCTTATGCTCTGTTGTACAGTGTGCTAGCATATTGTTACCTGGTTCTTGGCTTAGCTGCATCCCCTGATCCACATTTGCTTGACTATGCTGAACTGCCAAAGTTGCCATCCAAAGCCTTATCCACTGTCTCATCTCTCCCTGCCAAAGCCATTGCCATCATAATACACTGTGGGGACACTTCTTCATTCATTTACAGGAGATTGGGACAGGGGATGATTATAGGCTTTCAGTCATATGCAGGTTCAGCCCCTTGCCTGGAAATGAGCTGTGACCTATGGAATGAGGATGGTCTGTTATCATTTATTCAAATTCATGTCATTAAAAACGTCTTCTATGGAACAAAAAGAACAAAAGTTTTTTTTTTTGAAGAATCTTTTTCTATGAAGTAGGATAACTCCAAAATGCAACAAGAAATAATAAAAAAACAAACAAACAAACAGACAGACATTTGGGTTGACGTAACATGACATGACGGTGAGTAAATGATGACAGAATTACTTCAAGAGTGAATTATTGGTGGTGGTCTCCCTGAGCTGAATCTGTTCTTGCATTATGTAAATCCCTGGGCTGCACTAGTGATCCAGACAGGAGAAGAGTTTGTTGTGCAGGCCCCCAGAGACGACTACCACAGCTTAAACTCCACAGTCAGGCAGAAAAGGTCTGAACATGCATATAAATAAACACACACACACACACACACACACACACACACGTTTGTTTTGCTATCAAAGTGAGGACATTCCATACGCGTAATGGTTTTTATACTGTACAAACTGTACATTCTGTCCCCCCACCCCTAAACTTAACCCTCACTGAAAACATTCTGCATTTTTACATTTTTAATAAAACATTATTTAGTATGTTTTTAAAGCTGTTTGAAAAGTGGGAACGTATGAAATGTCCTCATATTTCACGTTGAAGTTGTAATACCAGTGTTATACCCATGTCATTATACACATTTGTGTCCTGATATGTCACAAAAACGCGCGCACACACACACACACACACACACAAAAAAAAAAAAAAAAAAAAAAACCATTATTTGTTAAGTTTACAGACATTTCCTTTGAACCTAAAACACAATAAAATGCAATGTGTAATTCAAAATATGGGTAAACACAGCTGTGAAAAATCAATATAAATTACTTTATATGAACAGAGTATTGAGCCCTATTTTTACAGACTTTGAGTTTTTGGTTCCTAATGCTATTCTTCAGCAGAAGCTGATTAAACTAAATACACCATGAGAGCAGAAACATAGTGAACATATCATGTACTTTTTATTAGACTGCACAAGCAAAAAGCCACAAATCTGTGTGTCCAACCTATTTGCACATACAGTTGTTTGCATAATTATTTATAATACATGTAGAATTGTCCTGTAAACAGCTAATATGCAATTTGTAAGCAAATTTAATACCTTTATTTGGGATCTTAGTAAATCAGGGCCTTTTGACAGAAAATTTCTATTTTTACGGCTGTTGCTGATCATTTTAGGTTTATTGAGAAAGGAACAGATCAATGAACAATGTAGACAGCCAATAAAAGTAATTGTCAATCTCTCCACCCCCCCCCCCCCCCCCCCCCCCCTTTCTGCTCTGTTTCCCACCCTACCTCTCTTCCGCCATCTGGTTGCATCATGAGTTATGATCAGCACAATGGAATCAAATTAAATTAATCAAACGTTGTTAGTCTGAGCGTTCAAATTGATTTACAAGCCTTGCTCTGAACTATAAACATAGCTGTGTCAATAAAGACATCTTTCTCATTGTGCCTGAGTCTGTGTGCCTGCGCTCCTCCCACTTCCTCCCCCCATCTTTCTCCCTTCTCCTTCATTTTGTTCGTTCATTGACAAGGCTATTAATTAACAAAGTTCATCAATGGTGGCTGCCTTCATTTGTTTTCCTGTCATGAGTCCTGCCATACTGTACATGCTCTAGGAACAGAAAATGGCATTAATAATACCATCTGATCTGCATGCAGAGGTCACTTTTAATTATTATAAATTACCTTGGCTGCTTAAGAGGACAGGAATAAAAAATTCTTGCAGAAAAGAGAAGGAGAAAGAGTTGAATGCATAAATATCAGCCAACAGAAAAAAACAATGCAGCAATACATCTCAATCACAGATAATAAATACAGTCCCCCATATCCAACATGTCAGCCAGAATGAATGAACACAACTATCAATACAGCCAACAGATGTTTGTTGACACCTTAGGCAAATTATTAGAAATTATAATGAGAGAAAACAAACAAGATACATGCAAAATGCATTATGAAAAAAATATTTATTATTTCTGCCTTTATTTCTATATTTATTTTTATTTACTCTAATTTTAAAAACTTTTTTTTTTAAGATATTAATGTTGTTATTTACAGTGGCCCAGTAGTGGACAACACAATAAAATTAAAAAAGCAAACATAAGTTCACAACACAACGGAAACAAGCCACAACACAACGGAAATGCTCCCGGCCACTAGGGGGCTGTCTGAGCTTGTTAAAGTGCCATGATTAATTTTAAGTATGTATACATTGTATATTGACATGAAATATTAATTCAATATCACCTACATGCATAATAGCTTCATATTTAAACCTGTGAATGATTTGGCGGGCTACCACGGCGCATGTCGACATACAATGTTTACATAGTTAAAATTAATAATGGAATTGATATAAGACTGTCGACTCTAGAACAGTGGCAAGGAAAACTAACTTTAAAAAGCTCAGAGAGCCCCCTAGTGGTCGGGAGCATTTCAGTTGTGTTGTGGCTTGTTTCCGTTGTGTTTTGAACTTATGTTTGCTTTTTTAATTTCATTGTGTTGTCCACTACTCGGCCACTGTAAATAACAACATTAATATCTTTTAAAAAAAGAAGTTTTTAAAGTTAGAGTAAATAAAAATAAATATAGAAATAAAGGCAGAATTTCTTTATTTTTTTCATAATGCATTTTGCATTTCTGTTGTGTTGTGGTTCGATTTCGTAGTGTTGTGGCTTTATTTCTTTGTTTGTTTCTTTGTTCTTTGTGTTGTGAACTTATGTTTGCTTTTTAAATGCTGCTGTGTTGTGCATTACTGGGCCACCATTAGTTATTCAGCAAGGATGCATTAAATTGATCAAAGGTCACAATAAAAACTTTTATATACAAAAGATTTCGGTAACACTTAAGAATACTGTTCCGTCATAAAAGAATAACTACACGAATAACTACTAGTTTAATAATGCATGAGTAATGCATTATTAACACTCTAGTTACTACTTCGAACTCGAATGAATTAGTGACTCGAATGAATTAGTAAGTAATAGCGCTCAGTTGAATGTGGTAGTTCACTGTTAGCTAATCAGTAAGTACAATTTTTATCATACCTTCCAGAGGACTACTAAGAACAACTATATACAGGCTCATAATTAACATGAATAATAGATAATATACAGTTCATTTTAAAGTGAAGATCATAGTAATTAACTAGTAATGACTAAAAAAGTATTACCAAATCCTAAGGAATTACTAATTATTTGGATAAATATTCTAAAGTGAGAAACGCTAAAGGATAACGCTCTAGTAACTACTGAAGTCATTGTAAACTTTTGAGGTTTTTGTAAAGTTTTGGATAGTAATGACTCAAGAGTTACTACACAATTCTAAAGGAACTACTAATTATTTTGATCAGTATTCTAAAGTGAAGATATGGTAACAAGTAATTACTTAAGTGCTACCAAATACTTCAGAAGGAATTACTGCACAAAACTATACAAAAACCTCAAAAGTTTACAATGACTTCAGTCATTACTAGAGCGTCATCTTGTTTCCCATGTTAGAATGATCCAAATAATTAGTAATTCCTTCTGAAGGAATAGGTAATACTTCAGTCTGTTACGTGTATACCTGTTCCGGACTGTTTCGTGTTTTGGTTCTGTTCCCGCCACTCGTCTGTTTAATCATCATCAGCTGTTTCTCATCAATTACCGTGTTTATCCTATTGTCTTCATCTGTATATATACCCCTGTTTTTTCCCTTAGTCCCTTAATCTCGTTTGTGTTTATGTGCTGTGTTACATTAAAGACTTTGTTTTATTCAAGTTCCTGCCTCCGCTCCTCTTTGGGCACGTAGCGTAACACAGTCATTATCGGTGGTCTTTACTTTACCATGATCTTTACTTTAGAATTAATTATACATTATGCATTATTAATGTTAATTATGTACCTGTATATAGTAGTTCTTAGTAATTCTCTGGGAAATAAAAAATAGTAGTTACAGATTAGCTATAGTGAACTACCACATTCAAATGAGCACTATTATTAATTCATTAATCAGAGTTTCTTGTTGTTTAATAGTAGTTAGAGTAGTTATTCAATATAGTTATTCATTGATGAAGGATATATTCTAAAGTCTTACCAAGATTTCTATTTCAAATAAATTGTGTTCTTTTACACTTTCTATTCATCAAAGAATCTTGAAAATCAGCAAATAGCCATTAAAATGATTTCTGAAGGATCATGTGACACTGAAGACTGGAGTAATGATGCTCACGGGAATAAATTACATTGGAAATATATTGAAATAGAAAATTGTTATTTTGAATTGTAATAATATTTCACAATATTACTGTTTTTACTATATTTTTATATAAATAATTGCAGCCTATAACACACTTTCAAAAACGTAATAAATCTAACAGACCCCAAATCATGGATGTGTATAATAAATATTATAACTTCATCTAAAACTTGGTACTCTTGTGTGTTTAAATTTCCTACTTTTTATTTTATTTTAATTCATTGATGAACTGACCCCATTTATTTTCAGCACATGTTGTGAATGAAAGGCATGGTGGCATGGTGTGGTTTAATAAAGCATTTCCATCAGCAGGGATAGACAAGTGCACTCTCTGGTCTCTGCACGTGTCACCGCTCAGATCAAGGCAGTTATTTCACTCCATGTCTACCTCCTGGGGCTCAACACACTCTAAGCTGGAGCACTCACCCGACTGCTGTGGCTAGCTATGGGCTCAAATGGGAAAACGCATGCAAATTAGATGATGAATTAAAGGTGACCGATTGAACCCATTCCGTCTCGTTTTGCCTGTTCATTCTCCTTCTCTCTATCTTTTTCATCTAGTTCTTGCCCTTCCTGACTCTCGCTCTCTTTTCTCTTCCTCACTTACTGAGTATTTCTGCCCGATAGGCATATACAAGGAGCTGATTTAGAACAAAAGGCACGCCTCGTTAGCCCTGCAGCCTGCCCTCCCTCAGTAAATTGCCCTATTCTGGTGACAGAAAGGAAAGGATTGATAGATTGAATGAATTAGAGGTGAGCACGTCTATCTGAATGGACAGAGGGAAAGGGACAAAGACAGAGAAACTAAACAGGAGACAGAGATAGTGGAAAAATATACCAGGGATGTTTTCTCCAAGAAGAGGAATAGGAGGCAGTGCCTCAAAGAGAAAGTAATCGACAGCAGAAAAAAGAAACATGTTAGATAAAATATTAGATTGAATGGTGTATACACAGCTCATATGAAGTAACACTCTCCAACAACGAGATCAGACGATGAAGTGACGGCAGGTAGGGAGACAAAACCCTTGAGCGTTTCAGGTTCTCACGGAGATGACAAAATACAGGCAAAAAGTCATGTGAGAGGAGGTAATATCTCAAGTCATGGCTAATTACGTTGTCAACGAGGATAATATCCAAAATGGAAATGGTCAACTAATTACGAAGTTCAAACACGAACATCATAATTTTATGTCATTTAAATTAACTGGAACATTCTTGAAACATGAAATTTGTGAGTGAGACAATTTTTAGTGAATAAATTAGGATAGAAACGAAAGGAATCATTTAAACCTTGACCATCAATACATGTGCAGTATTTAAGATTGTATTGACTAATGAGCAAAAAGGAAAGTGTCTATTAATATTATTATTATTTTTTTTTTATCTGATCAACAGTTAGTTGTAATGAATTAAACTAAAAAAAGATTTAATTGAAGAGACTGTGTGTTATTTCATAAAACCACCACATGCCACTTAAACATACCTGTCAGAGATAGAGAAAGGAATAAAATGCAGGTGAAAGGTGAATATTTTGGTTTCTAATGCTATTCTTCAGCAGATCTGTTAAAACACAATACCCTGTGAGATCAGAAACACAGTGAACATATCATGCACAGAGAATCAGGAATATATCATCTTGCTATAGGCAGCACTTTGCAACAGCAGGCTGGTTATAGACAACAACACTGCCATCAGACGCAACCCAACCAACATACTGTTTCATTCTCCTTTATTCTCTTTTATAATATTTAATACTCATTGTTTTGCCCCCATTGATGCATGTAGTTACATTTATTTCAAAATAATAACTAGAGGCACTGATTTAAAAAAATTTTTTGTGAAATGGAAGCTCTAGCGCAAGTTCTGCTAGGAAGCCTCAAATGTTACAAGTTTAGATCTAATCATTATCTAACACTTGTAGTATATAAGATAGGTACTAACACATGTCTGAGTACGCAGATGCTGACATCAACCTTTACCTCCATCCTCCCCACCACTACCAGGATGGTCCCTGTCCATACCTCCCGGGGGTCGCCTACGCCCCTGCCTTCATCTTTAGGCAGGACATACAGAGTCCGCAACCCTCAGGATCTAAGCTACGGACGGGGCCTACGCCAAAGAACTTTTACTATATTTGCTTGCTGATTGTTAATCAATATCATTGTTACGTCATCTTAGCTCCCGAGTCTTTCTGGTAGAACTTATGTTCAGAAATTCTTTTTAATAGTTAACATCGGATCATTAGTCATCAAGCTTGTGAAACTGTAGTCACAGACATGAAGATTTACCTTTAATTTCGACAAGCTGATTTCTCACAAATAAAACCCCACAGTCTTTATACTTTCAGGTCATTTCAAGTTTGATTCTGACATGACAAAGTGGTGGTATATAAGTGGCTGAGTTGTTTAATTTTTAATGAGTGTTTCCTTACGGGAATGGCATCATTTGGCTCATTCAGACTGATTTGTGATTTGTTTTCACAAATGTTCCCAAAGAACTACAATGGTTTGCAGAAGAATGAAAGGGCACATATTGTGCCCCTTTAAGATGTAGACTCGGGCGTTTTAAAGTCATATCAGTTTAAACTTCTGATCTATGGTTTTCTGAGAAACATAAAGTAAGCAACAGAAAATCATCTCCCAAACAACTCGCGAGAGCAAACGCTCTCAATACACTGCAAACACTGCTGTCCTTTTCAATTAGGCCCTTCTGCTCTGCCTGCTACAGAAGCAGCCAAGCGCAGCCATGCTGCAAAGATTACTACAGCAGTCGCACTGCATCTTAATCTCTCTACTCACCCACAGCCCAACCAGAGAGGACCAAACAAAACAACACCACACAGATCCCAATAATTGCACAGCAATATCTGTGTGGCAGCGAGGCGTGATGACGAAGTGAGGAAATAAAAGAAAGAGAGGCAGGCAAAGATGGTGAGAGACCAATGTGTGTGGTAGGAGAACTGATGGCCAATGAGCTGTGATGGATGATGGTAAATGTGGTCAAATCTAATAAATCTGAATAATTTGACCATTTGTATGAGGGAGAGGTGAAGAGGAAAGAATGAAGTCTGACATTTCCGGCTGTTCTATTGGGGCTCATATTGGTGACTTCCTGTTCAACAGACGTGATAAAGCGATTCTATACCACCAGGAACGGAGCTGCCCTACTGTTTGATATGAATGTCTGTGGGATATGTCAATCTGACCTGAGATCACACTATTTCCCAATACTCAAAACTTTCTGGGAGCATTACAATGTATTTTATGCATTTGTGAGCCCATAATGGAAATGTAAGGGTTCCCAATGTTCTCCCTATAAAAGCTGGTGCTTGACTATAATACTTGACTGTGGTGTTAGCTGGAGGTGTGTAGTTTCCGGCTCAGCGTGTCCTCTTTGTCACACCGACAATGTTGACAGAGGCACAAAAGAGCCTTATCTTAGGATAGGCAAATATTTTAAATCCTCTACTCCCTTTTCTGTTTAACCATCAGATAGCTTAAATGAAAGAGCCTGGACGCTGAGGTGGCAGGGCTTAGCAAGATACAGTAATTCTCCATTAATCAGGATGCTTTTTTCATTATTAGCCTTTTGCTTCATGATTAACATCACACCCCCTCATTAAAGCGGATTAAATATTGCAGCTCTAAAAACTGACTTTCCTCAAACCAGTAGGAGAGAAAAGGGAAACGGAGGGAGAGAGGGGATTTGTAGCCCTTTTACTTACAATAGCTAATTGTGAATGTTCACAACCACCCAGTAAAGGTCAGAGGCTCTGCCCAACTTTCTTTGCCATATATTTACATAAAACAGTTGAAGTACCTAACTGAATTTGGTGTTCATAACCTTTATAAAAAGCATTTGCAATGCAAAGCTCTCTATGTTTTATAATTTGAAAAGTCAACAAATTGTATTTTCTGGATATGAGTAAATAACAATACTGTGTTGTGTTTGGGGACACCGGCCTTTGATAATTAGCCATACAGGGTACTGTTGGTTGTGTAAATCAAACTCTCGAATATGAATACGAAGGAATTTGGATGACACAGAGCATGAATGAGACAAATGAGATTTCCATTCCCTGTTGCTATGCTTTTAAATAGCAATTTTTATGCAAATATCTCCCAAAGCTTCATAACCTCACTTTCATTATTCAGGGATGTGTGGTGTTCTGCATAGCAGAGGTTCAGCAAAAGAGCTGTCTGTCTTTTTCTTCTTGTTTATGACTAGTTTCTTTTGGATGCAAAGAAACAGGTCAGAAACTTTTTGGGGTCATGACAAATTTAGTAGTCTCCTAGACTAGAGGGAATTTAATATGTACTGAAATGGTTCCTTTTCTCTATTGTGTAACTGACAGTACACATTTCATGAGAGTGGAACAGTACTTGTGCTAAAACCTAAAGGCACTGGATATTTTGCAATTAAGTTTTATATTGTATACAATACCATTAAAACGTTTGAGGTCACTAAGATTTTCTTTAAAAATATATATATATATTTTAATCAACAAGGATACACTCAATTGTTCAAAAGTAATGGTAAAGGCTATTGCATTGTAACAAATTCTGAAAAGAAACTCTTCAGTTTCCACAAATATATTAAGCAGCACAACTTTTTCCACATTGATAATAAGAAATGTTCTAATTAGAATGATTTCTGAAGGATCATGTGACCTTGAAGACTGGACTAATGGCTGCAGAAAAAAACACATTTTAAAATATATTAAAATAGAAAACAGTTATTTTAAATTCTAATAATATTATATACATATATATATATATATATATAATATATATATATATATATATATATATAATATATATATATATATATATATATATATATAATATATATATATATAAATTCACAATATTACAATATTAATTGTATGTTTGATCGAATAAAATTTTTTTTCAAAAGACATTAAAAAATCTTTCAAGTTACAACCCTAAACTTTTGAAGAGTATTATACAAAAAAAAAAATTTTGTTTTATTGCATCAAAATAAAAAAGACCCATGAAAACAACATTTACTTCTGAAAAGGTACATTAGAGCTCCCCAGATTCGACAGTTCAGTGAGAAATCCTTTTTGTTTGGTACACAGTGTCAATTATTTGTGGATCTCTCTTGAAGTATGAAAGATTAAAATTTAAATCAGCAATTAACTTCACAGAGAAGCATCTTGTCTGAAGTTTGAGAATCAAATGAGCACATAGCTACTGAAACACTCACACACACTTTTCACCAATTTTAAAGTGTAACTTAAGCCGCGTTTCCAGACTTTGGGGTTGTACTCTGTGTGCTTGCAAGGTAGTACTTTTTCAAGGTTCATGAACTTTCAGGGGTGGACTTGGGTGCTGAACGTGCTAATTGTGTGAAGTCACGCAGCATTTAGATTTTTTGACTCCATGCAGCATTTTATTTCAACCACCACTTTTAAAATTCTGTTGCAGTGTGTGCAGTAAGAGTTGCCAGCAATTCAAATAAACAAAGGAGTTTAAAAAATATGACTGATAGTCCGACAATGAAGTTCAGGCTTTATAAAAGGGTTAGTTCACCCAAAAATTTAAATTCTGTCATTAGTTACTCACCCTCATGTCATTCCACACCAGGTATATGACTCGTCCAGACAGCAATATAATCAACACACACAAGGTCCAGAAAGGTACTAAAGACATTGTTAAAACCGTTGTGACTGCAGTGGTTAAACCCTCATTTTATGAAGCGAAGAGAATACTTTTAGTGTGCAAAATCAAAAGAAAAATGACAACTTTATTCAACAATCTCTTCTCTTCTGTGTCGTTGTCATATGTTGTTTACGTCCAGCGCTTCCAGGTTCTACATCAGAACGACGACTCATTTTTGGCCGGCTCCTGCGTCACATGTCCCATGTCACCGAACTTAATCTTCACGTGATGGAAATGCAGACAGCAACAGGTCTGGGGGGAAAAAAGTTCCTGGACAAATTGTTCCGGGTAATTTCAGTGGAAAAGCGGTTTACGCATTGAGCGGATATGAGATGCAATCTCTAACAACATAAAACCTTTAAATAATACTTATCCCTTGTATCACAGCAGCACACAATTATACCATCTTTAGCTTCTATCAAGAGATTAGAGTTAAATAATTCTAAATCTGAACTTAACTTACACACTTTGTGTCACTTGAAGGGGACATTAACAGGGTGCCAGAACAGTCATTATTGTTGTTTGTCATGTCAATTATTATTATTATTATTATTATTATTATTATTATTGCTGCAAAAAGGTTTATTCTTCCAACAATAGAAGACAAAAAGAAGAAAGAAAGAAAGAAAGAAAGAAAGAAAGAAAGAAAGAAAGAAAGAAAGAAAGAAAGAAAGAAAGTTGCCTGTCTGATATGGTGCAGTGTAGCAGGGAAGA
Organism: Opsariichthys bidens; assembly: GCA_037194245.1. Classification (NCBI taxonomy): domain Eukaryota; kingdom Metazoa; phylum Chordata; class Actinopteri; order Cypriniformes; family Xenocyprididae; genus Opsariichthys; species Opsariichthys bidens. The sequence continues at coordinate 16,175,612 of CM074280.1, read as the reverse complement.
ATTGTGCATTGTTGTGAAAGTATCAGCACTACGGTATAATTGCCAAAGTCTGTAAAACAATAAGAAAAGATTTATTGACTGGCTATTGACTGGCTCTCAGTAGGCTTGTCCAAATCTGTGAAACCCATGCTGAATGCAGTTATGGCCTAAGAAATGTCCCTACAGTACAGGAAAAGTAATTTATAATGACTTGGTAACTCAGCAACTGTGTGAGTTGATAAGGCCAGTAACAAGCATACTGAGGGTTTAATCATCATTCATAATTATAATAATTGAAATTGTAAAAGTAGCCTGGCCTCAAATTGATATAATCAATACAATGGGAAAAAAAAGTTTATTTATTGTTAGTTATTTCACCAGTCTAGCAGTCTCTGGCTCTGTTTAGGTTTAATTAGATGGATTTAGGAAAATCTTGGAGGACAATAATTAAGTTGTCTTAAGTTGTGGTAAATATATATCTTTAGTAATTAATTCTCAGCAGAAATTAGCTAAAGGCAGTAACAGCTTTAATTGTTTCCAAATATACACGTTTAGTCAGGAAACTGAAGCAGGATGTGCAGAAAGTTTATTCTTACTGTCACCATTTGAATGTGGGCTAAATTATTCAACATCCAGAAATGACAGCGAATCGTTTATTTAAATATTTGGAGTAGATAAACATTTGGAAATTGCAAGGTGCCTGCAGTGTCTGTCCTTGCCAGTTCTGAGGCTGAATCTCTAAATAGAGAGTGATTATACATTTTTACTGAATGAGAGAATCATGTGGATGGTGGAGACTTATATGGATCCAAATTGATATTGATTGATATCTGTTAAATTTTCTACCAACGGCCAAAAGAATCCGAATAGTGTATTTATGGATAAAAATGATCTTCTTACAGTATATCAGTGTTAATCATATTTCAGTGACTCAAAATTCAATGCTCAAATTTGAATACAAAACTTGTTCCAAGGCTAATCATGTACTTTGAATGATCAGGAGATTTTATTATTTTTATTTTTTTTATTTTTCTCAAAGCAGAAAAAAATAGAGCCATTACCTGCTATGCGATGTTATTTATCATGTCCTTCCCTTCATTGTGCTACAGCATCTTTTCCATTTGCAATCAGATTATCCAAGCAAAACTGCTTAATCAAACAAAATGATTAAAAAAAGCTAAATCAGCAAAAATGGACTTGAAGGCCAGTGAACCAGGACACCACAAAGGCCAGGAAAAGAAGCAAGGTAAATGCAACAAAAATATCACCAACACGTGCAGATACACAACACATTTTCACTCCCAAGGGGTCATGTACTGATGTTCGGGTAAGAGTCTGCATGCCACTAGATGGTTATTATAGTTTTTATAGCAGCACATCCTGTAACCTCATTGGTTAAACTTTTTTCATCAATACTATGAACCTATGATAACATTCTATGTTTGTAATTTTGTATGTTTATTTGCTAAGAAAGCTGTTCTGTGCATATTCATCACATATTTCTATTTAATATTAATACATGTAAATTTCTGTCATTAATTCCTCACCCTCATATTGTTCCACACCCATAAGACCTTTGTTCACCTTCAGAACACAAATGTAGATATTTTTGATGTAATCTGAGGTTTATTACTCATCCAGAGAGCAATATTATCAGGTCCAGAAAGGAACTAAAGACATGGTTAAAACAGTTGACGTGACTGCAGTGGTCCAAATTTAATATTATGAAGAGACCAAAATATGTGCGCAAAAAAAAAAAAAAAATGTATTCAGCAATGTTTTATAATTTGTACTGAACAATGTCACAGTCACTAGTCCATTCACTACATTTCCCAGCATCCTTCCTGATTCTACACCTGTGCAATCTCAGCCATCACCACACCTGCCACAGTTCACCTCCTGATTATGGATTCCCTGCACCTGAACGTCCTCATCAACTCACCCTTCATCTGCCTTCCCTTCACATCCTTGTTGGGTCTTGTCTCTTATAGATTTTACAGACTCACGTTGTACTGCTTACATGTTACTTACCTGACATCCATTCCTGATCCTGTCATCAGCTTCTTCCCCTCCACCTGGTCTTCAATATCTCGATTACCTCAAGTAAAATCATCCTTACAGTTACCAGTGAGGGTCTACTCACCTGCATCACTCTGTTGTCTCTGCTGTACGTCTAACCTGCAATAAATGATAAAGTTATTACTTACTTTGTCTGCCCTTGTCTGTGTCTGACAACATTATGAATGTTTAATCTACTGTTTATGTGACTGAAAAACCAGGGAGGTTGGATTACAATTTGAAATTTGTTAGCAGTGGTAAATATTTTCTACTGAGAATATTTCTACAGTTCTACTGAAGAGTTGTTACAACTTATCAATATCAGAAACCCAGGAAATGGGTAATGTAAGTAAAGTCAGAAATAAAATACCAGTTTAAAATTACAAGCTAATGTTGTAAAATTACAAGCATGGCGATTTTAGATGGAAAAAATTGTCAATATGTGGTGAGAAATATATTTTATGATTATACAATTTATTAATATCATTGATGCCAAAATATTTATGCCAAGATTTTCTTGTTGAAAGCAATGAGCTAAGCATCTAGGCATCACTATAAAGATGTTAAAGAGTACCTTTGGTTTCTCTGGGTAGATTAGGCTCCTCAGTATAATTCCTTCCAGAGCACAAGTCCATAAAACCATATTCAGAACCATATTCAGTCCTGAACTCAAAATCCATTCACCACATTTACTCTTTAAGTCCACACTGACTGTAACATTTGCAGCTCAAGACTTGTAGTGCAAATATCCAAGACTATGTTAATTGTTCAACAAGTGATGTCAGTAGAGGTTAGTGACACCAGGCATCATGAACTTCAAAGCTCTACCTCCTCGCAATTTCATTTTGATGGGGTGAAGACTCATTATAAATGGAAAACTAGACAGGATGAGAGGTGTTGAAATTCTTTTTGGATGAGCTTTTATCTCACCTGGATCACAGTGTCCCAAACAATCAATAGAACTCATCTGCCAACACTCACTGAATGGGGAATATCGATAAAAAAAGGCAAAAGAATACATTGCTGATGTGTATACATTCACAATTCCCCCAAATATGAAAAATAAACAAAACACATCTACAAAATTAATCTATTGACTGTAAATTTCTGTCTCTTCCTGACACAAAGTCACTGTAAATGAATTCGGAACATTTGTAATGTACCGCTTGTCATTGTAAGATTTGACTTTCCTGCTAAGACAAAAGCTGAGATCAAGCATCCTGCAAAAAAAAGCAATAAAACTCATCTGGAGAGAAGATTTCAAAGGAACAGGACAATGCCTCGCCCAAACTGTCCTCACTCATCTATGCAACCAACAACCCTCCCTCCACTCCCTTCCTTTCCCCGATTCAAGTCACTAAAGTTCTCCAAGAATGCAAATGTACTATGTATGATGTATCTTGTGAATCTATTGTTTAATTATCACTAGTATTATGAAAAATATTGAAAACTTAGGAGAATTCTGTTCTCTAGGGGGGACATTCTGTAGCCAGAGACCGCCACATAGAGATGATGAGTGTCTTTCACCCACCATCTCTGTGACATGCATAACTTTTAAGTGGCTACTCTTAGAGAAATCTTTTGAGTAATTGATGTTATGTATTTATTATGTCTGAATTGGTTTATAATTGTGTAATTATGTAATTGGCATTGACACATTTTTACCTGATAAATAAATTGTTACATCTTGATTTATTTTAAATTCTTCTGAACTCATTATCACCGGTAGATCAAGAGGTTTTTGAAACTTCCGCAATTCTGCGTCAGGATATGATCATACTAAAATCCCAATAAATGGAGTAGGTGGCACAGGTATTGAGATTTTAGATTTCTGTCTGTCATGACTTAGCATGTTGTAGTATCGTGGCTAAACAAATGGCGCTTTTGTACGAATAAGCAGGTAGAGATTCCACAATTTGCGTTATTAGCAAACGTTACATCCTCTGACAAAAATTCTAAACTGATGAGATTGTGAGGTAAAGGCATAGTACGCGTATATAGCTTTTTAAGCAGTTTAACACCCTGATGAAAGGATAAGTGAAACTAAGAGAACTTAAATAATCAAAGATCTAAATTTACCATATTTAATTGCACGATCAGCTATTAATGTTACATCAGAAACATTACCAATTAGAGGTCATTTACAGTTGGAGTCACATTAAGAGAACAGCTAAAGTAAAACTTAAACTAAATCCTAAAATTTATGTGAACTTCACATGGGTGCTGAAAAGACATACACGCATTATACCTTCGCCCAGGCCGTCAGATTCCACCATTGGGCTGACGGCTGGTCCTTACATCACATGGACAAATACTTTTATATATGGACAAGTAAAATATTTTTTTGATTATTGGACATCTTTTGCATCAGTTCAGGTTTATCACATTTGAAAGAGCTGGCTCATATGCTCCAATCCAGGGAGTCATAAAAATGGTAAAAATAAATTTAGAAAAAATTATAAAATATCCTAGTATGCCTTTAAAAGCATTAATCGTACCTTTCAGATTTTCTCTCTCTCCTTGATTTATGCCCTCAGAAGAGGGTTATTACTGTATAAAACACTGAGGCTCTCTTCATAAAGCCAGAGAATGACCCGTGCCCTACTGTTCTGCGCCTGAATGTCTGTTGGAGAGCGCAGTATTATCCACTTTGGCAATCAGGTCTAGACTGAAGTGACTATGACTCCAGTAGAAGAGCAGCTGTGGCAGGGGCGTCAGCACTACCCTCTGTAATCTGCTCCTGCAGTTTCCTTTTTTATCAACTTTATTGTTGTGCAGTGGAGAAAAATGCCAGAGAAATTTAGGATGAGCAGTTGTGTTGAACATCCAAATAGAAAGACTGTAAAAAAAAATGGTTTCAAAATATTAATGGTTCAGTCCCCTTTTATGATTGTTGTGACTGTACATAAGAGAGCATTCACAGTCACAGACTTAAAGAAACACAAAATGTATATTCTATCATGAATGACTTGTGATATGGAAGAATAAGAATGAAGCAAATGATTCACGAAAGTGCTTATTTTTTCCTATTAAAAATATGTGGTTACAAATCTATTTCGGAAATTATCCAGACTGAATAACACAATACATTTTGGACCTTTATAAAGTGCCATGTGCAGTTTGACAGCATGTTTATTAAACTACATGGAAACTGCATTAATGTATAAATAACAAATGATGGAGGAATATGAAACTGACTTTATACTAGAAGAGTGAAAACAAGCACAAATAAATCCCTGTGTGAAGTGTGAAAGCATGGTTGGGAGGGGTAGGTGTTTGCTAGACGTACTGACAAATGAGCCACTCGGCCAAAACTTACACAGCAATAACCTAAAATAATGGAGGTTGACCTGTGGGCTGTCACCCTCATCCTTACATTGATTACACCAGCACTGTGGCCACACTCACCTGCCCCTATCTCATGCATACCAATACACATCATACCCCTGCTGTCAAAAATGGCTGTAACAGGAACACATACCTCCTGCTTGACTGCACCGGACACACAACCCATGTTCCATGTGGCAGTCATGTCATCTGCAATAACAAACATATAACCTGTAGAGTCAAGCCATTACCAAACCACTGGCTGCCACACTCGTTTTTTATTAACAAGGCAGAGAACTCATTGTCTAAAAAAAAGACAAACCTATCTGGCCACTGGCCCACATAGTGGAAGATAAGGTGTATGCCATTTTTAATTAAGCATACAAGAGAAATTAAGCAATCACATTTGCTTTATGTAGGTTTGCCTTTTTTACAGCAAAACTAATGGTATGTAATATAGACATTTTTGATTTATACGAGAGCGATCTAGTCAAGGTCACTACAAAGGAAGTCATTCATGATGTATTTGGGTCCACAACATTTAAAAAGAGCAACGGTAACAGCACCGTGGCCTTTGTTTTATTCCAATCTATTAAAATAAAATCATTGTTTAGGGATATAGCATTGGAATAGAGTTGAGAACCGAAAACCGATTCTTCATTACCCACTACATTTATATAAAAAATAATAATAAAAATGAGAGATGCAGGCAGTAGAATGGGGGGAAACAAATCAAGGTCTTGAGACATTTTTTCAAAAGTTGAACTGGTCCCCCTCGCCGAGACTGGGGGCAGTCTTGCCATGCTAAACAGCTTCCCAAGCAAGACCTCAGGACAATTCTTTCACGCAAAAAGAAATCCTGATGGTCTTGCACCCAGTCCTGTGGGATTTACCCCCCTCGGGACAGGGCACATATTCAAACACCATGTACCGCCCTTTCCCGGAGATCCCATATTAAATCCTCCTTCCCCGCCACCTCTGGTGTTTCGGGGGGCAGCAGTTTCCAGCGAAATGTTAAGTGTTCCGTTGATTCCCGCAACACACCAGGACACGCAGCATCTAGCATTACCCCTAGAGGAAGTACAAAAGTTAGTTCCCATTTCAGAGAGTCTGGCAGTGTGGAGACTACTGCCAGGGATTTCTGCGTGGGTTCTATGAACAGGAGAGTTAGGACACAGAATCCAATTCTTTCGCCATCCCCCGCGTTTCAACGCCGTGGTTTTCACTACCGTGAAGCCGGGGCAAGCGACGTTACTGTTACAAGAGCTTCAGGCTCTCTTAAAGAAAGGGGCCATAGAACGTGTTCCCCTGCCAGAGAGAGAGTCAGGCTATTACAGCAGGTACTTCTTGGTCCCCAAAAAGGACGGGGGGTTGCATCCAATCTTAGATCTTCGAGGCTTAAACCGTTCAGTAAAAGCTCTCAAGTTCAAGATGTTAACAGTAAAGATGGTCATGTCTCAAATGCAACATCACGATTGGTTTGTCACAATAGATCTAAAGGATGCATATTTTCACATAGAAATATTGCCACAACACAGGAGGTTCCTGAGGTTCGCTTTTGGGGGCGAAGCTTACCAGTATCAGGTTCTTCCATTTAGCCTAGCCCTATCACCCCGCACATACACAAAATGCATGGATGCAGCATTGGCTCCGTTGCGACTCAGCGGTATCCACATTTTGAATTACATAGACGACTGGCTAATATTAGCACAGTCTCAGGAGATGGCGTTACTACACAGAGATGTTGTACTAGCTCATTTCGTTTCTCTAGGGCTGAGACTAAACGAGAAGAAAAGCATTCTCTGTCCCACCCAGAGAACAACATTTCTGGGGGTCGTATGGGATTTGACCACTATGCAGGCACAATTGTCTCCCGCTCGAGTCGAGACCATTCTCGAAACCCTAAAGAATGTCAGGCTAGGCCAACAGTGTACTGTCCTTCAGTATCAAAGAATTTTAGGTCTCATGGTGTCAGCGTCCTCGGTGATACCTCTGGGCCTGTTACACATGAGACTGTTTCAGTTGTGGCTCAAAGCCAGGGGATTTCATCCAAGGGCCAAACCCCTGAGCAAAATCAAGGTTACGCGCCGCGGGCTTCGTACCTTAACTATGTGGCTAAGACCCCGGTTTCTTACCTTGGGTCCCACTCTAGGGGCGCCATGTCATCGCAAGTTGCTAACGTCAGACGCCTCCCTGAAGGGCTTGGGTGCGGTCTTAAGTGGTCATCCAGCCCAAGGGGAATGGGAGAGTCATCAACTCATCTGGCACATCAATTGCCTAGAGCTGATGGCCGTATTTCTGGCCCTGAAATACTTTCTCCAGTATCTGAGAGGCTGCCATGTCTTGGTGCGGGTGGACAATACAGCGGCAGTCTCTTACATAAATCACCAGGGAGGTCTGCGCTCACGCCGTCTCAACAAGATAGCGAGACAGCTCTTCCTCTGGGCCCAGTGCAATATTTTGTCACTCAGAGCACTATACATCCCTGGGTACGAGAATGTGGGAGCAGACCTACAGTCCAGACAGGAAGTGCCGAATGGGGAATGGAAACTCCACCCCGAGGTAGTCCAACAGGTGTGGCAGAAATTTTACAGAGCGGAAGTGGACCTCTTCGCCTCTTTTCAGACAGCGCAATGTCCCCTCTACTTCTCTCTGAGTCACCTAGCCCCCCTAGGTCTGGATGCGATGGCGCATACATGGCTCAGAATGCGCCTGTATGCCTTTCCTCCAGTTTCTCTGCTCCCGGGAGTTCTAGCAAGAGTTCGCCAACAAGGGATTTGCCTCTTGCTGATAGCACCGCGTTGGCCGAACAGAACGTGGTTCTCTGAGATTATAGCTCTTCTTGACGGCTCACCGTGGGCGATACTGAAGAGGAGAGACCTTCTGTGTCAGGCATGGGGGACAATATTTAATCCCCGGCTGGAGTTATGGAACCTTCATGTTTGGCCCCTGAGGGGTACCAACTGAGGGACTCAGGTCTTTCACCAGATGTTATCCAGACCATCTTAAGTGCTACAGCCCCCTCTACCAGAGCAAGTTATGCCAATAAATGGGCTATCTTTCAAAGGTGGTGTACCTTACACAGTGTAGATCCAGTGAACTGTCAGGTCTCTACGGTTCTGGACTTTCTGCAGCACAAGCTATCGACGGGTACATGTCCCGCTACTTTAAGGGTATATGTGGCCGCTCTTTCGGCTTGCCACGCTCTTATTGACAGGATACCGTTGGGCCAGCACTCCCTGCTTTCTCGCTTCATTCGAGGAGCTAGGCGACTGAGGCCCCCGGCTAGAACCAGAGTACCTTCTTGGGACCTAGCTGTAGTCCTGGAAGGATTGGTTCAAGAGCCCTTTGAACCGTTGGAGTCAGTTTCAGATAAGCTATTAACTCTGAAAATGGTTTTTTCTCATGGCAATAACATCTCTGAAGAGAATTGGGGATCTACAGGCTCTGTCCATTAAGCCATCCTGTTTAGATTTTGTCCCAGGTATGGTGAAAGCAATTCTGCATCCTCATCCTGATTACTTACGGAAGGTTCCTTTCTCGACCGTACATTCGGTAATTCTGGAAGCTTTCTGCTCTCCGCCATTTACCACGCTGGATCAGGAAAGACTTCACAAACTGTGTCCAGTTCGTTCTCTTCAGACCTATGTCCACCGCACTAGCCAGTGGCGTAAGTAAGACCGACTGTTCGTCTGCCATGGAGGCCGTAGCATAGGTGCTACCGCCTCGAAACAGACTATGTCACACTGGGTGAGAGATGCTATTGCCCTTGCCTACAAGGCACGTGGTCTCATTACGCCAAGAGGCATCAGGGCACATTCCACAAGGGGGGGTTGCCTCTTCAAAAGCTCTGGCAGGGGGCGCCCCCCTGCAAAGTGTTTGTGATGCGGCAGATTGGTCCTCTCCGTATACATTCATAAGATTTTACAGCTTAGACGTTAATGTTACTCCGGGCTCTAGCGTCCTTGAATCAACATCTCGAGCTGGTGATTGAGACTCTTTGTGCCTTGTGACACACCTCACAGCCAGAGGGTCCAGATGTGCAGTGTGGCAGCGTGGGTATTCTCGTTCCCATAGCGCCGCACTAGGATGTCCCGGGACTACTCTTCAGACAAAAGTACCTGCAGATGTACCTGTGGCTCATCTATTTATAGCCTCTCATTGGTGCAAAGTGATGACATCACGGAGGCTATAAATATATGTCAATTTCATTGACGTGTTCAGACACATATTCACAGCCGGCCATGACTAAAGACGTTCCCATAGCGCTGAAGCGCAGCTTTCGTTCTCGCTTTATCAGGGAACAGGGTTACAGTTAAGTAACCCGGGTCGTTTTACATTTATTCATATTTATTAAATATTTATATTTAATATTTATTCCCAATGTATTGCTAATGAACCTTACATTGTTAAGAGTAACCACAATCAGAATTGTTCAATTATTTAGGCTTCCCTTCTCTACATTACAATTTGCAAAGTTTGGTATTTTATTTGGGATTTCATCAAATAAATAAATAAATAGTAAAAGGTGGAGCCTATTCAATGTATCATTGCATCAGTATCATGGTGATCAGTTTGCTTTCATATTCTTTGCATATAGGGTTTTTGTGCATCAGTGGGCAAGAGGGATGTCTGTCCTTATGGAGGAGCTTCCTCTGAAACATGTTTTATTGAAAAAGAAGATGGACAGAAAAAGACAGAATTATGCAAGCAATTAATTCCGGTCTAACTTTACTGCCTGACCTCATTAGCTGCAATAGACCTTCCAGTGCCCCTTAAATGCCCAGTTAACTGGCTATACAGATGATCAATGTCAAATATCTCAATAGGAGAGGAAAAAGAGTCCAGTTAAGGCTCTGTGAAATGGGACATGAGATCTATATTATTATTTTTTTTAAATCTCAATCTAAAAAGTAGATTTCACATGCATACCCTTACTTGTTTTCCACTGAGTCTTTCAGAGTAATCTGAAAGGCCCTAACCATATGCTGTGAGATGTGCCATGAGAACCCCTATCCACAGTAAACTCCATGTGGAGAGGTTCACAAGGGAGAGTGAGAGGGAAAAAAAACGAATTTGAAAAGTCATTGTCGTATTTCTGACAGGAGGGAAGTTCATCCAGACTTTGGCTCTATGGGCTTGCAGGGCTGCCATGAAGAAGTCTTGCAAAACATGATTAATTTTGGCCCAGAATGAGTCCCCTGCTGAAATCATTGGTTGAATCTTATCTAACATGATACACACCAACTGTCTTACACTGTGGCTGCGATTCTAATTAGAAAGGCTCCCCAAGGCCTCTTCTTGCTTTCAACAGGGCATGTTGGCTAGCCTAATTGTTTGAGATAATCTACCACTTGGATACTCATTCCAAAATTCCAAGAATTCGAAGACCAAAGGGTAAGGTGATGAATGTGGGGAATGCATCAAACGAAAGATGAAAGCTGATTAAATGTTGAAGAGATTTGTCTATCGTACACGCTAAAGATTTTCTTGAATGTTGAGGCTTTATCAGCTGCACAGCTCTTAGTTATTGGTAAATGGCTTCAAGATAGGCGCCTGAGGCAATTCTCCAATAACGACCAAGTCTATAATGTTTCACGGTAAGCGCATTTACTGGCCCTCTGCACTTTCTTAATTAAGTCTGAGTGTTTATTCGTCTTGTAAAAAGCCAGCAACTAATAGGCCCTATAGTCCCTGTGGAATAAATAGTGTTATGATTCTGGAGCTTAGAGTTTATAATCATATTATTGTTTTTTTGTTGTTGTTTTTTTCCAGCTTGTGGGACATGGAAAATATTTGCAAATGAAATTTATTCAAACAACACTTTTTTTTGTGTGTGTGTGTGTGTGTATAAAATGTCCAGCCAGAGTCAGTTATAGCAATCAGCTGATTCACTTCTCAGAGAAGTCTAACGTCCTCTCTTAAGCCAGTGGTTCTCAAGGCAAGGTTCTCTTATTTAAAGTTAACTATATTAACAATCTTAATTAAAAGGCTATGTGCTGTGTACAACAACAAAAATGTCTTTTTATTACAACAGAAGTACTGAGGTAGGCCTACAGTACTACAGTTTAGATTGGGAGGGTGTTGATTATTGGACAAAGGACTTGGAGTCAAAAAGGATTTTAGTGAGCAGTTTTTAACACTTCCACCGCTATTGTTTATGAGAATCCAGATATTCTTGTTAAAATTGTATTTTCAAAGTATCATTACCTCATCTGCCATAAAGCCAGAAGACATTCAGCTCCTCCTCCTGGGTGAGTTGCCTAGATTTGATGGGACAATGACCCGTCCCCGTTCAGCAGAATTAGGTGATCTGTGAACTGAACTCTTTCGACCTTCTGAACTGACGCGACTATGATTAGCATCGTGTGGCCTACCATCATGCTTTATGGGGTTTTTTTCCCTCATATTTTTACTGGATTTAAGTGTCTTCAAATGTTTGGGTTCATTTGCTACCACACAATACAAATATTTAAGCCAAAAATATGTATTAATGCAACTTTCAGGAAACTTCTAATGAAAGCCTTCCTTCCACCAGAAAAAAATAGTCCCTAATCTTTAACAGCAACAGAAGTTACATTATTACTCCATTAGATGGTAGTAAAGAGAGTGTCAGTCAGTAGCGAGGACTTTTACATTGAAAGGCTGAATTGTTGTAAACACGGAACAAGATGCAACTGACAAATGCTTTGAGCTGTCAGTCACGGGAAATCCCCTTAACTGTTAAAAGACAAGATATTGCAGCGGACATTTAAACAGATTATTTGTTATGTACATAGGACTGACCTGAAAGCAAATCCGAAATCTGAATGCAGGTAATAAACTCGCTCACTCGATCTCTTTATTACGATACCCTTCTAAGCGGTCATAGCAGTGTTTTATTGTGAATAAAACAACTATTGACCAGTCAGAATCAAGGACTAACTGTTTTATAAAGCTACAATAAACTTAATAAGTTGATGACATAATGCGATGCGCTTACTGCCTCAGATGTGGATGTTCCAGTGACGGACAAAAACATCTCTTTCATTCCCAGGTCAAAAACCTCATAACTCCATTTGAGCTTGATTTTCAAAAAATGCTCTTATAAAGCATAAGAGCATAAGACCTTGTGTTGCGGTAGGGACAAATTCAAGTTTCATACTGTATATTAGAGTGATCAGCCACAAAATTAAAATCACTGACACTGTGTGGTGAATATAATTCATTATATCATAACAATAGCACCTGTCAATGGATGGGATTTGGCAGAAAGTGAAGTCACTTCTTGCATTTCATGAGTTGGAGACAGTGAAAAGAATAAGTGAAAAGATCTGCGTGACATTGACAAGGGCCAAATGGTGACGGCAAGAAAGAGCAGCAGGTCTTGTGGCGTGTTTATGGTATGTAGTGGTAGGTAAATACTAAAAGTGGCGCAAAGAAGGACAACCCGTGAAGTGGTGTCAGGGTCATTGGTGCTCAAGACTCAATGATGCACATGGCTCGCCTGTCTGGTCTGATCACAAAAAAGAGAGCTACTGTAGCTAAAAAAAAATGCTGAAAAACTTAATGGTGCCCATGATAGAAAGGTGTCAGAACACACAGTGAATAGCAGTTTGCTGCTTAGCAGTAGACCGGACAAAGTGCCTGATGACTACCACAGAAAGTGCCTATAATGGGCATGTGAATGTCAAAACTCGACCACTCGACCAAGAGTAGCAACAGGATGTACTATGGGATTAAAGCAGGCTGGTGGAGGGAGTGTGACGCTCAGGGCAATGGAGGAATTAAGAATGAGGAAAACGACAAAGAGTTTTAGGCCTTTCCTCTGCCTCAAAAATTCTCAATATAAAACCATTTAATAATAATAATAATTTAGTAGGATTAAAATAGGATTTTATCTATTTATTAATAGTAAAAAAAAAAACAGTAGCCTACAATAGACAACTCATTTAAGAATAATCAGTGATTAATATGTACTATTAATAATCAATGACCAAACCTTTTTTTCATAATAATCAATAAATATTCAATAATAAAACCAAAACAACTTATTTTTTAATATTTATTGATCATTCTTAAATGAATAGTATTGCTTTTTATTATGATATTCAATTATCAGCCTTTGTGTGATGAGTGAGTTGTACTGATTTTGTTATGCAGGTCTACTATTCAGGGTTTATTATTTCTTTAATAGGAGTATTTGCTGGTTTCAAGGTATGTGCTGAATCACTGCTTTTTAAACCATTGAAAAGGTTGTATTGTTCTTTGGGATTTTGCACATTGTGAACCCAGATTATCCAAGGAAAGTTTCTGTGAAAAAAAAAAAAAAGTTAATTGTATTAAAACGACAGATTAAACAAAAAAAAGCCACTGTTGAGCAGCAAATCGGTATTTGCAGCTGCTGGTGTCTTTGGTGTCTCAAGAAACTCTCCATGCAGGTTGGCAGTTATACGTAAAGCGGCAATATAGCCACCTCTAACCAAAGCTCACAAATAAATACATGAAAATTCATTTTTAAATAGTTTTATTCACTGATAAATGCAGTATTACAATGGATGGTTTTGATGGATGGATTTCTTGATGTTGGTGAGCAGCCAAATCCATATATACATACATATACACACAAGCAAGTTAAATCAAAACCAATATATACTGTATATATAAAATATAATATACAGTGGGTACGGAAAGTGCCCCCTTAAATTTTTCACTCTTTGATATATTGTAGCCATTCGCTAAAATTATTTAAGTTAATTTTTTTCCTCATTAATGTACCCCATATTGACAGAAAAACACAGAATTCTTGACATTTTTGCAGATTTATTAAAAAAGAAAAACTGAAATATCACATGGTCCTAAGTATTCAGACCCTTTGCTCAGTATTAAGAAGAAGCACCCTTTTGATCTAATACAGCCATGAGTCTTTTTGGGAAAGATGCAACAAGTTTTTCACTCCTGTATTTGGGGATCCTCTACCATTCCTCTTTGCAGATCCTCTCCAGTTCTGTCAGTTTGGATGGTAAACATTGGTGGACAGCCATTTCTAGGTCTCTCCAGAGATGCTCAATTGGGTTTAACTCAGGGCTCTGGCTGGACCATTCAAGAACAGTCACAGAGTTGTTGTGAAGCCACTCCTTCGTTTTACATTTTAGCTGTGTGCTTAGGCTCATTTTCTTGTTGGAAGGTAAAAGTCTGGCCAAGTCTGAGGTCCTGAGCACTCTCGAGAAGGTTTTCGTCCAGGATATCCCTGTACTTGGCCGCATTCATCTTTCCCTCGATTGCAACCAGTCGTCCTGTCCTGCTGCCACCACCATGTATTGGACAGGTGATGAGCAGTGCCTAATTTTCTCCACACATACCGTTTAGAATTAAGGCCAAAAAGTTCTATCTTGGTCTCATCAAACCAGAGAATTTTATTTCTCTTAGCAAACTCCATTCTGGCTTTTATGTGTCTTGCACTGAGGAGAGGCTTCCGTCGGGCCACTCTGTCATAAAGCCCCGACTGGTGGAGGGCTGCAGTGATGGTTGACTTTATACAACTTTCTCCCATCTCCCGACTGCATCTCTGGAGCTCAGCCACAGTGATCTTTGGGTTCTTCTTTACCTCTCTCACCAAGGCTCTTCTCCCCCGATAGCTCAGTTTGGCCCAGACGGCCAGCTCTAGGAAGGGTTCTGGTCATCCCAAACATCTTCTATTTAAGGATTATGGAAGCCACTGTGCTCTTAGGACCCTTAAGTGCATCAGAAATTTTTTTGTAACCTTGGCCAGATCTGTGCCTTGCCACAATTCTGTCTCTGAGCTCTTCAGGCAGTTCCTTTGACCTCATGATTCTCATTTGCTCTGACATGCAGTGTTAGCTGTGAGGTCTTATATAGACAGCTGTGTGGCTTTCCTAATCAAGTTCAATCAGTATAATCAAACACAGCTGGACTCAAATGAAGGTGTAGAACCATCTCAAGGATGATCAGAAGAAATGGACAGCACCTGAGTTAAATGTATGAGTGTCACAGCAAAGAGTCTGAATACTTAGGACTTTGTGATATTTCAGTTTTTTTTGCTTAAAATACTTTTAAAAACATTCAACTAAGCCAGCTCCCTAGGTTGAAAAATAAGGATAGTGCCTTCTGAAATTAAAGGATTTTCATTCAGGACAATGCACTATCCCATGCAAAAAAAACAAACAAACAAACAAACAAAAACAAAAACAAAAAACAGCAATAAGACTGTTTGAAAATGTAGTCTATTTCTACATCCACTGTAAACATTTATCTTTGTGGTTAGAGATGACTGAAATGCAACTTTACACAACTGCCAGCCTGCATGGAGAGGTTCTTGAGATTCCAGAAATACCAGCTTCAAATACCGGTTTGCTGCTCTACCTGGGGAATGGTACCCTCTACCTGATCCCGTATCCGTCTTCCCGATCCCGTTGCTGGTAACAGCCAACCCCCTGGATCCGTGGCCACCGTGGCTGTCATCAAACTCCTCGGCTCTGCCCCCGTCGCCCTCTCCATGCAGCTCCACACCACCACCTCGCGCTTCTCATCCAGCCCAGCTTGAGGCGGAGTTCCCGGCATCCCTTCAGGCCTCCAGGCCCACGTCACCTACACCTCGACCCACGATTCCCTCAGCACCTCCTCGGACCTTCAGTCCAGATGCTCCGGTGGGCTCACTCGTCCCTCCAAGTCGGCCTACGGGGGTCGACGCTCTACTTCTGCCACGGACCTCCGGGTTGGTGGCTGCACCTCCACCCGTCACCCCTATGTCATCAGTGAGCTCCTCCCTCCCTGTCATCCTCCCTCACCACACCGTCACCCCGGTCATCCAGACCAGCATCAGCACCTCGGTCCCGTGTGGCAGCGGCTCGGCGCCCAGCTTCCAGGTTGGTGGTGGCACCGAGGTCCACCAGTACCTCTGCCAACCACCATGGTTCCACTGTCGGCGATCGGCCCCAGAACATCCCGCCCGACCACCTAGACTCCTCCCTGGCTCCTCCCACCGTCAGCTTCGCCATGGCGTCGGTGGCCCACGCCTCCAGCCGGCTGCCTGTCACCTTCACCACGGCCCTCTCCGAAGCCTTAGACTCTGTTACGGCGCGAGGACGTGCCTTTTCGGAGGGGGCGTACTGTCACAGTCACGTTTAGTTCTGTCTCATCTTGTTTAGTCTAGTCTTGTCATTCTTAGTTAATCAGTCATTGTCTGCACCTGTTATCACTTATCAGTTTAACCTCCTTCAGCTGTGTATTATTTTCATCTGTGTATTTAGTTCCTGCCTGTGCCACTAGTCATTGTCTGTCGATGTTTGTGCCATGCACACTGTTACGTGTTTGTCTCATTCATTCATATTAAACCTATTTTGTTGGATTATACCCTCGTCGTCTGTTGCTGTCAGTACCCTAGCGTTACAACAATATTATATATTGTTTTATATTTTTATAATTTATTTACCTTCTTTGATAATCTAAACGTAGTAAAATACTGTAAACAAACAAAATGTATTGAGTGGAAATGATTTTTTTAATTAATGATTGTGTGGAAATGATTTTTCAATATTTTTTTACTGAATCATTTTCAACCCCCAAATAACTTCTTTTTTTTTTACTCATTTACTGTCTAGTGAGAAAACAGTGTGAGAGAATAGCATGCTTGAGATGAAATATGAGACATTTAATGTGTGAAGAAAACAAACCAATCGAGGCAAGTATCACTTGTGAGCAATGCTTTTATTTTTATATTGTATTTATGCTTTTGAGTTATGCTTTTTTAATTGGTCATAAAGAGTGAAAATAATATTTATTTGAGTGTATTTAGGATCTGCAACATAAAATTGGTACTATTAACAATAGTAATTTTTGGTCATTTTCATACAAATCATGTATGTTCATATTGTAGGAAACAAATTCATCTGGAATGTGAAAGAAGTGTGTTTTAAAGAGTTTATTATCTTGAGGTCCACATGGCCAAAAGTGTCTATAGTTGAAGCAGCATATGGGTGTATCCAGTAATATTTAGATATCTGTCTAAGATTATCATTGGGCAAACAACACGGGTAGATAATCTACAGAAGACAGGCAGATCCATGGGCAGTACATTGCACTGTGAAAATGACTTCTAAGTCAGCAGCATATTTGCCTGGGACTTCATACTTTGCTCTGAAATACTATCTATTTTTGTTCCTGCATGTAAGCCTTTGTGTTCCATTTGCCTGTCTGGAAGTTTAATGATGTGTCTGCATGTTATGACATTCCAGCATAATTCTAGTGCTTTCTCTCAACAGCATTTTGCCTTTATTTGAACCCTGTCCCTATCCATATTCTTATGCACAAAAATGCCCATGGGTTTTGAAATGCACACCATAAGAACATGGTGTAGGTACAATCAAAGGCTTGTCTTGTTTTCGGTGACACTATATATACGATTTAACTGAGAATATTGTCAGTAGTCGAGTTTTAATATACAGGTATTGTGTATCTTTAAATGCAACATTTTACATGTATGTATTATGCAGAGATCTAAATGATAGTTGTCATGTTCCAGAAAGTTCTCATGTTCAGCCCAGTCTGAGTAAAAAAGAGAGGATGATGGAAGTGGGTTCGAGGATTTAGGCTGCACACATGTGGACAGGCCTTACACAAAGAGGTTTCACATGGCCCAGGTCTGCTCCGAGTTGAGACCTTGGACTAAAGCTCTTGAGGAGTAGCTAGTTATCCTTGTGCTCTCTGAACTTTTTTATTCTAGTTCAGAAGAGAGAAAAAGAAGGTACCTTGTGTCGGGGATCGCAAGGCTAAACTAAAGCTGTACTCTGCTTGAAGAGAAGCACTCTTGGATGTTGTCAACACCGCCACTGTTGCAAAGGTCATAGTGTCTGTACGATTATCTCACTCTGAACTGTTCTTCTCTGTATGATATTGTTCTTCTCCCCTATGATGTTTAGCTATTTTCAGTAAAATCTTAAAATGTAACTAATACAAAACCGATTCTTACCAGAATCTGTACACTTATTGTTGGTTTTAGGTAAAGGAATCACCTCAAAATGCTTTTGAGAATGGGCTGTTGCTCATTTCCGAGTGTTATTCCGTGATAGTCTTCACTCATCGTCTCCTTCGCTTGTTTTTGCAGGTATATCAGAAGCTCCACGAGCAGGATGGTATAGCACTTGAAATCCAGGTCAGTAATGACTGCCTTGTTTTCTTTCCCAATGGTTTTGCTGTGTTTCTGCCTGCCAGCTCTGAAGAGGTAATGGCAGGTCTTTTTTCCTAGTGACTGGTAATAAGGAGTATGAGCTCTTAGAGCAAAGAAAAAGAGAGTAGGAAGTAAACAGGTGGATGTGGAAAGGATGGTTGAAATGTAAACCATTATGTAGCAAGAAGAGAGGAAGCTTTTAGCTCTCACAGTTGTGGGCAGGGAGTTTTGTCACACTGACAGGGTGTTGACATCTCTTTGTATTGCAGCAACACTCAATTCCACACATGTGCGATATTATAGATTGGTCAGCTTCAGCACAAGGTCTGAATTAATGTTCAACTTTTGAATTTTTAAGTAAAATAAAAACAACCCTAAATTAAAAGTATTATGGATTTTTTTTTCTGCATCTGTCATATTATGTTCAGTAGGTTAGGACAGTAATTCAACAACAGGGCAAGCAACAAGTTCCTGGAACAACATTCCAATCCACCAATCAGATTTGAGAGACAAGTTTACAGTTTAAGGCAAGTTTAGGCTTACAGCTAGGGATTAGGTGCTTCTACATCAGTTTTATAAATTTCTCTCTGATTTTAGGAACAATTTAGTAGAGTTACTTAGATTAGATTGATGCCATGCCAGTTGTTAAATCGGCCACGTTGTCTTTATTAGGCAAGTGGACAATCACCCCTTCCTGCCAGTCATCTGTAGGATTTTGCATTCACCCAACAGGCCTTGAGAAAGGTAGTGTTTCCCAAAAATATCATAAGCCTAAGTTGATTGTAGCTCCATGGAGTTCACGATGCTTTTGGGAAACGATGCCCATATCGGTTAGTGCTTGCATACAGTGCATCCATGCCACAGAACGAGCAATAGTTATTGTAGTTCAAAAGGGCAAATGTTCAAAGTTATCCTATATGAGTGGACTTGAAATACAGAAAAATACAAAACGGCAAAGTCACATTTGTCATCCATCAGCGTGACATCAAGCATATTTTTGAAGCTGGAATAATGAGCGGTTTAAGCATTTCAATCGGCAAGAGAGGAATTACATGGATGGAACTTTCTTGGCAAGGAAGATTGTGTATCACAGGTAACGTTACAAGGGATGAGGCTACTAACATTAGATAAAACAAACTGTTTTATTTTTCGCACCTTCTTTATTGACTTGTTAATAGCAATTTGCTGTCAAGTAGGCCTATGTGCCTAACAGGTCCAGTCGGGTCTGTGCCTTCTCTGCTGGACTGTGCCTTCTATTTTGTGCTTCTTTGTTAAGAGTGGCTTCCCACACTTATTCTTTATGGGCAACCCGTGGCCTCCTTTTGATCCTGAGAGGTCATGCACTCTACAGAACAGAGTATTCGAATCATGTGAAATTTTCTGAGCTTCCTCACCTCACAGTTCAATCCAGTCCCGCTTGACTCGCCATCCACGTTCTTTCGTCATGGATGCCAAATCTTCATTTGGTACTTAGTCCTGACAATGCTTTGCGCATCGTCTCTCGTCGATTAACCCCATGTCTCGTTCTGTATCCACCATTCTTTGTTGGCAAATAATCATGGTTCTTTGATCCATCCTGCTGTGAAGGTTGCGGTAAGCAGTTGACAAGTGATTGTGTGTAGAGCAAGCCGGGTTCCAGAGTAGGCGATCTTGCACGGAGCAAATCTTTGTTCTCCACACAATCATTGAAAAAAAGCTTTGAGTTCCAGCAACATCTTTCAGTCAGCTTCATTGAATTTGTGAAGGCTCTCTGTCTTTCTTTTTAATTGGATAAAATATCAAACAAACAAAACAAAAAAAACAACAGAATTGTTTGATCTTGAGCAACCACAGTGATTTTTTTTTTACAGTGTCAGGGGAGAAGAAGGAATATAATTGATACTTGGGATGATGTTCAATGAGCGATGTTAAATTAAGAGGGGAAGTGCATTGCAGAAGCAGATGAGTTTTACAGAGAGAGAGCCTATCTGGAGATCTCATACATGATAGCATAACAGTAAACAAAAAGAGTGTATCATGGCTCAAACCGACTCTCCACTTGAACTGCCCCACATTCTTAAACCACAGAAGGCTGTCAGTGCTTTAGAGGTTTGTGCTTAACAGTGTTGGGGAAAATTACTGTTAAAAGTAATGCATTACAATATTGCGGTACTCCCTAAAAAAAGCAACTAATTGCGTTAATTAGTTACTTTTTATGAAAAATGTGTTCCACTTTTTCACACCTGTGCTGGGCTTGCTTGTTTGTTTTTTAATAGCAACAACAACAACAACGAAGTTCTATTTTTTTGGCAAATGTTAAAGCACTTTCACTCTAAAAGTGAAATGAATAAGGCTTAGACTGAAATATGCTTTTCCTTACGCCTGTACAATAGAGGGCACAGCTCAAAAAAAACCTTTCAGCTGTGCTGCCTTTTGGATTGAAGAAGAATAGGATACAGAAGGAAGTTCAACACTCCTATTTCTAAATCTAATCTGAAGTCATTTTTCCATTTATGGTTGAATTAGATCATCGAAGGTCAGCAGGAAAGAAGTGAGATTAAATACATAAAGTATATTTGTGTAATTTAATGTAGTTAATTAATACAGGTTTGTGTATAATTCTGAGATTGCATTTCACTGTTTTTATTCATTTTGAGGAATACTGAATGTTTTTGTGCAAGTGAGATGAGTAAATGCATGTTAACATTTAGTCTAGAACTACAATAACCATCATGTTTACACAAAACACCTCTGCACTTTATTTCTCTCAACATGGGGAGAGGAGAGTTGCCAGTCAATAAATGTGGAAAAAGTAACTTGTGTTACTTATTTGAAAAAGTAACATTTTGTTGTAAATTGAAAAACTAGGGTGTTACTTTACTACATGCTCGAAAAAGTAATCTGATTACATAACTAAAGTTACTTGAAATGAGTTACCCCAACACTGGTACTTATAATAAGTACATAGTTGTTTCACTTTTATTTAAGGATTTGTGAGTCCAGTGAATTATGTTTGTCTTTACATTGAAGTCAGTAGGTAACAACTTAATATCTTTTTATATCTATCTTTGAATTCGAAGCAGAGATGCAAATTTGTAAAATTCCCAACAGGTCCTATAAACCAGAGAAGATCCTTTTTGGTCTTTGGGATCTGTTTGAAGCAGGAAAATAGATAGATTCTCAACAGATGTGAAGTGCTTCCACTCACATGGAGGAACATGTTTGTTTACAGCAGCTATAGTTGTTTTATCCCACCGGATGATTGTAAGCGGCTGAAATTTGTTGAAACAGAAGGTGGAAAACCAGGCTGAGCAGACCCTGGACTTCACTAGGTTTGAGTCATCTGGGCTCTTGGGCAGCTTGACTAAATTGTTTTGCGTATAAATAGACATATGTATGTGTGTGTGTGTGTGTGTGTGTGTGTGTGTGTGTGTGTGTGTGCGCGTTTGTGTGGTTTCAAAGTGATAAAAGATACTTGTGTGATCCTAAAAGGCTCTTGCAACTTTGAGAATTGTTTGTGTTTGAAAATTTTAAAAAAAGAGAAAGAAAAAAAATTAAAAAGATAGAGAAATAAAAAGGGATCTCAATCACACTTTGACAACAAAGCTAGAATCTCTATTGGAAATGAATCTCTGTGTTCTGTTCCCTTTTTCTTTCTCTACATATAATACCAATTAATAATAGATAAGACCAGGCTAAAAATGCCTTATATTTGCTAAATATCTTGGCGTCACTCAATTTCAGCTCAAATTGGATGGAGACTGAGTGCCATGGCAACACTTGTCTGAGGATGAGAGAGCAGTATGTATACACTGGTGAACAGATGAGCCTTGACTTACTATCTCCCTTTCTCCAGACACCCCCCCCCCCCCCCCCCCCCCCCCCCACACACACACACACACACAACACCAAACAATGTACTAACAGTCTACTAAAAGTCTACTAAAACTTTTATACAGTGTTAAGTGTTAAGTTACTTATAGACAGTGGAAATAAAGTAAAATTATAAACAAAAGATGCCATAATTAGGGGCCGTTCACATATCGCGCCTAAAACGCGTGGAAAGCGCGGCCGCGTCGCTTCCTCCTTCTTTTGCAAGCGTTCGGGAGCTTGCGTTTCTGTTGCGTCTGAACAACCATGAACAACACTCTCCACTACTATGCAGAAGTTTAAATGGATTCCCATCACCGAAAAGCCCTTGCAGTAGCTCTTGTACAGGATTTATTTATGGAGAAGAAAAACTCCCGCAGTGTTTGGGTGCACCCTATCCTTCAAAAAAATAAAAAAACATGGAGAATTTCACAAACTTGTCCAAGAGCTCTTGTCACATGACCTGCGGTGTGCTTGCGGCATTCTGAAAAGTTGAGATGTTTTCATCTCGCCGCGGCACAGGCGCGCATGGAAAAAACGAGCGCGCCGGACCGCATGCGCGTCGCGACCGCGTCGCTTCCATTTTGCGCGCGGTTACCGCGCGCCTACATAGGATATAATGAATATGCGCGCGGAAAAGACGCGATATGTGAACGGTCCCTTAGACTTTCATGTTCGCAATCAGCAACCCACTAACACTACATTGCATTTAGTATTTAGAAAATGCTTATATTATATTTTTGCAAGCAATCCTTCAGTTTGTACAGTATGCTTTTTTCAGGTTGGCGATGTTGCAACCTAAACTCATTGGAAAAACATGCCTCTGTGTATATTTTTGTTACATAACTCTAAAAACAGGGCCTACAATTCACTGCCATTTCCAACTAAAATGACCACTAGTGGCAATAGAACAGATTGTGAATAGATTTGAATAGATTGTGTGCTGTAAATGTGCTGCAGTGAGACTGTGTTGGGTACAGCACTAGTTTTGGTGAGCGTTCCAGTCCAAACATAAGCCATGATAACAGAGTTCAAAAGGCTTAGAAGCATGATTGCAAGGTGTTTTCATCTCATGTTTGTTTTTGCTCACACTATCGTTTTGCTGTTGTTTGGGTATGGTTTATTGTGTGTGGCAGGCTACGTTATTTTCGAATGCAATAGTGTATTCACATTTTAGTTCCTGTCACCGGACAGGTTTTCTTTTCCGAGCTTTTACAATACGCACAACCAACTTAATGAAACACGGCCAGAATCAAGTTCATCTGTTTTTGATGAAACTGCACATGCTTGTAGCGCCACTCAATGGACATTTTATGTTGAACGTGTTGCGAAATATGCAAGAAGCAAAGTAATATCATCAGAAATGCCACCACAGGTACATTTTCCAATGTGCCTGGATTGCGAAATTCCCTTGGGCAATGCTCTGGAAGCTCTTTTCAAATGGCATTTCCTTTTATATAGGTATTTCTGTCACCTACCATCCAAGTTTCCCCATCACCTTTAGGAATGATGCTTCATGGCGAGGTGAGCTTTAGCAGAGCTGCCTGTCGCCATCATCAATATAAATGCAAATGAAGATCAGGGCTCCGAGAGGCTGCAGAATGGTTTTGTCATGATAATATCTGGCTTGCAATGGAGAGAGGTGCTGGATCAGGTATTGAGCTGTGTATGATGCCTTGGGCTTTGAAGATCTAAGGCACATTTTCTAAAGTGGGGCCATATAAAAAGGTGTGAGCATGTTGTCTTAAAGTCAGAAAGAAGCAGAGCCCCCTTCTTTCCTTTGACACATTTGAGAATAGAGGTGCATGTGAGGATGCCCCAAACAAAAACAGGCAAACAGAAAACACCCAAAGGCGGGGCTTATCTTTTAGCCTGAATAAATGGGCATGTATGTCAATGTCTGTATTTACAAAGAAGCAGATAAGAAGCTTTTAAAGTTTGCAAGGAATGCAGGTGAAAGTTAATAGAATGCACCTATTGTGAATATGTGTCGCTTGATGTTTGCCAGGTTCCATCGTTTTCTTACTATAAAACATGGCTGCCTCCTCTGTTTCATTAGACTTCTGAAACAAGCGTTCATATGCTTTTCATTCTTCGATGTGAGCTCTCCCATTCAGACTTCCCTTTCATGCACTGTCATGTATTGACCACTACTTTCAATTACTGTGATAGATTGATGGCAAAGGGTGCATGTACTGTTGTGCCAATTTGACAAAAAACCTTGCTGAAGGCCATCCCATTACCAGGGTAATTTTCAGACATTTCAGCTTTGGAGACCCAAATCCCCTGGGCCATGATTGCCTTGCGGGCAGTGCTGTAGAGGCTGACTAGTGAACAGCTCTGGAGCTGGGTGTCTCCCTCAAGGTTCACTGTCTTGCAGAGTTTTGCTCCAACCTTGATCAAACTTACCAACCTATAACTTTCTAGTAATCCTGAAGACTTTATGTGTGCTTGATTAGGGTTGCAGCTAGATTCTACAAGACAGTGGAACTTGAGCAAGATTTAAGAAACCCTCTAGACCAGAGGTGTGAAACTGCAACCCTGGTCTAACACGCATACAGTACCATATCATTTGGGATGACTATCTATTGTTTTCAGAAAACATTTCCTGAGAGAATGCAGCTACTACAGTTCTTGATTCTACTGCTTTGGAACTGAGTAGGTGCTTGTCAGAAAGAGTAGAAACAGTTATTGAAACTTGAGTAAAATCACCCCATTCTCTTAATGTCTGTCCGCTTTAATCATCCTTACTGTCTGAGCTGTCTGTGCACTTTAAAGAGATTGAGGGTAGTGTTGAGTAGAAGTTAGGGGTTGACAGCTGATGAAAATAGAGAGCAGTTTCCAATATACAAGAAGTGAGCAAGAGAGGTCTGAGAGGGTGGAAGCGGATATAAGAGAGGTGATAAAGGTAATCAGATGCTAAACCCTTGACCCCATGTTATTTTCAACAGTTGAGTGGCACTAATCCTCATGACAACAAACTCATCACTTATGACAACAGCACCCCTATCCCAGTAAATTCATTCTGATGACGTATGACCTCTGACTGCAGCAACTGAGGGACTCGGGGAGCCAGCGGCAACACGGGCACCATCCTCTAAAAGGATTATATTTAGAGTTTGGAGCTGTTGCACACGTACTGTACACTCTTCTGGGCACTGCAGCCTAAATGACACATAAACAACCAGGAGCCTCTCACAGCTCTGCTCTCAAGGGCTGGACCATTTCTCCATACTCACACACTCTCTCTCTCTCTCTCTCTCTCTCTCTCTCTCTCTCTCTCTCTCTCTCTCTCTCTCTCTCTCTCTCTCTCTCTCTCTCTCTCTCTCTCTCTCTCTCTCTCTCTCTCTCTCTCTCTCTCTCTCTCTCTCTCTCTCTCTCTCTCTCTGTCTCTCTGTCATCAATTGCCTGGTTAGTGTGATGATGACTGAAATGAAAAAGGAAGTCATCTCCATATGCCTTTGTAAACAGAAGCTCCTCAATTTTGTCTGTTCTCCCCAGACTCTCTCCAGATGGACACAGTAGGGAGGACAGGGAGAGGCTAGTGGTGACAGTATGTTTCTGGGTTGAGAATGCAGTGGGACTCTTCCTATTTCAGCAACAGGTAACCACTAATTAGTGATGTCTCCCTATGCGTTTACCCCAGATGTTCCTTTTGTTTGCCACATGATTAAATGAACAAATACAAGGAAATGAACAAAATAAAATAGTTTGAACTGAATATTGTTGTAAAGGGATGAGAATATGGAACATTTCCATTAACAATTGTTATAGTATTTTTAGGAAATCTATATTTGGGAGGGGAAAAAAACATCAAACAATTAGATGATTAATTAGCTATCACATCCTTATGTACATAGTGGAACTGATTGGTTGCTGTTGTATCAACAGCCAATGAGCTTGCTGCTCAACATTCAAATATTTGGCATTTGCTGTTAGCAATCTGCAGCACACTTTCAGAAACCCTCCACTTTCCCCATATCCACCTGTATAGATCTGCTACAGGGCTTATGTCACGTATGTTAGGTTACAATGGGGTGAAAGGCGCACCAGAGTAAAAGGCACCTTTGATTTTATTTTCCTTTAAACCTCTAGATGGCACAAAAACTTTCCGCAGCACTTTCCAAAACATCCGCTTTTCAAGATGCACAAGGAAATTTGGCTGATCCTTGATGCAGTCACTGACAGCAGCAAAGTTCATTCTGAGCTAATTTGATCAAATATTTAATGTTTTTAAAAATGTTGTAGATTTAAGTGGCAAATGAGAATTGCTACATTTATTGAATATATTTTGCTTTCATTTTGCTTTACTTTTTAAATATGTTTTTTTCTATATTTTTAAAATATTTTATATTAACATATTTTAATGACAGTATATTTGTTGAACAAAAATGAATTCTTTTACTTATCAAAATAAACAGAAAATAGACAATTTTGAACAATGTATTAACTTACAGATTTAAAACATATTACTGTAGCTAACGTATTTGCATAAATAATGGTGTATATTTTACCCCATGCTGGTGAGGCCTTTACCCCAATTATGTAAATTAATAGTAATAATTCACTTAAACAAAAGGCATATTTTTTTAATTGCACATCGCCATATGAGCAACTAGTCAGCAGCTACACTGATTTGTCTCTTTAGTGTTTGATTCATTAAAAAATAACTCTGAGTCATTGACTACATTAATTGCGCTGCATATTGTAAAGTGCCGCTATTATGTATGCTAATTACCTTTTCTGTAGTGTGTAACATAGCTCTAAGTGAATGAAAACATCCTGAAAAGTTTTAAATTTGAAAATGCGCTGTATATAAAGTTATTGTCTCTCAAAAGTAAGAGTCAATTAAACGAGTCATTTGTGAAAGTAATCCAAAGCTGTATCGTTGTGACGTCAAGACGAAACATTTGTACCACCCACTTATTGCATGCGCAGACAGCAGGGAAACTTTAACTTTCCCTGTGTTAGCCAATAGACTCACTGAATGGGTTGTGTGGAACAGCAGTGATCGACACTCCCTGTTTCAGGCCTGTCCCACCGTCCTATTAGGCAAGGGGGTGCAGGAGGCTTGCACAGAGCACTGGAAGGGGGGAGCAGCTGTGGCACTTTGGTAGGGATCCCTATTCCTATTCCAACTCAATGGGAATGTCTCAGTCACAAAGGAAACCCTCATTCCCTGAAGGAGGGAACAGAGATGTACGTCCCGTCGGCACAGTCGCTGTACCCCACTGCACACCGGCATTGAAAACCTAAAGATGCAATGCACATGCTACTCACTATATACCCGTGCAGAGCAGCTGCTCCAAATAATTGCATGCCAATGTGCATTGGCTCATTTTAGTCACACTCGAAGAAGATTGGCCTTTCTCACAAGATTTGTCGGTCTGTCCGACGTGCGTCTCCATTCTCTCCTTCAGGGAAGGAGAGTTACCTTTGTAAAGCAAGCATAATATGTATTTAGTTGTTTATGTTGTGTACGCTCCGTTTCTGGCTAACCAGCTAACAGCAATATGTGTTCATCAAATGTTTGTTGTTGTTATTTCTTGGAGTTATTAAAAGAATAGAGCTATACATTGGTGTGCAACTGCAGTGCTTTATCAATTCGTTTCTCTGTTGGGTTAACGCATATACCATGACTGTTTGGGTGTTTACCACTGAGCTGTGGGCTAGCTTCGCTAACATAAACATAAAACAACTTATTTCCTCTCTGAGTCTTTATTTTTAGAACAGAGTGGAGAACCACCATTATTATAATACAATGTAAATGATGCAAGCACTGTATAATGTACTCCTGTATACAACTGACTGGGTCATGTGACCAATCACTGCAGATTAGCCTCACGCAAAGGAAGGGTTTGGAAAAATTAATCATTGAGCGAATCATTTGGGAGTTGTTGAGCAAATAAGGTAAAAATAAATGCAAATTATAAGTTTTTTTTTTTTTTTTTACCTTGCATGCACGTAAACCTGTTGATGGGGACTCCCAAAACAAAAACAGGAACTTTTCAAATGCCATAATAGGGGCACTTTAAAATCACCAAAATGAACAGGTAATAATAGTTATTCATTCGGGAAACAGAGTACACCGGTTATAATTCACTAAAAAAAAAATGGTTTAATCATTTGTTGAAGAATCAGACCACACTAACCTGTTTTGTAATGGCACAGTTAAATAAATATTGAAGAATATTTTAATACAGTACCAGTATTTTTTATCTATTTATTTTTTAATTATTGGTCGCCACCACAATCCACGAATTGTTACTCCTCAGAGCATTCTGGAAGATAGGACCGAACAATTGCTTGCTGGGATACACAGAGAGCAATGCGAGCAAGATTTTGATGAACCAAGAGAAAGAATGTCAGGGAAGAGGACAATGAGGAGGGGGGGGATATTGAATGACGCTGATAAAAGGCTTTGAAGGGGGACCCGCTGTTTTAGTTTCACCATGCTGAGAACAAATGGTAGTAATCTGAGCCTCTCCAGTGCAAATAAATACCATGATGTTTCCTTTCTATAAAGAGAGAGAGGAAAAGGAAAAAAGCACAAGAGACAGCATGGAACAGCTAAACAAATGGCAAATGATGGTTTCCCTAATCATTTAAAAGAGTCTCTCTCAACAAGACACCTTGTGCTTGGCACATACATCCTACCGCAGCACTTCTGAGGCATCCCTTCATTAATAAGCAGCTTTCACATTCTGAGCCTGAAAGAGTCATCATGTCATCTCTCAGCATGCCGTACCGTTTTAAGTGTCCATAAAGCACTTAAAGACACTTCGATGATGCTGTACACAGCATCAAGCTACATTCAAACTCTGCTACTTGCGTGGATTTATAATGCCACAGGTAAAAATGAATCTAGTGTATTTTGACATCGAGGCAGAGAGAGGGAGCATAATGTTCCTAATGTGTCCTAGAATCCACCTTGGCACCTGCAAGCCACTTCAAAGCCCTGCACACCCGGTATCCTCACTGAGTGAGCAGTCATTTCTATTTATTTATTAATTAATGACCCTCTTTCTCATCTCTCTTCATCTTAATGTCAGAGTGATTTTTTTCCTTCCTGTGCCTGTTATTTTGGATGATTAGGAAGCTTCCAGCAGGGTGCTATGGCTCTCTACTCCCATCTTAAACATGCTAATTTAAAGCTGCAAAAGAGCTCTGGTCTCCATCCACATTGATACATTTTGTCCAATCTCAGGTTCTGTTCATCAAATGAATCAGGATTCAGAGAATGTCTCATTTAAATGTAGTCCGGAAATTATGTTTTTAAGGGAAATACTCTTAAAAAATAATGGTTCTTTATTGGAATCTGTTCACATTGCACGAAAGGTTAGAAAAAAATGTGTATTTTTTTGTTCAGTGAAACATTCTTTGGGGAACCCACAATGGTTCTTCTGTGGCTTCACTACAAAAGTTATTCACTCTCATGTCGCTCCAAATCTATGACTTTCATTCTTTTGTGGAATACAAAAGATGATATTTTCAGAAAAATGTCTCAATGATGGTGTTTTTTATGGGCTTTTCACACTGCACTTATCCCCAGGTTATCGTCATTCCCTTTCTAATTTACAAGCGGGTTTAACACCACTTTTTACCCGGGGTTATGAAACCCTGCTCTGGAGGAGAGTTAGCTTTTACTTCCAAAATAAATATCTTCTTTTCTGCTAAACTGAGAAAATAAAAATGTCCCACAGGTTTGAAAATAAACAATGGTGAGTAAATGATGACAGAATTTATTATTTGGTAAACTATTGCTTTAAGTAAGATGCCTTGATCCCTGCTGTTATTGTCTCTCATTCTCTGTCTTTCTCTCTCAGCGGATTCTGTGCTGGCGACAGGGTTACATTACCACAGTGACCTCTGTATCCTGAGAATGTTTATTGCAGATTCACATATTCCTGTTCAATGAAACATGAGTGTGGATGAGTCCTGATTGCTGGTACACCTGACATCACTGCAGTTATACAAAATATGCTCCACAATACTGATATAAATCTAAAACTAAAATATATGTGTGAATCTGGCATTCCGAGAACAATACGAAAACCCAAACACGCTTACCTCTCCTGTTCGGTATCTTTTGATATCAAACAGTTGTCTGGAGAATGATGCCAACAAAATAAATTTTCCCATGTCACAGTGGGAAAGGGATGGTGTTGTACTCAACCTTGTTCAATTTAGCATAACAAAAGAAGTAGAGAACCATCCTCAAGACAGAACATGAAACCATCTGGCTGCAACGTGTTATACATAAAAATTATTAGCTCGCTCTCTTCTTTTTATTTATTTATTCATTTTATCTTATGCAGGGAACAAGTATATAGTATGAAGACATATACACAAGCAGATAAATTGAGTCTTTTCCCCCCTCCTCTCTCCACCCATATACCAAATCTACTACACTGAAATTTGCCAAAGGAAGGCTCAGGCTTTGAATTACGCAGCCCTCTATGTGGTAGTGGTTAGTGGTCAATAAGTTTTATTATTATTATTATTATTATTATTATTATTTTATTTGAATCGACAAGAATTCATTAAAGTTACAGTAAAAACAAGTTGTTATAAGATTTCTATTTCAAATAAATGCTGTTCTTTTGAACCTTATATTTATCAAAGAATCCAGAGAAAAAATTATCACTGTTTCAACAAACATTTTAAGCAGCACAACTTTTTTCAACATTAATAATAATAAATGTTTCTTGAGCAGCAAATCGGCATATTAGAATGATTTCTGATGGATCGTGTGACACTAAAGACTGCAGTAATGATGCTGAAAATAAATTCAGCTTTGCATCACAAGAATAAATTGCATTTTAAATGATTTTAAAATAGAAATCAGTTATTCGATTGAATTAATAATTCACAATATTACTGTTACTATCACTGTATTTTTATATCAAATAAATTCAGCCAAGGTGAGCACAAGAGACTGCTTTTAAAGACATTAAAACTTTACAACGGTAGTAAAGAATGTCAGGAAACAAGGCAAAGCTTCACGAGTTCAGGTTGTGAACAGTGTTAGAAAAAACTTCTGCTCTTAAGTCATTGCAGGACCTGTTTCTTCATGACAAATGGAATTATATTTTGGTCTGTTGACATAAATCTTAAAATATTGCGAGTAGGTTTGTGAAAAGGTAAAAAAAAAAAAAAAAAGGGCTTTCTAATCTATATTTTCATAGTATAATACAGAAGGCCAAAGACTGGATGTTCAAAAACCATCAGAGTTGAACACATTAGTCAGCCTTTTTTATTTGTTTAAGTGTAGCTGCATATATATCAAGGGAAGAGTGTTGGAAAGGAATTTGTAGAATTCAATTAGACCGAATGTAACTGAAGAAATGCTTCTGTCTGCTAGTGTAAGATGTTATGCCCTTTTCTGTGTAATGTCATGCAAACTATTTTAACACCAGGTCACTCAAGGAAAGCAGACAGATTGGGAAAAAGAGAAAAGTTTGAACCCATCAGTTTCAATGGAGGAAAAATGAAAATGTCAGTATTCCATCAGCTGTGTTACTATAAATTGCATTGCTGTCTACATCTACCCTGCCATATGCATTAATATCACATTGCTTGCTCATGAATTAGACAGCATTGCTGTCACCCTAGCATAACTAGCTTTCTTACTCTCGAGACTGGCCAGCAGCAGACGCAGCCTCCCAGAGATCATAAATATCTCATTGTGCTTCCTGCTAAATGCTGTGCAACAGCACAAAAGAATTGAGATTTTTGATGGCATTGGCCAGCTGACAGGGGAACCTGAGGAGACCTTGGTCACGTCACGACTCACCATGTATATAAGAAAATAGGCTCTTGCAGAGTACTTTTTTGCTTCTCTAACTGAAGGTGACAGAGTTGTCCAACTCTGAATAACATCTCTCTGTCAAGTCAAGTTTAGTTTCTCACAATCTCTCCATGAAGTATCTTTTTTCACAAATTCAAATAAAACCATGGTTTATCTTTAACAGCTTTCTGAATATAACAGTTTATCTTTGGGATTATGGAATTACCTAGAAATTAATGCCAGCAGATAATGCATGCCATTACACAGTTTAGTCATTTTTTTGTATTTAAATCAACGGTGGTGTATAATGGTCATTATTAAAGCAGGAATTAGATGTACCCTGCTGTCACTCTATCAAAAAGGGCTTCTTTTCCATACTAAGGAGTGACGGGTGCAGATGGTTCAGACCCAAAGGACCATAAAAGGCCCTCCTTTTTAGTGACAGAGTCTGGTGAGATCTATCTCTGCTTAGTTCCACAGTGGGATTTACTGAGTGACCGTGATCTAGGTTATTTAGTGCTGTATACCTGTATATCTGATATTTTCCTGCAATGGATATAAAAGGATTTTATGCGACTAAAGAAACATTCATAATCATGCCTGTCACTATCTTTGTTGAAACACTTATTTATTAACAGTTATTCATATATTTGTACTTGCTTAACTATATACATCCAAATAATGTGTTGAGTTGTGCATTTATTTGATTGAAAATACAGTAAAAACAACCACGATGTGAAATTTTACAATTTAATATAACTGTTTTCTATTTAGATATATTTTAAAATGTTAATTTATTTCTGTGATGGCAAAGCTGAATTTTTAGCAATCTTCAGTGTCACATGATCCATCAGAAATCATTCTAATACGCTGATTTGGTAACATTTATTATAATTATAAATGTTGTAAATGCTCATGCTGCTTTTGTTACATTTTTTCAGGATTTGTTGATTAATACAAAGTACAAAAGAACAAAATTTATTTGAAATAGAAATCTTGAAATGGAACTAGTCATTTTTGATACTCTTTATACATTCTTATTGAATAAAATGATGAACTGACATTTATTGCAAAAAAAAAAAAAACTCTGACTCTGACATACGAAGAGTAACGTGTATATACTATTTTGTATATTTGCATACATTTATATCCATATAATAAATACTAGCAGTCTGAGCTCATTTTGTGTGTTTGTTTGTGGACACACTGTACAATATTGTACTGAGTGTGTTCACTGAAACATTATCCTGTGTGAAGGTTTAGATTGGGACAGTAAAGCTAAACACGTTGGAACCTGTCTTGTTGTCAAGTACAAGCGGCTGACCAGACTGTCTTTACAAAAAAAAAAAAAAAAAAAAGAATGTGGAGAGAGTATAATGGGATGGACAGAAAAGAGAAACAAAAACATCAGCCATGTTGCATGGGTTAATAATGTATATCAGACTCCTCTTATAGAATATATTGGAGACTGTTTTCAAAGCCCTTGACTGATGAGTATCATCCTACAACAGAAGGACAGATTACTATTCAACCCTCTCTGTCTGATATTCCGCCTCTTACAGTCTCACGATTTCTCCCTCTCAATCTCATATACTTTCTCATCTTTTTTTTTTCAACCACACTGAGTACTCTATTCTCCTTCTCACCATCTCTTGAAGACCAATACTTCGATAATGGGCAAAAGCCTAATTTCAATAGCGCCCTCACCCAATTTCTCCCTTTATCCTCCTCTCTCTCTCTCTCTCTCTCTCTCTCTCTCTCTCTCTCTCTCTCTTTCTCTCTCTCTCTTTCAGTTTCTCTCTTCCTTTCTGTGTTGGTGAAGTGCTAATGGGAGTGTAGGGGTGAACAAGTGCTACATTATTGGCAGGCAGGCAGCTGGGAGGGAGGGCTGTTTTAGGATTCAGCCAGAGAAGCACTCTGCTACACAAGCCTGGGACTCCAGGGACAGCGCTGGATTAGTGGTCAGATATGGTGACATCCTTCAGTTCCATTTGAACGAGCATGTTTGTATTTGACTTGTAGCACACATGCATTCCAATATTAGAATATGGAATGACAAAGATCTTGCTTTTATGCTTTCTAATATCTTTTTTGATAATCTTCACATAAAATACGTATATTCTACTACTACTAATTATAATAATATTACAGTCATAGTGATCGACCAGTATATCAGCTGATATTTTGCTATTTTTCAAAAGTCTCATTTTCCACCATGAAATTGAGTTTATGCACAGTTTATACTGATCACTTGCCACCTTGCTGAAATAGCTTCATTCCCATTACTGTATCCCTGCTAATGCAGGATCTCCCTGAGCTCTGAACACTAATAATAAGCACTTCTTGGAATCCTGTGATGTACAAGGCAAAAGGAAGTGTGCAGAAATTTATTTTGACTGACTGCCATCCCTATTGCAAAATACAGTTAAACACGGTAACTGTGTTTTGGATCATCCTGCAGTAGCAGCTTCTGTTCTGGTGCTGGTAGGTCATTAGACAGTGGAACCAAGGTGCAAAATCAGTTTGATTGGAAATGGAAGCTGGTTTGTTCCTGGTCTAAAGTGGTCCACCACCTTGCTCTAGCTAATGGCCATCTTAGACCAGCTAGAAAACAGTTGCCATGTTCCAAAACAGTTAGAAACTTAATCTGGATTTTCCAGCAGGGAGGAAAGGAAATGCAGATTACCTCGATGGCATTATTATCTTTAACCAGAGGCAAATGGCGGTGGAGGGAGATTAAGGGTATACACTTAATCTGAGCTATCGGAGTTTCGTATTAAAATAAAATACTTCTGGTCATGACGCAACGACTGTTAATTTAATAGCCGCTTGTTGATCTCACAGAGCGAACCGCAAGAAGCGCCTTTTATTTCCTGGTGATTTGCTTTGTGCTCTTATTGGTCGAGCCGTATGCTGATTTGACAGACAGAGACGGTTAGTTTGCTCCCAAACCCCGTCAGTCTGTCAGTGGTCTGGAAATGCCAAAGCGCCTCCTCGCTGCTCACGCGCTCACACACAAAGCAGAGGGTTCCGGTGGCGCGAGCTGGAACGATCCACTGATGCCGCTTCCTCGTTTAGGTGCTTAACTGCTCCTTAAAAAACGTCGAGGGAATCTCTTGTCCTCCGCCGTTGGGGTTTTTTTTTTTTCGTTTTTTTTTTCTTTCTTTCTTTCTTGGTTTGCGGATTTAGACACAGGATTGTTTTGTGATGGGTGGTGGAAGCAAATCACGGATTTTTTCTCTTTTTATGGAGACCAGCCGATTTCATACTGTTGAAAGCAAGTTTTATCCTGATAAGAAGCAAATGGTGGAACAGAGGATTCTTTAGTGGCAAAGGATACTTACTCAAGAGAATAACACTTTTCACACACAGTTTTCTCAACTGAAAAGGGGTTTTCTGGTCCGCAACATTGGATTTTACATTTTGTTTGACTGACGCAGTATCGTTTTGGAGTATCTTATTTGGAGATTTCAATCCATTTATTCTACATTTCGGGGAAGAAACAATCTTTTAAAAGAATAAACCCGGACGAGACGAAGTTATGGAGATGCCATTGATATAAAACCTGTATCTCCAGGTCAAATGACCGCTTTCACTCGTTCTCCAATCTAACCACATTATATATGACATGGAAAAACGGGGACTCCACAGCGTCCTTTATTATTTCTTTCTGAATGCGCCCCTGCTATTCTGTGTAAACGGTGAGTAAACTTGGCCAGATTTTTAGTCTCACCCATGTTGCGTATTTACTCAGCACGAGCACAGTCTGTTGAGATGCTCCACTTAAATCTGTTAGTTTTCTTTATTCATTAATTTACTTATGTGGCATTGATGCGCTGTACTTGGTTAAGTTTAAAAAAAAATGTCATACCATATGGTTGCATGTTGAGCCTGTTAATGACTGCAAATAAGTAAAGATAATAAATTGTAATGATTTAAGTGTAGAAAACTGACCATGCTCCCAACCGAACAGTAATATTATACTGAAATCAGATGCAATTTATGACAAAGCCTTTAAAACACAAAATATAGTCTAGAAATGTCACATTTTTGGGGAAAAGGGCCTTTTAATGTACATATTTGAGGGGTTTCTTTAACCAAACTATCTGTTGTTGATGTGTTTTCTTCATAAGCCACATTTACTGAAGTGCCCAAAGATGTGAGTGTCGGTGAGGGCGAGGATATAGAGATGCCGTGCGCTTTTCGAGCCGTCGGAGTCTCTCCGTTCTCTCTGGAGATTCAGTGGTGGTACCTCAAGGAAGCGGCCCCTAAAGAGCTCGCTCACGAACTGCAAATTAGCGCTCCGGCCAACAGAGCCAAGGTAACGGGGCTTTCGTTGTTTTCAAAGCCGCCTAAACACAGGTATTTTTAGTTTTAGTGCCAATTCGAGTCGTAGCAGCAGTGCTGTTTGATGGCCGCAGTGGGATGTGGCTCGGCTTCACGTGTCCAGTTGCGTCCAGATGGATCCCTTGTGATGAGCGATCCCAATTAAACCCACTGAGGCGATTCATTATTACATTACGTCTTTGAATCAAGTTGGGTTGACTGTGGGTGGGCATTCACAAGGATGCGAGAGTGATGCCATGAGAGAGAGAGAGAGAGAGAGAGAGAGAGAGAGAGAGCAACAAAGAAACATATATACACATAAATCTGTTTTATTCTGAGATGGTTCATTATGTAGTACGAGAAAAAAATGATCAGCGCTTTCAACTACTGACAGACAAACCAAATCAAAAATAAAATCTACTTGTTCATCTCCACTTTTATTGATGAAGCACTTTCTTGTATTGAAAGTGACATGTGAAACACTATCGATGTAAGTTGAGCCGACAAGAAAGTTCTAATGTGTGAAAGATGAAACTGTTGCTGTCCATGGTGCTGCTGCCAATAAGCGGGCCTCTGGTTCGTTGTGGTCTGTGAAGCTTCAATAAAAGTTGTCC
The DNA here is from genome assembly GCA_037194245.1 of Opsariichthys bidens. Lineage (NCBI taxonomy): Eukaryota > Metazoa > Chordata > Actinopteri > Cypriniformes > Xenocyprididae > Opsariichthys > Opsariichthys bidens. The sequence goes on along the minus strand of CM074280.1, from coordinate 16,138,504 downwards.
ATTGATACCGTGATAACAGTAGACTATAAACTGCTCTTGCTGGCTACTAATGATTTTTGTTTGTTTATATGTGATCCATTACAGGTTGCCCACCGGGACGCCACGAAAATAAGCGTGAGTACAACAATTCGTATTTACAGTGATTGTATTGGGCGATGTGATGTTCAGTAGAATTAAAGAACTTTTGGGGACATTAACAGGACCTTTCAAGTGATAACGTGGAAAAGAAAGCTATTGTGACATTCCTTAAATTCTCAAATTGATGTGTAGTAAAGCGGAGAAAATGAGCACACTGATTCAGCTGACATGTTTTGTAAGAATGACTAATAGAAATCTTTCATTAAAAAAAAAATAATAATAATAAACTATAGGGAATGTAATGGCTTTCAGAGAAGTCAACTAGCCTATTTCTAAAAAATAAAGAAAAGAAAATCTATAGGTAATTCTCGGGGCCCAGATTTGTGATGTTGCGCTCGCTCAAATCGTATTGCTCAAGACTATAGGCTATTTTTTATAGGCATGGAATGTAAGATATTAGTCTATAATAAATACAGTTTTAAGTAATGGCAGTCGTCTGTTTGGCAAATAAAGCTAACGCGAAGTTCTCGAGCGGTATACTGTTGCTATGGTTACCGAAAAGAACTAGGATATTTGGCGCAAATATCCTATGTTCCAACTATTTGCTCATTGTAACATGTAAAATGTACTTTTGTATAACACAATTAGTCCGTCAACCCCCATATTTTGGACATGTTTTGTTTAATGGTAAATAATATGAAACATAGGCCTAATGGTTAATAAGACTGGGTTGCAAAATCACTGATACATGTCAACAAATCCTGTTGTCTTTTCGTGAGCAGACGGTGAGGGTCCAGGGCAACGCCATTTCCCACAAGCTCAGCCTATCGGGTGTGCGGAAGGAGGATGAGGGAGTGTATGAATGTCGGGTTTTGGACTTGTACTCTGATGAGACTCAGGAATACAAGGTGCAGGCCACTCTGCGCGTGACACCGCGCGAGGGAATGCTGGCCGAGGAGGCCGTGTCTCACATCCAGAACCGATGGCCACTGAGGAACAGCAACACAGCGACAGGTGGACGGGCTACTTCTGAACCTGGCCAGGGTCAGGGAAAACCCCGCGTGCCTCCTCCGGTTGGAATGGGACCCGCTCCCGCCTCAACGACTACTGCGGGATCTGCAGTCAAGTCGTCAGCTTCGCCTCGGCCAGGCAATTCATCTATCCTGAGACAACAGCATGGATCCGGTGAGTGACAGTGCAACAGTGACACCGAGCGGTCGAGTGAGGAAAAATAATCAGGTGTTTTGTGTTTGTGAGGTTTATATATATATATATATATATATATATATATATATATATATATATATATATATATATATATATATATATAATTATCAAGCCAGTACATATTTGCTTAATGTCAAACAAATTGGTTTGAAGTTCTTAATGTATACTATAATTGTGCTCATATTGAAATGCAGAATTTTTTTTTATTAAATTACTGAAATATACTTTTTTTTTATCATACCTCCAGAGAGAGCTGTTTATTTATGATATATGTTTTGAAAAATTATGTGTGTGATTAACTTTTATTGCCCTACCGCTAAACAGTGTAGGCGAATCCTGTAGCTCCATACACATTGCTTTTTTATCATGGTGGGACTTGCACTGACTTTTTTTTTTGTTTTATATTGAGCTAATAAAGTTTTATTTTCTCTTAGCCCTAAGCCTAACCCTCCCAGAATCTTCTCTGCATTTATATAGATTTTCATTAGGACATTATTTAGTATGTTTATTAAGCTTTTCCTCATGGGGACAGTTGGCTGCCAAAATCCTGCTCAAGGTTGGTGCTTTCAGGTTTTACTATCACAATGGGGAGATTTGGTCGCCATGATGTAGGAGATTGTTGACCCACGCACACACTTATCAATGAAGCACATCTCAGAATAATCACATTTGCTGGAATGTTTAATTTGTCATCCTGCCATTCCAAACCTCTGTCTGCACAGTAGGCAGTCTGGGAGAAAATTGCGTGTGTGTGTGTGTGTGTGTGCGTGTGGTAAGTGTGATAGTTTATTTATTGTGCATTCTGTGCTCTGTGTGAGAAAATGCAAGCAACAAAAGTGCAATTAAAGTTGTTGGTGACATCATGTCTGTCATAAGCAAGCGGCATTGCGATCTGTCCAGCATCAGTCTCGACCCTTCTCGTCTCTTTATGACCATGGTTCAGTGTGACAGAGAGGTTATCAAGATATCACCTTGTCTCTTTAACTCTGGCCTCAGGGTCAGGGCCTCTATTTATTGGGGGCTTCAGTGTGGATTTAGAAGCTTGGTTGTGTTCTGACTCTCGCTTCTGTCACTGCGGGAGTGAATCCTGCAGACAACCGAGGGCGATTACATCAAGTCTCTAGCTGAGCCAGAGGAGTTTGTGGCAGGGATGCATTACCCTGCAGTGACTTCTGGACACTGTGGACTACAGAGAATTCAGAAGAAATTTACAGTTGTTGTGGGAAGTAACTATACAGTGAAGTATTATATGTCCATGTCAATGGTTCTATGGCTCCAATGGTTGAAAAAGAACAGATCATCCTGTTTTATAACTGCAAGATATATTTTAGATTATCATGACAAGACATTTTGTTAAAAAATTTCTAGATTCTACAAGCCTGATCAGAAAGGTAATCCTATGAAGTTTAACATTAATTTATATTTAAGTCACAGATACGCTATTTTAATAATGTTTAAATGTTCAAGGTCGGTATGATTTTTAAGATTTTTTATTTATTAAGTTTTTTTATGTCTTATGCGCAATAAGACACACAATAAGCACAATTTTTTTTTTTTTTTTTTTTAATCTTTGCCATCTCAATAGTTGTTTTAAGGCTACTACAAATTCCCCAGTTTAAAAGACTAGTACATTTATCCTTTTTTAATTTTCAATGTGATCTTTCTTAATGAAGAAGTTTAAGCAGCAGGATGCATGGATGATATATATGATGACAACCGTGTATATATATATATATATATATATATATATATATATATATATATATATATATATATATATATATATATATATATATATGTATATACACACACACACACACACACACACACACACATCCATGTTTGTGAGTGTGGGAGTGACTGTATGTGCGCCAACATGCTCAGCCAGCCCTGTCTTTAGTGCAGCCAGACATGGAGGCAGCCATTTGGCGAGCGAGCATGTCGGACATTAAGAGGACCAATGCACTGATCTTCCACGGTATTCCATTCCAGGCTTTATTTCTGTATGTCTCTATTTATTCATGCTTTATTGTTCTCCCTTGAAAATTGGCTACATTTAGGATTGTAATACAAAATCAATTAACCTTATTTATTAAAAAAATAAAAAAATAAATAAACAGACATATATTTTTGTATGATTAGGTAATTTGCCTTTGCTTGGAAGTACAACCCATGGTTTAAAAGCAGTGGTTTGGATCAATCCTAATGTCTCCCTTATTATACACAATTGCAGATCACAATAACAGATTTTTACAGGCATTTTGGGCAAAATAATTTCAATTGTATTGTATTTATGTTAAAAATAATTTTAAAATAATGTTTTAGACCATTTTTGTTTGTCGGCTTATGTACCTTTGCATTTAATATGATGTAGAGCCTCGATATTTCACTTGTGATTGTGAAAAGGGATTTTTATGCCTGGCTCTAATAGAGTCAGGCAAATTGATTCAAAACCAGCCAACCAACTCTAGTCATACTGTCATGTGTCTGTAAGTGCTTTGGCACATTTAACATTGACAGAAAGATTTCAAATTTATCTTGGCTTTTTCTTTCCCCCTTTGGTTAAGAGCTCAGTTTGTGTCATTGAAGTGAGAAGGTTAAAGAGTCATCTGCCACATTTGAAGGATTGCACCTTTCAGTTCTGACCACAGTATCAGCTTTTGGGGAGAGAAAGAAAATTCACCCCTCGCTGCTCGCTCTCTCTCCTCTCTATCTCTCTCTCTCTCTCTCTCTCTCTCTCTCTCTCTCTCTCTCTCTCTCTCTCTCTCTCTCTCTCTCTCTTTCTCTCACACACCTCCTGTTTTGGAAGCATGTATCTGTCACTTTTCCACATGTCATCTCATTGAGTGGCAGAAACAATTAATACTAAAGGAATGCCACGGGCTGGAGCTGATAAGCTTGGCCTTCTCGCTGTCAGGTGCATCAAATTGCCTCTCGCTGCTTTCGCTTCTTTTATTTGTTATTTTTCCCAGCAGGGTTTTGGTGGCATGTCTGTCCTTAATGGAAAGAGCAGATTAACTCATTGGATACAGATTCCCAAAAACAAAAAGGTTACAAAAATTCAGGTATTTAAAGAGCAGTTCTTATCTATTTTCTCTTCTAATGAGAGCGTCAGTCATTAAAACGATTTTTATTTGATGTTTTTGTCGTATGTGGCTCATTTCATATTAATAAAAGTGCTTTCTGGTTGTATAATTAATCTCCTTGTAGTTGTCCTAAGGTTAAATTAACATTTTTTTAACAAAACTTTAACAGGTTTGAATAATCTAATTGCTGGTAAAGATAATATTTTAGCATTCCATACAATGAAAGTAGATGTTTCTGATTATGCTGATCCTTTTGACTGTCATTGTAAGGACGAGGGGAAAAAAAGAAATATACTGTATATATATTTTCAGAATTTTCACTTTTTTGGAGGCAGGTTGTAGAGAGACAATCCAAGAGCAAATAGTTTGAGAAAGAGAGAAAAAATACAATGAAGAGAAAAAGATATGAGAAGAGGTGAAGCACAAACAGCCTTATGCAATGTCTCTACCCACAATGCACCAGTCCACCTCAGGTGACCTTGGCACCCTTGATAAGTTTATATCATTCCAGCTGCACAGCTGTTTTAATCTAGTCTCTGTATGTGTGTGCGTGTTACCAGAACTCTACGTTCTCTCTACATCTAATGCGCTTCGACTTCAATCTGGTTATTTTGCCTGTGTGTGCCATTCCTGGTTGATTTTTACTTACTTTCCAAGCTCATTTTTGCCTCCCACACATTTTGCAAACTTAAAACACCTGTCATCAAATTGCATTACCTCCAGAGAGCGAGTGCGGGGGGTTGTGGTGGTGGGTTGATTGCATGCTTGAGGGGAGAAGCCCAGTGTTTAGTGCTGCTGGACAGCTTTCACACTTAACTGATGAGCCTCATCCAGCTGCAGGTCCCCTACCACAGACATTTATTCACTAGATATGTTTGTGCATTGTCACTGTGTGGGAAGCACTTCAGCACTCAGAGACGGGTGTTAATTGTTTCATCTTTGCTTCTGCCATGTTGGGACACTGTGCTTAGTTGTGTACCTGCTGACTCCACTTGGGAAATCAAGGGAAGCGTTGTCTCAATCTAGCTTTTGTTTGGCTACATGACTCACATAGACAGCAAGAGAGAGAGAGAGAGAGAGAGAGAGAGAGAGAGAGAGAGAGAGATGCAGGTAAACCTGAACATAACAAATATAAAATAGCTGGCTAAAATCTGTGTAGAAGAATAAATGGAAAATAAGTCAGCTTCTTATTTCAGTGAGTATAGTGTGTGTATGTTTGTATTTAAACCTGATTTTAGTCACAGTTTGTGTTAATTTATTCTTTTTTTAACCCTAAGGACAACAAGGAAACAATTAGCAACAAAATGGCACTATTTATTTACACAAATTGCCAACTTTGTTGGCAAAGACTGTTTTAACTTACTCTGCCCACCATACTGTAGTTCAGAAAATCCCTTAAGACAAATAGCATATTACTTCTATTTACACCTGTGTTGATAATATCACTATTTGTACATAGTGCAAACAAGATGCGATTTGCTACACAGTATCCGCTGTTTAGTACTGTAAATAGCACCTTACTTTGTTTTATACTTACACCAATGGAGGCAATTTGTCCATCAACACCAAACGAAATAGTAACACATTGTGTAATACATAATAAGAAAAGAGTAGTAACACAACGCAATCACAAAATAGCCACCAGTTCATTCTGTTTGCACATTTTATCAGGCCCTGTTTCAACCTAGTATCACGATGTGTTTTTGGTGCTTTGATCACATTATTCTTTCCATCTGGTATTAAAATTCTGGTATTAAAAGTCTCACATGTTAAGGTGTCACATTTACAAAATTTCGACAAAATATAGTACAAAATGTCCGTTGTCTATTTTCAATGTATATGTATGTCAAACCAAGCAGCTTTCTGTTGAAACCGATGCAAAATCTGCATGGGGAAATCTTTTGCCTTTACGCAAAATTTATGATGGCATGGATTCCTATTGAAATTAGTGGATTTTACCCTTGAAAATGCGCCGAGCAAGGGTAAATGTGACTTCACCTTTAGATGACTTGGCAGTGCGTCATCATCGGTCAGAGACACATGATGGATGAGCATTTCCACTACAAATGCGTTGTGGTAACATGCATTTTTGACTACCCTTATGTGTGGTTTCAGCGATCTGATCACAAAACATTTTTGACCCAATTTCCGGGTGTATTTAGTGCTGACCACTTATGATTGGATCATGGAAAATGCATATTAATATCAGGTGGAAACAGACCCTGTCTCTCATGACATGCTACAGCTGAAAAGAGTAAAACTAAGAACACATCCATAAATGATGTTTAATGTGTGTAGTGCTTCTTCAGTCCTGTAAATGATGTGGGTGTCGCCACATGGAGCATCGCCACAGAAAGAGAAACCTAGCAACTGACCAAAAGAAGTAGCTTATCATGATAACGGATGGGTAGCACAAAATTCTTTGTATTATGTGTTGCTTTATCATGTTGCGTCTGGTTAGGACACAATGTAAATGCAATCAGCTGCGTCCAAAAACATGCATCTTATAGACTTTAATCAGGTTAGACGGCATGTTTAATTTAGGCACGCTCTGTACAAAGTTCACAAAACTTTTTAGAACTCACAGAACTTTTTTTACTGTTTCAGCTGTATCAACTGTACCTACATCTCTAGGTTTTTAAAAAACAGTACAATCCATTTAATGCACTGTACTTCTATCCTTCAACGCCTTGTTTTGTTCCTGTCAAAAATTTAAAATAGCATTACCCTGACATTTATACAGTACGTAATAGTGCCTTGGTGTCTTTTCATAGTTGAAATTACTAAAATAAGTCAATTGCCAGTTTATACAGTATACTGAGTGTGTTAGCTTGATCAATATTCCCTCTTTTTCAGCCATTCTGGTTTAAATCTTCTTGTTCGCTCATGTCCAGTGGGAACAAGTGTCACCCACCCTTTTTCATTTTTTTTTCTTCATGTTTCTCTTTTTCTTACGCTTACTTTGTGAAGATATCATAACTGCATTGCCATGTGGACCAGTGATTTGATATTATAAATCATTATAGGTCCATCAGCATCTTAAGTACTTGAAACGAGAAATCATTCGCAGGTGTCATTGATTTACTATATCAGCCTCCACAGTCACAGGCATGCTGGGACAGCCAAACATATGCCTGTAGCTTATAAAGCAAGGTTTCGACAATCCTAGTCAATTGGATTTTGAGGTGTGCAGAGTGTGCTGCTGAAACTCTATTATCCCTCAGAGGGAGAGGAACACGGCCTCAGCTCAACAGATATGATCACACTGTAACCCTCTAATCCCTCATCTTTAGAGTCCACTGCTTCTGATCCTCCAGTGGGCCCTCAAGGGCCATTATATCTCCACATAAGAACACCTCCTGAGATCAGAAGGGAGTAAAAATAATTTATAAAAGCGAAATTGACGTGACATATTTAAAAAAAAATTCTGTAATGCATCAAGAACACTGCTTTTATAATACTAATGTTACCAATATAATATGATTCAGAAGTGGACTTAGATCAAGATGGTTGCCATCATTAAGACAATCTGCATTGCATCAGGAGAAGCTAATGGAGAATGCCAGGTCGTTTGTGCATGGCCCGAGGGCTGGACGGAAGTGAATATTGATGTGTGCTGATACATTTAAGCATTTGTGTCTAAAAAAAGAACAGGGTCAGTTAAGAGAATTCTGCTTTTACCGTGACTAGTCTACATGAAAATGTAATCTCGAGGTTGTGGCAAGACCTGAGGCATGATGCTTCATGTAGCATGTTTAAAAGAGTGTGAAAAGGGGCAATGGGAACAAATGACCCAGAAATGAATGTTAGAGACTTAATATTGTGCATGCAGACAGTCTGATGAAGGTGTGCCTAAATTCACATATATCTTAAATATCCTTACAATTCAATTCACTAGAACTAAAGGATTCCGACAACTTTTTGACCAGCATGAATAATTAAACAAACGTTTTATTTATTTATTTTTTATTTTTTGTGAGGATGTGATTTACCTTTCCCATTTCTACACAACCGTACGAGAACCGTAATCCTTCAAAGGTTATAAAATATTATTAAAAATGGCACTGACCTCGATCGCTGGGGTGTGTTCATTAAATATATTATTAAGCGAACAGACAGATTAATGTCCTTTTTTAGAGGGTTAAATGAGGAAGAGGAGGAGATTAGCGGTGACATGTGAGTAATGAGCTGGACGCAGAAGCCCTCTGCGTCGATGTTGACTGTAATTATTTCCACAGCAGTCAGGGTCATGACTTTGCCATTTTAGCTGATTTGCACGTCTGTTCGCGTATTCACTTACCCTTGTTTAGTCTAATCTCGTGTGTATCTATCATGTCCCTTGGTAAGAGATTTTCATTGCGTGCAGAGTGACATTTTGAAGGACGATCCTCTGGTTTCAGCAAATTTGGGTCCCAGCTTCAATATATCAGGTTTTTAAAGTTGCCTATTATGTCTTCATACAAAAGCTGAACGTTTCTTTGTGTCAAATCAAGAGTAAGTCCTGCTGTAATGTTTGACTTTGCAGAAAGAGCATGAAATTGAACCGCACCGTTTCTCCGACCACCCTGCACTAACTCAACCAACCATGCACGAGTTCAACAACATCCTCTTCCCTCTGCAATAATGATGATAGAAGAGGGGAAGCAAAATAAATGTGGGTTCTTAAGACATATGGACACGCTCCAGGAGCCCACTGTAAGACATGCTCTCAGAGCTTGTGTGATGTCGTGCTAGCATGCCGTGCGCGATGTTCCTGTCACGAAGCAGCCTGGCACACCATGCTAATCTGCTTGGGGAGGATGGGAGAGTAAGAGTAAAGGAGCGTCGTGAGAAATGGCCAGGGGAAAGTCAGAACTGCAGAAAACAGACGGCCGTTTCACACTCTAGAAGTCAGCGGCGCTGCAGCCCCGTTAAGCAGTGAATCATTACTAGCTCGTTTATGTTGTGTAAGAATGTACGTACATCTCTATATTAGAGGGATGCGTGATGTAAATGCATCCTTCTGGCATTTTTTTGTGTTTGTTGTGTGTTTGTGTAAGTGCGTTCATGTCACAATCTGCCGTTGCTGGCTAGCACTCAAAAGGCCCATGGGCTGCTGTTTTACTGTCAGTCACAGAGAGGAAATGTCATGTAGTTTCCACACAAGGCCAAGTAGCTTACATGGAGGCCCAATGTGGCTTTTATCTCCAATGTTAGGAGCTGTGCGCCATGTTTTTTCAACATCTCCAGCAGAGCTAGCTGACTGCATTTTGGTCTTGTAAAATGAGATTATCAACTTCGATGGAGGCTATACGAGCGAAACTGCTGAGCAGTCATTATGAAAGAGCCATTTGAAGGACTTTAATGAAGTGAAATATGACCCACATGCTGAATCAGATTTTGATGCAATTAATGTTTTCAGACTAAAAGCAATGAAAAAGTTCTTTTTTTTCAAATGAATGCTAACATTCTTGGTAAATGAATGTTTTAAAAAAAAAAAAAAAAAAAAAAACTGATGATATTAATTTTGTATATATGTTACAGTGCACTGTGATCTAACGGACATTTCTGTCTCTCTGTTGCTGACATTTGCAGGTTCCGGAACCATGACAGCCACTGAGCCACTCCTTTACATCACTCTGCTGATCCTGCATAAGCTCCTCCCCTTCCTGTTTGCCTACTAAGAGACACAGCCAAACAACTCGCAATGATTTCACTTTATGTACCAAACGACAAAGGGAAAATATAACTACGTATATATAAATATATATAAATATATCTACCATTATGGCACATCACAGAGAGGAATGGGTTATGACTTTGGAGAAAATAAAAACATCATAATAATAAAGAGAAGGCCATTTTCTTGTCTGGGACTTGTGTAGAAGATCTGTCTCAGATTTGGATGTAAAATGGATTCTATATGAAGCATGATGAAAAAAAACAACAAAAAAAATTAAAATGAGTCTATGTGAATTAGAGCTTCACAATTGTGTCATACACTCAACTGACATTCATAAACGCTGCATCCAGTTTCCAAATACTAGTGTTTGCCTTGCTAAATGCATGGCTGTCTTAATTTATTATTATTATTATTATTATATTTTTCAATTATCTTTTTTTTCCCAGTTCACTACGATTTTAATTTTAGCATTAGTCTCACTGGAGTATCTGATGTTGAATCATAAATGACTTGGTCGTTTGAGATCACATTGTTTTGTCGTTGTTGTTTTTTTTGTTGTTGTTGTTGTTTTTTTGATCATCTCTCTTTTTTTTCTTTTTTTTTTGCATGAACTCTTCAGCAGTCTCATTTTTCATTTCATAAATGTGAAAGAAGGCTCTCTCATGTCAGTTCTTTCTACAAGACTGTGTAATACTGTGTATTCTGTTCCCTCACATCTGACTTCTGAGTTCTCAAGCATTTTTTGTCTCATAATGTATAAAATTGCAACCTTATATATTTTGATCAAATAAGGCACATGTTACCATAGTGGTTGTTAGTCACCTCTAATAATGTTTATTTTTATTAAAGGTATGGTGGTCAAAATAAGACATTCATTTATAAAATTTAAAAAAAAAACAATAAAAAAAACATTGGTATGTTGCCAACACAGTTGAAATAAAAGTTGTTTCTTTAAAAAAAAAAAATAGTTATTTAGATTTTTACATCTCAACAGCACTTTGTTTTTGTTTTATTCAGGTGCACAAACACCAAGCAGCTGCATGACGGTAGTGTCTCAGCTAAACACTCCAGCCTCCCACGGGTGTCATGAACTGTAATGTATTCTTCACAATAGGATAGGCCCAATTCCAGCTGAAAAACACATTACTCTCGCAAGCATCACCAACTGAGCACAGCTGGCGCGCAACTCATGGTTCATTTCATTAGTCAAATGCACGTCACCCCGTCAAATAACTCTTAACTCTGTGCTGCTGTCTTCACTGAACCCTGCTCCACTCTCTTCCGCTCTACCTAAACACATCTCCTGATGAATGGCAGAGGCATTGTTCCTTGCTAAAACACTGCATTCTATTGTCTTAATGGAAGCCTTGCAAGGCTTCACATAACAAACCAGACTCTCACTGACTTAGACATTCATTGTGTTTATCGCCTCCGAGTAACTGACTTTCACTCACTTTGAATTTAACAAGCACAATGAAAAGTCATCTTCCTTTCTATGGAATAAAAAACAGTTTATACAAACATAAATGGATTCAAGGGGTAAAAACGAGAATCAAGCAACTATCCACCATAACATTAGCATTTTTCTTTTTTAAAAACAAATGAGGGGGGTTGCTTTTATTCTGCTTGGCAAAGGCCTCTTCTCCCCATCAATTGAATGAGTGTTTGACATGGCCATTTATATGTGTTACATAACAAGTCCCTGAGTGCTCTCCCCATAGCTGTAAATCATCCCTCATTCAAGTAAATAACACAGCTCCCTCTTATTTCCTATCCTGCTTCCTTCTAAAATCCACTTCTCAAGAAAACATCAAGGATAGACTGCAAAATCCCGCTGTGGATTTGATATAGATTCGCTCATGTAAGACACATCAGTTGATAAAAACAAAGTACAAAGTGATTATAATTGCTTTGTCGTTGAATAATTATTTTGCCGTCTTTCTCTGGCCGTCAATGAGATGATTAAAATTACATTGCCACAGAGGATTTAAGATGTATTTTTGGTTTGTCTTTAACAGCTCAGGTCTTCATAACTTTGCCTCAGATATTGAATTAAATAATTCCTTAGTAAAAAATAAAATGAGACAATTACTGACATATAATACAAGTATAGAGCTTTTTATTTGGTTTTGAAAGAATGATCAGAAATGTTTGCATTAACAATAAATAATAATTTTTTTAGCATTTACTCTGAAGCAATTTTCACCCTGAAATTGCAAGTAAATTTCACAAATAAATGCAAAGAAACAGCAAATAACACATTGGATTAAACATGAAATATTGATGTGGATAGACTCAGACAGTATTTATTTTATTTACTACTTCAAAGAAAACTTTTACAGAGTACAGGAGAATCTGAGAACAATTGACGTAGAGATCTCTGCTGATATAGAGAAGACTCGCAAGATTATAAGGGTTGTTATCTTAGGATATAAATCTGAAAAGTAGGACACTTATTTTGCTTTCCATTATGGTCGCATTACTGTTTAAGAGAAACAACAGAGATATGAAACAGATCTCCTTCATCATTTTATCTGATATGCAGAAAGCCTAAAGTTAAATGCTGTCGCTTTATGACAACTGTGTGTGCTTTAGTTACGCTTGTGCCTAATGGGAACATCCAAATGCTGGTATCCATGGGATTTTAAGCAGTGCAGATTAAAAAGAAATGGTATGGTATTGCAAAGAAGATTCTTCTTACATATATGTTGTTTCCATCACTAAAGCATGTCTGATCCAGAAAATCACAAGTTCATATTACATTCTTGGTAAAAAGGGTTAGAAGAGGTTAAGCTTCAGTACTTAACTGTGGTGACGCTGCTTTTATCACGTGATGTAAAATATGCGCTGGACACAATGCACACAATATTTAAGTAATTTGCCAAAATAAATAAACCTTAAGGTATTAGACTCTTGCTATAATATTTATGTGGGGTTGTTCAGCAGATGGTGAGATAATAATCTTGGCAATGGACAGGTCGAGGCAGAAATTTGTGTTTCCACACAAGAAACACCAACTCTCACAGTAGATAAAGACTTCCGAGCAAGGTTTGCTGTATTAAAGTGCGTTCAATTCACAAGCCATTTCTGCCAATTAGTCAGCTGCACAGGGGCATTCATCACCCCCGTCTAAGGACACAAAGGAAAGTGCCTGGACTCGGACAGGACATTGGAATCATAACTGGGTTTCATTGGTTTGTTTTGTTTTTCATGGGTGACAGTCAGTGCACACTGAGGTGATGCATTGTCTTACCAGAGACTTTTGTCCTCAAACTATCACTAACACAAAGGATGATAAATTCCTTGATGCAATCTGTCTCGTTCTAATATAGCACAACACAGAGATAACCAAACAACAGCACAGGGGTGTCGCCAATGAAGTAAGAATAGGCGTAATGCCAAACATGGTCTCAGAACACTGTCAGTTGGAGTGGCAGTGTCAGACCCCTCGACAAATTAAGACAAGCCCTCTGGCCTGAGCAAAACCACAGCCTTTCAAGACTAAACAAGTGTGAGAACTCATTCTTAAAGTAAGGTATTGTAATAGTTTCATGTTCTGTGTATCTGTTTCCCCAGTCCTGTCTTAAGTCACGTGTTCATTGTTTTGAGTTTTAGTCCTGTCATTTGTCACATGGTCTTTGTTTTGAGATTCAGTTCATCATTGTGTCTTGATTAGTTAATTCCGTTCAGCTGTTTGTCATTACTAGTTATGCCTTTCACCTGTGTCCTCGTCATTAGTGTCTGTTTATATTCTCTGTGTTTCCCTCACTTCAGGTCCGTTCTTGTTTATATGTGTTTGTGTATTTGGCCGTGTTCCCGTATTCCCATTATTAAAAGAGACTTTAAGTTATTTCTTCATCGTCGTGCAATCCTTGATATGCACGTTCCGTAACAGAAGAACGGACCCTAAACCGAATGATGCAGGCTGAGGCAGAGGATCGGCTGCTTAACATCCTGCAGAATGGACGGCCGTTGGAGCGATATGTGGAGGAGTTCTTGGATCTCTCACATCAGGTGAGTTTCCATGATCAATGCATGCTTCCGGATGGGACTGTATGATCATTTATAGCACTCCGTGTCTTCAAACGATTGTTTCATGTCCGTGTTTGGGTTTATTAATTCCGTCCTCAGCTTAGAAAACTCCGAGTTTTTTGTAGATTTAGCTGAGGACGGAATTAATGATCAGACAGTCCCTACCCGGAAGCGGGCCGGATCGCCAGCTCGCCTGAGACCAGAATCCTCCACATACCGTCCCAATATGTTCGTCCATTCCTGTAGCAATCCTCTGCCCAAACCGCCTGCATTACACAAGCCGCGACGCGAGCTGCCACCTAAAGTGGCTGCCGCACCTAAGGCTCGTCACGAGCCGCCACCCAAAGTGGCCGCCGCACCCAAGACACGCCCCCAAAAGGCCGTGATGGATCCACCGGCCATGGGGGAGGCACTTCTGATAGACTTTTGGACTGTGCCTGAATCCCCAGAGCCGTCTCCAGTGCTCGCTACCCCAGAGCCGTCTCCAGTGCTCGCTACCCCAGAGCCGTCTCCAGTGCTCGCTACCCCAGAGCCGTCTCCAGTGCTCGCTACCCCAGAGCCGTCTCCAGTGCTCGCTACCCCAGAGCCGTCTCCAGTGCTCGCTACCCCAGAGCCCTCTCCAGTGCTCGCCACCCCAGAGCCGTCTCCAGTGCTCGCTACCCCAGAGCCGTCTCCAGTGCTCGCTACCCCAGAGCCTCTCCAGTGCTCGCTACCCCAGAGCCTCTCCAGTGCTCGCTACCCCAGAGCCGTCTCCAGTGCTCGCTACCCCAGAGCCGTCTCCAGTGCTCGCTACCCCAGAGCCGTCTCCAGTGCTCGCTACCCCAGAGCCCTCTCCAGTGCTCGCTACCCCAGAGCCGTCTCCAGTGCTCGCTACCCCAGAGCCGTCTCCAGTGCTCGCTACCCCAGAGCCCTCTCCAGTGCTCGCTACCCCAGAGCCCTCTCCAGTGCTCGCTACCCCAGAGCCGTCTCCAGTGCTCGCTACCCCTATATACCCGTTTTGGGAATGGGGACAGGGGCAACGGGGGTCGAGCTGCCCTCTAATCTGCCGTGGCTGCCGCCATGGACTCCACCCTGGGTATCACCCTGGACTCCACCCTGGCCACCTCCATGGACTCTGCCCTGGCCGGAACCCTGGACTCCACCCTGGAGGCCACCTGACTTACCCCTGCACATGGCCTCCAGGGTGCCCACCCCCTCCCAGTTTGTGCCTTTTTAGGAGGGGGTGGTACTGTAATAGTTTCATGTTCTGTGTATCTGTTTCCCCAGTCCTGTCTTAAGTCACGTGTTCCTTGTTTTGAGTTTTAGTCCTGTCAT
The DNA here is from genome assembly GCA_037194245.1 of Opsariichthys bidens. Classification (NCBI taxonomy): domain Eukaryota; kingdom Metazoa; phylum Chordata; class Actinopteri; order Cypriniformes; family Xenocyprididae; genus Opsariichthys; species Opsariichthys bidens. Next base: position 16,123,105 of record CM074280.1, on the reverse strand, counting down.
TTGTCACATGGTCTTTGTTTTGAGTTTCAGTTCATCATTGTGTCTTCATTAGTTAATTCCGTTCAGCTGTTTGTCATTATTAGTTATGCCTTCCACCTGTGTCCTCGTCATTAGTGTCTGTTTATATTCCCTGTGTTTCCCTTACTCCAGGTCCATTCTTGTTTTTGCGTGTTCGTGTATTTGAATGTGTTGGCTGTGTTCCTTTGTTCCCGTGTTCCTCTGTTCCGTCCATTCGTGGATTTATTATTAAAAGAGACTTTAAGTTATTTCTTCATCGTCGCGCAATCCTTGATATACACGTTCCATAACAGGTATAAAGATGCAATGCAGTTTTGTAACTAATATTTTATAGGTCCTTACTACCCCCATGGGCTATAGCAATGATCATTACATATAGCAGTGGTTTACTGTCTCAACCAAGATTATGGTTTCAAGGCATGTCTTTTCAAAAACTATGAAAGTTCAATGTCTAATTAAATGAAATGAAATTAATTATACCATTACACCAATTTTCCACCTCACTGAATAGCGGAGGCTTTCACTATCCTTCAGAAAATGTAAAAATATAAGGGAATTTGATCATTTATCGCAGCCTTTTAACTGGGTTGTAAATGTAAAGATATTGTAGGCTATGTAAAGACATTCTGAAAGATACACAATGTCATACATATCCCTCTTCAGTCATATTGAATTTATGTGAGGAACTGGTCAGGATTAAAGTTGTTCATGGAAAATCTTTTTCTTAGCTCTGCTCATTTAAATATTGACACAACCATTAGTAACCATAACTTTAGGTGCTTCCCTTGAACTTATGCAAGTACTTATCCATTTTTTAGTCGTGTGAGTAGTGTATTCACAATGAAAACTTCACTTCAAGTATTTGGATGATGCACTTGCTTAATAGAAAAAAAATTAATTGTTGTAAGGAGTGCTTCTCAGACTCCAATGCTGGGTGACATAACCTTAACCAAGAAACACCTTGCAGCTTTCCCTGAAATTCAACAGCCCAGGCTACAACCAGGAGAAGGCCAGGCTCTTTTACCAGCTACGAGACTCACCTGGCCTCACTGTCCAAAATTCCAAGGTTCAAGTCCATTCTGGATAAAAGTGGTAATGGTGGTAATTCAACACAGGTAGTAGATCAGACCATCAACTGGCTGAAACATCAGGGGCCGGTTGCACCAGCTGGACGTAAAAAAGTTGGGTGTAAGCTCTACTCTGGATATTGAGCAATTCAGTAAGTATGTGTATTTTGGTATGCAAGCAAAACAATTCAGTAACGAATAAATCAAAGATATTTTTCTGGCAAAAGATAACAGCTGTTACACAACGAAAAAATTTAGGGAGCAAATGGTAGGCTAGACCTGTTTACAGAGTACAGTACACACATCTTTGGAGCAAGTTATACTTCAATAACGCTTTCAAATTTAGCAGATAATCCCGACCTGCCTTTAGTACCGAGGACAGTTCTGAAAAACACGACGACAGCACGCTGATCATGGAGCCTGTATACCAGACGCACCATCATCTCAATGTTTTTGTTTGCCTTTATGTTCATCATGGAAACAAGTCAAGACTTCTCACTTTATACCTAACTTTGACTAGGCGTAAAATTTAGTCTCAGACGTGCGCTACGCCCAGATGGTGCAACGGGTATTAATTCTACGCAGGACTTAAAATGTTAAGCTTAGTCTCACGACCGGGTTTATGTCCAGCTGGTGCAACCAGACCCAGAAGATTGTTGGCTGGCTGGAGACAGGCAGGGCTGGCATTGTATGGGGAATGGCTCCCAAGTTGTGGTCTAAAGCCACAAAAAAGGAAAAGAGAAACCTGGTTATCTCAGAGGTTATTAAGATGGAGAAGGAGACATAAGATCAAAGCAGTTAATGAGCAATGTCAGGGCAATTGGACAACTTCGGAAGCAGTCATACATTCAAAAAAAAACTTTTTTAATTACTATATTGAGTAATATGTTCAAATAACAATTTAGTTGTATGAACACACAAAATTCAAGTAAAGCTAACAAAATTTACAAATCAGTAAATACAAATCATTTGAATTTGTCTCTGTTACATAATATTTATATGTTCAGTTTACTTAATATGTTAGACGAACACATTAATTGACTCAATTTACCTTGTTGAACACGGCTTCACACTCCAAATACACATCACTAAGCTGTGACAATCAACTCAGAAATGAGACGGCTGTAGGAGACGCCCCCCCTGTCTGCTTGATTGAAGATGTTTATTACAAGAATTTTGGTGAATCAACAAAAGGATCCTCCCTTTGTTCCACAATCACAACTTAGACCGACGGAACCGAGGTGTAAAACCTTTACCTTATAAGGAAGAAAGTGACTTTGGGGAGGCGTTACAAAGCCCCATATTCACAGCAGGGCCCAGACGTGCTGGCACAGGGATACGGTGTATGCATTTCAAAGACATTGCAGAGCTCCCTTTGATAATTCAAGAATTTCCAGAAAATGAACCACTCTCTCTCTCTAACAAAAAACTGCCAATGATATGATTTAGTTACTAGCAAGTAGCCTTAGACATCAGGTATGTACTATGTGTGTTTTTATATAGCTTGCGAATTTCCTTTCGTGTTTTTAAACATTTAATACAGGTAGAATTTTAGGAAAGTCTACCTCAATTATAGGAAGTGTATACTATTTGGTATCTGTGTGATGGATGAATGATTTCCTGTAATTTGATGCAAGTATATTGTTTGTAAAATGCACCACATTTGGACAGTGCAAGTTGAGTTCCCTTGAGCCTAACCAAGCCCTAAGAAGTTTGGGTACAAGGGACATTATGCTAATCACATGCAGGAACCGCCCAAAGTGATACCTGGTTGGTGGAAACACTCGAAGGGAGTGGTCAGTGGAACATGCTTAAAAATCAACGACACGCATTACCACGTGCTTGCCTTTCTGATTTTGCCTTGAACTTCGGGGATTCGTGTGACCTCGAACTCTCCAAGACTCATCAACTTCCCTCTACGAGCCGTCGTCGCACTTGCCGAAGGAAACCCTCTCGAAGTCCGTTTGCTTTAGCAACTTCACCAGAGACGCAGAGAAACTTGGTCGCACAGCAACACGTAACCCGTGCACCAACGCCACCCACCTTTCATCGGAGTCCCGAACGCAACAAAGACTGACCTCCAGCCAATCAGCGCACAGAGATCCACGTGCCAATCCGTCACGAAGAGAACGTGCGCTCACGAAATGCAAGTTTCACAATCTCCTCAATCTTGCTGAAGCTGGTGCAATTTTTATTAAGCAAATGAACTTGGGTTGAATTGCTAGTATTAATTCTCTCAGGTTGCGGTTAAAGAAATAGTACCGAACGCTAGATATTTGGGACTCCAACCACCCTCCGTAACAATAATCCAATTTCCCTGTCACTGTATGAATGAGTGTGTGTATGTGTTTTCATTAGATTAGTTCATGTGTGTTAGAGTAGCTTAATAAAGTCTTGTTTTGATTTTTCACCTATACAAGTGTCTCGTGTTGTGTGCTTACAAGTTACTGTCTTAAACTGTCGATTATGTTACCTTGCTCTTATTGGTAATCATAACTGTATATTATTCCCGTTGGCCACGAGATAATATACTGTCCAGAAGTGATAAAGTACCTTAACCTCAATTTACCGGTGGACGAATAATTGAAAAGGTGTTAAATATTAATTCGGAATAATTTTATATATATTGAATCAGTTCTTATTCACTGTAATTCAATCACCTTTGAATTATATTGATTTTAGTTCCCTATTCCTTACAACCTTTTTAAAAGAACTATTTGCTCTACAAAATGCACTCAAAAATTAACTCATTGAACAAAATCAATTTACTTGAGAGCTGGAAATCCATCCTTTAAACATAATTGAGTGCTCACAGCCTAAACACAGGTGCCACTCTTCTGCATAATGGTAACCACAAAATTCAAAAACATTACAGAAATCTCTCTAAACATAACTGAACATTAAAGGGTTAGTTCACTGTCATTAATTACTCACCCTCACGTTGTTCCACTCCTGTAAGACCTTCGCTCATCTTCTGAACTCAAATTAAGATATTTTTGATAAAATCCGATATCTCAGTGAGGCCTGCACTGACAGCAAGTTAATTTACACTTTCAAATGCCCTGAAAGGTACTAAAATTAAATTTGAAACAGTTGATGTGACTACAGTGGTTCAACCTTAATGTTATGAAGCGACAAGAATACTTTTTTTGCACCAAAAAAACCCAAGCAAACAAAATAACGACTTTATTCAACAATTTCTAGTGATGGGCAATTTCAAAACACTGCTTCATGAAGCTTCGAAGCTTTATGAATCTTCTGTTTCGAATCAGTGATTTGAATCATATGTCAAACTGCCAAAGTCGTGTGATTTCAGTGAACAAGGCTTCATTACATCATAAGTGTTTTGAAATTTAAATGGTTCTCAGGACTTTGGCGGTTTGATACATGGTCCAAACCACTGATTCGAAACAAAAGATTTGTGAAGCTTCGAAGCAGGACTATAACATGGGCGGACATGTCGAGCATACAACAAGCAAGTTTTAGTTTCACCGTCCGGGCCATGTACAACACCCTTCCTAGTCCTGTGAACCAACACCTGTAGCAAATCTGGTGGACAATTGTAATGAGATCATTCTGTTCATTTTGAATATTTTCATGAGTTACAACCGAAGCTCATTAATCGATTATTAACAGTTAAAAGACTTGATTAAAATGTCATCTTAAAATTCAATTAAACTACAATAGATGGGTGTTTGTGACCCATACCCTTTCACACGTAAATTTAAAATATTCTGGCTGAACCCCCAGCGTGAGTTTTTCAAGGCAAACTTTAGAATGTATAATTTTATTGTTTCCATGGTGACGTCTTGTCACGTGACACACCGTAGCCACAATAGCGCTGTATGACTAATGATCTGCTTTTATTTAATTTTTCTTTTTTTATTCAAAATATTCACCAATTTGTAAACTATAGCATGAAATATATGATATTCCGATTGTCAAATATGTGCAACTGGATGTGTTTTGCTGATTAAACACCTTTATAATTATCGCGCTAGTTGAGCTATATGCGCATGTTAGTTTGCACTGCAGTACAGAGAAGTGTATCTGTTGGAAGGTAATAAATCTTATTATGGAAGGTATTGCCGCTTCTATAGACCCGTGCATATTTTACAAACTATTGTTTTGTTAGAATTTATGTGCATTTAAGTGTCAGAAACCTAAAATAAACATAATACTGGTTGAAAACACTGCATATTTGTGATACATTTACAGCACTGAGTGCGAGAACGTTTGAATTTGGCTGTTGATCACGTGATGCACTGAACGGTGGAATGCTCCAGGGACCAGCCAACAATAATCACACCACTGTGATCGTATGCGTCAAAGGATTAAAAATACCACACGTTTTTTGTTTTTTCCAGTGGTTTAACTTAGCATGCACAAAGAGCAGCATATCAACAGTGCATGAGCAGTGTTGAACTGAGAAAAACAGAATAGGCGATAAAAAAGGAATGAAATGAATATGACTACACAAAATATATTTCACTTAAATTAACAGATTAACAAAAGAAAAAGAACTGTGCGACAACAATAAGTAGCATAAGCTATGCTCATTTTTGTTTTGTACATATTGTATTTGTATTATTTATTGGGCAATATCTTTATTTTATTAAATCCAACTGATCACGCAGGGCAGGCGTCTCACACGTGCACACACAACATATCAGTTCTAGTGTTGCTAACTTGACATCTCAGCCATTCATCAAACTAAAATGCAGTCAACCAAACATAAAAGTTACTCTGTTATAAATGGACCACTGATTCAGCTTGCCCAGCACCCAAACAAATGCATGTTTGCACACGTGAAGGATGCCGTTTTGCGTGGATATTGGAGCATGAGTGAAGTACAAAGCTTTGTGTAATGCGGAGACAGCGGAATGAGATCTTAATGCAGCTTTATTAGAAAATGCGTAGTCAAACAGGCAATGGTCGAAGAACAGCAAACAGGAATGTCAAGGGATAAACAGAATCATAGTCAAAAACACAGGCGGGAATGACGGGACAGACAGCAAGAATCAGGCAACAGGAAAAACAAGCAAAATCAAACACAGAAATAACGCTCGGAATTGACAGGGGAACCAAATCAAGACTTTGCGGGGAGTGATGTGTGAATGGTGTTTATATATGGTGTGGGTGATGAGGTGTAGCTGGTGAGGTAATTAGTGAGTGGGTATGGGGCTTATGGGAAATGTAGTTTGTGTGAATGAATGAGAGTGTGAGTGAGTGAAGAGTAGTCCATGGTGAAGTGCCCTCTAGTGGTGATCACCGGCACTTCAGCTGAAAATAGTGATTAACATTATTACGTCCCCCTTTTCGTCTAGGAGAGGCGGGAGTGTAATATATAGAAATAATAAATTAATATGGATAAAAAATGTAAAAAAAACTACGCAAGGTCAAAGCCAACGACGAGAGAGATTTGGTTCTGTCCGCACTCCCAGAACTCACACAAACACAGCATATTTCTTTCAAGGTTACTACTAACTGGAGTAAGGGAGTCTAAATAACCTATCAAACAAAAACATCAAATAAACAACAAATCTCTTACCTGACTACCTTGCTAACCAAAAACAGGGGAAAACAGGGGTTAGTAAAAACAAAAGGGCACCCATCTCCCTACTGCATCTGCAAACAACAACAATGGGACAATTCTTTTACACACTGCCACAACAGCAGATACAACAGGTTTTTCCTTAAAGGAGCTTTCACGCCAGAAACTACAACCAAAAGTTCTGGAAGAGAAAACAGACCACACTCTCTCTGGGGAACAGCCAGCTCCCTCGGTATAAAAGCAAGTTCCTCTCCATTCTCTAACAAGGAACAGGTGGAAGAAGTCACATACACATTCATAAAGTCGGACCATTAATGACATACATCCTGGGACGTAACAACATAATGAGTAAAAGATTAGCATGGCAAATATGGAAACATATTTGGATTCTTGCCAAATGATTCATGAGCCCAATGCTGTTTCAGTTTCATTTTAAATTAACTCATGTTGTGAATGCCACAGTTGCCTAATTTGTGTTTTTAATTTAGCTACTTATTTTTCATTCTTCTTCTGTCCTGAAAACTGCTGAGCCTAAATTTAAAGGATTTGTTGTGGAGTGAGTGGAAAACAGCCAAGGCTATGTTTATAATGTTTGTAAATGTTTAATTTTAAGTACTAGTATTCATTCTTTTTATGTACCAAATTCATACAATAGACAGTTGAGTACATACAGCATAGTATAAGTGCATAATGTGTAGTATGTTATTTGGGACACATCATTTGTTTCCATTCAGACAACGGACGGAAAGGGAGTAGCTAAAACTATGCATAAACATAGGTTGGATCCCAGGTATAAATCCACAGACCAGGATAGAGTTCATTCACAGAGCACAGCTGAATTTAGTCTCAAAATTGTGAAATGGTTTGCACTGCTGGTAGCTACATCACAGCTGTAATGTGGGACTATGTATTGCAGTTTGCCATCAGATAATACCAAGAACAAGTGTGTTACTGAATGAATTTAGATGTAAGATATTGAAACACAACTAAAGCAACATTGTCAAAGTGACACAGCTGGACACATCTTGCTCATCTTCATGAAACCAATCAGTCAAGCTGAAACTAGTCACAAAAGTGTAGCGAGATCAGGGTATTTGCGGTAGTGTGTGTGATTAATCATGAGAAATTACACTGTTAGAAGTGCAAATCTCAAATCATGATGTAAATTTAACTTGGATTGACTGCTTTGAACTTTAAAGTAAAACAACATTTTTAGTATCACCTGTGTGTGTGTGTGTGTGTGTGTGTGTGTGTGTGTGTGTGTGTGTGTGTGTGTGTGTGCGTGTGTGTGTGTCCTACAAAGGCAAAAAAGTAGTAACTATGAAGCATTTTTAGTCTAAGATCTCTTATATTGTGATGCAGAGATGCAGTGGTACAAAATGACATGACTCTGTGTCAACAGGAATTCTGGGAAACTAATTTCCACTCGCTGTTACACACATCGCTGACATCAGGCAGAACAGATTACAACTGGCTTCTCAGGCAAGAGTACAGAGCTTGATGTACGAGTGGGGTTTTGTATCCTTCACCCAGCCTGGTCTCATTGTTAATACGTAGGTATTAATACGTCACTTTCAGAGACACAAAACATACATATTTGTACGTTTGGAGAGGTACTGAAATGTACAATATGGACATATTGGCAGCATTTAAATGTAGCATACATTTCGGACATAAATGTGTCCGAAAATGACAATTTCAGTAACAACATAGCATTAAAACAATAGCATTATTTTGAGCCACTAATCCTACACCTACCCATAACAATTTCTTAAAATTACGTACTGCTATAAATAAAAGAATAACAGACAAGCGTAATCACAATATTTTAACTGTTACGGTCACTGCGGAGAATGAAGATGAAGATCACTGGATAAAGGGCTGAATTAGGATCGGTTCCTTACAGACATGGATTCCAAATATTTGGAGTACAGCGAGCAAATAAAATTGATGTGACTTGTGAATTTATGTTGTGCTTTGGTGTAACATTATCTCATGGTTTATTGTCAGTCACTAGGAGAAAATGAATTTTGTGCCTCACAGCAAATAAACTTTTGTAATATTACAAAATAATCAAACAATTACAGAAAATGTTACTCATTTTAAGGTTTTAAATTGTAGTCTTGTTTAATGTTTCATTGGAGGATAAATATAAACACTTGGAAATGAGTACTAAGGGTAATAAAAGACTGTTCTCAGTACTAATACCATGTCTTGACAGAATAAATACTACACAAATTCATTAATGATCACCATCTTCATTTTCATTAATTTTGCTCATCAATCCCTGTCCACCATATATTAGATTTCCTTCTGTCTAGCATTGGTCTGACCTTGCCAGTTAGACAATGGCTAGAAAGGACAATGTTTTATTAGACAAAGCGATTCACCCAAGCTTTAATATCTTTGTTGCCACACACTGCTTTTGAATGCAAGCAGACACATTAACAGGACTCAATGCCCTCAGGCTAATTTTTTTCAATGCTTTAAAAATGTGCGGCCATATGCAAACTCTCCATTTATCATGCTGGAGAGTCTTGATTAAAAGCCATATGCTTCACAAGTCCACATTAAGTGGTTATCAGCAAAGGAAAGCAACGGGCTTTCTGACCTGACTCATTATTCCTTGGTGTATGCAATCAACGAGAATAAATTTCTAGCACAGCTGGAAAAGGTGTTCGAATAAAGAGTGTTTTGGTTCCTCTCCCTGACATGGGTATCACTCTCTGACTGCTGCTTGGAATGCACAGAGGAGAAACAGTCCCTCTAAAGCTTATTTATAGTCCAGCACTTTAGCAAGCACATTGATCTTTTTTAAAGCATTTCCACTGTGGTCGGCACAGCCAGTGTTCTTTGAATTTTAAGCTGTGGATGAATGTGAGATGTCTGGTGACGCTCGTATCGTCTTTCCTTGAGAAAAGAGAATGAGCTAAACCGGGGCACATTTGGCCAACAGAAAAATAAATTCAGGGCTTTTGTTCACTCTACAGCTGTTTGTTGGATCTAACTGCTCATGCAGTTCCAGCTAATAAAATTAGCATATATTCTAAGAGAGCTTTGCTAACACTCTAATTATGTTATGAAAACATTATTTGCAAATGTGCTCTGAATGTTTAAAACATCCATTTAAAAAAACAACAACAACAAAAAAAAAACGGTTTTGTTGATTTTGTTGTTGTTGTTGCTTTGTTTTGTTTTTAATGGCACGTTCCATTATGTAATTTTGCTTTACAAAACTGCTTACTCGGGGGTTATTCGGGGTTATGATTGGTCAGATCGCCTGTCAATCAAACTGTGAAGGGTCAACTGCGGAAATGTTATTTGAATTTAACAAGCATCCAACTAAAACTAAAACTATTCAGACCAAAAAAAAAAAAGCAATGTTCCAAAGTTCCATGAGCAATGTATATCAAAATAATGTTATTGTGGTAATATTTTTCGAACATTAGCCTATTACAGACCAGATAAATTTGAGTGAACATTCTGTTAATTTCACAGGAAGAATGTTTGTTCATAACTGTGAACCTTTACCAACAGTTCTAAGAAAATTCCCTGTTAGCATGGGGTGGTGGGGATACAGAATACAGAATACAGTGTCCATATCTGTGGAGACTTCAGGCCTGTAATGACATACAGAGAGCCCACATGCAGTAGAGAAGATAAAATAATGTTTGATAGCTTGTTTAAATGTTAAAAAGTGAGAGAGTGGATGTGTTGACTGCAGAGCCTTGGTCTAATCCAGTTATGCTTAAATCCTGTGAGAGATTGGTAAGACTCAAAACAATTACCCCTGCCAACAGCCTGTGTCAACTCTGATATTGTTATTGTCTGAGCGACCCTCTGGGAGAAGCTCACCTACACACAGATATATTCCCTGACAAGGCATGCAGACAAATGTAAACTCATTAATGAACCTGCTTGCCAGCTGTACGCTCAGGCACAACAAAACTTCAAAGTAAACTCTGCCAAAAAAAAAACAAAAAAACAGCATATTTAAGGGGTAAATAAATTTACATTCAAGCAATAAGTGTTTGTTCAGAACTTCTTTTTTTTTTGCTCGCTTGTTTGCTTCTGTTTAAAGCAGCACTAATTGTTTAAAAATCCACACTGCGTATGCGATTGCTGACTTTTTAGACACAAACAGGTGGAGCTATGGAGATTAAAATAGTTTTTAGGCGAAGATACAGTCTGCAGTCATGCATCTCTGTCACTTTTATGCATTGTTTCCTTTATAAATTCCTTTAATTGTGTCCTATCAAGACAGATGGAGGCATAAACTGTATGCGTGAGCTCATATTTGAAACTTTATTTACTTTATTGTTGTTCTTTTTTGATTTGTTTTGAGTTTTAATGCAGTAAATAACTTCATCGCAAAAAAAAACAACAGATTCAGAACCTAAGGCACATTAATGATTTACAGCTCAGCCCTTGTAAATTCTGAATAACAGTACAAATGGAAATCTTGTAAAACAGAGAGCCAGTGAACCTGTAAAATGTTTACACATAAATTATTGATGCCAAATGACAGGGAAATTATTACATCAGCATACTTGTTTCTCAAGTTACAACAACCGCTGGGAAGATTTTAGTACTCTGGCTTTTTCTTTTCTTTTCTGGCAGTTTTTGGACATATTTTACTTTGTAGGCTTATGGATAAATAAAAAAATAAAACTAATGTAAAATATGAAGATGGAAATACAAAAGAAAACTGCCACATAATCCTTGTATGACTGTGTTTTGTGACTACTAGTAGATTGTAGCTTTGGTTTTAAGTTGAATACTGTTATAAACTGGTTTTATCTTTTGTGTTGTGCCAGTCCATTGACGAAAGGTCAATTTGTGCCGGTATTATAGAGAACATCACAAAAATTCACAGGGTAATTGTACCGTGGAGTCAGCGGGTTGAAATCCAATTGCAGCTTTATTTCCAAAACGTAGTCAGACAGGCAATGGTCAACTCAGTAAGTAGCAAACAGTAGTAACAGGGAAAAGGCAAACTCGTAGTTAATATCCCGGCTAAACAGGTCAAAGGGCGTAAACAGGCAGGATCAGAAATCAGACAGGCAAAAACAGGAATAACGCTCAGAACCGTTACAGTGGAGCAAGACTTCGCAAATGACAAGTGTGTGAGTGTTAACTTAAATAGGGGCATAGATTGACTACAGCTGGGCAATGATTAACATGAGGGTAAGGGACTTATGGGAAATGTAGTATGGTGTATGGAGTCCATGATATGAGCGGGTGACCTCTGGTGGCAGGTGGATGGAGGACAACGGAACGGATTCATAATAGTAATATTAATCCATGAACTTCTTTCTAATTCAGTCTTGTGGTGCTCCTATTTTTATTTCGGTGAGCTTCATGTAACTGGAAGTCATATAAAGTCATATCATTTTTGTGACAGACCTCCACCAGAAGAGGTTGAGATTTTGAAGGGTGGAAAAAAATAGAAATTAAAAAAAAAAAAAAAAAAAACGTTGTAGGTTTAAAACAAAAGACAAAAAGACAGAGTTGTTTGGAGTTGGTGTGTGTGGGATGAAAATCTGTAAGCTAATAACTCTGCTCGCTACAGCCCCAAAATTGGCATAATTACTTCAATTCATTTAATAAGGATTTTATTTGTCCTATTTTCTTTATTATATCATATTGTAATTTTTGTGAGGCCAAGCTGCATAAAGCTTCTGTACATGTAAACCGCTTGAGAGATTTGTCATTTTCAGGGAGGCAAATCATTTGAGAAAATAAAGCTGTTCAAAGTTTGTTTTAATCATTTGACCCCAGGGGGGAACTGGCTCACTAAAAAAAGAGTAGTCCAAGTCCAAGTCCTCACTCTCCCATTGTGATTCCTCTGCTATTACTATTATTCAGCACAGACTGTTCCATTATTGTTCTGACACAGATGTACTGTTCCATACATCTCTGTCTGAGGCACAAATGCTAGAAGCTGTCTGTGACTTCTGTAAGAAAAGTTCAAGTATAAGGTGTGGTAACATTAAAAATCTAGAAATGCTTGAGATGTCCACTGTTACTATATACAATGGCTTCAGCAATCCAGCGGTTTCACAAAAGCAGCAAAACCGAGTCTGTCACATGGGTATCATCATTAGGTGATTATGTTGACCACCGTTATCAGTGTCAGCAGTCATGTCACCAGCTTCAGGGGAACTGCAGGACACAGCAGTTAGAAAAAGTGTTTGTGCTAGTATGGCATATTCTCGTCCAAAACACCAGAATAAAATGAATTCCATTCCCACAATAACTTTTCAAAGCTTCCCTATCAAAGGTCCTCCTTTCCGCCAGCGAAGGACATTTACATCTAACAACAGGGATCTTTTTATCCAGGCCGTACTGCCAGCTTCTTTTTCCGGCTCTGCTCATTTCAGCATTTTGTTTGAACAAGATTGATACTCATAACACATCTTCCATCTCATGAGATATGACAGCTGCACATCTGTTTCCACCTCCTTCACTTTCAAGGAACGGATCAGTCAACAGTCTCAAAACACCACCAGCTGCGCTTTGTAAAACATGGACTGAAAGCAAACAGCTTCCTGACATGGACTCATGATTGAATTAGTTATCATTCTACTTATGGTATTGTCAAATTGTCTGCAGATGTTTGAGAACAGCTGGAGTGGAAACTGTTGATCAGTCCGTGAGCATGTGAGCCATGTGTTTACGACTTAAACTGGTTGATCTGAATGCTAACTGAGCTCAGTTCGGTATTTGACATAATGTGTTGCTGAAGAGTTGACTGGAACCATGCTACTAAAACATCATACCACCAACGATCAGTATATTACTCTGGAGAAAACTTTTCAAAGCGTATTTTTTTTCCCTTTTCCCCAGAAGTGTCTTGTGCTGAACCTAATCATTATATAATAACATCATAAAATCTTCATGCAGGCAATATGACTTTATGAGTAGTTGTCAAGCTGTCAAAGGAATTTCGACTTATTTTAGAGTTTTAAAAGAGAATATATTGCACAAGCCATTGAAGGGCCAATTTGATCTTCCTGTGGCAGGTTAATGCTGATTTGATGCTTTAGAATTTAGTACCAATCCATCCATCCTCTCTTGCTCGCTTCTTTCCTCCACCCCGGCTGGTTTCTCAGCAACTGTCTCTAGTCACAAATTGTCAGGGGAGCTGTACACCACCCACCTAAGCATTTAATGAGATATTATATTAAGAGGGTATTAATTTGTTTCCATTTTCATATGCTTATTAAAATCCCAAGCAGGCCGCAGGCACATAAAAATGTCCCTTTCAATTTCATTTAGACACAGTATACATGTTTTCTGTCTCTATAAAACAGAATTAGGGCTTAGTCTTTAAATGATGAACTGTCATGCAGGATTTGTGTCTGGTACTGTTATGGTAACATTGTGGCAACCAAATGACCCACCTGAAATCTCTTACGTAATAGATAGGTTTGTGCCAAGACAAAAACCTTTTTCAGACCCGGCATGGACAGCGACTTTAAACAAAATATTTGTTATTAAGATATGTGAAATTGGCTATAATAAATTTGTGTTAATAGGAATCTTTTAAGAAATATTTCATGTTAATTTTAAGAGTGAAAATGTGCAGTCTGTGATTCCAAGCTCAAACAGGATGGACTTGATGAATAAATTGGGTGCTCACTCGAAATCAAGACTCTACTAGTGTCAAGCTTCATGTCCAATGAAGATGAAGATTGTTATTTACAAAATAAAGTAGATATTTAGCTTCCATGGAATAAGACAGCGTGTATCAAACTTAACACAAACAATACTGGTCAAGGACTGAAACAAAATGAGGTACTTAGAGATAATGATAATGTGCTAAAGAAGACAGCGCTCATTAAATTAATCTCCATGACAGCAGATAATGATGGAAACGAGAACAAAGGAAAGACAGGAAACAGGTAACTGAGGAATGTAAACTTAATTCCATGAAAATAAAACTAACTGAACATAACTGTTACAACTAGGGCCCTATCCCATATGGCACACTTCATATGCACTTACGGTCTTGTGCGTGCACGTGTCCATTAAGTCAATGGTCTATAAGGGTGTCCCATTTGTCATTTTAGGTTTCAGAAGGGTGCTCACCAGCGCCCCCTTTGCAGTCAATGGCCAACACTGAAGAGAGCTCCGTAGCAGACTTCTTCCCGATAGTCAAATCAGCATTACGTCACGGAAGTGAAAACTCATAGGAAGACTACAAGTGTTTACAGTACCATTTGGGACGGGGCCTGGAAACCCAAGTGGTCCCATTGGCTCAAAGAATTTTTAATGTTTACTCTCTTTTGCTTGTTGCAATGCCTAAAAAAATCACAATATATGTTGTTTAAATAAGAGATAAATAGATCATTAAAGAATTAGTTCACTTTAAGATGAAAATTGCCTTAAGATTTACTCACCCTCAAGCCTAGGTGTGTATGACTTTATTCTTTCTGATGAACACAATCGGAGTTACATTAATAAATATCCTGACACGTCCAAGGTTTATAATGGCAGTGAACGGGGACAACGAGTTTGAAGCTCAGGGGAAAAAATCCATCCATCATAAAGGTACTCCGTAAGGCTCCAGGGAGTTAATAAAGTCCTTCTGAAGAAAAGTGATGAATTTGTGTAAGAAAAATGTCCATATTTTGAAAGTCCAGTTTGTTTATTACGCCATATAGGTATACCGATATACTGCTACATAATTTGCATTAATATTGTTTGTGTGTACTTAGTGCAATTAATAAGCCTAAGTGATTCAGTAGTGGAGATCCGATTTTGAGGGATGACGTGTCTTACTCCTCAGTCAGCATCTCGTCCATGAACTCACATTATTGAACGCAAGAATGTGTGTGAATGGCACATATGTCATTAAAGAGTGGTGGGATTTCTGACTAATCAGCTATTTCTTTCTCAACAAAGCGAACACAGTCTGAAAAAATGTAGATTGGTATAGAAATGTGTATAGCGTCGCTAGCTTCCCGAGGTATGAAATAGTGTACGTATATTTTTTTTTTCTTCTACGCAACAATAATTGAATCTCTGATGTGTCAATAAATCAATTCACCTTTATTCCCCAAGGTGGCAATGTCTGATACACAATTATGACGTCATAAAAACACAATTATTCACACGTAAATACCACATAAAACCTTCACAAGTATCATCAGAAAAACTTGAAATGGGTCTGCGATTTACTCCAGAGCAAGTACTGTATGCAATCATATATTAGTGTCACTGTTACTTGATGGTGGATCTGGTGAAGAAGCTGTCAGCTATCAAAATATTGATTTTGAAGACTCTGAGCCAGTGATTGAGCCAGTTGCTGAATGTACTGGGGAAATGAGCTTTGACAATGACTGTCATGATGGCAAAAAGCACCTGCTCAAATTGAACCCTTCCAAGTATCAAAAGGTAACAAAATATCTTTAGTAGTTAAAATATCAGGACAGTTTTATACTATTGTAGAGTTCAGATCCCTCCATTTTAGATATAGATCCAGGTTGCTAAAGACCAGAATATGTAATAAGGATTCGCAAAACCTTCATACCTTTAAAGGTTGAACTGAATAGAGTTAGCACCTAAAAATGGTCTTTTAATTTAGGTTCGCTTCCTTCTGATTACAGCTGTCACATGTATGTTCAGTTCAGTTCAGTTCTGTCTAGTCTGTATGAGTTCTCGTTTGTCACTATGGTACCTAATTAGTAGGGGTGTGACGAGACCCCTATCCCACGAGACGAGACACGAGATTGGGTGCACGAGACGAGATTTTTATGGTATTTTTAAGAAATCCTCAATAATGAAACGTATGAATGGAAAATAGTCTTTTATTCAACTAAAAATTATATAATGCAAAAATGTTGGTGCATTTTGAAATTTTACTTCTATTTTAATGAATTATTTTCAGTAAAACAACATGCAAACACTGCTAAACGTTTTGCCACAAAATCAACCAATTGTTTTCTCCCCTGTATAATTTCACATGAGAAATCTCACTGAACTTCTTTCTATAGATTGAACATAAATTAAACAGTATAAATAAAATAAACATATAAATAAAAAATCAAATAACACTTTAAGTGTCACTTTAACTGCAGTACAAAGTTGACCATTTCCCAGTCACTATTGATTGTGTGGCTGTAACTGTTATATAGCTCTGCGTACACCGAGAAGTCCAACCGTCAGCAGTGATAGCGATGCTTTCTGCCTCTTTAGGGCCGTTCACATATTGTGCCTAAAAAAGCGTGTAAAGCGCGGCCGCTTCGCTTCCTCCTACTTTTGCAGGCGTTCGGGAGCTCGCGCTTCTGTAGCGTCTGTCGTTGCTATGCAACCATGAACTGTGCTCTCCACGACCATGAGGAAGTTTCAGCAAGGGATAAATAGATTTTTACGACGTTAATATCTTTACTACTAGATATATTTATGGAGATGAGCTATAACAACCCCCCTGTACAGCTATGATCAGCTGTTCGGCTGAGATTTCCATGTTTTGTTATGGAAAGGTCGAAGATGATCGGTTGGTTCTTGTCACATGACCTGCGGTTTTCATGTTTTCATCTCGCCGCGGCACTGGAGTGGCAGGAAAAAATGAGCGCGTCGCTTCCATTTTGCGCGAATGAAAATGATTTGAACGGCCCCACCTTGGCCGAGGTGTACGGCATAGTTTTCGAACAATGTTTACATATTGTTTGTGTCTTGTGTGTTATTCTTTAGCCGTTTATTATTTCTACTGCAAAACCAAAATGTTTCCACACAAACGATTTGAAAGTGGCGGGGGAATCTTCAATAATAATTTCACCCTCACTCTGATAGCATGACGAGACAACTTTTCACCTCGACGAGAAATCTCGTCACGTTTTAGTCTCGCGAAATCTCGTCACACCCCTACAAATTAGTTAAGTCTTCAACTGTCCCTGTTTAGTTATCATCATTATCATCATCATCATCATCTGTGTATTTATGTTCCTGCCTGTTTCCTGTTCTTGGTCAGTTGTCGTCTGTGATAATGCACACTATCTCGTATTGTTACCTGTTATCTTGAGTTTTGTAAATCAGACTTTATGGATTCTACGTCTTCATCTTTCGTGGGGACTCACCGTAAAACAGCTTATTTTGTCATTGCAAAGTAGCCTACATAGTGTATACAGACTATGTATTTGCTCCTGAGTGAATAAACATGCTCCTTGTAATGCTAAATGTAAAAATACAGAAAAATTTGTGTGAGGATTAGGTTTGGGGAATAGAAAATATCATTAGCTCTATGTAAAAACAAAAGAAAGCCAATAGAAATTCCCAATTGTGATAGAAATATGAGTGCATGTGCCACAATAGTAATAGGACATGCACTCATACACCTTAATAATATGTTCTAGTAATGCCTTAATGCCTTAATTCATGTTTTAATAATATGCCTTACTATGTCCTAAATTACTCATTAATATGTATTAATTCTCCTGTAAAGAAATTATAATATTAAAGATCTCTGAATAAAATTGAACCCGATAAGAATAGAATTTTCCTCAATACTCAAGCATCTTTTATCGTGTTTCCCAGCAGCAATATACAAATGTTATTCATCGGGTAGATCAAATATTCATGCATGATAAAACAGAATGTGTTAGCATAAGCAAAGGCACAGCTTAACAGTGTTTATTTAATCTCAGTCTCAGATGCAAGCACAATAACCTGCATTAAAGCTGCCATCTCTGCAGTGGCAAAATAATGTGCCATTTAGAAGAGAGTCACAGGGATTGTCTCTCCCATCTGGCAATTGGACACTTTTCGGAAACATGAGTAACGTACCATTAACATACTACTATTTACTAACAAGAAACTCTGATTAATGAATTAGTAAGTAGTAGCGCTCAGTTGAATGTGGTAGTTCACTATTAGGTAATCACTAACTACTATTTTGTCATATCTCCCACAGAACTAATAAGAACTACTATATACAGATTCATAATTAACATGAATAATGGATAATATGCAATTAATTCTAAAGTAAAGATCATGTAAAGCCAACAAGTAATGACTCAAGTATTACCAGATCCATCTGAAGGAATTACTCATTTTTTGGAACATTCTAAAGTAAAGAGCATGAAAACACCTTAATATTGACTGAAGTTATTGTAAGCTTTGGAGGGCTTTGTAAATCTTTAGATAATAATGATGCAAGTGTTACTACATTCTTCTAAAGTAAATACTAATTATTTGGATCAGTATTCTAAAGTGAAGATCATGGTAGCCCACAAGTAACGAGTCAAGCATTACCAAATCCATTGGAAGGATTTTCTGTCCAAAACCTTACAAAAACCTCACAAGGTTACAATGACTTCAGTAATTACTATCATGATGTTCACTTTAGAATGCTGATCCAAATAATTAGT
Organism: Opsariichthys bidens; assembly: GCA_037194245.1. Lineage (NCBI taxonomy): Eukaryota > Metazoa > Chordata > Actinopteri > Cypriniformes > Xenocyprididae > Opsariichthys > Opsariichthys bidens. The sequence goes on along the minus strand of CM074280.1, from coordinate 16,104,092 downwards.
CATTTATTCTGAAAGATGAAGTAACACTTGAATCATACTTTCCAATACATTTCAGTCATTACTAGAGAGATATCATGTATTCCACTACAGAAAACTGATCCAAATAATTAGCAATGCCTTCTGAAGGATTTGGTAATTCTTCAGTCATTACTAGTGGGTTACCTTGAAATTCACTTTAGAATTAATTATACATTATTCAATATTCACATTAATTACAAACCTGCATTATAGTAGTTCTTTGTAGTTCTCTGGGAGATATGCAAAAATAGTTAGTGATTATAGCTAATAGAACTACCACATTCAACTGAGATCTACGACTTACTAATTCTTTGATCAGAGTTTCTTGTTAGTTAATAGAGTATTAATATTACCTTACACATTTGTTCCTGTGCAGTTATTCATTAATGACAGAGCAGTATTCTAAAGTGTTAGCTATTTCTCAAACACCACTTCTCCTACCTACCTTTCTTCCTCCACACAAGCTGACCTGTGCCACTTGCTGCTCTATTTAATTTGGAAAATCACCCAGAGAGCCGGTCCTCTGACAGCTGATCAAAGCTCGTCTTTCACTAATATGCTAATAGAGCATTATGCTAAGCTATGGTTGTTTCTTCAGACCTTGTGCTTGAGGGATTGAGTGTACACTGCATGAACAGTGCACTAATGATAGAGCTTTTTTAATTTAAGCTTGCGGTCTCAGACTGCTCTGGGTAAGTGATATTTCAGTGGGTTATTTCTCTTCATTAGGGCACAGTGTGCACAGCTGCACAGGCACAAAGAGCATAAAGTACACAGCCAGAGCTGGCCGTCCCTATAAGCGAACTAAGCGGCTGCTTAGGGCCCCGCCACCACTAGGGGGCCGGTAGAACTTGATGTAGTGACAAGCAAGGATCATGATGTTTGATTGATCGAAAACTAGCAACAACGATGACTTACATTACACACATAGTGAAGCCCACTGCCTCACACTGCAGCTGATATACAGCCCCGCTCGGCCCGCTGCTGCCACCTTCCCCTTCCCTGGACTTGGATTTATTTTGGGCTCCTATGAATGTATTTTCTTTTTAACAGTTAACGTTACATGTTGAAACTAGGTCTGGGGAAAAAAAAAAACTAAAAGTCTATGGGGCGGTATCCCAGACAGAGTTTAAAATAAATGAGGACTAGGCTAATTCTACTTGAATTAATACAGACTTAAAAAATGGCTTTCCGAGACATTGCTTTATTTGTAGTACCCGACTAGGGAGTTGCAGACTAAGGTTAATAAAGACTAAATAGCTACTCTAGCATACCTGAGGTTGCTTCAAAAACCAGCGCTGGACCCTTAAGAAACATGAACATTGTGTGGAACTGGATTAAATCACCCAACCAAACAATGGACAAAGGTAAAAGACAACATTCAAAGAATTTTCAGTCACTTTGAAAGGACCCTTTTGAAGAAAATTGTGTCAAACCACCCAATTATTAAGAACAAACAGCATGATTCAGCAACAAAAAACAAGAAAAAGAATGCGTGGACTTCAATTTGCAATGAATATAAGTCGAATGAAAAAGTAAGCAATAGGACACTTTAACAACTTCAGGTGAGCTACTGTATTATTGTTGGTCTACTTTTACATGTCAGTCACTTTGATATTTTGCTTCGTTTTGAACCAAGTATATTACAAGCAGAATCATACAGAATTTTCATATTTTATATTGTCTCATCTTTCTAAGATCCTGTGGAAAATCATAAAAATAAACATACAGAAGACAAACGCTGTTGCACAGTAGGGAGTGTTTCAAAACTGGTGGTGGACCCCCAGAAAGACCGGAGACAGATGACCTAGGAGACTTGTTGACTTCGATCATTGATTGCCAGCAGCCCCTGGATGGTATCCCTGATGATGATCATCTGGACAGTTCAGATGGGGCACCGTTCCAATCCTCATTTGGTGGGCCACATTCATTTAATATGTGCCATCCTTAAACTGCAGGGAATATGTATTGTTGTCAGTCATTTCTTACAGTCATATAACCAGAAATATTTCATGAACTGAACTTTTGAAGACATATTGTTCACTAATGCTGCAATATAATACTTTTCAGATGATCACCAGAGCTTGGAGGTCCTGAGACAGGATGAAAGTCAGCCCACTACAGCTGCAACAGCCTGGAGGGAAGATGGTGTCACTAATTATGGTCAGATGAGAAGGACCAAGAGGCTGACCATACACGAGAAACTAGCCATGGAATTCCATGAGCACAAATTAAAGTATTTAAAAGATGAACATGAAGATGAAAATACTTCATATTGAGTCAGCCATGAAGGAGGAAGAGAGAAACATGAAGCAGCAACAGTACCAATGTTCTACTGAAACCAGCACCAGTTCAGGGTCCCGATATCTCAGTTTGTGAAATAAAACTTTTGTTCATCATCAATCTGTGGCAATTGTTGTCTTCAATTATCTGAGGTAACTTTATTGTGAGAAGTGCCGCAAAGCAAAGGCATCTCTGCACGCCAGTCCATACCTGTCATTGTCTGGCTCAACCATGGAAGATCTGGTTCATCCCTATGTTCCATTTGAGGATCTGGGCACCCATGCTGTTTGAGGTAATTGTGAAGCACTGCTGTTGCAATTATGAAAAAAACAGCATCTTCTTGGTTCAAAGCGCAATGTGTTTCTGAGACACTGGAAACGACTCTTCCATACACCAAACATGCGCTCCACTGTACCTCTGGTACGGATATGAGCTTGGTTGTACTGCTCCTGCTCAGGTGTGACTGCATGAAGGTAAGGGGTGAACAAGAAGTTGGTCTGTGCATACCCACTGTCACCAAGATTGATTCCACTATGTTGTCCACCTTCAAACTGAGTGTACAGACAGGAGTTCTGGAAAATTCTTAAGTCATGAGTTGCACCTTTCCAAGCGTGCAACAATGTTGGAGAACTGCATAGTGGGAGTGCACACACTTTTACATTTATTGAGAACCAGTTTTTACGATTTCTGTACTCCTCAGAATCTGCAGAAAAGGGACACTTTATTGGAATATGACATCCATCAGTTCAGCCAATGACTCCAGGGAAGTTTCCATATTCAAAGAACTCCACCTTGTAGTTGGCTTGGCCAGCAGCATCAGGAAACTTGATGTAGTCGTCCTTCAGTTCACATATAGCTTTGCAAACTTTGTGGACTATTTTGCACACAGTTGGTTCACTTACGCCACGCAAATCACTTGTTTCACGATGGAAGGTTCAACATGCCAAAAACCTTAAGGTGATCTGTACTTGTAGTGAAGGAGGGATAGGCATTCCCCTATAAGAATCAGATGAAAGTCTTGTCTCAAGCAGACTAATTATGTCTGCTGCAGTTGCTTTGTACATGCTAAACCTGCCTCTGGCCAGGTTTAGTTTAAGCTTTTACTTAAATCTAGACTAGTTCTAATCAGACTTCTGGAAATCAGATTTGTAATTCAGGGCTAGGGAAAGTCTGAGACAATTTTTTACCATGTCTGAGATAATCAATTTCAGTTAGTCCATCTTAAATCTCCTATTTAGTCTATGATTAGTCTTAATCTGTGTTTGGGAAACTGCCCCTATATGTCTCAATAGACATTTAATACAATAAAAAATAGTTTAAATATTTTGAACGTTAGCAGAGAGAAAGAAAGCAAAAACGAAGAAAAAGGAAAGAAAGGGCATTCGTATAACAGTCAAGTTTAAAATAAAAAAAAGTGGTTAAATACAAGCTTTTTCTTCTGGTCTTTGTTGAAAATAGGTAATAAATGATTAAATAAACATTATTTTATGTACTAATATGAAATCTGTTATATATTGTTTAGCTAATTTGCCAAATGACTTACCCCCGGTTTCATAGACAAAGCTAAGTCCCAGACTAAAATGCATTATTGAGCTGCTTTAACTGAAATCAACTTGCACTTGCATATCTTAAATTAAGTCAGTGCCATTGTTTTGTCTCAAGATGCTCAACAGTAATGTTTTTTTTTCTAAGCATGTTTGTAAAAGTTACTTGAACTATGTCCTATTTGAACTAAGGCCTAAGCCCTAATTGTGAAACTAGGCCTTAGTTCAACCTAAAGAAAATGCTGTGCTCTCGGAAACATTAATGAAGAATTGACTGTTTAAGTAAGTGTACTTAATAAGGAGTAAAATCATTTTAATAATTTTTTTAATTTTTACCAATAAAATGTTTAAAGGTTAGATTGTATACATACATACAGATTCTTACTTTACAGCATTTTTTCACACCTGCCTAAAACTTTTGCACAGTACTGTAGGTGCTGGTTTACCGTGGCAATACTCCGCTAATCACCGTAAGGCAGGGCCCCAAAATGATCCTGCTCAGGGTCTCAAATGTACAGGGCCGGCCCTGTGCAGAGCCTTTGATGGGATCTTATCTAGTCTCTGTGCTGTGACAGGCAATGGGGCAGCATTATTGTGACTGTAGCTATCGTAGTATTGCACATTCCCAACTCCATAATTGGTCTGTCAGTCCTGCAAGGAAAAGCCCTCCATGGACTTCATAGCAGTCATTGATTTTATGATGGCAGAAATTTCCAGTCGTTAAAATAGCTTTTTCTTTTCCAAGTCTTGCATCAGGCACAAGAGCTTAATTCTCGCTTTAGTTGATCTATCTGGCTGATAATAAAAGTCAGAGAAGTGTTGCACATAAAAACAAACCTACCTGGCACACATAATGTTTTCACCAACATGTGCAGTAAGCAATAACGTATATACACCATAAGTTATATTTTACAGCTATAGACAGGTCTAATATGAAATATTGAATTGGAGTGCACCAGAACCATGGGCGACTTTCAACAAATATGCAAAATGCAAACGGGAAAACGTCCCCGATGGCCATGTTCTCTTGCAAAGGTTCAGGAGGTCTTGTGCCAGTCATTTCGAGTGAAATTGCTGTCTACTTTAAATCATATTCTGCCCCCAGGACTGCTCAATAAAAGGAAATGAGGAAAATGGCCTTACCTCACCCCCAGATCAACAAAGACAATGGCTGTCGCCAAATGGACAGTGAATTCTTACCTCTATTACAAAATGAGCACTTAGGTACATATATATACTGTGAGATTTCCCACAGCGATTTTTTTAATAATGAAGGGACTTATATTGCTTATTTCACTGTCTATTCCGTGGAATGCATCACCATGTTTCAATGACAAGGAACAAGTTGGGAAATTCTTTAAAAACATGTCTTCTATTCATTCAACTTGTTCTGTGAACAAAAGTACTTCATTATTTAAGACCCCTCCGGTTGTTACATATCCTTTCTGCTGATTATGTTCATGCATTGTGCTTTTGAAAATGATCTATGTGAAATTAATCTAAAATATATAATACATAAAATATAAAAGATCAAAACATCTTATATAATTTATAATTCCCTTTTTTCTCATGTGAATGTCTTTTTTTCCTCACAGAAGTAAACCACAGAGACCACAGTGAGAAGAGCAGTAATCCTATTTTTTCCTGTTTTCATTCCTTGGCTATCTGAAGTCCTAATCCTTTTACATCCTTTTATCAACCTGATCTGTTCTTCAAGGCTAGGAAGCACCCTGATGAACAGCCATCAACAGGCTAATAGATTCACACAGAGAGAGAGAGAGAGAGAGAGAGAAGAGAGAGAGAGAGAGAGAGAGAGAGCGAGCGAGCTACAGATCAGAACAACTGGTAGACGCACTGGCAGTTTATGATTATCCTTAAAGTCACCATGAGATCAAAATCGACACATCTTATTTTTATGGAATATTGTGGACATCATTATCTTTATTTATTATTTTTTTTAATTCATGTACCCTCCTAATCTTTAATCAAAATTAGAAAATAATAATTAACTTCACCCATGCATAAGTGAATGAAAATAAAAACAATTTGCATGTTATTGTTATTGTACACAATAACAGGAGTGATGTTAGCATAAAACATAGCAAGGATGCTTGAGGCACTCTTATATACAGAGAATACACACACACACACACATACACACGTATACATTAATTCATAAACAAACACGTATATAGAACCAGGAAGAAATTAATGAAAAGAGGAGATGACTACTCAAATTTCCGAGCTTATCTCATGTATTCATTGTATCGACCTTATTTTTCAACATATCATTTCAAAATTTTAAATTTAAAGGGTTGGTTCACCCAAAAATGAAAATACTGTCATTAATTACTCACCCTCATGTCTTTCCAAACCCGTAAGACTTTCGTTCATCTTCGGAACGCAAATGAAGATATTTTTAATGAAATCTGAGAGCTTTTTGTTCCTCCATAGAAAGCTACTCAACTGAAATTTTGATGCTTCAAAAAGTTCATAAAGTGATTGTGAAATTAGTCCAAATGAATTGAGTGGTTTAGTCTAAATTTCCTGAAGAGAAATCATCAATTTATATGACGAACAGGTTGAATTTAGGCCTACATTCACATTTAAACATGATTAATGTGTGAGCTCTCAGATTTCGTCAAAAGGATCTTAATTTGTGTTCAGATGGGTTTGGAATGACATAAGGCGAATAAATGATGACGGAATTTTCATTTTTGGGTGAACTAACCCTTTAATATGTTAATGCTTGCATACTTTATTACTCTGAGTCAGAAAAAGATGGACCACAACACTTGAGTAGTCATAATGAAGCAATCCTTTGGCAGACGGGAGCAGTATAAGTCCAATACATAGCAGCATTGTTTCCATGACCACTCAAGGATAATTTTACTTTGTAAATCACTTAGTGTTTTTTTAACACATTCTGTTAATTTGTCAATAATATATTTTTTATCATGAATTTGACACACATTCGATGGTTGTACTTAATGTTTCATCATTATATTTCCATGAAAGATGATAACAGTTAGCCGACTATAATAATGCAAAACATCTTTTCAAATACATACAATCATACAGAGTTAAACACATTTTGGAGGAACTACATCAGAAATGCATTAAGCATCTTTCATTCTTGCATGCAGTGAAATGAGAATATAAAGGGCATTGCGTCAAGGAGAAGAAGAAAAAAGGAGAGCGAAGATTGCAAAAAATATTTTTAATATGATCCCAGTGCAAGACACGCCTCCAATTTCTTTCCCACCTGACTTTGGAGCTGAGTCATTTCCATCACCTCCCTAAAGTGGCCCTGTAAAAATTCATTTAGCCTTCACTATTAGATTGATCTAATGAGTTTGCTCCAATTTTTGTCATGCATTTAACAGTGGCAGAGGGAAATCAGGCCCATAGTCTAGGGGGTTTTGAAAGCCCTTTGCTACTAATGACAGCTTTGTTCTACAAAAAGTGATTTCCTGGCTGAAGAATCATTGTGTTTTGTCCCCAGTTATGCTGTATGTAACTTTCTCCATATGCTTCTCATAGTAACTAATATGCCCATGATGCAACTGATAGTCCGCCTAACAATTAGTCACTCTCACACTTTAATTTCTCGGGACCAACTGGCCCATTTTCCCAAAAGCATCAGCAATAGGCCCAAATAACACATCCGGTCATTGTTTCTGTTCTCAGCTGGAGTCTTCAGGGTTCAGTGTTCAGTTCAAAGAAAGTTCGCACACTGCCCTGTGAAATTTAATCAACATCGCCCAAGACTTATACAGTGGAAGGATTTTCCGAAAGGTGCAGGAACAGATGCGAAAATAATGGTAACCATAAAGGAGATTGTTGGTTCATGTTGGTTGTTGCATTCTGTACACACACCAGTGATTAGATGTTTGCACCCTTGCCTTACAAGAGCACCTGTTATTGGTATTTCTCAAGGCAACAGCAAGAGAGCACATTAAATCAAACACATTTAACATTCTCAGATGAAAGAAAATTGGTTCAGATGTTTGAAAAGTATGCTTGTCGGATTCCCCCCCCCCCCCCCCCCCCTTCAAACATTTTGAGAGCATCAGCAATAGCAACAAGACATTGACAGTTTATTACCTTCTCATGTGAATGTAGGTTTGTCATTAGCTGAAGCCCCATTTTCATTATTCATCATTAACATCAGAAACTCTCCCTCTATTTGTTTCATTTTTTTGTAGCACAGTGGTCACACTCGGAGTTGACAGCTGCCCTTGTGTAATTTTACTGCTAATGAGGCCAATCCTCATTTTTCCTTTGAAAGGTGAAATTCAATTAAATAAATGAAAACTATAGGACACTCTTTGATTGGGCACTCCCAAACTTTTCAAGGTTACTCATCAATTTCTGGTGTATAAAATTTGGGATCCTGATTTTAAGACTTCTTGGTAAGTGCACTGAAATGCAGAACTTTAGTGCTGTTTACTTCTCAAGACAAATGCCTGTGATGTTTTAATTTTCCATCATCATAGTCACCATGAACTGATTTACAATCATCACCATCAGTATCATCTTCCTCACAACCTGTCATACACAATCCAACTCTGCATTACCAACACAGCATATGTCTGAAATCAAGAATATTTGGTGACAGTTTGTTTCTGTCAAATGTCTGATGCATCTGTCTATGAGGAACTGAAATATAAATAACACCCTTTTGATTTGACAAAAAGCTTCACTGATTAATCAAAATCAGTAAGGCTCAGATTCAGACTTAAATAGGAAAAAAATAAAAAAAATAAAACAGCCTAATTTAGACAACTAAAGCCATCAAACTTATGAAATAATGCAAATGATAGATTCTTTATTTGTCTGGATTACTGTTTACTATTATAGTAATATAGTAGGAAATATAGACATGGATAATAGAATAATAAAGAATTAGTAGTTCTGTCTAAACATTTGATTGTTAGTGTGAATAAAACACTGTTTCAGATTTGCAATGTCCTCAGATACAAATTCAGTCATCTGACAAGTGAATCTTTCTGCAGAAATAGCATCATCATTTTTAGTTTGTGCAAAATTGAGATTATATTAAGATACACTTTTTTGTGTGAAAACACATGACATTTCAAAAAGTGAAGTCATTAACTTTTTTTTCTTTTCTTTTTTTCAAAAATATGTGTGTGGGTAAGTGAAACTGAAAAGTCTAGTCAGCTTAGCCAAAAGACAAATCCCTCTTGACAGTCTGTTTATACACAAAAGGAGCCTTACTGGCACAAACCCACTGTCATCTCTGTGTGTCCACTTGATCAAATATGACTCATAACCAATAAAGTCACATTTTTGCTGTTTTTTTAGTCAGCTTCAGTGGTGTATTTTTACTTTATTACTGTAGGCCTACTTAAGTTGGACAGCATTTAGTTCAGCTGTATTGTCCTTGTAGTAAAATTCAACGAGATTACAGTGCAACTCATTTTAGTGCAATTTTTGTTTAAAAAAAAAAACACATAGAACAACATTTAAAAACAAAATAAGACATTACATAATGTTATTAAAAGCATTTATACAATGTCTGATTATATATAAGTGTGAAAGAATGTTAGCGTACTTTTTACTCCATGCACAATATTTTAAATGAAACAGAAAGAAAATCAGCTATGCTTGCTTATATCTTGCAATGCTGATGAAAATAAAATTTTCGCATATCAGAAAACAAATTTCAGATCATATTTCATGCACTTACAGTACAGCCAAATTCCATGTATAAAAGGAAATAATATACATACAGCACATACACACATACACACACAAACGTTATGACCAGTCAAAGGTGAACCGAATGTCGTTGATCATCTCTTTGCAAGGCCACATAGTAAGTAAACAAGCAGTTCTCGTAACCTAATCAACTTGTTGGAAGAGGGAGAAATGGGCAGGAATAAAGATCTGAGCAACGTTGACAAAGGCCAAATTGTTAAGGCAAGGACACCAGGTCAGAGTATCTCTGAAACGGCAAGGCTTTCGGTTTCTCTTGTCAGCTGTGGTAAGAATTTACCAACAGTGGTCCAAGGAGGGACAAACCACAAAGCGGCAACAGGGTGTTGGGTGCCCAAGGCTCATCAATGCATGAGAGCAACAAAGGCTATCTCATAAACAGCCCATTTGTTCCCTTGTCGTGTTGGTTTTGTGTTCATGTTGTGATTACTGTGAACAGTTTGTAGCAGGAGGCATGAGGGAAGTCTTCAATCATTTAGCAGCAGAGCTTTTTGTTTCAGTCTAATTAAACTTGCGCATATTGGTTATAAAAGAAGTGTTTTCCATGTTTGTGCTTATTCACATAATATTTTGTATAAATGTATGCATCTTTATGCCCATGATAATCAAATGCTGCTATTAGTCATATGTAGAAGAGATTCTCCTTATTTTATTTTTAAGCCAATTTTTATAGTTAATAAAAATATAAGTATGAGAAATAGTGAGAGCAAAATATTACAATTTGGTCAAACTCTGAAAATATGAAAACAAGACAGAAAGCAATGACTGCTCTCTTCACCCTTCAGTGCACAGTCAGCTGAACTGCTGAAGAAACTGGCTGCAGCTGCTTCAGCCCAGCGATTCAGCCTGTCAACCCCGCTGGAGAAAGAACCAAAAACATAGTGACATCCCCAATGCCAACACCCTCAGCATTTTCACTGTCCCTCAGAACCCTAATATCAAACACATCTCAGTCCAAAGTCTGCCTGACAGTCAGCATATTTTGCACATAATTGTCAAAAAGTGCACAATTTAAGTTTCAAATACGTAAGTATATATATTCAAGTCTGTACATACAGAATCACCACTATTTTTATATCACTTTCTTGTTTAATACATCTTAATTGTTGATTGTGAAGTGATCTCTAATATTACAGTTTATTTGTTTATTTATTTGGATCCCCATCAGCTTAACCCAAGAGCACAACACTTCTGTGAATGTACAAAAATAAGGGCACTAGAGAGCAAGTCGTGCCGCGTTGTTGTTTACTAGCTGGAGTTTTCTTAAATCTTTTTTGGTGGCATTAGCCCAAAATATCTGTCACTAGTCTGGCTGTGAAAAGAAAAGAGAGCGTAATACTGTTTTATCAATGTTTTTTTTTTTATCCAAGACAATTTATTATCAAGGGTGAGTTTCCTTTACTTGCTGAACAAGTGTTTTATTTTATTTGAACCAAATACTATACTCTTTGTTTTAGATGTATTAAGTATCTTAATACATCTAATGTATTATTTATAATGTTAAACTCCCCTTTCAAATGGCAGTCAATTCTGCAGATGATGGTGCAGACGCAAACACTATAATATCGTCTGCATTACATCGTTAATTTAGCACTTTTTAGAAAGAGAAGTAAATACTTTATAAAAATGGAATACATAAGTGGTCCAAGACAGCTGCCTTGAGGAACTCCACATTCCACTGACATTCTGAACTGCTTTGATTAAAAAAATACTCTCTGTGATGTTTACTAAATAACTTTCCATTTAAGAAACTGCTGAACATCTAACACTCCAGCTTTTCCCACAGTTTATTTTTATGTATGTTAGAAATGGTCAAGATATAGTCCCATATGACAGACAGTGTTTGTCCTGTTGCAATAGGCAGATGTTGCGATTGCTCTTAGTGGACACTTTCAGATAATATATATGATAATAACATATATGTGAAACTAAAATAAAACTATTTCACCTCTACATATTTGTTTTATTGGGTGAGAGGCCTCCAATCTCTGTCCTGATCACTATTTATGGGTTTATTTTGCGATAACGACCAACCACATTATGCCTTTCTTTAACTGTTTATTTGTAGTTATTGTGTTCTTTATTCTGCATCATTACCTCTTCAAGTAGAACAGATAGTGCATCAGATGCATATACTGTGAGCCAAAAAGTGTGTATCAAGTTGGCTTTCCACCAGCCATCTGAGTCTTTAATCAGCAGTGTGGCTGAAATCCAGAGTACACAAATGAATCTACTGCAAGACTGAATATCTGTAATACTCTCCACAAAACCTGTGGTTAACCCTGGCACTCCGAGAGAGCATGGCCTGCCAAATATTGTCTGAAATCTCTGTCAATGTAATTTGTAAAAACATAAATACCAGACAAATCTGTGAATTTGTGAACAGTTGTGACTTTAGTTAAGAGGCATTTGACTTTCTGACGAAATATGAAGGGACACTTCAGAGAAAGACATCATGGCAGCGTTCAAACTAAATAGGTCAGTATTCTGCCGGGTGAGTATATCTGTGTGGCACACATTTCTGCAGTAATACACCTCCCCCTCATGCTCATCAACCCTGACAATGATATTGTAATCTATGATTTGTTTCCTACCTAGTTATGCCCCATTTACTCTGTTGGTTATTGTGCCTCACCTGTTATATCACAATGTTCATTCCTTTATTCATCAAAACCAGCCACTCAAAGCTTTTTCAAGTCTCTCCCTGTAAACTTTTGAACTACTTCTCTTGTTAAAGCAGAGTGACAGACCTACTTACAAAATGTCAAAATCACTCTGCAGGACCAAGACAAGCCCAGATTCAAGTTCAATTCATTACAGTTCATATATATATATATATATATATATATATATATATATATATATATATATATATATATATGTGTGTATGTATCAGATCTAATTCTGGTTTTGTGGAAAGAAATTGAGTTTGTTTTCACAGCACCTTAAATAATCCTCTTATTTGTGTTCAACCAATGAGGAAAGAAAGAAGAACGATGTCAGAGATTATCTGCTTTCCCTATCAACTGGCATTAACCCAGTGCAGATTACTGCAGTCTTTGTCATAATGAATAAATGTCAGAAGTTAGCATGTGGTAAGACTGCCCCCTTGTGGCACCAGAATCATTTCCTTTGTCGCTTCAATTTGAGAATTAAAAAAATAATAATAATTTTTTTTTTTTTTTTTTTTACACCCTCACTCCGATATCTTTGAGATGTGGGGAATTTTTAAGAAGGGCTGTTTGGTTTAATCATTCATTCCGGAGAAATTGAGTCATTTGCTATTTGGAGACTCACCCTCTTATACCTTCCCTGCATGCTGTACCCATTAAACAACCAAAGTTTTCCACTTGACATGAGCCTAGCTGTCTGTGAAAATTACACTAGCAGAAAGGTCTGTTCTCCCTCCAGAGTAATGTTAAATTGCAGATAAAGGAGAGCACTGACAGTAATTGTTTAATGAAGATGTGCAGTGTATATATATATATATATATATATATATATATATATATATAGCATGGTAATGGATATGACCATGTTAACGTATTTAGACTTGGCAGAATCTGCTATGCTGCTGCTGCTGCTGCTCCATTGCTGCTTATTGCTGTTGTTGTAGATTATTGCTGCTGCTGCAGAGTAAGTACAGGAACTTGCTACTGTCAATACACTGTTGCAAGTAAGACATAGTGCAGCTGCACAAATAGCATATACTGTATCAATAACCCATAGTAGATCGATACAGGTGGAGCTGGGGAAGGTGGAGGGTTTTAGAGGAACTCTGAAGCACGCTGCAAACTGCTATAGTGAATGTAACCAGCCATTTAAATGTGTGAGCAACAGGTAAGTTTAGTAGTGTTTTGTGACAAATTGTAGAATCTCAAAGAGTGATAAGAGGGATGTGGTGGCAATTTAATTGTTATTTTAACTTCTTAACTTGTTTGGTTGGTATATTAATTAAGGTTGAACAGATCAAGAGATTTATAAACATTGTGCTTATTAAAAGGAGGGACTTAATTAAAATATAAGTATATGTGCATATCATCCAATGTAAACCACGATCCATTAACATTTCAACCAACAGGCTTTGATCACTTCTGTAATTTTAGAAATACAAAAATATCCTACTGGAAAGGAGATGGAGGTTGTGGCACATGAATAAATCCCTTTTTCACATTTCACCCTATACAGTTAAACTTTGAACCTTCACATAAACACATAAAGCAGTCAGTGGATGAATGGTAATCTCTTAACAGGCCAGTGCAGAGCAGTGATGCCAGATTTATAGTCTCATTGGTTGGAAAAGAGCCTGCAATAAAAGCACTTGTCCATTAAATATAACATGTGACTCTTGATAATCTCTTTGTCTATAAATCCTTTGTCTGAGTCTCAGGAAGAGATTCGTTATGAACTGAACACTGAATAAGTAGCCATCATTGTGTAATTTAATAATGCACACATTCTCAAAATGCCAGAGCTTTCAAGAAGAAAGCAAATGTCATGAATCCTATATGCAAATGTTTATCAAGATAAGAGAGCATATGTGAAACACTAACATATGAATTATCTATGACAGCAAATGCAGATATTTTAATCTCAAAATAGCAAATAATACAAGTATATATTATTAATGTGACACAGAACAATACTTTTAATGAGAGCGAAAACAAATAGCAAGGCTTTTGTGAGCATGCCAGAGTCTGGGTTTTTCAATTGAATGAAAGAAAAATATTAGTTAAAAAAAATAAACTGATGTACAAATCTTCATGTATATATAAAAAAAATCTATAAAAAAAAATAGATTGTTTCGAATGTATCTGAAAGTTTAATTTATTATTATTGTGCAAGGAAATGTATAAGTAAATGCTGCCTGTCTCACAATGATTCCTGTCATTAAATGAAATAAAGGATATTTTTTACAATAAGATTCATTAGTTAAACATTAGTTAATGTATTAACTAACATGAACTAACCACGATCAATACATTTGTTACTGTATTTACTAATCTCCGTTAATGTTAGTTAATGAAAATACAGTTGTTCATTGTTTGTTCATGTTAGTTCACAGTGCATTATCTAATGTTAACAAGATTTTAGTAATTTATTAGTAAATGTTGAAATTAACATTAACAAAGATTAATAAATGTGCAAAACTGCAGTTCATGATTAGTTCATGTTAACTAATGAACCTTATTTATAAAGTGCCAAATATTTATACCAAACTCTATCACTATGATTTTATTGGTTAGGATTGCTAGGCCTTAAGTGCTGTCTGTGGTACTAAAGATCTATGCATACAGATGCCTAACAATTAGGTATAAAGGCTCTTTATAACTGGAATAAGCATTTATTGGCTCACAAATAGCCTGACCTCACCGTTAAATCAAGGTCATGCTTTCAAGGTTGGTGAACACTACCTTGTGAGCATATCCTTAACCTGAAAAACTAACAAATTTAGTTCAGGGAAGACAGAGCTTTGGTTTCTCCTGCCTGTTATAGTGCATCCGGAAAGCATCACAGCTTCACTTTTTCTACATTTTGTTATGTTACAGCCTTATTCCAAAAGGGATTAAATTCATTCCTCAAAATTCTACAAACAATACCCCATAATCACAATGTGAAAGAAGTTTGTTTGAAATCTTTCCAAATTTATTAAAAATAAAAAACAAAAACAAAAAATCACATGTACATATTTGCAGCCTTTGGCAAAAATCCTGTTTCCACTGATCATCCTTGAGATGTTTCTACAATTTGATTGGAGTCCACCTGTGGTAAATTCAGTTGATTGGACATGATTTTGAAAGGCACACACTTGTCTATAAAAGGTCCCAAAGTTAACAGTACACAGTTGTCTGTAG